>OY992876.1:398176824-398331824 GCA_963921405.1 Cepaea hortensis
CTACTACTATCACAACTACAACTACCACTACTACTACTAACACAACTACTACTACCACTACTACTACTAACAACACTACTACTACTACTACTACTACTACTACTACTACTACTACTACTACTACTACTACTACTACTACTACTACTAACTACTACTACTACTACTTCTAACACAACTACTACTAACACTACTACTTCTAACACAACTACTACTACCACTACTACTACTAACACAACTACTACTACTACCACTACTACCACTAACACAACTACTACTACCACCACTACTACTACCACAACTACTACTACCACCACTACTACTAACACAACTACTACTACCACTACTACTACTAACACAATTACTACTACTACCACTACTACTACAAACACAACTACTACTACCACCACTACTACTAAGACAACTACTACTACCACTACTACTACTAACACAACTACTACTATTACTATTACTACTACAACTACTACTATCACAACTACAACTACCACTACTACTACTAACATAACTACTACTACCACCACTACTACTAAGACAACTACTACTACCACCACTACTACAAACACAACTACTACTACCACTACTACTACTAACACAACTACTACTACTACCACTACTACTACTAACACAACTACTACTACCACCACTACTACTAACACAACTACTACCAACACTACCACCACTACTACTAACACAACTACTACTACCACCACTACTACTAACACAACTACTACTACCACCACTACTACAAACACAACTACTACTACCACCACTACTACTAACACAACTACTACTACCACTACTACTACTAACACAACTACTACCACCACCACTACTACTAACACAAATACTACCAACACTACCACTACTACTAACACAACAACTACTACTACCACTACTACTACTAACACAACTACTACTACTACTACCATTACTACTACTAACACAAAAACTACTACCACTACTACTACTAACACAACTACTACCAACACTACCACTACTACGACTGTTATTACATCTTCTTCTTCTAGTTTATGCAGTAATGGTTTTGATCGTCATATTTGTTTACAACCTCCTGTCTTGCATCTCGTAATGACCGATACAGATAAATCTCCTTATCACAATATCAAGATGTCTAGCGCTTTCTCTTCTGATTTCTCTCTCTCTCTCTCTCTCTCTCTCTCTCTCTCTCTCTCTCTCTCTCTCTCTCTCTCTCTCTCTCTCTCTCTCTGTCTCTCTGTCTCTTTCTCTCTGTTTCTCTTCAACCCAACTTTCCTGTTGTCACATTGTTTATTTTACACCTTTCTCTCTAGATACTCCCCCGACTCCCTTCCTCACATTGTTTATTTTACACCTTTCTTTCTAGATACTCCCCCGACTCCCTTCCTCGCATTGTTTATTTTACACCTTTCTCTCTAGATACTCCCCCTACTCCCTTCCTCACATTGTTTATTTTACACCTTTCTCTCTAGATACTCCCCCGACTCCCTTCCTCACATTGTTTATTTTACACCTTTCTCTCTAGATACTCCCCCGACTCCCTTCCTCGCATTGTTTATTTTACACCTTTCTCTCTAGATACTCCCCCGACTCGCTTCTCCTTCAACTTTCCTGTTGTCACAATGTTTAGTTGACACCCTCTCTCCAGCTATTCCCCCGACTCCCTTTCCCTTCAATGAGTCTCCGCGGCGAAGTTGTTACACCACCTGCCTCACACACCGAAGGTTGTAGGTTCCATTCTGGCCTACGTCGTACGGTTCACTAGTGCAAGTTTTTCGGAGACTTCTGGGGGTCGTCGCGGGAGCTCCAGAGTTCGTGCTTTGTGCGACATTTCAAGCAGGTCTCCCAGCGGAAAAAGACTGAGCTATTGTAGATGAAACCCACTACCCAGTAAGTCTATCATCTTGACTTGTAAACCATTGTGTTTCTTCGCCTGCAACTTCCCTGCTATCACGACATTTCCTACGTTAACCTCTCCTGTATTAAGATTTCCCCAAAGAATACACTTCTAATACCGAGATGTCGCGCTGGCGCTTCCCAGTCGTCTCAGTGGGCATGTGTTTGAACCTCCTATGATTGTTATACTACTAACCTTTGCTGTCAGGTCGACCCATTATAATATTGGTGCTAGGAAATGTCTTGGAAAGTGAAGGTGGCTGATGGAATATAGGATTTATTTTTAATGACTGTGCAGTGTTTGAAAATATTACCGGTCACACTCTGTTAAGTTCATGCAACATAATAGGTAAATACAAAACTTGGACCGGCAATATTTTCAAACACTGCACAATCATTAAAAGTACACCCTGTATTAACCGCAGCATCCCTTGTGTGCCTATTGATCAATAAAAACATGGGTCTAGTCAGTCAGTTGCTTATTTTGTACAGGACGTCGCAGTCAACACCAAAATTGTTTGGCTGTTTGTGACTTCTTATCAAGTTTACGTTTAATAATTTGCCATTGCTTTCTGAACGACCGGTACTCATACCACTTTATAAAAACAAAAACCAACGCAAGGCAGTCTGTTGCCAAATCGCCTGCAGCTGTGTTTCGAACGCGGTATGCGGGATTACGAATTGCGTCCGTAACCCCTTCGCAGATAGAACTACACAAATTATATTTTTAAGAGCATACGTCTTTCGCATTGCAACATACGCCTGTGAGACCTGAAGACTTACTAAACAAGCTGACCAGCGCATAAATGCTTTTAAATATAAATGTTATAGATAGGTTCTAAGAATATCTTGGGTAAAGAAAAGGACAAATGAATCCGTACGACAAGGTCTGAATATTGAAGAGTGTTGGCTACTAAAGACAATAAAACAAAGAAAATTAAAATACTTTGGTTACTTGAAACGCTTTGAAAGTTTGGAGAGAACAATCATGGAGGGGTATATTCCTGGGAAGAGAGGAAGAGGAAGGCCAAAGAGAAGGTGGATGCAGGAAGTGGCAGTTGATCTCCAGATGAGTGTATCGGACGCGGGACATCCTGCTTATGACCGAGAAGTTTTCCGGAGCACAGTTCTGCAAGGACATGCTACTGGATGGATGAACCCCTTCGCCACAGCTCCGGTTTAGCACCATATGCCCACTATGATGAGGTGTGTAAACGGGTTAGTTACTGTTATTGTTTAACGACAGATACCTACTAGACTTCAACTGATGGCAGGTGCCTTGAAGAGATTAGAACAAGAATCAGTAGCCTTTTCACGATGGAAAACATACTGATCAATTTATAAAAACAGAAAATGGAACAAGAATCGCCATGGCAAAGATAGGCTTTTGCAAGATGCAAAACAACTGACCCATAGAAAATTACAACAAAAATCACTATGGCAAACGTTGCTTTTTGCACGAGGGAAAACATAATGACTAATAAAATGATGTCAATTGCAACGAGAAAACGAGTGTTGAGGTCCTACCTGGAACCTGTGCTTTTGCATGAATGTGAGACGTGGACAACCTGGCAAACATCTAATGACTGTGAAGATGTGGCTTCTGAGGAAAATGCAAAGAATACCGAGGACATGCATAAAAACCAATGATTAAGTCCTACAAGAAACAAATAAAAACTGTAAACTGATTAAAGAAATTAGACGAAGACAGTCAAGATTGTTTGGGCACGTTAAGAGAAGAAATAAACTGGAGAACTTGGTGACAACTGGCAAGATTAGGGGGGGGGGGGGGGGGGGGGGGAAGAACGAGTGTAAGGCAGAAAGGTAAATCCAGATTTCTTGGCATAATTTCGACAAAACCACAGGGCTGATCCATGACTGTGGTGATCATGTGATATGGTGAAACATGGCCGCCAATGCTTGTCGGCATGGCACATGCTTAAAGACGTGGGAAAATGCCCTTTACATTTTTAATGTCTGCTTTTTTTTCTCTTAAGTTAGCCACAAATAAAGCGGCGTTTCAGCTAATTTATTGTATCTATTTGCAGTAATACATTCAAGCAATTCCTTTCTATTTCCATGACGTGCGCACTCCGCACTTCTAAACGTCAGAAACGATTCTTTAATTATTCGAAAGGAATGGACGCCCATAAAATTGGACCTTTCATTTGTCACTTTAGGAAAGAGCAGGTTAAATCCTTTGATTGTGCCGTTCAGTTTACCAGGAAATGGCGTAGCATTATTGAAAAACCGTCAACGAAGCGGATTTCTTCCGGTTCACTTCTTCCTTCTCGCCTCGTCATACATCTCGCCATCTGGGATTATATTGCCTCTCGTTCTGTGCGATAATGAGCGTGAGTCAGCCTTACTTCCGGTCAGTCTGCTCACCAGTAAGAGGTCATTATCGCGGCCCAGAAGCCAGTTTAGTTTTTACATGGTCAAGAATGTCCGGGGCGTAACGGGGACAAATGAGGCGCGGGTGAAGAAATTGAAAGGCGTCGAATGTTGCATTCGTTAAGCTGTTGTCAGCATCATGATCATGTGTCTCGGTTTATCACACAATCACAGGAGTGTCGGTCTCGTCTGCGTTCTTTCTGACTGTCATGCCATTTGCACAGGAAATATCTTGGGAAATAAAGGCGGCCTGTATTCTGTGCTATTGACCATGTCACTACGAATTACCACTGATTAATACAAATATGGGTTTAGCACTATATACTCAATATACACGGTGTATGTTTAATGAATGTGCAGTGTTTGAAAATATTGCCCATCCAAGTTTTGTATTCACCCTCTGTAAAATGCATGGAACATAATAGGTAAATACAAAACTTGGACCGGCAATATTTTCAAACACTATACAGTCACTTAAAATACACCCTGGATCTTAGGACGGGTACAACGGGTGGTTTAGTTACTACTTTCCATTTCATCAAGCTTTCCGGCTATTTTTATGTACGAGGGGGCTTCAAATGAAATCCTTAAAAGTTTGATAAAAATTGCAATAACCACGCTATTGTTTTGTAACCTGTCAATATTGATGTTAAGGATGTTAAGAATGTTAAGCACGTTACATCACGGTGCAGACGAACTCGGTGACGTCATAAGGACAGTTTAAAGATGGCCGCATCACTTTTGACATGCACCAACCGTTTTATTTTAAATCAGTGAGCTGTGACTTTCGTGTAGAATGCTTTTACATCTGTCCGCGGTTGTTTGTAGCGTGAACTGCATGTTCGGAACGATGGCGGCTGGCTTTTGCTGAATTGACTGGTTTGTCTGTTCGGTTCACGAGTGCATTTTTCAGGAGTCGTTGATGGAGCTACGGAGTTCATGCTTGGTGACCCGCTTTCGGCGGGTCACCATGCTGAAAGAGACCTAGCCATTTGGGATAAAACCCGGGTCAATGAAGTATTTCTGGTGACTGCCGATTCCAATGACGATGAACTGTATTTTATGTGGAGGACTTTTGTGTTGGCATTCTGGCGGCGGCATTATGCACAGTGTACCTTTCCTGCCGTTGGCTTGCCGAGACACCTGCCTGTTCCACTTTTCACATTGGGCAGTGAGGAGTATTTTGTGTGATATTCACTGACACGGGAACTGAGCATAATGGGGACTATCCGTTGCCGCGTAGTTGGAACCGAGACTAATTAACTAATTAACTAATATTTTAAATCAGTAAAGGGGTGAAGCCTATAGACATTCATCTTCGAATGAAGGTCCAGTATGGTGATGCATGCTATTCAGTCCAGCAAGTTTATCAGTGAAGTAGGAAGTTGCTTTATCTATATCTCTCTTTATCTCTCTCTATCTCGCTTTCTATCTCTCTCTCTCTCCGTCTCTCTCTCTCTCTCTCTCTCTCTCTCTATCTATCTATCTATCTATCTATCTCGCCTTGTCTCTCTCTTTGTCTCTATCTCTCTCTATCTTGCTTTGTCTTTCTCTCTCTATCTCGCTTTGTCTGTCTGTCTGTCCATCTCTCTCTCTCTCTCTCTCTATATATATATATATATATATATATATATATATATATATATATATATATATATAATATATATATATATATATATATATATATATATATATATATATATATATCTTTGTCACATGTACACATGTACACCCTCCACTCCCACTAACGCAGGCCCTCTTCTACTTCCACAGTTCTCCTGCTGGTGTCAGGCCTCCTGCTCTACCCAGTCGGGTTCAACTCCCCGTTCTACGCCTACTACTGCGACTCATCCAGGGCCTTCTGCGCTGGCCACTGCGCCATGGGATGGAGCTACGTGACTGCCATCATGACCACGGCCCTGTCAGTCTTCTGTCCCGTCATGTCCAGTTTTGTGGAAGCGCATCATGGAGCCAAGAAACACGCGGCAATCGTGCAGGCGGCCACGACATAGATAGTAGAGGACATAAACTGTTTGCTTGTGTGTGTGTGTGTATGTATGTATGTGTGTGTGTGTGTGTGTGTGTGTGTGTGTGTGTGTCACGGCCTGGAGAGAATGGGGCTGCGGGGGAGGGAGAGGAAGAGGGGGGAGGGGGGGGGGGGTGACCACAGAGGATCTGGCCGACACTCAGGATTCCTAGGAAAAGACCAAGCGGACACATAATTAGACTGCTATTGCTACCATTGCCGCGCTTCGTGGCGAATGGCTTACGAACGCGATTCGTAAGCCCGATTACCCGCGTTCGAAACACAGCTGCGACCAATTTGGCAACAGTTGTGCTGGGTTTTAATGAATTGGTACGTGAGCTTGTCGTTCAGAAAGCAATGGCAAACTACTGAACGTAAACTTGCCAAGACATCAACAACAGCAGTAAAATGCTGGTGTTGACAGCGATGTCCCGTAAAAAGGATATGCAACCAAAGAACAGTAGTACCTTTAGTATGGGATTCTTCGCAGGCTGTTGAAGATTAGAACAGAGCATGTATGGGAGCGCCCCGAGTGCTGTGAAGTCGGTTCTTGTCTCAGCTCAACTCTCTCTCTCTCTCTCTGTGATATATATATATATATCCTCTGACTCGGGCTCTGAAGGTTGTGGGTTCGATTCCGGGCCGCGTCCATCGGTTCACAAGTGGATTTTTTTCAGGGACTCCTGGGGATCGTCGTTGGAGCTACGGAGTTCGTGCTTTGTGCGACGCTTTCGGCAGTTCGCTGCGGAAAAAGACAGGCAAATGGGATAAAAACCCGGTGCAATGAAGTCTACCCTGTCGACTTTTAAGCGACTTTTTAAGTATATAAGAATATGTATGTCTGTGTAAGTGTTTATATGCATATAAGAACCTGTATGTCTGTGTAAGTGTTTATGTGTATATAAAAACCTGTATGTCTGTGTAAGTGTTTATGTGTATATAAGAACCTGTATGTCTGTGTAAGTGTTTATATGTATATAAGAACCTGTATGTCTGTGTAAGTGTTTATATGTATATAAGAACATGTATGTTCGCGTAAGTGTTTATTTATCTATGTATGTAAATATGTTAAGGTGCATGTCATTTACAGGATGTTGCAGTCAACTCCAGCATTTTTTGGCTGTTTGTGATATACTAGGCAAATTTACGTTCAGTAGTTTGCCGGTCTCCCTGGCGTAGGTTTTAAGGACGTTTTTCGTAATCCCGTATATTCTCGTACGAAACACGGCTGCGCGAGATTCGGCAGCGGATCGCCTCGCGTTGGTTGCTTACGGAGGTATGTGAGCCTGTCGTTCAGAAAGCAATGGCAAACTACTGAACGTAAAACTTCCCAAGACACCAACAGATGAAAAATGCTGGTGTTGACTGCAATGTCCTGTAAAGGATATGCGGGAAAAATGTTTGCTATTGCTACTCTGAACGACCGACGTTCATACCACTGTATGAAAACCAGCGTACTGCGGTCTGCTGCCAAATAGTATGCAGCTGTGTTTCGAACGCGGTATGTGGGATTCCGAATCGCGTTCGTAGCTCCTTTGTCACAGCGCCGACTTCTAAATATGTGCGTGTGACAGAGAGAGAGAGAGAGAGAGAGAGAGAGAGAGAGAGAGAGAGAGAGAGAGAGAGAGAGAGAGAGAGAGAGAGTTGGTAACGGCGTTAGATTGTGTGAGAAAATTAGAGTGATGGAGAATTGAAGCAAGTTAATTTTAGCGATATATTGGGTGTGAGAATTGGAGAGAGAGCGAGAGTGGGAGATAGTGAGCGATCGATGGCGAGAGATTACTTGTGGGGGTTAGAGTGGGGGATAGTAAGAGTGGGAGATAATGAGTGATGGCGAGAGATTACTTGTGGGGGTTAGAGTGGGGGATAGTTAGAGTGGAAGATAGTGAGTGATGGCAAGAGATTACTTGTGGGGGTTAGAGTGGGGGATAGTTAGAGTGGGAGATAGTGAGCGATCGATGGCGAGAGATTACTTGTGGGGGTTAGAGTGGGGGATAGTTAGAGTGGGAGATAGTGAGCGATCGATGGCGAGAGATTACTTGTGGGGGTTAGAGTGGGGGATAGTTAGAGTGGGAGATAGTGAGCGATCGATGGCGAGAGATTACTTGTGGGGGTTAGAGTGGGGGATAGTAAGAGTGGGAGATAGTGAGTGATGGCGAGAGATTACTTGTGGGGGTTA
The DNA here is from genome assembly GCA_963921405.1 of Cepaea hortensis. NCBI lineage: Eukaryota > Metazoa > Mollusca > Gastropoda > Stylommatophora > Helicidae > Cepaea > Cepaea hortensis. The sequence goes on from OY992876.1 coordinate 398,185,335, forward strand.
GAGTGGGGGATAGTTAGAGTGGGAGATAGTGAGTGATGGCAAGAGATTACTTGTGGGGGTTAGAGTGGGGGACAGTTAGAGTGGACGATAGTGAGTGATGGCGAGAGATTACTTGTGGGGGTTAGAGTGGGGGATAGTTAGAGTGGGAGATATTGAGTGATGGCAAGAGATTACTTGTGGCGGTTAGAGTGGGCGATAGTTAGAGTGGACGATAGTGAGTAATGGCGAGAGATTACTTGTGGGGGTTAGAGTGGGGGATAGTTAGAGTGGGAGATAGTGAGTGATAGCGAGAGATTACTTGTGGGGGTTAGAGTGGGGGATAGTAAGAGTGGGAGATAGTGAGTGATGGCGAGAGATTACTTGTGGGGGTTAGAGTGGGAGATAGTGAGTGATGGCAAGAGATTACGTGTGGGGGTTAGAGTGGGGGTTAGTTAGAGTGGGAGATAGTGAGTGATGGCGAGAGATTACTTGTAGGGGTTAGAGTGGGGGATAGTAAGAGTGGGAGATAGTGAGTGATGGCGAGAGATTACTTTTGGGGGTTAGAGTGGGGGATAGTTAGAGTCGGAGATAGTGAGTGATGGCAAGAGATTACTTGTGAGGGTTAGAGTGGGGGATAGTTAGAGTGGGAGATAGTGAGTAATGGCGAGAGATTACTTGTGGCGGTTAGAGTGGGGGATAGTTAGAGTGGGAGATAGTGAGTGATGGCGAGAGATTACTTGTGGGGGTTAGAGTGGGGGATAGTTAGAGTTGGAGATAGTGAGTGATGGCGAGAGATTACTTGAGGGGTTTAAAGTGAGGGAGAGTGGGCTTTAGTGAGTGGTGGCGAGTGGTGGAGAGTGATATGAAGTCGAAAGATTGGATCAGAGAGTTATAATTAGCCAGAGTGGAAGAGAGTGACAGTTAGAGGTAGGGTCCGCAAGTTAGAGAGTTAGTCTGAGAGTGATTAGATGCAAATGAGTGATGTCGGGAAATTGGATAAATGAGTTTAACTGCGCGAGAGTGGGATAGACTGAAGTGAAGGCGAAAGATTGGTTAAGGGTTAAAGTGAGCGAGAGTGGGAGAGGATAAGGTCAAGACAAGAGATAATATGATAATGTAATTGAAAATACAAGAGACTGAATGACAGCGAGAGACTGGGTGAGACAAATAGAATGAGGAAGAATTGAAGATGTCCCTGAGAGGTGACCGAGAGAGACAGAGAGAGAGAGAGAGAGAGGGAGAGGGAGAGGGAGAGGGAGAGGGAGAGGGAGAGAGAGAGAGAGAGAGAGAGAGAGAGAGAGAGAGAGAGAGAGAGCTCGCGAATGAGTAGGTGAAGTGAGCGAGAAAGTGGCTAAATAACACTGAGGGAGAGTGTGAGTAGGAATAAGTGGCAGACAGTGTGTATGCAGAGAAAGTGGAAAAGGAAGGAGATCACATACAAAATGTATTTCATAATTAGAGACAGGTGTCCTCAAATACAGAAGAATTATTTGCTAGACAATACAAAAGAACGTTATTACATTGTGATTTATCCTGAGAAGGTCTTCCTGTTCAGAGTCAACGAATGTGTGTTGCGGTATTTTTGGTGGGAAATATTACGGTGCTTCGAGTGGTTTTTTGTATTCATGGAGTTAATGTATAAACGTGTTTAAAACTGCTGTGACTTTCTACATTGTTTTGTATTTGGTTGGTTGGTTGGTTGGTTGGTTGGTTGGTTGGTTGGTTGGTTGGTCGATTGGTCGGTTGATTGGTTATTTGTTTTTATGGCTGGCTGATCAGTTGTTTGATCAGTTAGTTGGTTGTTGGCTGATTGGTTAGCTGATTGGTTGGTTGGTTGGTTGGTTGGTTTGTTGGTTGGTTGGTTGGTTGGTTGGTTGGTTGGCTGGCTGGCTGGCTGTTTGGTTGGTTGGTTGGTTGGTTGGTTGGTTCGCTAGCTGGTTGTTTGACTGCCTGGTTGGTTGGCTAGCTGCCTGGTTTGTTGGCTGGCTGCTTGGTTGGTTGGTTGGTTGGTTGGTTGGTTGAATGGTTGGTTGGTTGGTTGGTTGGTTGGATGGCTGCCTGGTTGGTTGGCTGTCTGGTTGGATGGCTGCCTGGTTGGTTGGTTGGTTGGCTGCCTGGTTGGTTTTCTGCCTGGTTGGTTGGTTGATTGGTTGGTTGGTTGATTGGTTGGTTGGTTGGTTGGTTGATTCGCTACTGGTTGGTTGGTTGGATGGCTGCCTGGTTGGTTGGCTGCCTGGTTGGTTGGCTGCCTGGTTGGTTGGCTGCCTGATTGGTTGGTTCGCTAGCTGGTTGGTTTGATGTCTGGTTGAAGGCTGGCTGCCTGGTTGGTTGGTTGACTGCCTGGTTGGCTGGCTTCCTGGTTGGTTCGCTAGCTGGTTGGTTGGTTGGTTGGCTGGCTCGCTGGCTGGATGACTGGCTGGTTGTTTGGTTGGTTGGTTGGTTGGTTGGTTGGTTGGTTGGTTGGTTGGTTGGTTTGGTTGGTTGGTTGGTTGGTTGGTTGGTTGGTTGGTTGGTTGGTTGGTTGGTTGGTTGGTTGGTTGGGAGACATTTCCCCGACTATGTACCAAAAGTTCCATCTTCAGGTAGTCCGTGTTACTCCTTCTTCTTCCCCTTTTCTTTCTTTCTTTCTTTTTTTTTTTTTTTCATTCGCTTAAAACGTGTCTACAACACTGCAGCTATATACAAATTTCAAATGAACGAAAGAAGACTAAGAAGAGGAATCCTAAGATGTGCAATGTTTCTGTCACAGGACAGGTATTTCGTTGTCGACATACTCTAGCCTAAGACTCAAGGGAGTGAGTGCTATATAAACAGTTATAAGTCCTAGGACTGTGGATGGAGTCTGTCTAGAGGAAGCAAAGTTTTCACAAGTCGGACACACGTGACGTATTTTCCTCGAAAGACAGTGGGGGGGGGGGGGGGGCGAAGAAGAAGAAGAAGAAGAAGAAGAAGAAGAAGAAGAAGAAGAAGAAGAAGAAGAAGAAGAAGAAGAAGAAGAAGAAGAAGAAGAAGAAGAAGAAGAAGAAGAAGAAGAAGAAGAAGAAGAAGAAGAGCAACAACAACAACAACAACAACAACAACAACAACACGTCTTAAGGCTGAGATTATTCACACATACTAATCAACAATGTAGATGTGTGTTTGATGGTTTTTTTTCTGTGCTGATGAAGGTTTTGGCCGCAACGTCCATGTTGTTACCTGTGATCGTGTTCTAGTACAGCTTTCCGTCTACGTTTTTTTTTTTGGGGGGGGGGGGTGATTCATTCCTTGCATACTAATGAGCAAGCACAGCAGACCGCACCTCTCACGCGGAAGAGGCCATCGAGTGTTTATCTTCAAACAAAGAGCAACCCGGTGTCCCCGCATCGGAGTGGTTAAGATGCCACGTCGACCAGTGTGATACAAGCACTCACTGTTTGGTCATTGCGCCCAGCATTATACACCCAGCGGGAGGTCAGCATGGCCGAATACATAAAGACGCTCGTTCTTAAAAATCCGGTGTGCTGATGCCACTGTAGCGGATTCAACGCCTACTCCGGTCAGTTGCACTAAAATGTTGACCTCTCGTCCTTGACTTGGGGACGTAAATTACAATACCTCTGATGTCGGAGTGGGTTCGCCTGATGGCGAGGGACACTGGTAATAGGGAAAGCTAATTCACACGCAAAAAGTAGCCAATGCACTAAAAATAGTAGCAAGTGTATGGGCTATGCTTGAGTTCAAAACTAAAAGCACACAAAGTGCCACATCTGTATGGAAACCGGTAACCCTTTACATTCGATCCTATAGTATTTATATAAGACCTGCACACAGAGTGGGAGTGTTGGTTCAGGCATCTATATCACTGCACTCCGGACATTACCACACGTGCTCCGTCCTCTACTTCAGTAGACAGGGAAGCGTTCCCGGGCTGATGGTAATCAAAACTGCCACTCGTAACGTTAACCTGGACTGGGAGAGCACAACAGACTTGTATATTGTACCAGATTATATTATTGAAAGACCTGGGATATGAGAGCAACGTCGTAAGGTGACTTTTATATTTGACCCAATTACATTATTTCAACAGCTGGACAATAAGAGCACAATCAAACGGTGGCTTGTATTATTTACGCTATTACAATATTACAAGACCGGGACAATAAGAGCACAAACAAATGAGAATTTCTATTATTTACATTATTACAAGACCGGGACGATTAGAACACAATCAAACGGGAGATTCTATTATTTACGCTATTACAATATTACAAGACCGGGACAATAAGAGCTCAATCAAATGGTGAGTTGTATTATTTACGCTATTACAATATTACAGGACCGGGACAATGAGAGCAAAATCAAACGGGGAACTTTTATTATTTACGCTATTACAGTATTACAGGACCGGGACAATGAGAGCAAAATCAAACGGGGAACTTTTATTATTTACGCTATTACAATATTACAGGACCGGGACAATGAGAGCAAAATCAAACGGGGAACTTTTATTATTTACGCTATTACAATATTACAGGAACGGGACAATGAGAGCAAAATCAAACGGGGACATTTATATTTTACCCTATTATATAATTTTGGAGATCTGGACAATGAAAGCACATTCCCATAGGGGCATTTATATCTTACCCAATTACATTATCACAAGACCTGGACAATGAGAGCGTTATCAAATAGGGAATTTTATATTTTACCATTGCCTTCTCCTCCAAAGATATATTATTAAAAGACACATCGTCAGTGTGAAGGAAATTAAACAAGAACTTTTATAGTTCACTCTATTATGTTATTATCGGATATCTATGATGAGAACATAAGCTATCAGGACTGTTATGGTTTATCCTCGTATATTATTAAAAGTAATCAATTGGGATTACATCAGACACATTAGAATTAATAAAACAACGAAGAGAACTTAAACAGAAAGGAGGTGAATCCGATAACAGCAGGATGAAGTATAAATCTTTAACTCGAGAAATAAGAAAGAACACAAGAAAGGACAAAAATCAATATATACAAGATTGCTGTACCAGAATAGAGCAATATCATAAGACTGGAAGAGATTATGAAATGTTCAAAGAAATGAAGTTATTGACAAGAAATGTTCAACCTCAATTGAATGTTATCTGTGACAAGATGGGAAATACCTTAACAGAATCTAGACAAATTCTAGAAAGATGGCGGGAGTACTGCAGTGGAATGTATGATATGAGTGACAGTGAGGATATGAATGAGATACATGAACCAATGGCAGCAGAGACAGAACCTGGACCCTCATTAGATGAAATTGCTTGGGCTATAAAGAACCTGAAAAATGGTAAATCACCTGGATGTGATGAGATACCAGCTGAACTAATTAAAGCGGGAGGAGAAGAAAGCATACACATATATCATGCATTATGTACAAAGGTTTGGAAATATGGTATATGGCCAAAAGATTGGAAGAGAACTATCTTCATTCCAACACCAAAAAAGGGCAACCTGAAATTATGCACCAACTATAGAACTGTTGCCCTGATCAGTCATGCAAGTAAAATTCTACTAAAAGTCATAATGGGAAGACTTCGTAAGAAAATGGAAGAAGAGATTAACGTGGTTCAAGCTGGATTTAGACAAGGAAGAGGAACAAGAGATCACATATTCAACATGCGTTTAATAATAGAGAAGTGCAGAGAATTTAATGTAAACCTATTCTCATGTTTTGTGGATTATTCAAAAGCATTTGACTGTGTACAACATCAGAAACTTTGGGAAATCATGAGGAATATGGGCTTTCCATCACATGTAGTACAACTCATAAAAATGCTCTATCTAGACCAACAAGCAGCAGTTAGAATAGATGGCGAGGCATCAGATTGGTTTGACATCAAGCAAGGAGTCCATCAGGGCTGCGTGCTGTCACCCTATTTGTTTAACCTGTATGCCGAAAATATAATGAGAAATGTAAGAGTTGATATAAACAGGGAGCTATATGATGCCTTAAATATTGGCGGTCATGACATACCGGAGATTCGATATGCTGATGATACAGTATTACTATCCACAACACAGAATGGCATAGAAAACCTAATAGCTTCAACCCAATTGAATAGTGAAAATCACAACTTATATCTTAACATAGCAAAAACAAAGATAATGCATACAGATAAAACTACTATGGAGAAAGAAATATACATTAATGGGGAAAAATTGGCGGTAGTGGAAAATTTTGAATATCTTGGTTCATTGATTACCAACAACGGTGACACAATGAAAGAAATTAAACGGCGACTATCAATTGCTCTTCAAAGACTAAAACAGCTGAATAAATTATGGAGTGGGACAGATAGAACTACAAAAATTAGATTCTTAAGAGCATGCATCTTTCCCATTGCAACATACGCCTGTGAGACATGGACACTTACTAAACAAGCTGAACAGCGCATAAACGCCTTTGAATATAAATGTTATATACGAGTTCTAAGAATATCTTGGGTAAAGAAAAGAATAAATGCATCCATACTTCAAGAGTTGAATATTGAAGAAGGTTGGCTATTAAAGACGATAAAACAAAGAAAATTATAATATTTTGGTCACTTGAAACGTCACGAAAGTTTGGAGAGAACAATAATGGAGGGGTATATGCCTGGGAAGAGAGGAAGAGGAAGGCCAAAGAGAAGATGGGTGCAGGATGTGGCGGATGATCTCCAGATGGGTGTATCAGACGCGGGACATCTTGCTTGTGATCGAGAGGTTTTCCGGAAGGTTGTTATGGGAGCGAGGTTCTGCAAAGGACATGCTACTGAATGAATGAATCAATTGGGGACTTTTATAGTTTAACCTATTACACCCGGGAAGGGGGTAAGAGAAGAGAGAATAGAAAGAAAGAACAATTGTAGCAGAGATGACATGCCTGCAAACGAATCTTGACTTACCAAGAAGAGACAGAATATAAGAATGGGGACATTGAGCAACAATATAGCGTGATACCAGACTGCATCAAATCAAGACGGTAGAATGGTTCAGCCACATATCACGATAAACAACAGAGAGTGCTCCACAGAAATCAATATGGCTCTGCTGCTACCTGGGGAGGGAGAGGGAGGATAAAAATCAAAAGGCTGTCGACATAAATGGCATAACGGAAGCAATTTACAGCGCGGGGTAGGGAGTAGATTATGGGGTAGGGGGCACGTATCAGAGGTGGTTTCAGACGTCGTTTAATATCTTGGGTATCGGGTGCAAAGAGGGGATAGAGGAGAAGGAGGGAGATAAGAAGAGGAGGAGGAGGAGAAAGAAAAAGAGGAAGAGGAAGAGGAAAAAGAGAAGGAGTAGGTGAAAGAATAAGGCGGAGGAGGAGGAGGTGGAAGAGGAGGAGGATGGCGACCTAACCACTCAGCAACGGAGACCCGCGGTTGCTCTTTGAAGATAATCACTCTTCGGAGTGACAGTTGCGGTCCGTTTTACTTGCTCCTTAGTATGCAGTGAATGAATCCGAAAATAAACTAGACGTAGACGGTAAGCTAAACTAGAACACGATCACATGTAACAAAATGGACGTTGCGGCTGAAGCCTTCGTCAGCACAGAAAAAAAAAAAAAAATACACAAAGCGACATTGTTGGTAAGTATGTGTGACGAATCTCAGCCTCAAGACCTCTTCTTCTTTTCACTTTCGGGGGAATTACGTCACTCCTAGTTGTGCATATCACAGATCTGTGCGTCCGGCTTGTGTCAGGTATACTTGCTCTAGACCAGGGGTCACCAAACTACGGCCCGCGGGTCGGATCAGGTCCGCGACGTCATTTCATCCGGCTCGCCGATGGTAATCGAACTTGCTTGATATAACGTATGGAACACGAGACGTTACGATACAATTTAAATATGTTAACATTATGTTTAGAATAATAGGAGATCTTCACACGTCCGGAGACCTCCTGGCTGCTCTGAGTCTTACCTTTACCGTTTTCAATTATAAATTATTGTATCTAGATGTTCTTGTTTATTGTAATGTTTGCTTATTTCGCGCCATCCCAACTCCTTCCCCGTCTCGTCGTGGCGCCGCCTACGCTCTGACGTTACCATGGTTTCAATACACAATGATAACAATACACACACACATACACATACGAGCGCGCGCGCGCATCTTTCTCTCCCCCAGACTCTTCCGGCTGTCAACACAGGTCCGGCTCAAGAAATATTTACTTCTTTTTGCGTCATCCATTTTTACGTATATAATAAGGATTTCTTTGTTTGACAGTGATAGGTAAGTGAACTACAAGTGTGAATAAAGTAGCAAACATAGCATAAAAATGCCATAGAAACCTCGTGTTATTACGAAAATATTATTCCCAGCTCAGAAGAATTCCCCGTCAAGGTGTTAATCGAGCTGGTCTCTAGGCCAGTGTTTTTCAACCTTTCTGCTGGAGCAGATCCTTACGCAAATGTTTGCCTTGCTCAAGGAACTCTTTGGGATGATCCAAGTGTCTGTCCTACCTTATGTAATAAACCAGATGGTGTCGCGTTTTCAATGAAGAATGGGGAGCAGAGTACTTCTTTGTGGAAACAAAGGACCAAAAAACCAGTTGCGTACTGTGCAGCGAAAGTGTTGCCGTTTTGAAAGAGTACAATCTTCGGCGTCACTACGAAACAAAACATCTATCAACATATTCAAAGTTTTCTGGAAAGTTACGCTGTGAGAAATGAGTCCATGAAACGTAGTGTAGAAATATAAATAAATCTCTTCACGAGAAAGTTCGCTGAAAATGAATCTGCCACTCGTACAAGTTACAAAATAGTGCATATGATGACAGAACGAGGAAAACCGTTTACTTATGGCAGCTTCATCAAAGAGTATATGATGGATGCAGAAAATGACTTGTATCCCGAGAAAGCCGATTTATTTGGAACTATTAGCCATTCAGCAAGCTCATTTGTACGAAGAACAGAAGAACTTGGAGCGAATATAGAGCTACAGATACGCGATAAAACTAGAAACTTGTTGTTGTATTCTCTGGTGCTGGATTAGTCTACTGATATCTCGAGTGCGTCACAACTTCTCGTGTACATTCGCGGTGTCAATTTGGACTTTCAGATAACGGAATAGTTGGCATCTGTTTGCAACATGCATGGAACAACTACTGGAAAAGACATTTTCATGGAAGCGCAAAAAGTTTTGCAAGACTATAACGTTAAATGGAATCAGCTTCGATGTGTTACAGTTGATGGAGTAAAAAACATGGCTGGAGTGAGAAAGGGTCTGATGGGGCAGATCATGATTCATTTGGAGGATTTGCGAATTCCGGGCGCTCTGTTCATACACTGCATCATACATCAGCAAGCACTCTGTGGGGAAACCTTAGATATTTCTTGTGTACTGAAACCAGTCGTTTCTGCTGTAAACGTCATTCGGGAACATGCACTCAATCATCGTCAGTTCCAGGCTTTTCTTGAAGACATTGATTCTGAATTCTATGACTTGCCTTATCACACATCAGTTAGGTGGCTCAGCTGCAGTAAATTCCCGTTTCGTTTTTACAAGCTCCGAAACGTAATAGATGTTTTCCTCACTGAAAAAGATAGAGCTAATCAACAGCTGTCAGATCCTACCTGGCTGTCAAAGTTATCATTTTTGGTCGACATCACATCCCACATGAATGAACTGAATTTGAAACTTCAGGGAAAGTATAACCTCGTCTGTGTTCTCGACTGAATCATCAAAGGATTTCGGAGAAAGCTGTCATTGTTTGAAGCGAAATTGGAAGGAGAAAACTTTACTAATTTTCACTGTTTCAAAGAGTTTTGCGCTACAATCGCCGAAGATGTCAACCTCGATTTTCGAAAAATATTATTCGTGACTTGAAGAAGCATTTTTTGGAGAGATTTTCAGATCTTGACAGAATTGAAGGTGACATTCTTCTGTTCCAGAATCCGTTTGATTGTAACCTTGATGATGTACCAGTTGAACTACAGTTGGAGCTCATTGATTTTCAAGGAAATGACTTGTTGAAAGAGACGCACAGAGAAGGAAAACTTGTTGAATTTTACCAATGCTTACCTGATATTGAGTTTCCGAAACTGAAGAAATTTTGCGCTGGTATGGCATCAGTGTTTGGAACAACTTATGTCTGTGAGCAAACATTTTCAAAAATGAAGTATGAAAGAAAACACATCGAACGAGATTGACTGATGAACATTTGAAAGCAATTCTCTTGAGTGGATGCAGAAATTCCAAACCAACCATTGATGATATCTTGAAAGCCAAATATCAGTTTCACAAATCTCACTAACCTTTTTAGCTGCTTAGTTTGTGAGATTCTGATATGTGCACACTAGGTCAGATGTGCCTATCTTTTTGTTAACGTCGCCTTCTTTAATAACCATTGTTAGTAAATAAATATGTGGTTATCTTTGTTTTTTGTGCATTGCACGCCACTCACCCATGATTAACTTAGTTTTTCGTATTTTTTCCCAGAGCTTTCGTCGTGGCTTGCAAGTATTGTTATAGTTAGTTGCATATCCTTTACAGGACGTTTGCAGTCAACACCAGCATTTCTTACTGTTGTTGATGTCTTGGCAAGTTTACATTCAGTAATCTGCCATTGCTTTCTGAACGACCGGCAACCATACCATAGCGTTAAAAAAAAACAGCGCAACGTGGTCTGCTGCCAAATCGCGCGCAGCTGTGTTTCGAATGCAGGTATACGGGATTATGAACCGCGTCCGTAAAAACTTCGCCACGGAGACCGGCGCAAGTATTGTACAGAATGAGTATGCGGCCCGCGCTCGTCATTTTGTCGTCAGTTATCCGGCCAGCTGTGAAAAACGTTTGGTGACCCCTGCTCTAGACAAGACTCCATCCGCAATCTTATGACTTATAACTGTGTGTGTACCACCTACCACCTTGAGTCTTGGGCTAGAGTCTGCCGACAATTAAATACCTAACTTCCATGACAGAAACATTGCAAACCTTTAGATTCTTATTACTCGTCTTCTTTCGTTCACTTGATATTTGTCCATATCTGCAGTATTGTAGACACATTTCACGATAAGACAGACAGACAGACAGACAGACAGACAGACAGACAGACAGACAGACAGACAGACAGACAGACAGACAGACAGACAGACAGACAGACAGACAGACAGACAGACAGACAGACAGACAGACAGACAGACAGACAGACAGACAGACAGACAGACAGACAGACAGACAGACAGACAGACAGACAGACAGACAGACAGACAGACAGACAGACAGACAGACAGACAGACAGACAGACAGACAGACAGACAGACAGACAGACAGACAGACAGACAGACAGACAGACAGACAGACAGACAGACAGACAGACAGACAGACAGACAGACAGACAGACAGACAGACAGACAGACAGACAGACAGACAGACAGACAGACAGACAGACAGACAGACAGACAGACAGACAGACAGACAGACAGACAGACAGACAGACAGACAGACAGACAGACAGACAGACAGACAGACAGACAGACAGACAGACAGACAGACAGACAGACAGACAGACAGACAGACAGACAGACAGACAGACAGACAGACAGACAGACAGACAGACAGACAGACAGACAGACAGACAGACAGACAGACAGACAGACAGACAGACAGACAGACAGACAGACAGACAGACAGACAGACAGACAGACAGACAGACAGACAGACAGACAGACAGACAGACAGACAGACAGACAGACAGACAGACAGACAGACAGACAGACAGACAGACAGACAGACAGACAGACAGACAGACAGACAGACAGACAGACAGACAGACAGACAGACAGACAGACAGACAGACAGACAGACAGACAGACAGACAGACAGACAGACAGACAGACAGACAGACAGACAGACAGACAGACAGACAGACAGACAGACAGACAGACAGACAGACAGACAGACAGACAGACAGACAGACAGACAGACAGACAGACAGACAGACAGACAGACAGACAGACAGACAGACAGACAGACAGACAGACAGACAGACAGACAGACAGACAGACAGACAGACAGACAGACAGACAGACAGACAGACAGACAGACAGACAGACAGACAGACAGACAGACAGACAGACAGACAGACAGACAGACAGAAAAGAAGGAGGAGGAGGGGAGGGGGAGGTGGAAGATGAAGAGGAAGAAGAAGAAGAAGAAGAAGAAGAAGAAGAAGAAGAAGAAGAAGAAGAAGAAGAAGAAGAAGAAGAAGAAGAAGAAGAAGAAGAAGAAGAAGAAGAAGAAGAAGAAGAAGAAGAAGAAGAAGAAGAAGAAGAAGAAAGAAGAAGGAAGAAGAAGAAGGAAGAAGAAGAAGAAGAAGAAGAAGAAGAAGAAGAAGAAGAAGAAGAAGAAGAAGAAGAAGAAGAAGAAGAAGAAGAAGAAGAAGAAGAAGAAGAAGAAGAAGAAGAAGAAGAAGAAGCAGAATGAGGATGAGGAGGAGGAGGAGGAGGAGGAGGAGGAGGAGGAGGAGGAGGAGGAAAAAGAAGACGAAGTAAACACCAACAGTTTCTTCCCAACGTACGACCCCGAGTATAAAACAAAGTTTGGGAACCTTCAAGTCAAGTGGACAACAAAATAGAGTAATCGTGGCTTGACAATTTGAATAATCGACCACGGCGAATGCCGAGCGATTTCACAGGCAGAATTTCAATGTACGAGACGGCAGGAGTCAAGCCTAATAAATACAATCATTTGAATAATGAAGCATTAGTGATAAAGAGTAATTGAAAACTAGACATATCCACATACACAAATATACGTTAATAACTTGGATGGACGTCGGCGGTTGATTTATTATTGCTAGCTTGTAGGAAACTAAATGAAGGGGAACATTTTCAACATCGTTTATGTTCGTTAGACACGAGTCATTTGATTGGGCGAAGCGCCATGTTAATTATAGATGGCATTAATATTCATGAGATGAATGAATTGTATTTTACCTTATTTAATTTATGCATTTATTTATTATTTCTAATTTATTCTTATTATTTTGCCATGCCTGTCAATTGATATTTATTATAGAGTCTGGTTATTCAATCAATCAATCAATCATGTGCCATGCCGGAAAGCGTGGGCGGTCATGGCTCGCCATTTCACTCGATCACTAGTGTCGTGGATCAGCTCAGTGTTCCTGTCTCGTCCATGCCATGTGGCCAAGCCATCCAAGTATTTTCCTCTCGGTCTGCCTCTTGGTCTGTTTCCTTCGATCTTGCCAGTTGTCACCAAGTTCTCCAATCCATTTCTTCTCATAACATGTCCAAAACATTTTGACTGTCTACGTCTAATTTCTCTAATCAGTTTACGATGTTCATTTGTCTCCTATAGTACTTGGTCATTGGTTTTTCTGTCTGTCCATGGTATTCTTTGCATTTTCCTCAAAAACCACATTTCTGCAGCCATCAGATGTTTTTCAGCTTGACTGCCCATTGTCCAAGTTTCACATCCATACAAAAAAAAAAGGTTCTATGTATCCCCTCAACACTCTTTTTCTCGTTTCAATTGACATCTTTTATTTAATTATTTTATCTGGTTATTATAGAGATGCATTTGTTGCAGACAATGAGCAGGATTTGCAACATTTAGTAGATGTAGTTATTGCACACGATGAACAACTTGGGTTAGAATTAAATTGTAAGAAGACACAGATTATGGTCGTCAATAGGAAGAAGGAAATACCACAATGTAATATTCAAGTAAATGGGAATATTATTAAACAAGTGAAAAGGTACAGTTATCTCGGAACAGTCATAACATTTGATGGGAGATACCTTGAAGAGATTAGAATAAAAATTGACACGGCAAAGGTAACCACCTTTTGCAAGATGGAAAACATACTGACCAATAAAAATATGTCATTTGCAACGAGAAATAAAGTGTTGAAGTGCTACGCAGAAGCTGTACTTTTGTATGGATGTGAAGCAAGAACAATGAGTAGACGAGTTGAAAATGTGGGTTCTGGGGAAAAGGCAAAGAATAGCATGGGCAGAGCAGGTCAGCATGGCCGAATGGGTAAGAACGCGTGTTCTTAAATATCCGGTGTGCTGATACCGAGGTAAGCGGTTCAACCCCTACACCGTACAGCTGGATTAAAATGTTGATCTGTCGTCCTTGACTTTGTGACGTAAATTACAAGTACCTCTGAAGTCGGAGTGGGTTCGCCTGATAGCGAGGGACACTGTTAATAGGGAAAGCTAAACCACACGCAACATTCAGTCTAGCACAACTATAAATAGTGTGTATGTACTACGCATGAGTTCAAAGTGAGCGAGCGCAAAAAAAAAGCACGGGAAGACAGAAAAACCAACGTCCAATTCCTACAAGAAACAAATGAAAACCGTAAACTGATTAGAGAAATTAGAAACATTTGTTGACCACGCTACGAGAAGAAATAAGAACTTGGTGACAACTGTCGAGAAAGAGGGGAAAAGAGTAGGGGGTAGGCAGAGAAGTAAATACCTGGATGGCTTGGCCAAGTGGTATGGTCGAGGCAAGCTCACAGAGCTGATCCACGACTCTGTGAAATGACGAACCATGACCACCAACGCTTACCAGCATGGCACATGATGAGGATGATTGTATGCCTGCCTGTCTACCTACGCATTCTTTCATTAAATGATGTATGTATGTATGAATGTGTATGTGCAGATATGAATATACGTGTTTATGCATGTGTGAATGTGTGTGTGAGTTTGTGTGTGTGTGTGTGCGCGCGCGCGCGCGAGCGTGCGTGTGTGTCTATATGCCTGCCTATCTCATAACATGGTTATGTTCAGCATTTAGTTGACAACGTTTGTTTTTTTCTATGTGAATGTAAAATGCACAATAGATAATTGGTGTATGACAGATGAATGATAGGAAGGGTTGAATGTAAAACGGGCCTGCGTGCCCAATTTGTGGCATCTTGAAAATAAAGTTCGTTCGTTCATTCGGTGATCTGTCTACGTATGTATTTAACTGTCTAAGTATCCATACATTTCTCTCTCTCTCTCTCTCTCTCTCTCTCTCTCTCTCTCTCTCTCTCTCTCTCTCTCTCTCTCTCTCTCTCTCTCTCTCTCTGTGTGTGTGTATGTGTGTGTGTTGATATGCTTGTATACTTGCCGTCTTTTTATCTACCAACCTACCCACTTAGAAGTCTTTCTACGTACCTACGTCTACCCGCCTGGCTATCTATCTGTAGTTCTGTCTGCCCGTCTATCCATCATTTTTTTGGTAATTCGCATATCCTTTACAGGACATCGCTGTCAACAGCAGCATCTTTCAGCTGTCTGTTGATTTCTTGGCAAGATTACGCTCAGTAGTTTGCCACTGCTTTCTGAGCGGCCGGCTCAGTTATCCCGCAAGTCACCGGCGGGGGTAGAACCGCTTCCAGTTCTCGCCCGCTACGAGACTCTGCGTGATAAACGGGATTACGGAGAAAGTGGTGTAACCTCTCGGCCAGAGAGACCGTTATCCATCATACTGTCGATTTATAAAATAATCTGCCTACCTACCTACCTACCTATCTACCTACCTACCTACCTGCCTGCCTGCCTGCCTGCCAGCCTGCCTGCGTATGTCTGTCTGTCTGCCTGTCTGCCTGCCTGCCTGCCCGCCCGCCCGCCCGCCCGTCCGTCCGTCCGTCCGTCCGTCCGTCTGTCTGTCTGTCTATCTGTCTGTCCACATATCTACCTCCCAACCTACCTAGTCGTTACAAAAGCGAAGGTTGGGGAGAGGAGATAGGACGACACCAAGAGACAAGAGGATGGACAGTTAGACAGCATGACATGGAGGAACATCAGTATCAGAAATTATTGGCAGCAAACAAGACATAGAGGTGTGGACAGACATGATCACCAACACAGCACGACATGGACTATCAGAAGATTGGCAGCACACAAGACAGAAGGCTGTGGATAGACATCACCAACACCACGCGGCATGGACTATCAGAAGTTTAGCAGTACACGAGACAGAAGACTGTGGACAGACATGATCACCAACGCCACTCGGTGTGGACACGGCATGGACTATAAGTAGATTAGCAGTACATGAGACAGAAGGCTGTGGACAAACATCACCAACGCCACACGGCATGAAATATCAGAAGATTAACAGTACACGAGACAAAAGGTTGTGTACAGGCATGATCACCAACGCCACACGGCATGAACTGTCAGAAGATTAGCATTACACGAGACAGAAGCGTATGGACAGACATGATCACCAATGCCACACGGCATGGACTATCAGAAGATTGGCAGTGCACGAGACAGAAGGCTGTGGGCAGATATGATCACCAACACCACACTGCATGGACTACAGAAGATTGGCGATACACGATACAGAAAGCAGTGGGCAGACATGATAACCAAAGCCACACTGCATGGAATGTCAGAGGATTGGCAGTACACGAGACAGAAGACTGTGGACAGGCATGATCACCAACGAGACACGGTACGGACTATCAGAAGTAGAAGCTTCACTATTTAGATTCAGTTGCGTTTAATCACCAGCAGTCTGTGTGAATTGACTTCATATCGTATCTGGATATTGATATTCTTAGCTACGCTTATATTCGTTACTCGCGAGTCATTTGCTTGGAGAAGCGCCGTGTTAATATTAGTCGGTATTAATAGTCATTAATCTTTAGCAAAATCAACATCCTTGAAATGATATGCTTGAGGAGAGCTGCCAACTTAACACACCGAGACCGAATAAGAAATGATTTTATCAGACAGGCCGTGGCATCAACATCTTGTGCCACATATTTTGAAAGATTTCTGTCGAGACAGTAGTGGCGATCCATTGCAGCCAACCTTGATTGTGGAACGGCAACTGATTGACTTATTGATTGATTGATTGATTGATTGATTGATTGATTGACTGATATATAGGCTTCTTATAATTGTACGCGTACACTATATCTCTGTGTCACACAATTCGTTGTCTAATATTCAGTGTTCGTGATTCACCGCCCTCATCTTCGATTGACAGTATTTCTTTTTATTGTGTTCGCTGGCTTTGAACTCAAGCGTAGTCCATACACGTGCCATTACTTCTAGTGCTCATGACAGCTTTTTGCATGTGGACTAACTTTCCTTATTACCAGTATCCCTCGCCACCCACCTAGATTTCTGAGGTACTTGTAATGTACGTTCCCAAGTCAAGGGCGAGAAGTTAACATTGTAGTCCAACAGTTTTAGTCCAACTGACCGGTGTAGGGGTTTAACCCGCTACCTCGGCATCAGAAAACCTAATATGTGCTGATTCAGTGACTCATTGTCGAATGATAATATATCGCCAAATTTGATTTCCCCCCCCCCCCCCCCCCCCCCATTTGGACAGAAGGGCGATATATCGTCATACTACAGCCATTGTATTACTTGATATATTTCGTGTCATCTTCCACAATTTCGATGCTCAGTGAAAGGAAATTTGCATGATAATACATGTTCATTTGATTGTCTACCTTGTCTGGTCCAAACCAACATTGTGTTTATCACTGAATCAGTTGAAGCCAGCGCTCAGATCCGTTATGCCACGCTGACCTCCGGGCGATATATAATAAACTACAACTCGTTACCTAACTTCCGGGGACAGGGATGTTACACAGAATGCTCATTGCTGTTTTGATTGCTTTATTCTGCATATTCTTTTTCTTCATCTTCTTTTGCTTTTTCTGCTGCTGCTTCTTATTCGTCGTCTTCAGTGTCTTCTTCTTCTGTTTCATCTTTTTCTGTTTCTTCTTCTTCTTCTTCTTCTTCTCCTTCTTCTTCTTCTTCTTCTTCTTCTTCTTCTTCTTCTTCTTCTTCGCTGTGTCGCGTGCAGTCCGTTACAACTAGTCATGCACCTCAGTAGATTATGCACTTGTGTCAGACTTACTTCATCCAGACAGATCTCTTCCCAGGTTACACGAGTGCCCAACACGTGCGACACAGAAAACCTATAGTGTGTAGGTTTTCTTTCTTAACAATTTTGCCACGGCAGTCGCCTTAAGTTCTACTCCTCGCCATGCCTAACCACTGCAGGATTTCTAACGTGCACAACTTGCACAACAGACCTCCAATTTTCGCCCTTGTCCGAGAAGTTTAGGTGTCTGATCTCACGAACCAAGAGATCAGGGGGACGCGTGATATCATTAGATACCAGTAGTTCTTGGGAAGATCCGTAATTTAAATAACACAAAGTAATGTAGCTTTACATAACAGAATTACGAAAAATACAAACACAAAACACAACATATAATCACGGAGAAGACACTCCAGTGACTACATTAAGGCATAAGAACGGGATAAGAAGAATAAAAAGATGACAGATGACAACAATGAAGAAACAAATGAACATTTGAAAATATATTATTGGCTACTTATCTCAGAATCCTAGGCTTTGATACTTACATCAATTTAATCTTGATACGCATTATACAGACATCCACCGGGGCACTCCTTCTTAGTTTTCACTCTCGGACCACCATCACATCTCCATTGCTTCCAGTTGCCGGCTTACCTTCCTCCACCCTTTTTCATGTACCACTGCCACTTATTTACCTGGGCTCTTCACTGAACTGTTACCATCCCCACCCTGGTCCCCATGACCCACAGACTCCCAAGGCTGTCTATATAAGAGTATCAACAGGAGATGATAGTAGGAAACACCTGGTTTAAGCACCACCCTAGAAGATTATGGACATGGGGAGTCCTGGTAACAGGATTAGAAACCAGATTGATTACATTCTGATTAGCAGAAGATTTAGAAACGCGTTAACAATAGCAAAAACAGTTCCCAGTGCTGATTGTTATAGTGACCACAGATTATTTACAGGAACATTGAGGATAAAGTTGAGGAAAGTCAAGTATATAACAGGAAACACTAAATATGATTTGTGTACATTGAGTAATGATAAGGAAATACAAAACAAATTCAACATAGAAGTACAGAACAGATTTGATATATTGTCTGATCTAGAGATCCTATTCCAGGGTGTAGATCATCAATGGGAAATGTTGAAAAATTCATTCAGTTTGGCTGCAGAATCAACTATTCCAAAATTAAAGGGTCGCAAGAAATGGATGACTGAAGAAATTTTACACCTAATGGGAACAAGAAGACTCAACAAAAATAAGTCTGCCAAATATGAAGAAATTCACAGACAAGTCAGAATATTATGTAAGGAGGCAAAAGAAGCATGGCTTGAAGAAAAGTGCTTAGAAATTGAAAAACAACACAATATTCAAAATACCAAATTAGTGCACAAAAGAATTCAGGAACTTACTAATAAAAGAACAAGTATATCAACAGGGTGTCTAAACACTAAAGATGGCAAAATCATAATAGAAAAAGATCAGATTCTACATGTATGGATTATGTGAAAAACCTTTATAACGATAACAGAGAGGAACAGTATCATATTAGATTTAATAATGAAGGGCCGCCAATTTTGAAGATGGAGGTTCGAAATATTATTAAGCATATGAAAGCTGGCAAGGTCCCCGGTGCAGATAACATCACGACAGAAATGATTAAAGCTTTAGAAGAATATGGACTAGATCAAGTCACCAGACTGCTGAACACATTATATGATACTTGAGATATACCTTCTGCATTATGTAACTCTGTATTTATTGCAATCCCAAAGAAATCAAGAGCCTTGAAATGTGATCAACATAGAACAATTAGTATAATGAGTCAAATCACAAAGATTTTGCTACGAATTATCATGCGAATAGTGAGGAACAAATTACAACCTGAAATAGAGG
Source organism: Cepaea hortensis (assembly GCA_963921405.1). NCBI lineage: Eukaryota > Metazoa > Mollusca > Gastropoda > Stylommatophora > Helicidae > Cepaea > Cepaea hortensis. Next base: position 398,205,058 of record OY992876.1, read on the forward strand.
AAGAACAATGTGGGTTTGTAGAAGGAAAGGGTTGTTGTTGTTGTTTGTCCATCAAGAATGATGATGACCATTCATTTCATACTGACCTACATCGTTATCAATTCTTTTTCTGTCTTTGTTATTCTTCTTCTTCTTCTTCTTCGTTCATCCGGAGTTTTTTTTCGGACGTGATTGCGTTGTGCCTGTTTACAGCAGAGCTGCGTTCTTGCGCCGTTAGGCCGACACATCCGACTTCTGCAGGCATTTGTTGACCGGGTTAACCTTCCCGGGGGTATTTGTTATTCAAGTACCCTGTACTTATTTTCGTGGCTAATTTAATCCACCCTCACCCCCGCTCTTTAGGAAGTACTTGGTTGTATCTTGGGAAAACAGGCCTTCGTCTGGCGGACAGATTTAGACAACATTTATCCGATATCGACAGTGGTGCCAAGAAACCGGTACCCCTACACTTCAACAGTTCCGACCACTGTGGGTTTGCCGACATACGTGTTACGGCGACAACATCGTGCACATCTCACTAACGCGATCGCAAGACATTGGAAAACCGTCTTATCTTCCAGTTGGGTTCACTCTTCCCTCACGGCCTCAATGTCCAACACAGTTTTATTTAAGTCCCCTACGCCCCTTGTCCCCACCTCCCCCGCCCCCGCCCCCATCTCCGCAATCGTATAGTCCACTTCCAAGCCAGTTGCATGTCCTTCGCAGGACGTGGTAGTCAACACCAGCATTATCTCTACTTTCTGTGACTTCCTGGTTGGTTTGCGTGGGGTCGCTTCTCATTGCGTTCTGAACAACCGTCACTTGTGCTACTTTTTGATAGCAAACGCTTGTTGGTCTGCATCCATATTGCCCACAGCAGTGTTTCGAACTTGGCGTGCGGAATTGCGAACTGCATCCGTTACATCGCCCCAGAGTTACACATCCATATTTTTCCATTCGCTCTCCTGGGCGCATCCCCATCCCCCAGCGCGGGTTCCCTCACCGGTTGACTTAGCCAATCACCGAGTTTCTGGCTGTACTGACCTTTAGTCAGTTGGCCCCGTTAACCACAACATCCGTTTTATTCCACCCAAGGATAGCCGTTTCAAGCTAGGATACAGATAAATTGAAATTTGTACATTCATGTAGTGTCGATCGTGTATTTGTTAATCTATTTTTGTTTGTTTGTTCTGTGCTGACGAAGGCTTTGGCCGCAACGTCCATTGTTTTTTGTAGTCGTGCTTTGGTAAAGCTCTCAACCTACTTCTCGTTTTTCAGTGATTCATTCATTGGTTTAATCAATCACGGGGAATTTGAGTAGGGTGTCCGCTGGGTTTATGACACCCGTGTATCGTCCCCCTGGTTCGTTTCCCATCATGTACACATCTACTGTATTTCACACAGCTGCTCAAGTCGCTAAATTCACACCGGCCATGGGCTCAGCACGGCCGAATGGATAAGAGCGCTTCCTCTTAAACATCCGGTGTGCTGATGCCGGCCGGAGTAGCGGGTTCAACACGAGGTGGACTAAAATGTTGACTTCTCGTCCTTGACTTGGTGGACGTAAATTACAAGTACCTCAGAAGTCGGAGAGGCCTTCGTCCGATGGCAAGGGACACTGGCAACAGAGAAAGCTACTCCTCACGCAAAAATCAATCCAATGTACTAGAAGTATAGGGTGTATTTTTAACGACTGTGCAGTGTTTGAAAATATTGCCGGTCCAAGTTTTGTATTCACTCTCTGTAAAATTTATGCAACATAATAGGTAAATATAAAACTTGAACCGGCACTATTTTCAAACACTGCACATTTATTAAAAAATACACCCTTTAGCAGCACGTGTACGGACTACGCTTGAGTTCAAAGCGAAGTAATGAAAACAAAACCATCGGCTATAGCCCGGGCATCCTTGACATTCCTCCTGATGTCAAGTGTGAGCACATTATGAACATGTTATTTTGTCACCTGTTTTATCGGCTTTTCTGAATAGATCGGGGTTTTCAGCAATTCCCAAGTATCTCGAGGCGTGTATTTATCCCTTCGGCTGTCAGATACACCAGCGCAATCTGTAAGATTAGCTCTGCCATCTTAATTGATTCACTGCCGAAGAACTATACAGGGTGTTTTTAAAGTCTCACTACACTTTGTAGAATAAATTTGAAAAACGAATTACATGATGTCATCAAAAAATATGCTCCACGGTCCATCGCGAAGCAATATGCAGCGAATGGCTGTCTTCTGCTGGGGTAATTCTTTGCACTCCAAACAGAAAAATGTCAACGGAAGAAAGAATGTTTCAAATTTTGCTGCATACATGATATAGTGCAGCGGTTCTCAACCGGTGGGGAATTCCCCTAGGGGGGAATTTTAGGTGGGGGGGTGGGGGGGGGGGGGGGGGGGGCTGAAGATTATATCAAGATCGCGTTAATACAAGAACCGATTACTTGATATTGTTTTTCCCTCCAAACTTTACGGTTATGTACTCCTCGCCCTTCTGATATTCGTCTTATAACGTAAGTTGACCCACAAATCACGTTTTATGTAGACGTCTAAACTTGTTCTAGTATGTGTTATTACAGTTAGCTTCCATTTTTACGTATACTATGCAGGGGCGGGGTGGGGGAGAGGGGATTTATAGGGAGGAAATATGAAAGGGGAGGGATGGCATTCTCAACATATGGTGAGGGGGGGGGGGGGGGGCATGGGCCAAAAAAAGGTTAAGAACCACTTATATAGTGAGACTTTACAAACACCTTGTATACCGCCACACGTGATCTCTCATTTGAATAAAAGGAAAATATATCGCCATGCTATGGTCATCGTGTTATTGTTTTTATTTATTTATTTTTTTTTTTTTTTTTGACTATGTATCCTCCGCAATTACAATGCTCAGTGAACGGAAATTTATATCATAATGCCTGTTCAGATTTGTGTGCCATGTTTGTTTTAAACTTCTTTTTTTTTTTTTTTTTTTTTTTTTCCACTGAATTGGTTAATGGGATTTGGCAAATCAAAGAAGGACACTCAGAGACTCTTTCTCTAAGTTCATTCTCCTGTACGACCCCTGACCCGGAGCATATTAATCGCCGATTACAGATCGTTTCTTCCTTTGTGTTCGTTGGCTTTGAACTCAAAACTTATACTACTACTTCTAGTAGTTGCCACTACTGGGGAGTGCGCTGGACTTGTGTTTGCGTGTGGATTCGCTCTCCCTATTGCCAGTGTGCCTGGTCATCAAGCGAACCCACTCCGATTTCTGAGGGCACTTGTAAGCAGAAAATTAAACCTTTTTTAAACATGCTTGCTAGCTTGCTCAAGAGGCGAATGGCCCCGTTCAACTGTCGGCTGTACCGAACTGGTTGTATTTGGGGGCCCTTATGTCGTATCTCGTTCTTCTTATCATTTGGCAAGGCTGCTAATTAGGGGATTTGATTTGCACTTTACATCGTTGCCATCAAAATATATTTTTGCCTAAAATTCTCTCTCGGGTCCAATATATGTGTACGTCGGTTGAGACCTCGCGGGCCTGATATGATTGTACGCCGGGCCTGATGTGGCCAGCGGGACTTGAGTTTAACACATGTGCTCTACAAGATTAGATCACTTTCAGTTTCCTCAACCCATTCAATAGTAAATAAACCACACAAATTACACACACACACACACACACACACACACACACGCACACACACACACACACACACACTATGCATCTGTTAAATGGTGTTACGTATAGCAGGGGGTGAACACGTGACACCGGAAGCAAAGATTCATCACACAGGCCGCGAAAATCTGCCTGCCCCGTCAACGTAACCTCAGGGGAAATTACTCGCCCAGATAACCCCTTGACCCGGAACTGGTTATAAATCCACGTGGGCGACATGGCAAAACCTATTTGTCAAAGCTCAAAATGGAGAGTTTCTTAACTCCTGATGTATGTGCTGAAGAATGTTTTTGCACGATGATTTTATACGGTAAATTTCGGTGCAACGTTAACTGCAGAAATAAAGAACATAATAGGACAAGCATGAACTGCTTTTTTTTAAAAAGAAATAAAAACGCCATTGGCAATATATCTTGGCCAGTTTTTTTTTGGTTTTTTTTTCAGCATAGTTCAGTTCAGTTCAGTCGCGGTTCCAACATCACAGCAACGGGTCGTCCCCCTTATGCTGCGTTACTGTGCCAGTGAATATCACATAAAATGTTCCTCACTGCCCCATGTGAAATGTGGAAAAGACAGGAGTCTCGACAAACAACAGCCCGCTCAGGCACACTGTGCATAATGCCACTACCAGAATGTCACCACAAAAGTCCTCCACGCAACATTAATCCTTTATGGAAGTGGCAGTCGCTTTCCCAACCAGATGTTCACCTACAAAGTCTCGATGTTTCTAGATGTTGGTGTTCCGTTTCTAGATGTTTTCTAACCAGCCGCGCCATTTTATCTCCGAAATGCAGTTCACGCAATAAAACAACCTCGGACAGATGTAAAAACTTTCACTGTACATAATGCCGTCGCCAGAATGCCAACACAAAACTCCTCTAAGAAACATGCAGTTCATCCTTGATAGAAGCGGCAGTCACTATTGTTAACCTACAACGTCTCGGTATTTCTAGATGTTGTTGTTCCGTTTCTAGATGTTTTCTAGCCAGCCACGCCACTTTTTCTCCGAAATGTAGTTCACGCAACAAAACAACCTCGAACAGATGTAAAGAAACAACATTTCACTGTACATAATGCCCTTGCCAGAATGCCAACACAAAAATCCTCTACGAAAATACCGTTCATCGTCAAAGGAAGCGGCAGTCAACCAGAAGACCAGCAGCCGCACATTTCTGCATAAGGCACAAAAACCGGTCAATTCTGGGACATTGCCAGCCGCCATTGCTCTGAACATGCACTTTACGCTCCACAAACTCCGGCATATTTAAAAGCATTTCACACGAAATTCACAGCTCACAACGTCGCACCACGCACTCACTCAGTAGCAGGGCGACGGAAACATAAACTACCAGTCCAAAATAAGGAAAATGCGAATGCAAACGGTGGCCACGAGCATAAACACTCCAGAGGTCTTAACCGTTTCACTGCCCATCCTCCATGTTCGTGACCCTTTCTTTAAAGGACATTGCAATAAACACCAGCATTTTTCAGCTGCTATTGATGTCTTGGCAAGATTACGCTCAGTAGTTTGCCACTGCTTTCTGATCGACCGGTTCACATACCCCCGTAAGTAACCTAATCTCGCGCGTAAGCTACCGAATCTCGCGCAGCTGCGTTACTCGCGTGAATATACGGGATTACGGAGAAAATCGTTAACTGCTAGGCCAGGGAGACCGGCATCTTGGCCAGTAGGAGTTTAAAACAGAATTTATCTATTTTCCTCAGTCATGCTGAAATATAGCGTTGGTTATGGATTCCAGACGTTCCGGTTTCCGGTACGATTTTGTGTGTGTGTGTGTGTGTGTGTGTGTGTGTGTGTGTGTGTGTGTGCGCGTGCGTGCGTGAGTGAGTGAGTGAGTGAGTGAGTGAGTGAGTGAGTGAGTGAGTGAGTGAGTGAGTCTGTTTTTTTTTTTTTTAATGAAATCATTCAGTCCATAAAACTGGTTTCGGGACGAACTTGGCCCGATTTGTATCTGTCAAACAAAAGATTTCATTAAGTCGAACCGTTTCTGGGTTTTCAGTTGGTAGAACTGTACAATTGGTGACAAATTAGAGTGGACTTTGTCAAGCAAAAGTTGCATTTCAGAAAGTCATGGAACGTGAATGAACAAGGCAGGAAGAGTCTGAAAACAACGGACATGTGTTTCCTGAGACGAAAGTTGTGAATGCCTTCGACTGGCAGATTACTAACAGCGACTGGCTAATGACGGCAGAACAATACAAACGTGCTACCAATATGATGTCCAGAAAGTGTCAAGCAGGTAAAGGGCCGAAACAATCCGGGAAGAGGGAACTACTTCTGACGATCAGAAGCCTTTTCTCACTGTCGCTTATTTTCCCGGGAGGAAAGTGGAATCAACAAGCACATCTTCAAGCTTATTATCTTTTGGGATTATTGACTGACTTCTGTCTACACTCCTTCCTTCTGTCTTCCCTTCCATATATCTATTCCTTTCTCTCTCTCTATTATTCCTTCATCCCATACTCCGACAACAGTTTCTTTCATCAATTAATAAAATATTTATTAATAAAACTATGTCTGGTGTATGTATGAACTGTGTAGGTGTAGTTGGTAGTGTATTCTATTGTTGGTGCAAGAATGAACTCGTAATGTCTAGCAGCGGTATCACATCTCGCCCAGTCATTCTGCCAAACCACCGGACATCACATAAAACAGGACAGGTCTCACCCTGGATGTTCCGTATGCTTGAGTCTGAAGGTAAATCCGTTATTGAACGAAACAAAACTGTTCACCACTGGATCACCGTAAAGTAATAATATTCCAGTAAGTCTATGACTTCGCCCGAGTTTGTTTCATGAAATTAATTCTCCACACCGAAAAAACTACATCACCACAGTCCTGCATATTGTCTCTAATGCCTAGCAATGTTTTGACTTGTCTATTGTTTCTTCACTATGCATACAAGACGTATGTAGTTTTATTTTGCTTTGCTTTCTGCAAACTTATCTTTCTTTTTTCCATTATTACTTTGGTTATCTGGATATTCTTTTCTTCTTTTTCAAAGTTCCTTTAAAGGTATATTGTATTTCGTATTTGACCCTGTCTAAGTTATTCCTTGGTTTATTGAGGTATTTGCTCTCCCCACAAATGAAATGCCTTGAGTTTATCAACAAAGCTTTTCCTGTACACAAGACGTATGTGTCTATCTTCTCTGATATATCCGGATGGGAATTGGAACCTGTGAGAAGTATAACATATCAAGTGATAGGCTTCTGCCACTTAATACTACTTATGCAAGTGTCCTTCTCCAGCCGTAATGACAAGGCTTCCGAAGTAAACACCAACATAAGACATATGAATTAACCAAATTCTAAACTATTCACTAATAGAAAGCAATGGTAAACGCTATGCACACACATCTATTTTCCTATGCTAAAACTATTACTCTAAGGTTATAATACCTTATATATTCACTTATCCTTCCGGAATCGAAATTAATAATTAAGCACATCAGCACTAATATCCCATTGCCTCAAACAATACGGGACTATAATTTCTTTTCCACACCTGGGAGTAATAGATATCTCTGTCCAGTTTGGAACACACACTCATCAAGAGAACCCAATTTCTACTATTTATAACGAGTGGCCCATCCTCCGTTAGTGTTTGATGTTCATACCTCAACACTCGTCTCTTGACTATCCTGTCCATCAAAAGGCGGTAAAATCACGTAGTGATTATTTGCTCGTTTCTTTCCGTTGTTACGCTGTTTCCCTGAGTTCCCCTTACGCTAATACTTCAAAGCATCCTAACTCGTTGATCGTTTTCTCCGTTCATTTTCCCCCAACGCGATCTCCCCGGTTCCCGTGTCCGTACGATCCGATCGTCAGGCAATGAACTCTGCGAACATCTGTATCCTATTTTTATATTCGTCGGTCAATGATCTTTAATTTTTTTCTCCTCTCAGAATGAAGTACACAATTGTGTTAACCCTCCTCCTTCATTGTATTTTGATATGTAAGTTATCAAGGAATCACTAAACTGCAGTTTTTCCGTGACATACACTCACCAAATGGTCAGTCTTCTTCTTTCGTTCGCTTGACATTTCTCAATAACTGCAATGTTGTTTCTTGTATGAACTTCACTGTCTTTGATAGTTCACTCAGTGATCCATAGAGTTTATCTTCCACTGTTGTGTCTCCAGGCCAGAAGGTTTGTCTATATGTCACAATTTAGGCAGTCTTTGTGTATGTGATCCATTGTCTGCGGCGCTATCCACATGTGCACATGGCTGATTCGCCAATCTTGAATTTTGTATACATGTGGTTGCGTAATCTACAATGTCCTGTTCTGAATAATGATGTGTTCTGGTCTGCTCATAAGGTGGTGAGTCGTTTGGTACAAGATGGGTTAAGTGTAGCGGTTAATGGAGGGAAAACAACAGGGCGGACGGAGGGTGCAGTAAGGGACCAAACTAGACAGTCGTCTTCTTCTTTTTTCGTTAGCTTCTTGAGTAGCATAATTATTTCTGTGGTACGCCTCTTGGCTGGATGCTTCCGTCTTCAGCACATTTCCTTTACTAGAGCAGACTAGGGTCTTACTCGAGTTTAGATGTGTAGGTACGCACACACGTGTCTGTGCATGCATGTACGTGCATACACATCTAGAACATTCTGGTTATTTTTCCGCGCCAGAGACTCACCACCGTCCCTTCTCCTGTTAGTAAAAACAGTTCCGCCACGTGAAGGCCAGGAGTTGGACTTTTGCTGCAGTGGTGTTGAATGCACAAGCCATTGGGGTATTTATGCAAGGTTGGGCGCTCACCCAACTCTGCGCCCTCGGCTACATTACAGCAAAATTTTAAACCCAACTAGACAGTTAAATAGAAAGGCTTGGAAAGAAGCTAGCAGGAGAATTAATAAACACATTTCCAGAGTGGTGGTTGTGGAGAGGCGTAATAACCCACGTATGAAGAAAAAGAAGAAAGTTATGCGTTTGTCTTTCATCATCATCATCAAGTGCCGTGCCGGCTGGCGTAGGCGTTCATGGCTCTCCATAGATCTCGGTCTTTGGTTTTCTGGATCAACTCTGCTGCTGATATTCCTCCATGCCACCGTCTCAATCCATCCAGCATCATTTCTCTTGGTCTGCCTCTGCCTCTCTTCCCCTCGATCTTTCCAGTTGTTATGATGTTCTCCAATGCCTCTCTTCTCATCACGTGACCGAAGAAAGATGTTTGTCTCTGTCTTATTGTTGTATATAATGTTCTAGTTTCATTAGCCTGTTTCAGGCAGTCGTCGTTAGTTACTCTGGCAGTCCAAGGAATTCGCAACATTCGTCTCAGGAACCACATCTCTGTTGCTTCTAATTTCTTCTTAATTTGTTCATTTACATTCCAAGATTCACTGCCATACAGCAAAACTGGTTCTACATAGCATTTCAGCACTCTCTTTCTTACATTCAGTGACAGTGACTTATTGCATAAGATACTCTTCATTTTCTGAAATGCGGCTTTTGCCTGCCCTATTCTGCTCCTAATCTCTGTTGTACATCTTCCATCTGATGTTATAAATGCCCCTAGGTATCTAAACTTATCCATTTGATTAAGGATTTTCCCTTCTATTTCTATGTCACATTTTGGTGTCACCATTTTCTTTGATATTACCATTGTTACTATTTTCTTGATATTAAAGGAGAGTCATTTCCTTGCACTCTCTGTTACTACAACGTCTAATAATTGTTGTAGGTCTGTTGAATTATCCGCCACCAATACTGTGTCATCTGCATAGCGTATATTATTTATATTATAACCTCCAACTAGTATTCCTGGCATCTCTTTGATCTCTCTCATTATTACTTCGCTATACAGGGAGAAAAGATCTGGTGACAAGACACACCCTTGTCGTACTCCTAGCTTTATCTGTTCGTAACTACCCTCTTTATTTCCCATTTTAATTGCTGCTACTTGGTTCCAGTAAATATTCTTTATTATTCTTAAATCTTTTCCATCAGTGTTGATATCTTCCAACATTTTAATCAGTTCATCATGTTTTACTTTATCAAATGCCTTAGTATAATCTATGAAGCACAAATATATGTCTCTCTGTTTCTCTATTGACCTTTCTATTAGTGTCCGTAATGCATAAATTGCATTGTTTGTGCCCTTTCCTTCCACAAATCCATACTGTTCTTCACTAATTTCCATTTTTATTTTATTTTTGGTTCTTCTCATTATGATTCTGAGTAGAAGCTTAGTGATATGGTTTATAAGGTTAATTGTACGAAAATCTTCACAATCAATTGCTCCTGGTCTTTTTGGTATAGCTATAAATACAGATTTCAGCAGATCACTGGGTAAATATCCACTACTGTAAATATCATTCAAAATTTTGGTTAATATATCTACTCCAAATTCTCCCAATACTTCTATTGTGATTTCATCTGGCCCAGCTGTTTTTCCTTTCTTCATACGTTTTATAGCGTCAGCGACTTCTTCTTTCAGAATAGGTGGACCTTCTAAGTTACTATCTTCTGTTAATTCTTCCCTTTCTCCATCATATAATTCTCTTATATACTCATTCCACCTCTTCATTATAGCACCTTCCTCTAATAATATCTTGCCTATTTTTGATTTCAAACACCCTGTATTTATTCTCATTTTTCTTCCTGTAAGCTCACTGATTTGTCTGTGCATATTTTTTGTATCTTTAATGGAATTTAATTCAATTTTTTTGCATTGCTCGTTTAACCAACTTTCTTTAGCCTTCCCACATTTATCTTTTATTTCTTTATTTATCTTAACGTATTCTTGTTTGTCATGTTTACTGTTTTCTTTTGTCCATCAGTTTTAAGATGTCTTCATTCATCCATTTTTTCTTAGCTATTTTGCCTCTCTCCGGTAATACTTCTTTGCTAGTTTGATGAATGGAGTCCCTTAACATTTCCCATTTGTTAATTTATACTCTGTATTTTAGCTATCGCATTGTACCTATTTTTCACAATCACTCTGTATTGTTCTTGCATTTCTTTATCTATTTTCAGAACCTCTTTATAAAGTCTCATGTTCATAACCATTTTTTTCCCTCGCTTTAATCTTACTTTTATTTGTCCACATAGTGGTACATGATCACTATTACAGTCAGCACCAGGCATTGTCTTTACATTAATTAAAGCATTTCTAAATCTTTTATTAATTAGTATGTAGTTAATTTGGTTGCGTATTTTCTTATCAGGGCTTTTCCATGTGTACAGTCGTCTTTTATGGTGTTTAAACCACGTGTTTCCAATTATCATATCATTGATATTTGCCCATTCTATTAGCTTTTCCCCTCTTTCATTTCTTGTACCTAAACCATAATTCCCCACTACATCCTCCATTTTTCCCTTTCCTACTTTTGCATTAAAATCACCTAGTATTATTGTTATTTCTTGTGATCCAATTTGAGCCATCGCCATTTCTATTTCGTCGTAAAAGTGTTGTATTTCTTCATCACTACTGCTTGTTGTTGGTGCATATACTTGTATAATATTTATATCTATTGGTTTTGCCTTTGATTTTTACCATAATAACTCTATCTGAAATACACCAGTATCCATTAATTGACTTGGCTGTTTTTTCGTCTAATATTATTCCTACACCTTTTTCATGTGTATCCCCTCTAGAATAAATTATTATTCCTAAAGTTATGGTCTATGACCAAAACTCTCCAGTACTTTTAGAGAAGTTTGTCTTTACTGATACTTTATTGCGAGAAGGGCGGGTAGGGATTAATGTAACTATATACATTCCGTGGTCTAATATGTAGAGATAGGCGGGAGAGTCTTGCCTTTTAGACGAGCCTTTGTTCGGTTGTATGGGCCATTCACTGGTAGCATCATCATGAGCCATGCCGATAAGCGTAGGTGGTCATGACTCCAAATGTTGCTGTTATGTAGCCGGGGGCAGGGTTGGAGTGAACGCCCAACCTTGCATAAATACCCCAATGGCTCGTGCATTCATCACTTATGCAGCGAAAGTCCAACTCCTGGCCTTCTCCCGGCGGAGCTGTTTTAACTAATAGGAGAAAGGGACGGTGCCGAGAAATAACCAGAACGCTTTAGATGTGTATGCATGTACATGCATGCGCAGACACGTGTGTGCGTGCCTACACACCTAAACTCGAGTAAGACCACAGTCTGCTCTAGCAAAGGAAAGGTGCTGAAGACACAGAGGCAACCAGCCAGGTAGCGCACCACAGAAATCAGATGTCACGCAATCACGCGTAATGAAATATGCCGATTACTGCTAAATGTTATGGTGCTCGCCCTTACTTTGGACCCCCAGGCAGGTGCAGTGCAGGGCCTTATGCCTCGAAAGGGTTCAACCACAGCTACTGGGTGTCCTTCTCAGATGTCCTGTGGAGCCAGGGGACCTGAAAATAGAGCGTCTGACCATACCAAACAAAGACTAAATATAATGCACTGGAATACGGAGGGGGTCAGCAACAAAAAATAGAACTAGAAAACATCTTGGACCAAGAAAAAGTAAGCGTATGTTCCTTGCAAGAAACTCACCTTGACGAAAATATAGCCTTCAAAATCAGAGGCTACCAGTGTTACCGATCTGACCGAAAGGACAGGCGAAAGGGTGGGATACTGACCCTTGTAAAAAAAAAAATAATATCGCTGTTTCTCAAATTGAAGTTTACATGGAAGGGGTTGAGTATCAGACACTTAAACTTCAGACAGGCAATACAGACCTTCTTCTGATCAATTACTACTGTCCAAGTGACCGCTCGCAGGTACTGGACACACTACCATTAAAAGAAAAAAAGGATTGTGTGTGGCGACTTCAACAGCCACTCGCAGAGCTGGGGCTATGATCACATGGACCAGAGAGGAGAGAGACTGGAAGACTGGGAGGATGAGAATAGATTCATCTTGATTAACAAGCCGTCCGACCCACATATTTTCTACTGGAGATCATGGCACACTACAACTACACCTGACTGGCTTTTCATTCACCAGATCTGGAGTGGAAAATTACACGAATTGTTGGGAAACAACTTGGTGGCAGTGACCATAGGCCGGTCTTTCTAACCATTAGAACGCGAACGCATTAGAAAATGAGCTTGTAAGTGAAAGCAGCACCCTCTCGAGGTGGAACTACAAGAAAGCAGACTGGGCAATGTACAAGCATCGCACAAGCGTACTGGCTAGAAACCTGAACACTGAGAAAGACATAAATAAAGCAGTTGAAGAGTTTGGGAGATGCATACTGCAGGCAGCACGAGAAACAGTACCAAGAGGAGCCCGTAAACATAAACCCTACTGGAGTAGTGAACTGGAACAGTTGCATAATGATGTGGAAGTGTGTAGAAAGCAAGCAGAGGCCACATCCAGCCAAGAGCACCACAATAAATTCCAGCACGCAAAAGCCAAATTTTAAAAGGCCAAGCTGCAGGCTAGACGGAAAAGCTGGCAGGAGAAAACGAAGTCTTTGAATTTGAAAGAGACACAAGGAAATTGTGGAAGCTAATAAAACATCTTAGCGTTGAGGGCACAGGGAGAAACTCAAAAATTGAATAACGAAAGATGGAAACATCTTAACAGGAAAGCAAGCAGCTGACAATTTTGCGTTCTCATTCGCATAAGATAACAATATCGACATTAGTCCAGAGAAACAGGAGATTCGAGAGAAATGGCAAAATACAGGACAGAATGAAACAGTACAATAGCTTCTGGAGGCACCTATCACAATCAGCGAACGGGAGCTAGCCATATCAAAACTGATAATGAGAAAATCATCAGGAGCAGATGGTATCTTCAACGAAATGATCAGAAACCTAGGAACAGAGGCCAACGCAAAGCTGTTGCAGATCTTCAATAACAGCTGGACCTGAGGCAGTGTTCCAGAAGCCTGAAGAGAAGCAATCATGATACCCCTCCTAAAATCAGGGAAAGATAGTTCCATTGAATCTAGCTACAGACCAATTAGCCTCACCAGCTGTCTCTGCAAATCAATAGCGCACATCATCAATCACAGTCTGCAGTGGTACATTGAAAGTGAAAACATCCTTGTGCTACAGCAAGCTGGCTTTATGCAGTGCTACTCTACGGAAGATCAGAAAACCTACCTCTCTCAAGAAATTGAGGATGCATTCCAAGAGAAGAAGCTCGTGCTTGCTAAATGGATAGATCTGAAGAAAGCCTTTGACAAAGTCTGGAAAGAAGGTCTGGTGAAGAAACTGAGGAACTGAGAAAAAGTCAATGGAAGAATGTACAAATGGGTGAAAGCATACTTGCAAAACAGAAGAACCGGAGTACATTTAGACAGACTCAAGAGCAAGAAAGTACTACTGCGTCACGGTGTTCCTGAGGGTGGAGTCTTGTCCCCCAAACGTTTTCTAATCTTCATCAATGCCCTTGTTTCTAATCTAAAGCATGGAATGAAAGTGGCAATGTACGCTGATGACCGGGTTCAATGAAGCACAAATGAACATGCATCAGTCGCGACCAGATCGCTACAAAGAGCTGTAGATGCATTTGTTGCATGGGCATATAAATGGTGTGTCAGAATAAACACTGACAAGTGCAGCACCACTCTATTTACCCTCTCTCCAAAACAAAAGGCTGGGATCATCCAGATAAATGGAATACCTCTTAGAGAAGATAAAGAACCAACATACCTTGGAGTAACATTTGATGACAGGCTGACATGGGGAAAGCACATCAACAAAGCAATAGCAAACGTCAGAAGGAAAATAGCCATCCTGAGAAAACTAAGTGGAACCACATGGGGAGCCAGTGGGGAAATACTTAGCAAAGTTTATCAACAGAGCATACGACCACACCTGGAATATGGGTCAACTGCGTGGTGTTCAGCATCAAAAACCACACTACAAGAGCTGGACAAGGTGCAAAATCAAGCACTTAAGTCACCACAGGAGGAATGAGATCAACCCATATAGTGGAGATGGAGAAATTGGGGAGGACACAAGCACTGAGAGAGCGCAGAGATACGAAAACGCTAATACAAGCAGAACAGTTCCTCAGCTTGCCAGGCCACCCTATGAAGAACAGATCTGAAAACTTAGCTATGGGACGGTTGAAAAGAAGCAGTTTTATCCACCAGGCCAAACGACTCTGCAGAGAAACCACCGATCTGCCCACAGTTGGTATCCCCCTGAAAACTATACCAGAGCGAACTCCATGGAAAGATGAACATAGACTATCACTACAAATCCAGACAAAAGAGAGAGGAGTGTTTGACAAGGAAGAACAGAACAGTGTACAACACAGAACAGCCACTCTCAGCTTCCTTGATGAAGAATACCCACAGGACCTCTGGATCCGAGTCTACAAAGATGGGTCAGGACAAAAGGCTGTTCTAAATGGAGGAGCGGGAATGTACATAGAATACCAAACTAATACTAGGGACACGGCCGGAGTACCGACAGGAAAGTACTGCCATAACTATGATGCTGAAATTGAGGCAATCAAGATAGCAACAGAGAAATTACTAAATACCAGCCATGGTACACAACCTGTGGTGCTATTGACAGGTGCAAAATCAGTACTTCAGGCGCTCCTGTCTGGGGAAATTGCCAGTACTAAGGACACTACTTTACAAACTTAGCAGTCAGCATAAGGTCATCATACAGTTGATACCATCCCCTGTGGAATACCTAGAAACGACATAGCTGATCAATTGGCTAATCAATCATGTGCCATGCCCGAAAGCGTGGGCGGTCATGACTCGCCATTTCACTCGATCACCAGTCATGGATCAGCTTGGTTTTCTGTCTCAACCATGCCATGTGGACAAGCCATCCAGGTATTTACTTCTCGGTCTTCCCCTTGGTCTGTTCCCTTTGATCTTGCCAGTTGTCACCAAGTTCTCCAATTTATTTCTTCTCATGACATGTCCAAAAAATTGTGACTGTCTACGTCTAATTTCTCTAATCAATTTACGATTTTCATTTATTTCCTGTAGTACTTGGTCATTTGTTTTTCTGTCAGTCCATAGAATTTGTATTCTCCTCAGAAGCAACATTTCTGCAGCCATCTGCTGTTTTCAGCTTGACTGCTCATTGTCCAAGTTTCACATCCATACAAAAAAACAGTCTCTATGTAGCACCTCAACTCGTTCTCGTTTCAACTGGTATCTTTTTATTGGTCAGTATGTTTTTCATCTTGCTGAAGGCTACTTTCGCCATGGCAATTCTTGTTATAATCTCTTCAACGCATCTCCCATTAGATGTTATGACCGTTCCGAGATAATTGTACTAATTCACTTGTTGAAGAATATTCCCATTTACTAGTATATTACATTGTGGTATTTCGTTCTTCCTAGTGACGACCATAATCTGTCTTTTTACAATTTAATTCTAACCCGTTGTTCACTGTGTGCAACAACCGCATCTGCTAATTGTTGCAGATCCTGCTCATTGTCTGCAATCAATACTGTATCATCTGCATATCTAATGTTATTGATGTTTCGTCCTCCAATGCTGATTCTATTTATATCTTCTACATTTATGAAAATATTTTCCCTGTATAGGGAAGAAAAGATCTGTAGACATTACACATCCCTGCCTAACACCTCTCATAGGCGATATGGTCCCACTTCATAAAGAAGGAGCAAAAGAAGAACAGCCTGATGTACCCGTTACATACCACCAAATGAAAGAATGATCAAATCAGTCAGAAAGCCACCAAAACCTGCTCAAGATGACTACCACATTATGGACAGACCAGAACAAGTCATTATTCTGCGCCTCAGAACAAGACACAATAGATTATGCAACCACATGTATACAAAATTCAAGATTGGTGAAACAGCCATGTGCACATGTGGATTGGCATCGCAGACAGCTGAGTACATACTCCAAGACTGCCCAAATTACATGTCTAGGCAAACCTTCTGGCCTAGAGAGACGACAGTGGAAGATAAACTTTATGGACCGCTGAGTAACTAAAAAAGACAGATTCATATAAGAGACAACATTGCAGTTATAGACATATTTCAAGTGAATGAAAGAAGAAGAAAAATAGGCAGTCATGTTTCACCATCTCACACAATCACCAGAGTCGTAGATCACCTCTTTGTTCTTGTCTCAACCATACGTGGCCAAGCCTTCCAGGTATTTACTTCTCTGCCTTCGCCTTGTTATTTTCCTCTCAATCTTGCCAGTTGTCACCAAGTTCTTTATTTATTTATTTCATAACATTTTCTCCTTTGTCTTTATTCCATTTTTGATAGTTGCCCTCCATGCAACACGTTCAGCGGCGACGTGCTCCCATTGTGCATTATCAATGCCTGTATCAATCATGTCCCGCTTACACACATCTTTGTATCGTAGTAGAGGCCGACCCTGAGATATCCTACCCGTCTGTAATTCACCAAAAAAAGATGTCCTTTGGTATTCTACCATCATCCATCCTCCTAACGTATCCTATCCATCTAAGTCTACGAAGACTGAGCATGGAATACACCGTCACACAATCTGATCTTTCCAATACTTCAGTATTTATGATTTTGTCTTGCCACTTAATACCAAGTATTCTTCGCAGACACCACATATGAAAGCTGTTTAAACGTTTCTCTTGGCGTGAGTAAGTTGTCCAGGTTTCACTGCCATAAAGAAGAGTACTAAGGACACAGGCTTGGTAGACGAGGACTTTTGTTTTGGCAGTAAGCTTCCTGTTCTCCTAGACTTTTTGCTAACATGTTCATTGTTGTTGCTGCCTTGCCAATCCTGATGTTGATTTCCTGATCGAGGGATAATTTGCTATTTACCTCTGATCCAAGATATGTAAAATGGTCTACTATCTCCAGTTCGGCGTCGTCAATAAAGATTGATGGTACACCATGTGACATAATCTGTGTCTTCTTTTTGTTAATTGTTAAACCAAATTCAGAACAAGCATTGGAGAATGAAGATAGTAGATGTTGTAATTCTTCCTCAGAGTGGGTCGTAATCGCAGCATCATCCGCAAAAAGCAACTCTCTGATTAGTACCCTGCTAATTTTGGTCTTGGCCTTCAATCTCTGAGCATTATAGAGGCCACCATCTGAGCGTGAGTGAATGTATATACCGTCATCCTGATCACGAAAGGAAGAATTCTTTTTATTAGTACCTGCCTGCGATTCAGATTTTGTCCTAGCCCCAAGCACCCATTGAAGCAGGCAGGCTGTGGCGGATCAGCACCCAATTGGCCGGGGGCTGCCCAGCTTGAGGCGGGCGGTAGCTGATCAGTGACACCTGTAGGTGTCTCTCACCGTCAGAGGCAACGCGTGGCGCCCCATGTCTTCGCCAACTGACAAGGACTTATAACCCGTAACAGTTGCCTCTCGCTTTGATTCCGAGACCGGTTAAGACCAGGGATGGAGTTATTGCCTCTCCATAGCACAAAGCCTGGGCTAAAATAAAGAAACCATGTGTTGCCCATGCAGCATGATCCCTCTCTCGGCCTGCCTAGTTCACTCCAGAGGAAAGTTAACACCTATACATCTGGAACAAGACAAGCTGCAGAAGCTGCCGGATCAGCAAAGCAATGCTCCTGTCCGCCTGTCGGAGCTTCGATCCTAGACCAGCTGCCAACCAAGGCTTAGGGCCTGGTCTGCCCTGCCATGACTTATTTTGTCTTTGGGTTGCATTTCCTCGCACCAGGATAAGGCCAGTACCCTCCCAATTGCGCTCTTCCGCCCGAAGCCGTTGGCACAATGTGGGGTGTCGGGTTTGGTAAGCGCCGCCCAACATTCGGCGCTGACAGAAAGCAGGTAGTACCGTCTACTGTCATACGGTAGCTCAGTCATATCTGACTAAGACCTGACTCCCGGTAGCCTATCACCGGGAAGGTTAACCCGGTCAACAAATGCCCGCAGAAGTCGGATGTGTCGGCCTAACGGCGCAAGAACGCAGCTCTGCTGTAAACAGGCACAACGCAGTCACATCCACACACACAAAAATCCGGATGAACGCAGAAGAAGAAGAAAGCCTATCATTCGGAAGGCTGCTAATTAGGGAATTTTGTTCGCACTTTATATCGTGACCATAAAAAAAATTTTGCCTAAAATTCTCTCTTAGGCCAAATATATTTATTTGTACATCAGTTGTGACCTCTCGGGCCTGATATGATTGTACAGTGGGCCGGATGTGGCCGCGGGCCTTGAGTTTGACACATGTGCTATAGATAAACATTAGCTGTTAACATATAAACATCACTGTATGCATGTTTTTCTGTGTGTGATGGTTTATCAGGACTGCTGTTTATTCCACATTTCACTTAGGACAGTGGGGAGCATTTTGTGTGATATTTCCTGGCACAGGAAAGGAGCATTATAGGATGACACTTTGCCATGAAGTTAGAACCACGACTAACCATTGTAAATACAACAAATTGACAGATTTGTGATTCCATTTTTAATAGAAAATTAGTACTAATAAATACAAGAAGTTGACAGATCAATGATTACATGTAAAAAATGACACTGATAAATTAACACTGAAAACTCTGTAGCCATGTTACAACAGCGGACAGTGATAAATTTGACACTCTGACCAATCTGTGAGTGTGTCATACAATCAGAAAATGTATAATCATAAAATCAGACAATTGCCTAGTCTGATAATTTGCAAAAGTTGACAAACAGTTACATTTAAAAAATGACACATAAATAACATTGACAACTCCATGATAAATCTGACACTGACTATTATGTGGCTTTATCATACAATCAGCCACTGTCTAGTCTATCCTAGAATCAGACAATGTCTAGTCTGATAAATGCAATAAGTTCACAGACCAACAATGACAACTCTGTAGCTACGTCACAAAAATGGTCAGTGATACATCTGACCAATCTGTTGGTGTATCACACAATCAGACACTGTCTAACCTGAGGCTACACATACTATCTATTACTGAGAATTGCTAGAAGCTGGCAGAATTGTGCAAACATTTCAAAAACTGACTCAGAAAATAGCAAGATGGTGGGCTTGTGGTCGCATCACAAAACCAACACCAATCAAATACAATCTGCTAGATTCATGACTATATTACAGTAGTCTGAACTGAGACAAACATGCTAGAAGTTGCATTTTCTGACTCCACCTCAAGGTCCAGCTCCGTTATATGCAACCAACTATTAATTTGTGGTTACTGTTCAGAAACTTCTCTGCGTGTTACCGGGGGCTCTAAAGGAAAGTAAACAATAGTAACCGTGCAACTCAGGGTAGGGGAAAGATAAGGAGTAGGCTCAAAGTAAGAAGAATGGGAAAGAGGAACGGGAAGGAGAAGAAAAAGATGTGTAAACTAACACTTATAAACTGTCATTGATAAACGCAAAAAGCTAACATCTGTGGCTACACTTCAAAAACTGCCATTGATAAATGTAACACACTGGTACATACATATATGGCTATGCCCCAAACAGCCACTGTTAATGCAAGAAAGTGACAGATGTGTGGCCACACTACTAACACAGCCACTAACAAATAAATGCAAAAAAAAAAAAAAAAACTGACATATCTGAGCCACTACAAAAACACTCATAAATGCAACAACTGACAGATCTGTGGCTGCACTACCAACACAGTCACTAAATAATGAATGGAAAGAAAAACCTGACAGATCTGAGGCACTACAAAGACAGACACTGAAAAATGCAACAACCAACAGATCTGTGGCAACACTACCAACACAGCCAATGATAAATGCAAAATACTGAAAGATCTGTGGCCACACTACAAAAACAGCCACTGAAAAATGCAACAAACTGGCCAGTTTATGAATTCATTACAACATTCTAGCATGATGCAGACATCTAGCATGACGCAGACGCCAACTGTGCAATGCTCGATGTTACCTTTAACCCTTTCAGCTGTCCAATCACCTCATCTGCTGCCTTTTCTTGAGCTTTGATATCTCCTTCGACATCACTGCAGTCATCATTCCCACTGCTCTCATCTGAAATCATTTGGTGAAAAAGAAATCAGAAGCATGTAAGATCAATCAATCATGTGCCATACCGGAAAGTGTGGGCGGTCATGACTCGCCATTTCACTCGATCACCAGTGTCGTGGATCAGCTCAGTGTTCCTGTCTCGACCATACCATGTGGCCAAGCCATCCAGGTATTTACTTCTCGGTCTTCCCCTTGGATCTTGCCAGTTGTCACCAAGTTCTCCAATCCATTTCTTCTCATAACATGTCCAAACAATTGTGACTGTCTACGTCTAATTTCTCTAATCAGTTTACGATGTTCATTTGTCTCCTGTAGTACTTGGTCATTGGTTTTTCTATCTGTTCATGGTATTCTTTGCATTTTCCTCCGAAACCACATTTCTGCAGCCATCAGATGTTTTTCAACTTGACTGCTCATTGTCCAAGTTTCACATCCATGTAAGATAAGATGCACAAATAAGGTCTGTCTTAACAAATCTGTTTTTTTATTTATTATTTTTTTAATCAGATGTTCATCCTTTGGAATCATGTGTATAACGCAGAAGAACAGACAGATAATAAGACTTGGAGAGAATGGTGCCACAGGGAGTGACCAGAGAATCTGACTGACACTCAGGACTCAGAGGAAAGGCTATACAGACATAACCAGACTGCTACATTTAGTATAGGGACTCTTCGCTGGTTGTTGCAGATGAGGATGGAGCACAGATGGGAATGTGCCGAGCCATATGAAGTTCTTGACTCAAATCAACTCAAGATTATTATTTGAGCAGTGTTTTTTCCACTCAGTTCTTTTTCAGAACTTCTGATTTTTTGTTAATACCTGTTTTATTTACTCTTTCATTAAAAAATACTTTTTTAAAAAAATTCTTATTTAATATTTCTTTTTCTCTATCCTAGTTCTATTCCAACTCATTATAATTCTTAAATCCGATTACTGTGCCTGTATACCTAATTTATTTTTATCAGTTATTCTAAATCTGGTGGTCGAGTGAGATGTCGAAACATGACCGCCCACACTTAACGGCATGGCACATGATGAATGAATGAATTCTAAATGTTTCGCCTTTATGTGTTAGATTGGGGTTTGAGTTCTGCTTATGTATTGTTTGAGGAGTCATTGTATCTTCTCATTTCCAGTGTTTTCATGCAGTAGTTCTGTGATACTCTTTATTTGGAAATATCTAGCTAGGCCCTCTCTGTCCTCATATTCGTGGCTATTCATAGACATTTGCATATACATTGTTTATCCATTATTAATTAAATTTGTAGTTGCTAGTAGCTGATTTCACCGTTCTCCAGGTTTCTGATCCATGCACAAGTACAATTAACAATCTCATGTTCCTCTTGTACCTAGCACTGTCGAGGTTTCTGCAGCTTGTCTTATTCCAAATGTATTGGTGTTACCTTTCCTCTGGAGTAAACTAAGCAGGTCAAGAGAGGGATCATGCTGCACGGGCAACACATGGTCTCCACAATTTAGCCCTTTGTGCTATGGAGAGGTTATTATGCCTTTTGTTTTTATTTTGAAGCACAGTATCATCTGTCAAGATGGCCAGGTGCCAGTACATTTGAAGAGAACAGTTCAGGGTTGCGAGACTGCC
Organism: Cepaea hortensis; assembly: GCA_963921405.1. Classification (NCBI taxonomy): domain Eukaryota; kingdom Metazoa; phylum Mollusca; class Gastropoda; order Stylommatophora; family Helicidae; genus Cepaea; species Cepaea hortensis. The sequence continues at coordinate 398,227,217 of OY992876.1, forward strand.
AGACCGCACCATAACCTGGTCAAAAGCCTGGAGCACCTCTTGGCAGCGCTGCCTGTCCAGAGAGTGGAATCCCAGTCTAACTAATGTTACAAGAATCCCCATGCATCTCCAAGGATGTGAAGCTTCAGTACCACTTTTGGTTCAGTACCACTATTGTTCCTGTGTTTTGACAAGAGGAGGAGAGCGTTACGTCCCCAAGTCAAGAATGAGAAGGCAACATTTTAGTCCAATTGATCTGTTTAGGGGTTGAACCCGCTACCTAAGAAACAGAACACTGAAAGTTTAATTTAGATTTAGTAATTTGCCATTGCTTTCTGAACGACCGGCACTCATACCATTGTATGGAAACCAAGGCAAGGCAGTCTGCTACCAAACCGCACACAGCTATATGTTGAAAGTGGTATACAGGGTTGCGAATTACATCCGTAACACTTTAATCACAAAGCCAATTCTGGGGTTGACCCAGCCTTAAATGGGTACTAGGAAATGTCTGGGCAGTAAAGGTGGCCAGCGTGATTCTGTCCACATCAAACTGTGTGCTGATTGATCTAAATTTAGCACCATACACGCAATGTTCCCTGAGGCGTGTAAAAGGGTTTATATTTTTACTGACTATATAGCAGCTTGTTTGGAGAATGTCACTATCATGTCCTGTCAGACTTTTGATGCTTGGCTAGTTCATGCCCAGGTGTCAGGTATATTGTGTCCATCTTTGTGCTGATCAACCCCTACTAATCCGTACTTTTGATCAGTTCAAGGGGAAAGTCTCTATATAAAATCAAAACCACATTTCTCGTTAACCTATCTATTAGAATCACTCTATGACAGAGACTTAAGAGTTAGAACTCAGTCTTACAGATGTCTTGAGTTAAGATCCAACATCACAACTCTCGGGACATTTCCATACATGCTCTGCCATCTTCAACAGCCAGCAGACTCACAGTTTGGTAGCAGTCAGTCTGTGTCCGTCTGACCTCTCTTCCTGAGTGTTGACCAGATCCTGTGGTCACTCCCTGCAACACTATTCTCTCCAGGCTGTGATTATCTATCTGTTCTTTTATTTGTTTCCCACCACTAGCATGTCCTGGTGGAAAACAACAGATACTCTATTTTTGATTGTTGAATGGAATTCTTTCACCCTGCCCTAAGTATGCCTGTCTTCACCTTTCTCATCATACTTTATGAGTACATTACAATCATGATATGTGTGTGCTGTTTGTCCTCCAGCCAGTGGAACGTTGGCAAACCAACCAACTTGGTGAACAGTTCCCATACCTAAGTTAGAACACCACTTATGAAATAAAAACAGTTTCGTCCTGTAATTCCTGTAAAAAAAGTGAGAGAATAAACAAAGACAGTCTACATGCCTGACAACGTACATCAATCAGGCAAACGTACATCTCAGAGTAAAAATATCACAACACAACGAATCAACCCAAAAAGATCTAAAGAAAAACATGAAGTTATCTATTAGAACACCACTTACTCGTCACCTTCTCTTCTGCTGCCAGTGTTCTAGTCTTAAGAACTTTCTTCATCTCCTCCGCTGACAAATCAAACACAGATTTGAACTTCTTGCCATCTGAAAAAGAGACAAGCCACTCCAATTACAAACTCCTGTCATGTAAGTGACACACTTGTGGTTTTAAACAGAAAACATGCTTGCCTTGTGGTTCCAACAACCTTGCCTTATGGTTTACCAGAAGCTACAAAATAATTAGGGTATCTGGGTACCTCTCTCGACTGCAGTCTGTGTAACTTTGTTATGGGTGGCAGGATATGGGTATCCCCTATCAAAGGAAAAGGTGACTCCTTTCCTACGTTATCCTGTGGGGTACCATAGGGCAAGGTGGAGCAACCGTTTAGCCCAAAAATCAGGCAGAGGATCACTTTTTGGAGACAATGGTTATGGTTATTGACCAGTATTGTCACTGCTAAGAAGGAAAGCAATGGCAAACTATCTTTTTTTACAGATGTCAAGATAGTCATGTTTCATTTACTAGAGTAACAAGAATTTTACAGATGCCAAGATAGTCATGTTTCGTTTACTAGAGTAACAAGAATTTTACAGATGCCAAGATAGTCATGTTTCGTTTACTAGAGTAACAAGAATTTTACAGATGCCAAGATAGTCATGTTTCGTTTACTAGAGTAACAAGAATTTTACAGATGCCAAGATAGTCATGTTTCGTTTACTAGAGTAACAAGAATTTTACAGATGCCAAGATAGTCATGTTTCATTTACTAGAGTAACAAGAATTTTACAGATGCCAAGATAGTCATGTTTCGTTTACTAGAGTAACAAGAATCAACATGAGAGCCCAGCTCCATTTTTAAAAAAAAATTGAATCTGTCTGGATTCAAACCCATGATCACCAGATCAGCATCTAGCCACTACAGCTGCTGGACCTGGCACATGATGACAATAGAATAAAGACAGAGGTCAGCATGGCTGAATGGATAAGAACACACATCCATAAACATCCGTGTGCTGTCAAGGTAAGGGGTTCAAAACCCCTACACAGGACAGTTGGACTCAAATGTTGACTTCTCGTTCTTGATTTGGGAACGTAAATTACAAGAACCTCTAAAGTCGGAGTGGATTCGCCTGATGGCAAGGGACACATTTGAGAAAGCTAATCCACACGCAAAATTCAGTCCAGTGATACTAGAAATAGTGTACAGACTACGCCAGAGTTCAAAGCGAGCAAGCGCCAAAAACTAAAAATACATACCTATGGCGTTGGCAAATCGGATGGCCAGGATGTGTTCCTTGCTCTTGGCTTCGGCATAATCTGCTACAGTAGACCACACCCAGGCCTGATCACTGCCGCAGTTTGGTTTCAGCTCCATGTATGGGTAAACTGGGGACAGATCAATAAATACATATCGACATGAGGTCAGCATGGCCGAATGGATAAAAGCCTGTTCCTCTTAAACTTCTGGTGTGCTGATGCTGAGGTTACAGGTTCAACCCCTACACTGGTCAGCTGGACTAAAATGTGTGTTCTTGGCTTAGGGACATAAATTACAAGCACCTCAGAAGTCTCAGTTGGTTCATCTGATGACGAGGAACACTGATGAGGACAAAGTAATTGTCTCTGTATGTTTAACAATGCTTAATTAATTCTGTTTGTATATTTAGCAATGCTTAATTAATTCTCTTTGTATGTTTAACAATGCTTAATTAATTATGTTTGTATGTTTAACAATGCTTAATTAATTATGTTTGTATATTTAACACTGCTTATTTAATTATGTTTGTTATGTTTAACAATGCATAATTAATTCTGTTTGTATGTTTAACAATATTTAATTCTGTTTGTATGTTTAACAATGCTTAATTCTGTTTGTATGTTTAACAATGCTTAATTCTGTTTGTATGTTTAACAATGCTTAATTAATTATGTTTGAATGTTTAACAATGCTTAATTCTTTTTGAATATTAGGGATAAACAATGAAATCTTGAGCAAAATGACTCAAAGAAAGAAAGCAAAGAACGCTATATATTAATAGCTAGAGAAATACGTCACATGTGCAAAGTTGCCAAAGAAGAGTGGTTGCAGAAAAAATGCAAAGAAATAGAGGATCTGGAAATTAAACAACTCGAAAGAATTACATGAACATTATGTTTGTATATTTAACACTGCTTATTTAATTATGTTTGTTATGTTTAACAATGCATAATTAATTCTGTTTGTATGTTTAACAATATTTAATTCTGTTTGTATGTTTAACAACACTTAATTCTGTTTGTATGTTTAACAATGCTTAATTAATTCTTTTTGTATATTAGGGATAAACAATGAAATCTTGAGCAAAATGACTCAAAGAAAGAAAGCAAAGAACGCTCCAGAGTATATATTAATAGCTAGAGAAATATGTCACATGTGCAAAGTTGCCAAAGAAGAGTGGTTGCAGAATAAATGCAAAGAAATAGAGGATCTGGAAATAAAACAACTCGAAAGAATTACATGAACATTTACAAAGAAGAAAAATAATATAGCAGGAAACGGTTGTATCAGAGGAAAACATGGAGAAATTATAATTGATAACAACAACATAATAAATAGATGGACAGAGTACAACAGCTGGTCTGGTTCGTAAGATCAGTCCCGCGTCTAGCGTTCATTGTCTCAGATGGTGGTGGAGGAATATACATATTTGGGAAACACTATATATGTATTAATTGCAGACAATGAACAGGATCTGCAAATATAGTAAATACTGTTTTTGTACACAGTGAACAACTGGGGTTGGAATTAAATTGTAAGAAAATAGAGATTGTTATCACTAGGAAGAAAGAAATACCACAATGTAATATGCAGGTAAATGGTAATATTCTTAAACAAGTGAATCAGTACAACTATCTAGGAACAGCATCTGATGGGAAGTGCCTTGAAGAGATAAGAATAGCTATGGCAAAGGTAGCCTTTTGCAAGATGGAAAACATACCAACTAATAAAAAGATGTGAATAGCAACGAGAAATAGTCTTAAGTGTTACATAGAACCTATACTTTGGAATGGATGTGAAGCGTGGACAGTACATATTCTTGGCATCTGTAAAGAAGGTAGTTTGCCATTGCTTTCCTTCCTAGCAGTGACCATACTGGTCAATGACCGTAGCCATTGTCTCCTAAAAAAAGGGATCCTCTGCCTACCGTTGTGAAGCTGGAGACCATAACATACAACTATCTGTTGCTGCTCTTCATCCACCACCCGCACCCATAGCTTCGCGTAACCCTGATCGGGGGGGGGGGGGGGGGAGATAAACGGGTACTCTACCTTGCCCAAGGGTGTCCCGTAGGCTAGTGGAGGGAAGGAGGCAACTTACCTCTTCTTTGATAGGGAATACCCTTGCCCCACCACCCATTGTGATATACGAGTAAATGGGCATATTCTTAAACAAGTGAATCGGTACAGTTATCTCGGAACAATCATAACATCTGATGGGAGATGCCTTGAAGACATTAGAACAAGAACTGCCATTGCAAAGGTGGCCTTTTGCAAGATGAAAAACATACTGACCAATAAAATGATAGCAATTGAAACGAGAAAAAGTGTTGAAGTGCTACATAGAACCTGTACTTTTGTATGGAATGTGAAGCGTGAACAATGAGCAGTCAAGCTGAAAAACATCTGATGGCTGTGGAAATGTGGTTTCTGAGGAAAATGCAAAGAATACCATGGACAGACAGAAAAACCAATGAACAAGTCCTTCAAGAAACAAATGAAGATTGTAAACTGATTAGAGTCATTAGACATAGACAGTCAAAATTTTTTGGGCATGCTATGAGAAGAAATGACTTGGAGAACTTGGTGACAACTGGCAAGATCAAAGGGAAAAGACCAAGGGGAAGACCGAGAAGTAAATACCTGGATGGCTTGGCCACGTGTCTTGGTCGAGACAGGAACACGGAGCTGATCCACGACTCTGATGATCGATCGAGATGTTAAGACATGACCACCCACGCTTATCGGCATGACACATGATGGATGGAAGCATGGACAATGAGCAGACAAGCTGAAAAATATCCAATGGCAGTGGAAATGTGATTTCTGAGGAAAATCACAAATACCATGGACAGACAGAAAAACCATTGAACAAGTCCCACAAGAAGCAAATGAAAACTTTAGCCATTTTGGGCACATTATGAGAAGAAATAAATCAGAGAACTTGATGACAACTGACAAGATTATGGGGAAAAGAACAAAGGGAAGGCAGAGAAGTAAATATATGGATGGCTTGGCCATGTGGCATGATCAAAACAAGAACACAGAGCTGATACACAACTGGTAATAGTGTGAGATGGTGAAACATGAATGACCACCCACGCTTATCGGCATGGCAGATGATAATGATTCTATATGTAAAGAGATGACACCAAAGAAGAACATAGAACGCTTACTGTAATGATTGGCACAGATTTTCAGGGTGTTATTTCTCCTCATTAAGATCCGTATGAGACCAGATGCCTTGTGTTTCAGAATCTGACATTGGCCAGTTCCACGTTCCTTCCATGATGCTGGCACTGTCTCAAGGTCATAGCGAAACAATTTGGCTCGTCTATATGTGGATTAGAAAACGTTACATTTGATAAGTATGTTACAATATGCATATTCTTTCCCTACATGATTCTTTTATCTCTTGAAAGATGTGAGGGTTTGGTGAAGTATTTTCCTCTCTTATCTGTCATTTACTTTTTTGTCAGGTTTAGATATGACTGAGCTACTGTATATAAGTAGATGGTACTACGTGCTTTCCGTTAGTGTGGAATGTTGGACGGCGCTTACCAAACCCGACACCTTAAAATGTGCCAATGGCTTCAGATGGAGGTGTACAATTGGGGGTATACAAGCCTTATCCTAGTGTGAGGAAATGCAATCAAAAGAATTAATGTCATGGCAGGGCAAACCAGAGCCCTAAGCCTTAGTCGGCAACTTGTCTAGGATGGAAGCTCCTAGAGGTGGACATTTAGAGCACTCCTTTGCTGATCCGGCAGTTTCTACAGCTTGTCTTGTTCCATATGCATCGGTGTTACCTTTCCTCTGGAGTAAACTAGGCAGGCTGTGAAAGGGATCATGCTGCATGGGCAACACATGGTCTCTAAATTCAGCCCAGGCTTTGTGCTATGGAGAAGTATACATTCGCTACTGCCATGTGTTGTACTTTATGCCTTGTCAGAAGCACAATGTAACAATTTATCATCATACGCAGAAATCAGTCCAGTGCACTAAAAGTAGTAGTATTTGTCCATCAAGAATGATGATGACCATTCATTTCATCCAGCAGTGTTGAAAGTTTGGAGCCATGAGTTCTAAGATGGCTGGTAAGGCCTATCTTGGCTCGAACTGTTCTTTGACAATGTGGGCTTGAATGCTTGATGTTCCAGGAGGAGGATCTCCTGCAGTGGGTTTTTTTTTTCCAGATTTTTTTTCCCACATCTCTTGCAGTCCTGTTTCCTTTACAAGTGACTGCACCCTTACACAATGTACGCCACAAATTTTGGCCTTTGGCAGCAGTCTGCCAAGTGTCGTGATAAATTCCAAAAGCTTTTGGTGAGACCTTGTGAGCGTGTACCATAACGCAGCTCGCCATAAAAAATTCATTTAGGGAGCCTGTGATCTGGCATGTCAGTCGAGTGACCAGCCCAGCAAAGCTTATTCTTCATTAGTACAGGTTGTATTTTTAATGACTGTGCAGTGTTTGAAAATATTGCCGGTTCAAGTTTTGTATTTATCAATTATGTTGCAAGAAGTTTACAGAGGGCGAATACAAAACTTGGATTGGCAATATTTTCAAAACACTGCAGTCATTAAAAATACACCCTATACAATGGACTACATTTATATTCAAAGCAAACATGCTCCAAAATAAAAAATCCCAATGAAGCATAGGGCTCAGTGAACTCATGCCAAGCCCTTTGTAGACTTTCACGAATGGTTGACTTTTGCTGCTAGAGTTTTGTACAGGGCGAGGTAGCCATTCTCACACCAACCCTCCTTAGTTGTTATGACATACATGGTTACAGTGTAACTATTCTTTGCTTTCCTTATGGGCCCCACTAACCACAAGTTATTTTATATGGCTGTTGAATTATGTGTTATCCATCTAGACTGCAGCCATCTTTCAGTTCTTTAAACATTCATTCTACAAACTGTCATCCATCTCTTCTGAGTAAAGATGATAAAACAAAAGCAACGAACATAAGACAATTGCACCATTCACAAGCTAATTTTATATAGCAAATAAATTTCCTGCTATCCATCTAGATTTTGGTCATCTTTCAGTTCTGTAAACATTCTCTCATTCTACAAACTGTCATGTATACTTCATCCATCTCTTGAGGGCAAAGTGGTAAGACAAATGCAATAAATATAAGACATCTGCACATCTCTCAAACTCATTTTATATGGCAAATGAATTTCCTGCTATCCATCTAGATTTCAGTCATCTTTCAGCTATTGAAACATTCTCACATTCCACAAATTGCCTTGTATACTCCATCCATCTTTTCTGGGTAACAACATAAAATAAAAGCAAGAAACATAAGACAGTTACACCACTCACATCCTCATTTTATATGGCAAATAAATCTCCTGCTATCCATCTAGATTTCAGTCATCTTTCAGCTATTTAAACATTCTCGCATTCCACAAACTGTCATGTATACTCCATCCATCTCTTCTGTGTAGCAACATAAAAGCAACAAACATAAGACAGTTACACCACTCACATCCTCATTTTATATGGCAAATGAATTTCCTGCTATCCATCTAGATTTCAGTCATCTTTCAGATATTTGAACATTCTCTCATACTACAAACTATCACGTATACTTCATCCATCTCTTCTGGGTAAAGTGGTAAAACAAACGCAACAAACAAGACAGTTGCACAACTCACAAGCTTAACAAGACATCCTCATCATCCTCCAAGTGTGTGTCTATGAGGGCCAGCTTGACAATAGGTTCAAAGTGCACGTCAGGAGAATCTTCTACAGTTTCGTGTTCCTGCAGCAAAACATGTTCAAAACAGATTATTACATGCTTTTTTTTTTACTTTACAGTTGCATATCCTTTACAGGACATTGCAGTCAACACCAGCATTTTTTGCTGTTGATGTCTTGGCAAGTTTACATTCAGTAGTTTGCCACTGAATTATGAACGACTGGCACCTATACCATTTTGTAAAATAAAAAACCAGCGCAACGCGGTCTGCAGCCACATCAGGCACAGCTGTGTTTCAAATGCGGTATGCTGAATCGCGAATCGCGCCCGTAATCTCTTCGCCATGGAGTCCAACATTATCATCATGTGCCCTGCCAACTAGCATGGGTGCTCATGTCTCAGAGATCTAGGTCTTTGGTGTTCTGGTGGCAGAGTAAACAATGCTAATAATTATCTGTCTATCTCTGAAGCAGTCTGTCTATATGTTTCTCTCTCTCTCTCTCTCTCTCTCTGGCTGTGTGTCTCAGGAAATGTCCTGAGAAATAAAGGCAGCTGACGTAATACTGATCATAGAATGTCAACTAGTCCATAAGAATGTGATAAGCACCACATACCATTACGTTTCAAAATGTGTATTAGTGTTGTTTACTTTTGCACTCTAAGCCAATTAATTTCTCTAATCACAAGATTAAAATACATTCTAACCGTAACACAGCACTGATGCTTAGATGTAGAATTTGAATCAATATTATTGGGATTCTTCGCTAGCTGTTGCAGATAGGGACGAAGCATGTACCAAGTGCTGTGATGTCGAGTCTTGACTCAATTTAGAATTCATGTTAACGAATGGACAAGAGAATTCATGTTAACGAATGGTCAAGAGAATTCATGTTAATGAATGGATAAAAGAATTCATGTTAACGAATGGACAAGAGAATTCATGTTAATGAATGGACAAGAGAATACATGTTAATTAATGGACTAGAGAATTCATGTTAATGAATGGACAAGAGAATTCATGTTAATGAATGGACAAGAGAATTCATGTTAATGAATGGACAAGAGAATTCATATTAATGAATGGACAAGAGAATTCATGTTAACGAATGGACAAGAGAATTCATGTTAATGAATGGACAAGAGAATTCATTCTTAGATTCAGTGGCAAACAAAAAGTAGGTTTGGATCAAAGATAAATAGATGTTAAAATTGGGAGTAATATTGTGTCTCAATTGTGACTTAAAAGTTAATATGATAGCTAACATGTATTAAATATCAAATTAAAGGGGGTTGTAAAGGGAAAACAGCTGGCTCTGTGGTGAATGGGTTATGGATGCAGTTTGTAATCCCGCATACCGTGTTTGAAACAGTTGCGTTGATTTTTTATGAAATGGTATGGGTGCTGGTCATTCAGAAAGCAATAGCAAACTACTGATCATAAACTTGCCCAGGAATCACGAACAGCCAAAAAATGCTGGGGTTGACTGCTACATCCATAAACGATATGCAGCTAACTTTTAAAGGGAAAACTACAGAAGTAATATTTTAACTAGTTTGATTTATAAGCCCATGGCAGTTACGGGGAGTTAAATAGGACAATGTATTATCTCAGGGCACTTATTCGGTTAAACTTTCGGTGTGCTGATGCTGAGGTAGCGGGGTTCAACCCCTACACTGGTCAGTCGGACTAAAATGTTGATTTCTCGTCCTTGACTTGGGGATGTAAATTACAAGTACCTCAGAAGTTGGAGTGGGTTCGCCTGATGGCAATGTGTACTGGTAATCCATCCATCATGTGCCATGCCGGACAGCATAGGCGGTCATGACTCGCCATTTCACTCGATCACCAGAGTCATGGATAAGCTCAGTGTTCTTATCTCGACCATGCCATGTGGCCAAGCCATCCAGGTATTTACTTCTCGGTTTCCCCTTGATCTTGCCAGTTGTCACCAAGTTCTCCAATTTATTTCTTCTCATAACATGCCCAAAAAATTTTGACTGTCTACGTCTAATTTCTCTAATCAAATTATGTGGTAAATACTGGTAATGGGGAAATATACCAATAAATATAATTAAAGGAAGTGTCTATTCATACCTAGAGTATGTATAAACTACTCCGTTTATTCATAGCTGAACGATCACGCGATTTTTCCCGGTCCCGGAAACCCCGGCTGGTCCTGGTCACGTGATTTGCCAAGTCACGTGACTTAACGTATGTGACGTCATCGGGACATGAGCGTGGCTTATGTTATATACTTTTGTTGATTCAAAATCATATCCTCAGTAGCACAGTGGTAAGTGTCTCTGCCTGATAAGCGGGAGCTGTTGGTTCGATTCCCTGCTGGACACTATTTTTTTTTATTTTTTTATTTTTCAGCAATTGGGTGAAAGCAACTTTTTAATAAAAAAAATATTAGGAACTATGATTATGAACAGATGTTTTAAATATTTGTTTATCGAAGTTATTTCTTTTTTGTCACTTATATTATCTTATTTATATTATATAAAAGTTATCACTTTTTTATGTCTTTCAACACATCTTTCTCATATCTCTGTCTCTCACACTTGCTTCGTTATCTATCTATCTCCTCTCTCTTTTCAACCTGCTTCACATATACCAGGTTTCCCTGCACTTTATGTGCGTAGCATTTCCTTGTTTATTTGTTAATTCATCAGGCCAGTAAGTCGGAAGCCTGGTGTTTGAATTGCCTAATCATGTCTTTCTGAGGCGACGCATATTACTATCAGCTTGGACCGGAATTATGAGGACATCAATAGCAGGAAATAGTAGATCGGTAATGTAAACAAAGATGGAAGCCTGTAAACAGTAAGTGTACAGAAACGCAAGTTAACAATTCTTTAACTCGCATGGGGACAATTATTTTTATTGGGGATACCAATCTGGAAAATTATTCTTGATATTTAAACAGCTTCATACTTCAGCTATGTATAAACTACTCCGTTTATTCATACTCCAGCTATGTATAAACTCTCCCATAATTAAAACTAAATAAATATTTACAGAAAATTATTTTAATTATACTGACATTCCTAACACTTTGCTAGAATCTTGTCTTAACCACCTCAATTATATTTATAACCAAGGGTCAGAAAGAAGGTTAACGAGGTGAATTTTTTTTTATCAGACCGGATTTTTAATTCTTAGTCTAGTGACTAACATTCATGACAATATTATTTGAAAGAAAAAAAATTCAAATGCTCAAATCTTCAAAACACAGCTGTGGGTGATTTAGAAGCAGACCTTGTGCTGGTTTTCATACAATGGTATGAGCACCAGTCGTTCAGAAAGCAATGGCAAATAATTGAACGTAAACTTGCCAAGAAATAACCAAAACATGCTGGGGTTGACTGTGATGTCCTGTAAAGGATTTGCAACTAATGTTATATATATATATTAAATACTGTTACAGTATAAGTGATTTTTAATAGCGGTTCATGGTACAGGTGTCACTGGCAATTAGAAAATAAGACCACTAAAGCTTGACTCCTAGATCCTGGAATGTAGCCTACAGCACGTTGTTTAGGGTGTCCTCTAAACTCTACTTTCTTCTTCTTCTTCTGCTGTGTTCATGCAGAGATGTTTCGACATGATTGTGTTGTGCCTTTACAGCAGAGCTGTGTTCTTGTACCGTTAGGCTGACACATCCGAATTCTGCGAGCATTTGTTGACGAGGTTAACCTTCCCAGGGTTCTTCTACTTCTATGAGTGCCAATAAATACAGATACTTGTGGATATGTTTATAAACTCAAGTTTAACTGTTAGAATACAACGTGCCATTGTATTAGCTTTCAAAGATAAAGAAATAAATCCTACTTTACTATGTGTAAAACTAGGAAAAACTACTTGGAAAAAAAAACTTACCACTAAGAGTCACTTTCTAAGGTAATTAAGTAGAATAAACTACCCACCAAACAATGAGAAGTAGACGGACGGTAAGTTTTACTTACTAGAACATGACCACAAGTAAAAAAATGGACGTTGCGGCCAAAGCCAAAGCCTTCGTAAGCACACAAACAATAAACACACTAATAACTACATGAAAAACTATATGAAAATATAAATATGAAAGTTTATAAGTAAAATATTAAAGAATAATTCAAACCATATCCATAACATAGATCGGATTAATCACTATATATGATAATTATATGATATGAAAATATAAATATGAAAGTTTATAAGTTAAATATTAACTGATTCGCTGCCGACCGCCAACTGATTGCCAAACAGTCTCAACTGTTTTGTCCCTTCGTTAATATATTGCCAAGAATTGTGCGGTTCATTTATTTCTTTCGTTTGCGATCCCTTGCTTATTTTTAATACCCTGAAACGAAGTTTTATGCCGAAATAAGGTTTTTCATTTACATACAGGCCACGAGATATCGACATTTGGTGACTAAATCGTGTTGATGCGTTTAAAAGTGTGTTTAAAAAATTGTAGTTACTCGCGGTTTTAGGAATTGCGTGGGCCCTGGATTTTCGGTCTTATTTACATCAGATAAAAGTTGTAAACAATGTTAGATTGTAGTTATTCTTATTTAAAGGAATTTGTGAACGATTTTAAACTGATAGCACATGTTAAATGTGTTTGTTCGGTGAAAATTTATTATGAATCATGAATGTAAACAAAAACTAACCGGCTACCTTAGCCGTGAAAGTTCGTCATCATGTCGAATTGGCTAATGGGCCACACTTGTGCCCCTAAAGTTTGCTTTGCCTATCACAAAGTATTTATGGAGTATTTAAATAATTAAATTTAAAAGAATAATAATTATAACTAAATAAAAAATAGCGTACATTTTGTGTTTATCGGCAGAAAACGGTCAAAAACTGACTCGATTTTCCGACATTATCCATTTTATGTGACAATGATGCGCTTCGAAATAGGATGTTTTTATTGTGATTTATTGGTGTTATGGAGCCGTTCTAGTGATATTTGTGTAGCAAAGTGGTGTAGTTATCATAATTCAGTAAGTTTCATTGGATTATAAACAGCGTTGGAGCTGTTGGTAAGTGGAAATTTCACGTACTTGTCACCTCTGTCTTCAATTTATTTTTTACAACATCTGCTAATATTATTATTATATTTCTAACTTTTAGCAACAGTAGCAATACCAATGTGTTCCTTGTGCAATATCCTTTAATTTGATATATAATACAATATATTTACTACCATTTTAACAATTTGTAGATCAATATTATGAGACACCCCTATTTCCCATTTTCTGCCATCAATTTCTGCTTGGGCAAAACCCATGTTTTGTTGGGCAGCGAATCAGTTAAATTAAAGAATAATTCAAACCATATCCATAAAATGTAAATCTGCTTAATGAGTAGTTGTTTAGAAACTAAATTTACCTTAATATCACTCCATTTTGATGATTGGTTTTTGCCAATCCGATTCATTATTGCACTAAAAATGTGTGCCATTGTTATATAGGGCTGCTAATATTAATATTCAACAACACTGTGACAATGTCACTGAATGAATTATGAAGGCAGATCTAACACAGGCGCCACGTTCAATATGAAAATATAAGACCACTAAAGCACGTTGTTGCCTTGATACTATTACTACAGTAAGCTGGAGTTGTTGCGACGCAATGTGCTCGGCAGCAGTAACTAGTATTCAGTAGCAATGCTGAAATGAACTATCCCCGGATCCGGATCCGACTTTCAACTGAACATAACATCATGTAATCACTAATCGAATGCCGCGTGGTGAGTGGCGCTCACGTGAAAACAAACACTTCACGAACTCTCCAAGTTTGAGATTTCAATGCAATGAAGTTTCGGTTTGCTAATTAATTATTATTCACAGCAAAGATTAACTAAACAGCGTTTACTTTCTACTTTCTTACTACACTTCAGTGTTCTCAAAACTTATTTTAGTTTCACTTAATCTATGAACAGTAATTCATGTCAAACTCATTTCATAGTCTACGCTATGAATGATAAATAATATTATTATTATTAATATTAATAAGATAAGTTATAAATATAACTTATAACAAAGAAGTAATTCACATTCATGCATTCTTGTTCTTTGTTCACTTTCAGATTTCAATTCAATATGAATTAATCTAAAGAATGCAAGTTAACTTAAACTTAATTTACTGACATTTCTATAAAAAAAATTTCTAATTAAAAAATAAACTCAACTTCATTCAAACTGACTTGACTTCGGTGTCCGTGGCTGAATTACTTATTGATCATTGATATTGTAATTACAGTTCTTGAAAGATACCCGTAACTATTAATTCTTTAGTATAACAATTACACACGGTTCTTTTCGTTTTAATTATCTTTTCAAGGGTCATTATCAACGGTGTTATCGGCTCCGACGTTCAAGTTATCCCCAGATTCTTTCCGAGATATTTCAAACAGAGTGTGGCAGACGATCTTTGCTGTCATTTCCGGTGTCAGTAAAGCCAAAATATTCCTTTATTGTTCCAGAAAGAATTATAATAATAATATTATGTTGAGTCAAACACTGACATCACGGCACTCGGGACATTCCCATACGATACGTGCTCTGTCGTCATCTTCAACAGCTAGCGAAGAGTCGCAATGCTAATAACCGGCTTCGTGGCAAAGGGACTACGGACAGTTCGTAATCCCTCATACCCGCGTTCGAAACACAGCTGTGTGTTTTTTTTTTAAACCTATGGGTGCCGGTCGTTCAGAAAGCAATGGCAAACTACTGAACGTAACCTTGCTCAGGAATTACGAACAACCCAAATAAATGCTGGGGTTGACTGCTACGTCCTGTAAAGGACATGCAACTAACTAACCATGTGAATTGGAAACAATTAGGTATATTTAGCGCCTGCGAAAAGAAGAGACATACTATAGTGTGTGTTTTTTTTTTTTTTTTTTTTGTTGCCTCAATATAGAATTCAATATCTCAGTAACCAACTGAGGGAAAATGATGAGATTTAGCATATAACCTTATAATTATGTCCACCCAACAAAAAAAATTTTGTTCTGGAGATTGTACAGCAGATTTCAATGTTTGTTTATATGCGGTATATATTTTATTGTCCCGCATTCATTCCATCATTTTAAGAGTATTACCGCTTCAACAAGACACACCCCCGCTGTTTTTGAAAATTGTCTGCGCGGTTTTCGCTTTTGGCAGACTGAGGGAATTTATATGGGGTAGTTCAGAGGTGTCGTCAAACTGGTTTCTTTCATGAAACGTGATTATATAAATAAACTAGCTAGCTCGGCCCGGCTCCTGGCGGGGATCTATCTATCTATCTATCTATCTATCTATCTATCTATCTATCTATCTATCTATCTATCTATCTATCTATCTATCTATCTATCTATCTATCTATCTATCTAATCTATCTGTCTGCCTGCCGGCCGACCCACCCTCCGACCGACCGACCGACCGACTCACCCACCCACCCAGTCAGCCAGCCAGCCAGCCAACCATCCACCCACCTACCCACCCACCTACCTTTCTGCCTACCTACCTACTTACCTACCTACTTACCTTTCTGTCTGTCTGTCTGTCTGTCTGTCCGCGCTATTAAATATTGATAAAAGTTACTGGAAAAAACGTCAGGACCATGTGTTGAATGAAGAAGAGGACTATTGGAGAAAGGATGGATTGAATTTTATGCAACCGAGAGCAATCATCAACCTACTGGAATCGTCCGACACAGATTAAGGTCTGAGCAGATCGCAGACCTTAATCTACGTACACACTTACTGGGATATTTTGCTCCAACTATTCAGACGAATTGCAGCCCCTAAACATTACAGCATCAGCAGCAGCTGAAGAAACAAGAAGGAAATGAAAAATAAGGTAAGAAATATATTCCTTCTACTTTCCTCTTAATTTACAAATTATTTACCCCGTGCCTCTGTAAATTCTCTGTCTTTACTAATATTACACATTGCACCCCTCTCGGGATTCTCCGTGGTGAATTGGTCAAGCCGTCTGACTCGGGCTCCGAAAGTTGTATGTTCGATTCCGGGCCGCGTCCTTCATTTCACGAGTGCATTTTTTCGGAGACTCCTAAGGGTCGTCGCTGGAGCTACGGAGTTCGTGCTTTGTGCGACGCTTTCCGCGCTGCGGAAAGAAACTGAGCCATATGGGATAAAAACCCGGTGCAATGAAGCCGACCCTGTCGATTTTAAGCTAGTTCTTTCATTGCACCCACTCCCATATGAATCCGGATTCGCCTTTGTGTGTCATCAGAATTGGCAGGTCTCACATTACCGTAAAAATAACTTTGTTAGCGAGAAATCACTAGTTGTTAAGCAAAACATCAAAGGAATGTCGCCGCTTTCAATGATTTAAGTTGTTTTTGGACCTATCAAAGACATATTCCTTGGGTGGGTGTAAATATAAGACGGCTGGAAAAATTTCATAACGATGCAACAGACAGTTTTCAAAAGAATTGATCGTGAATGAAGGCAAACAAATGTGGACATACTATAAAAACAGACACAATGCACGTACGTTACAAGAAAATCCATCGTATACAGGTGAAAAAAAGTGTCTCTCATCTCATCTCATCTCATCATGTTCCTCTTGTACCTTGCGGTGTCGAGCTGAAGTATAAACAGAATGAGAGTGCCCGATTATGGGCTTCATATATCGATATTCCCATGGACTCTGCTATTCCCTCCGTCCAACGTTTACATGGTCGGTCTCTTCCTCTGTTTCCATCTGGTCTGTACATCATTGCTTGTTGTGGTACGCTGTTGACTGGTAACCTACTTGCATGGCCAAACCATTTGACTTGCTGCTTTCTAATAAATTCTAGTGCTGTTTTAACCCCCACTTTAGTCCTGATTTCTTCATTTCTGATATTATCTCTTCTTGAAACGTTGAGTATTCTTTTCAGGAACCTCATTTCTGTTGTGATTTTTCGTTTCTCTTTTTCTGTCATTGTCCAGGTTTTGCAATGGTAGCATAGAGTTGGTAGGAAGATTGTGTTGTAAAGTGCTTTCTTAGTAGTTATTGATAGGCTACATGTTTGTTCTTTAGTTTTGGTGCCATTTGTCCAATGAGTTGATTTGCCTTATTGACCTATTTTCGATCTCGTCTTCTGATCTGCCATTTGATGATATTATACTTCCTAGGTACTTGAAACTCATTACTTGTTTCAAGGGATGTTCGTTTAGGTGAATTTTTGTTGTTTGTTCTTCTTTAGTTATAGTCATTACCTCTGTTTTGCTTGTGCTAATTTTCATGTTATGTTCCTTACACATTTCGTTTAGACCATTCATGTGGTCTTGTAATTCAGCTTCTGATTTTGCTATTAGTGCTTGGTCGTCCACAAACAGTTCTCTAATGGTCAGATTTGCAGATGGTTCTTCTTCTGTGTTCTCGTCATGCGGTATTATTGCTGTCTCTGTTTGACTGGTTTCTTTACATATGTTGTCTATATATGTTATGAACAAGAGAGGAGACAAAGTGTAACTTATCCAAAATTGGAAGCAATCGATAAATATATAAAATGAAATAATAAAATAAAAAATAAGTGCAATAGTACACAAAGGACGGCCGACGTTTCGATTCTAAGAATCTTTGTCAAGGACAGGACAACACAAATAAATAAAAAAAAAATTTTAAAAAGGAAAAAAAAATAAAAATAAATTGACACAACTACTTGGTGAACACTAACTAAAACATTTATACATGCATCAAGCACCATATATCTATGACATCCATGAGAAGACGACCAAACATCATTGAGAACATTGTGAGAATAAAAGCTGACAATATAATAGAACATGAAGTCCTATTTTGTTCCAAATAACTAACCAGCCAGCCGCTGGTTGATCTTGTTCTATTCAATCCAAATGTCCGAACCATTTAATTCTTTGATGTTTTATCCAAAAACACATTAATTTTGTGTTTTCGATATAAGGCTGGTTTGCCTCATGTGTTACTCCACAATTATTCTCCTCGTCTTTTATTGGGCGTGTTTTTAAAGCATCTTTATAAAATCTCAGTTCTGAAAGTAAATTAGTTAGTTAGTCCACAGATCATCCCCATTGCACATCGAACCATTCAGTCCATAAGTGCTCGGATCCCCTCCTCAGAAAATCCCGCAGCGTGTAGCGGCTAACGACACCAGTTCTGTGTTGGTTTATCAATCTTCTGTGGCTTCCTGTGTAGTGTTCTTGTTTGGCCACACCTCTTTTAATTTGCTGTTCTCGTAGTCTGGCCATGGTTGTAGATTCACAGTCATCACTTGGTTCTCACAAAAGTTTTACTTCTCGTAGAGCATTCAGAATGTCAGCCTGGTCCATGGCGCGTCCGCCCTCCAGAGTAGCGTTACCTGCGAGCTTGTCAGCCCGTTCATTTCCTTGTACTCCCGCATGTGCTGGCACGAAGGTGAAACTAATCTTTGCCAGCCGAGACCGCTCTAGAGACAGCAACCACTCTCTTCGGATCCACCTGTCGTGAAATGTAGCCTTTACATCCCAGAACAATTTTCGGTTCACTTTTGATGGGCCATGTAGAGTTACAGAAAGTTACAGAAGAACAAATGCTATTCTCTATAATAAAGAACAATCAGGCCTGCACACATAGAGGCATAAAATGTGGTAGCAAAATGAACCTATTCAACTGAAGTGTCAGAACAAATGGCGGCTGGCTACTAAAACAGGATGGTGGGAATTGCAATAAACCCAGAATGAAATCACACAGACAGTCGGACTAGGGTTGTAAACCACCAGCCAGTCCAGCTTAAAGGTGTTACATGTCAAACTGATAATTACACCCACTGGAGGGCAGACTGTGAAACTGATCTGGGGCTGGCCACTCAAAATCGCACAGGTGTGACGCTATGGTGATCGTTAGTGGTTCAGAAAGAATTTACGACTGGACCAACTGGGAGATAATGTGTCTGCCCTATAGGAATGTGTGAAACAGATCTGATAAGGCAATTAGAGCAAGCCTGGAGGAATGTGAGTGATGGCCAGTTTTGAAGTGAGAATTGCAATTAACGCCAGGGGGAGATAAGAAGAATTTATGACTGGAATTTCTGGGAGATAATAGGTCTACCGGACTCAGTATATATATATTAGGCTGTTCGTCCTGGTCGTGTTAGATACGGAATCCAGTGAAACAGGTACTCAATGTTCTGTAGTCTTATGTCTGCTAGATTTCACTAGGAAGGTTATTTCTTAGTAACTAGTCAAGTCTTTTAGATGTATGTACTGATTTTCAGTCTATATCTGACCTAGGTTACTTCAGGAATTATCATTGCTTCAGGTTTCTTGAGTGTATATCCTATTGCTATAAGGGTTATTCTTACTATACTTTTGTGAGGCAGACTTTTGACTTTCATTTATCATGTTAGATGTCTGTTACTCTATGGACACTATTAGTTTCTCAGTCGTTGTAGATAATCATGTTACTACAACTTGTTTGCATTTCATACTATGTATGTAAGAATACTTTCATATGCTTAATGTTTAAGTATATGTTGGATGTAGGTATTTGTAACTTCATATGAATATACGATGCTAGGACTATGCTTCGTAATATTCTTTTTATGTGTATATGTCTCATTTTGTATGCATACAAACTAACTTTGCATAATGCTATTATGTTAAAGTATTATAATATGTATCGTTTAATTAATATATATTATGGGTATTTCATGTTTGGTATATTGATTTGTCACATGCAAACCTACCAATATGAAGTGTTATGCTATTGTGCGCGCATTGGCACCTTACCTATCGATTGCATTGGAAGCAGAGGTGGAATGGTACAGACCTTACCCACAACTGGTATAGGGTGTATGGTGCTTAGCCCTTTCAGTGTATTTTGGACGGAGCGGCTGTAAGACTCAGAATTTCGGTATTAGTGACATGATCATAGGGCGGCAGAAATGTAATAATTACAGGCGTGTGAGACAATTGAAAAGCCCGTCCCAGACTAAGACCGCAGGACAGAGATGTGGAGGGAGAAGGAGGATGGTGAACGCAGTAGAGCTGGAAGATAAAATTGGTAAGACTGGTCATTGTATATGTGTGTGCTAGAATATGTATTACTTAGGATTGTACTAATGTAGAACTAGATATAACACATTCTTGATTTCTTTCAAGCTCTCACAAAGAGCGCCTATGTTTAAGATCTCAAGAACTGGAGACGACTAGGTAGTGCCAAGACTGACAGGCGTCAGAATACCAGCAAGCTGTTTTGTTTCTACTGGAGAGAGGGGATCTGGACCACAGATCCAGATAGTTCAAGTAACAGTAAAGTTACGTAATGTTTCTCATCACAATATGTTATATGATTTCATCATCATCATCTTGAAAACCATCAGATGTCTATGATTATGATTAGTAAATAAATGTTGTAGTATTGTAACTCATAGTTCTGTCATTGTATTAATTCCAATTGTGCATACGTGTTGTGTGTGTGTGTGTGTGTGTGTGTGTGTGTGCATGCATTGGTGGGGGTTCACTTAGACACCAAGGAAGGGAACTGTCATGGAGAAAAACTGTACTGGGATAGTTGTCAATTACACTTCAATTTAGACTTAAAAACCTATCCTAGCTGACCTTCTCTTTCCTATTCCTTGGCGAATATTCAGCACAGTTCATTTCAGTTTTGTAACGAGCCACTTGGAGCTGTACGTTGGATATTCAGGGCTTAATCTATAGTTCAGCCATATAGATTTTGTCCCTAGTGAGTTTCTGACTATTTGGGGTTGCTAGCCAGTGTGTCAACAACTCATGTTTCAGGCATCATCGGATTACTTCTCCCACACCATACAAGAGACTTGCAGTCGTGTGCGAGGAATGAAATGGTACATTTTATTGCCGTTGGCTCTTTACAATTGCAAAACAGTCGCTATCTAATCACACATAAAGTCACAATATTCTCTATCAATAGTTTTCCTAACCCCTATAGCTATTCTCTATCTACTAGGCTACATGAAAACACATATCTATTCTATACGATGTGAACACTACAGAGTCAGTCCCCAGTCTGACTTGCTTCACTCGCGTCGCTACACGCCTCGCGGAAGGACCTTCATACGCCCTTCGGCTCCCTGCGTGCTAGGTCAGTTAGCACGCCCCTATTAGCTGGCTTTGCTTTGAGTGCTAATCGTTGCTATCACGCAGGCGTGATTCTGTCGTGACCAGTAGTGCTAACTATCTGGTCAACGCCTTCGTGTGAGGACTAGTTAATAGTCCCCCTTTTCTCTCATCTATCCTGCCCTGATCCCGGGCACTATGTTCACTCAACTCTATCTGAGGTTGACCCCCACGTCCTGGTGGTGTTCTATCATGAGGCAGTATTTGACACAGTGAATAATACTTTCATCTAGGCGGTGGCCACCCCAACTTCTGACAGATTGGGGTCCAGTCCGCGATCCTGAACCAGGATTCTAGTAATCATAGTGATTCTACTAGACCCTACACAAACGATTTTTCAAAGCTAACTCTTGTAATCTTCATTCATCAAAATAGTCTAATATCAAATTTAGCTAATTTTATTTGAGGAAGTTACAGAGTATAGATATAACTTTTCAAAAGTGTATAACAGATAAGAACTTATGAGAAAACTACCATCATCTATCATTTATTGATAACTGGTTTTAACTATTATCAATTAGTGTTACCATTGATCAATTAATGATAAGTGAACACTTTAATCATATTTACATTGATGTGTTTGATGATTTAACTGCTTGACTTATTTGCATTTTATGTTAATATATGCCATGTTCATTTTGACATGTATGCAGTGCATTTTAATTTTTATTTAGGTAAATATTACTGTTGATTACTGTGTAGTATATCTCTCACACTTACTTCACTGCGGTCGCCAGATACTACTTGAATATTACTTTCAGTTGTCTTTCACTGCTGAGGTTTAACTCTACACATTGGTTTTCGTTCTGCTGTCATTGGTTAACTCTTGTCTTTCTAGGTTAGCTCTGATTTTTGATAGATACATAGGAGCTTACCTGAATATAGCCATTAGCAACTATGGACTCAAGATCTCAGGATCTAGATTATCTGAATGCACGCACAGATTTCTCAGAGACCGCGAGAGGGTGGGGCATAAGAGAAGGCTTAAAGGGGGAGCAACTAGAAGCATATATCATAGCTGAGTTAGAATGGTGGGACCAAGAAGAAGAAATGATGTTTAAAAGACACAATGAGTTCTTTGAAGCACAAGAGCGTAGCAAAACTGAAGGAGTAGAGATGGAGAAAACGCATAGGGAAGCAGTCAATGCGGAGAAGCTAACCTTTCTAGCGGAACATAAGGTAGGAGATACGGATGCTTACCCAACCAGGAAGGAAGGGACATCTTTGCCACCCACCGCGGAATCAGAGGTAGTAGACCGGGAACTACAGGTTCTCATTCGACCCAGTCCGAAACGGAAAAGAGGGAAGAAGAAACGTGCCAAGGGCACTTCAAATAGTCACAAACGTGATAACTGTTTGCACCACGGCAATAGTGGTTTAACAGTACAGGACCTTCAAGAAATTCACTTGACTTCTACGAGAAATGAATCTCGAGAGAAAGAGGAACTGAAGACAACCTTTAATGAGGTCGCAGGCAGAGACCTAGCCGATTCTCACATTCCCTTCTGTTCAGACAATCACGAAGTGGAATTACATCTGACCGAAATAGGGAGGTAGGAAGAAACGGAATCCCAGGTGAATTTCATTACTGCAACGCGGGAAGAATCACTAATTATCAGTTCAGATAATTTACCAATTAACAGTTACCCAGAGGACAACTGTTTGCACTACAAGATTAGTGGATTACTGATTTGTCAGTACAAGACTCCCAGGATTCTCATTTTACTTCAACGAGGGTGAAACTCAAGAGGAAGATTACCTGAAGACGTCTTATAAAGAGGTCGGAGATGGAGAGGTAACCGACACTTGTATTCCCTTCAGCTTAGGCAAGCAAGAAGTGGGATTGAATTTGACTGAGATAGGGACGAAGAACGATACGGAACCCCTTGTGATCTTTGAGGCTGCAGCTCAGGAAAAGACACTAGATCTCAGTTCAAATCATTTACCTAATGTGATGGATTGCTTAGACACAAGCCCACCACAGGATTTACCTCAACTGGACTTAGCC
The DNA here is from genome assembly GCA_963921405.1 of Cepaea hortensis. NCBI lineage: Eukaryota > Metazoa > Mollusca > Gastropoda > Stylommatophora > Helicidae > Cepaea > Cepaea hortensis. Next base: position 398,250,788 of record OY992876.1, read on the forward strand.
CATGAAAGCACGACCAGAGAGGAACATCCAGACAAGGAAACATTTCCAGTTGTTATCTCGGAGTATACCAGTTCGGAGACTCAGGAAACACAGGGAATTGTCATGAGCCAGAATATGGACTCTGATATTGTGCAGACAACATTGTCTGTAGTTGCTAAAGAAGACAATTCTTTGCACAATATGGAGGAAGAAACGCCTATCATCTCATTAGCTGAATTTATCAGGGAATTCCAGCGACAGGAACCTGAAGTAACAGAAGTCAAGAGTGGTTTGGAATCAACACTCTTAGGACTAAATCTATCAGTCGGGTCGATTTGATAGGAGTAGATCAGCTATTTGTGGATACTTTATTTAAAAGTACCTCCACTTTATCGCCCTTGAGTAACTATGTTATCTCTCAGGGCAGGACAACTTGGCACAATAAATTTTTCTAGCACGGCTTTTACAAGAAACTCTAATGCAGAGAAACTCAGCCCGTTAACTGATTATTAGGGGAAGAAACCGCGACACCGAGGAGGGAAGATTGTTGCGCCCGACTTTGAAGGAGGAAAGCGCCAGTTGAATTTATATCATGGGACCATGATGTGTAACATTATTCCTTTTAAAAGGAAGATATTGATGGATCAGTTAAGGATCTATAAAGGATGGAGGAAAATCACAGAGACAAGCTTTGCCGTGGCCAGCTTATGCAAGACTTCACTACGGGTACATCGTCCGCTGAAAGGATTAAATCACGTGAGTGAGTGGTGTAAAACAATTGCCCAGAGGCGCCGAAGAATCCCGTTGATTGTGATCTTTCCCAGAAGGGTAAAAATACAACCTCCTGACAATTACCGGATTTTACCAAGCTATTGCATGGAATCCCGGCCGAAAACCAGGTACAAGGACCTATCCAAAGTATCCTTTGATTATGGAAATGGGACGTCTTTATGCAGATGCAGGACAACCCACTGCCATAAGGAATATTGGAAACATTTAGGCAGATACAGAACGGAGAGTGCTTAGGCATTGTTCTGGGATGTACGGCGTGCTTTGACAAAAGATTTCTGGCAGAAACGTTTTTTAAGGGGGAAGCTCTGTCGTGAAATGCAGCCTTTACATCCCAGAACAATTTTCGGTTCACTTTTGATGGGTCATGTAGAGATACAGAAAGTTACAGAAGAACAAATGCTTTTCTCTATAATAAAGAACAATCAGGCCTGCACACATAGAGGCATAAAATGTGGTAGCAAAAGGAACCCATTCAAATGAAGTGTCAGAACAGATGGCGGCTGGCTACTAAAACAGGATGGTGGGAATTGCAATAAACCCAGAATGAAATCACACAGACAGTCGGACTAGGGTTGTAAACCACCAGCCAGTCCAGCTTAAAGGTGTTACATGTCAAACTGATAATTACACCCACTGGAGGGCAGACTGTGAAACTGATCTGGGGCTGGCCACTCAAAATCGCACAGGTGTGACGCTATGGTGATGGTTAGTGGTTCAGAAAGAATTTACGACTGGACCAACTGGGAGATAATGTGTCTGCCCTATAGGAATGTGTGAAACAGATCTGATAAGGCAATTAGAGCAAACCTGGAGGAATGTGAGTGATGGCCAGTTTTGAAGTGAGAATTGCAATTAACGCCAGGTGGAGATAAGAAGAATTTATGACTGGAATTTCTGGGAGATAATAGGTCTACCGGACTCAGTATATATATATTAGGCTGTTCGTCCTGGTCGTGTTAGATACGAAATCCAGTGAAACAGGTACTCAGTGTTCTGTAGTCTTATGTCTGCTAGATTTCACTAGGAAGGTTATTTCTTAGTAACTAGTCAAGTCTTCTAGATGTATGTACTGATTTTCAGTCTATATCTGACCTAGGTTACTTCAAGAATTATCATTGCTTCATGTTTCTTGAGTGTATATCCTATTGCTGTAAGGGTTATTCTTACTATACTTTTGTGAGGCAGACTTTTGACTTTCATTTATCATGTTAGATGTCTGTTACTCTATGGACACTATTAGTTTCTCAGTCGGTGTAGATAATCATGTTACTACAACTTGTTTGAATTTCATACTATGTATGTAAGAATACTTTCATATGCCTAATGTTTAAGTATATGTTGGATGTAGGTATTTTTAACTTCATATAAATATACGATGCTAGGACTATGCTTCGTAATATTCTTTTTATGTGTATACGTCTCATTTTGTATGCATACAAACTAACTTTGCATAATGCTATTAAGTTAAAGTATTATAATATGTATCGTTTAATTAATATATTTTATGGGTATTTCATGTTTGGTATATTGATTTGTCACATGCAAACCTACCAATATGAAGTGTTATGCTATTTTGCGCGCATTGGCACCTTGCCTATCGATTGCATTGGCAGCAGAGCTGGAATGGTACAGACCTTACCCACAACTAGTATAGGGTATATGGTGCTTAGCCCTTTCAGTGTATTTTGGACGGAGCGGCTGTAAGACTCAGAATTTCGGTATTAGCGACATGGACATAGGGCGGCAGAAATGTAATAATTACAGGCGTGTGAGACAATTGAAAAGCCCGTCCCAGACTAAGACCGTAGGACAGAGATATGGAGGGAGAAGGAGGACGGTGAACGCAGTAGAGCTGGAAGATAAACTTGGCCAGACTGGTCATTGTATATGTGTGTGCTAGAATATGTATTACTTATAATTGCACTGATGTAGAACTAGATATAACACATTCTTGATTTCTTTCAAGCTCTCACAAAGAGCGCCTATGTTTAAGATCTCAAGAACTGGAGACGACTAGGTAGTGCCAGGACTGACAGGCGTCAGAATACCAGCAAGCTGTTTTGTTTCTACTGGAGAGAGGGGATCTGGACCATAGATCCAGATAGTTCAAGTAACAGTAAAGTTACGTAATGTTTCTCATCACAATATGTTATATGATTTCATCATCATCATATTGAACCATCAGATGTCTATGATTATGATTAGTAAATAAATGTTGTAGTATTGTAACTCATAGTTCTGTCATTATATTAATTCCAATTGTGCATACGTGTTGTGTGTGTGCATTGGTGGGGGTTCACTTAGACACAAAGGAAGGGAGCAGTCATGGAGAAAAACCTGTACTGGGATAGTTGTCAATTACACTTCAATTTAGACTTAAAAACCTATCCTAGCTAACCTTCTCTTTCCTATTCCTTGGCGAATATTCAGCACAGTTCATTTCAATTTTGTAACGAGCCACTTGGAGCTGTACGTTGGATAATCAAGGCTTAATCTATAGTTCAGCCATATAGATTTTGTCCCTAGTCAGTTTCTGACTATTTGGGGTTGCTCGCCAGTGAATAATACTTTCATCTAGGCGGTGGGCACCCCGACTTCTGACACCACCTCATCTCTATCCCCTTGAGCATGCTCACTGGGTCGCTAAGGAAACATGCCCTAGTGAATGTCTGTGCTTCGAGCCATGTTATTGCTTTACTTACTGCCATGACTTCCTTAATCAGGCTACTTGTGATCTCAATAAAAGCACCAGAGTCCTCCTTCACAATTCTCCCTCCGGCCTGAGCCGTAAAGGCCCATGAGCTTCTCACATATCGGACAACCGATCCATCTGTGTAAATTAATATCATGTCTTGAGTTTAAAAGTTAGCTGCATATTCTTTACAGGACATTTGCAGTCAACACCAGCATTTTTTGCTGTTGTTGATGTCTTGGCAAGTTTACGCTCAGTAGTTTGTGATTGCTTTCTGAACGACCGGCACCCATGCCATTTCGTAAAATACCAGCGCAACGCGTTCTGCTGTCAAATCGCGCGCAGCTGTGTTTCGAACGCAGGTATATGGGATCACGAACTGCGTCCGTAAATACCTTGGCCACGGAGAGCAGCCATGTCATGAGACCATCATCATTATCACATGCCGTGCTGATAAGTCTCGGCTCTCATGGTTCCCCCTGTCACACGATCGCCAGTCTTAAATCGGTTGTTTGTTCTTGTCCCGATTATGCCAAGTACCAAGTCATCCGGGTATTTATCTCTTTGCTTTCCCCGTTATTCTTTCCCCTTCAATTTTTCCACTTGTCATTAAATTTTCACACTTATTTCTGATAATAATTTGCACAAGAAATCTTGACAGCCAAATCTAATTTTTCTAATTAATTTAAGGTGAAGGCAGAGAAGTAAATAGCTAGATCAGTGATTCTCAACCTTTTTTGGCCCGTGCCCCCTTCACCATATTTTCAGAACGTCATCCCCCCCCCCCCACCCTTCTTACCAAAAATTTGGCCCGTGCCCCCCTTCACCGTATTTTCAGAACGTCATTTCCCCCCCCCCCCCTTTCATATTTCCTATCTAAAAATCCCCCCACCCCTACACAGTATACGAAAAAATGGAAGGTAAATTTAATAGCATATACTAAAACAAGTCTAGACATACACATAAAACATGATTTGTGGGTCTACTGACTTTATAAAATGAATTTTAGAAGAATGAGACGTACATAACTATAAAGTATGCAGGGGAAAACAATATCAAGTAATCGGTTCTTGTATTAACGCGATCTTGAAATGGTCTTCATTCCCCCCTGGAAACCCTAAAATTACCCCCTGGGGGGGGGGGGGGAGGAATTCCCCACCGGTTGAGAACCACTGATCTAGATGGCTTGACCACATGGCATGGTCGAGACGAGAACACAGAGTTGATCCATGACTGTGGTGACTGCGTGAGATAGCGAAATATGGTCGCCCACGTTTATCGGCATGGCGCGCGATAATGTTCATTTTTTTCTTAAACGACGGTACATTAATTGTTATGTTATGTCCGTTCGTGATATTCTTTGCATTTATGCACTTGCTATATACGTGGCAAGAACACAAAAAACGCATCTAAGACTCTGACGATTATGTGAGATGATGAACCATGACTGTCTACGTTTATAGGCATGATACATGCCGATATACATCGAAGCATTTTCCAGCATGATGAATATATTAGTTCAATCCAGCCAATCATATCATCAACTTATGAACCTCACGTGTGGCATTGCAATGCACGCTTGACACATTAGAGGATTTACTAAGAAGTTAACCTGAGTACGTCATCGGCAAGGTTGGAATCTACGCGGGAAGATCCCAATGATATCACATCTAGTATGAAAATGGAAGTGGAAGCAGTCACTTCGGCTGGAGGACAAACAGCACATACGCTGTTATTGTAATGGACTCACGGAGCATCCTGCGAAGTGTGGAGATAGCCATGATTCGTGCAGAGTGGCATGCTTTAATTGGAGATTAGTAGTATGTTTTGGATCTTGTCCCCGGGACATGCAGGTGTATTGGGAAACCAGCTGGCGAACTGATTGACTGGGTCTACACAGCTGGGTGGGATACTGGTGCACCATAAAGCACATGTAGTCAGCGCCCTTTGGGATCATGTGTATAATGTGGAAGAACAGATAAATAATCATGACCGTAAGACGGTAAGACAATGTCGCGAGAGGGAGTGACCAGAGGATCTTTCTGATACTCAGTACTTCAATGAAAGGCTAGACAGAATACAGCTGGTACCATTAGTATTGGGACTTTTTGCTGGCCGTTGAAGATGAAGATGGAGCACGTAGGGGAAGGTACCGAGTGCTGTAATGTCTGTTCTTGCTTGGATCAATTATATTCCTGCGGGCTGTATTAACGGCATACTATATCTTTGTTGTCGGCGCTGTGGCTTATAGGCTCTGGATGCATTTCGCAATTCCCAGACACACCGAGTCGTTGGTTAGAAAGCAGCAGACGATTTGCAAGCAGACTACCTTGCGCTGATTTAGATAATATGAGACGTCGGTTATTTTTACAGTAATGGCAAACTCAGAAATATTTTCAGAACCATAGCTTGCTTGCTTGTGTTCATTGGCTTGAGCTCCAATGCGATGAAGGCATCCTGTTGTCCAACATCAGTGTGATGTCATACAGGACATGAGGTTTGCGGGAGTATCCGTTGTCCCATGTCTGGCTTATTGGTGTGCAGACTGGTGGTCCCTCGCCGTACAAGCAGACACTCTCCGACTTCGGAGGAATCGGCGACCCTACTGAATTTCGCCAGGACCCCGAAGGGACCTGTTGCACAGGACGCTCGACGAGGACGCGTCAATAGGTCTTGGCCAGTATATAACCCGGCCCTGGTGCCCTGGAAACACTTCTGCGTCCCTTCGGAACCATAGAATTTTCAGACATATATAAGATATGGAAGGAATCACCATTGGGGGGGGGGGGGGGTGCATCAATAACAGATATGCAGATGATACGGTCATGGTTGCAGACAATGAACAGGACCTGTAACATTTAGTAGATGCGATTGTTGCACACGGTGAACAACTAGGGTTAGAATTGAATTGTAAGAAGACACACATTATGGTCGTCACTGGGAAGAAGGAAATACCACAATGTAATATACAAGTAAATGGGCATATTCTTAAACAAGTGAATCGGTTCAGCTATCTGAACAGTCATAACATCTAATGGGAGAGATTAGAACAAGAATTGCCATTGCGAAGGTAGCATTTTTCCAGATGAAAAACATACTGAATTGAAACGAGAAAAAGAGCGTTGAAGTGCTACATAGAATCTGTACTTTTGTATGGATGTGAAGCATGGACAATGAGCAGACACGCTGAAAAACACCTGATGGCTGTGGACATGTGGTTTCTGAGGAAAATGCAAATAATACCATGGACAGACAGAAAAACCAATGAACAAGTCCTTCAAAAAACAAATGAAGATCGTAAACTGATTCGAGACATTAGACGTAGACAGTCAAAATGCTTTGTGCATGTTATGAGAATAAACGAATTGGAAAACTTGGTGACAACTGGCAAGATCGAAGGGAAGAGACCAAGGGGAAGACCGAGAAGTAAATACCGGGATGGCCTGACCGCGTGGCATGGTCAAGACAGAAACCCTGAGCTGATACCCGACTCTGGTTATCGAGTGAAATGGCAAAACATGACCGCCAACGCTTATCGGCATGGCACATAATGGATGGAATGACAAACTTCTGAAGGTTAAAAATTGCCTAATAAATCACACACAGTCGAAGAATGCTGGGGTTGACTGCGAGGCCCTGTAAAGGACAAGCAAATAACTACAACTGTCCTAGTTATTAGTTATTACTTTAACTCTTTCTGTCGCCCGCATTTCTCATACGATAAATGTTACCAGCCCCAAATATCGACTTCTCACCCTTTAAGTTTAAACTTATAGCGGAGAGGCAAGGCAGGAGCTATTAGGGAGGCACGGCAGGAACTAGTAGGGAGACAAGGCAAGGACTAATAAGGAGGCGAGGTAGGAAAAAGAGTGAGGGGGCAAGGCAGAAACTAAAGTGGGGGAGGCAAGGCAGGAAATAGTGTGGAGGAGAGGGAGGAACTAGTGGGGATGAAAGGCAGGAACTAGAGTAGGGATGCAAGGCAGGAATTAGAATTGAGAGACAAGGCAAGAATCAGAAGAAGCAGGAGGGAACTGTAGTATGTCCACATTTGTTTGCCTTCATTCACGATCAATTATTTTGAAAACTGTCTGTTGCATCGTTATGAAATTTTTCCAGCCGTCTTATATTTACCCCCACCCAAGGAATATGTCTTTGATAGGTCCAAAAACAACTTAAATCATTGAAAGCGGCAACATTCCTTTGATGTTTTGCTGAACAACTAGTGATTTCTTGCTAACAAAGTTATTTTTACGGTAATTGGAGACCTGCAAATTCTGATGACACACAAAGGCGTATCCGGATTCGTATGGGAGTTGGTGCAATGAAAGAACTAGCTTAAAATCGATAGGGTCGGCTGCATTGCACCGGGTTTTTTTAAAATCCCATATGGCTCAGTTTCTTTCCGCAGCGCGGAAAGCGTCGCACAAAGCACGAACTCCGTAGCTCCAGCGACGACCCTCGGGAATCTCCGAAAAAATGCACTCGTGAAATGAAGGACGCGGCCCGGAATCGAACATACAACCTTCGGAGCCCGAGTCAGACGGCTTGACCACTTCATCACGGAGAATCCCGAGAGGGGTGCAATGTGTAATATTAGTAAAGACAGAGAATTTACAGAGGCACGGGGTAAATAATTTGTAAATTAAGAGGAAAGTAGAAGGAATATATTTCTTACCTTATTTTTCATTTCCTTCTTGTTTCTTCAGCTGATGCTGATGCTGTAATGTTTAGGGCCTGCAATTCGTCTGAATAGTTGGAGCAAAATATCCCAGTAAGTGTGTACGTAGATTAAGGTCTGCGATCTGCTCAGACCTTAATCTGTGTCGGACGATTCCAGTAGGTTGATGATTGCTCTCGGTTGCATAAAATTCAATCCATTCTTTCTCCAATAGTCCTCTTCTTCATTCAACACATGGTCCTGACGTTTTTTCCAGTAACTTTTATCAATATTTAATAGCGCGGACAGACAGACAGACAGACAGACAGACAGACAGACAGAAAGGTAGGTAGGTAGGTAAGTAGGCAGAAAGGTAGGTGGGTGGGTGGGTGGATGGCTGACTGGTGGACTGGCTGACTGGGTGGGTCGTTCGGTGGGTCGGTCGGTCGGTGGGTTGGTGGGTCGGTCGGTTGGTGGGTCGGTCGGTCGGCCGGCAGGCAGACAGGCAGGTAGATAGATAGATAGATAGATAGATAGATCGATAGATAGATAGATAGATAGATAGATAGATAGATAGATAGATAGATAGATAGATAGATAGATAGATATCGGTCGGTCGGTAGGTCGGTTGGAAGGCCAGCCGGCCGGCCGGCAGGCAGGCAGGTAGGTAGATAGATAGATAGATAGATAGATAGATAGATAGATAGATAGATAGATAGATAGATAGATAGATAGATATCGGTAGGTCGGACGGTTGGTCGGTCGGCCGGCAGGTAGGTAGGTAGGTAGGTAGATTAGATAGATAGATAGATAGATAGATAGATAGATAGATAGATAGATAGATAGATAGATAGATAGATAGATAGATAGATAGATAGATAGATAGATAGAACGATAGATCGATCGATCGATAGATAGATAGATAGATAAATAAATAGATAGATAGATAGATAGATAGATCCCCGCCAGGAGCCGGACCGAGCCAGCTTGTTTATTTATATAATTACGTTTCATGAAAGAATCCACAGTTTGACGACACCTCTGAACTACCCCATATAAATTCCCCCAGTCTGCCAAAAGCGAAAACCGCGCAGACAAAATTCAAAAACTGCGGGGTGTGTGTCTTGCTGAAACGGTAATACTCTTAAAATGATGGAATGAATGCGGGGGCTATAAAATATATACGGCATATAAACAAACATTTAAATCTGCTGTACAATCTCCAGAACAAAATTTTTTTTGTTGGGTGGACATAGTGATAAGGTTATATGCTAAATCTCATCATTTTCCCTCAGTTGGTTACTGAGATATTGAATTTTATATTGAGGCAACAACAAAAAAACACACACACTATAGAGTGGAATGGCAAGACAGGAGGAAATTAGAGTGAGGAGCAAGGCAGGAGGGAACTAAAGTGGGATGAAAAGGAAGGAACTAGGGTAGAGAGGCAAAGCAGGAATTAGAGTTTGATCGCAATGTAGAAACTAGAGTTAGGAGGCAGGAATGCAGAAAATAAGGTATTACTGTTAGACTAAAGGTCAGAAGGGACGTTACTCTTAAATTTCTCCAATTTGTACTTTCGCTTTTGAACTGATCCCGTGAAGGTCAAGCAACAATGAACACATTGTAGCATTGACAACACAGGCTCCACTATCCGTTAGTTTTAAAGCGTTATACCGCTCTCCGTGATGGCAGCAGAGAATGATACGGATAAAGTAAAAGAATATGATATATTCAAGGATTCACTCTTGAGATATCTAGGTAAGGAGTTAAATATGTTATTGTAAAATATTATCAGTGATAACTTTAATAATATATCAATATTAGTCGCGGAGACGGCTCGCGTTAGATACACGAACATTGTTTATATCCACGGAGACAACTCGCGTTATATAGACGAAGACGACGGATATATATCAACTAAATACATTTGCATTTCTTGTATGTTGTTATATCAGTGTCTGTTTATTGTTTATGTGCTGATGAATGCTCTATCCGCAATGTTCTTTCAATCACTTGTGATTGTGTTCTTGTTAAGTTAACCAGTTCCATTTTTCTTTGCAAACAAAATTGGCTCATGGAACTGATAATCCTGGCGATCCATTGATCTGATCTTCGTGTTCGTGTAGGGCTCACCGAATCATTCGGAAATTCTTACAAGAACTTCCACAAAGTAGTGGTGGTTTGTCATTTGGCAAATGTCAAACCACCATTTCCCAATGGCAGTTCCTGTAAGAACAAAGGTTAGGGCAACAAAACCCGATAGAAAGTTTAGTGTGAGCTGGTAGAGCCCTCTTAGCCCTTATATAAGAGCCAGACCAGGACAGGAACAAGGCAATCTGATTCTGCCTATCAAGAAAAGAAACCTCAATCGTAAAAATCGGAAGATGTTGGCCTGAGTGACCCTGGATCACAATGGATGCTATGCATAACAAATGTTGATCGCAGAGAAAAGAAGTAGACGTTGCCGATGAGTTTACCGAAATTACTCATATGCACGAATGTTGTTTATATTTCTGCCGAGACTACACACCGGACGTGACGTCAGTTGATCGGACTCCATGCCCGTGTTGTTGATTGTTGATGTTCTAATGAGAAACAACCGACTTTCCTGCCTCGGTATGTACACGAACAATCTTATATGTATATGCTTATTAAATGTGTTTTTTTATTATTGAAAGTTATTTCCTGTTAAACCCTCTTTGGTTATATTCTTGATATGTAGTTTTAAGTGGTTATTTAAGATGAAATTAGGAAGAACATGGAAGTTTAAACTGAGTTAAGTTTAAGAACCAACATCACTGCACTCAGGACATTCCCATAACGTGCTCCGTCCCCTCGTGTAACAGCCAGCGAAGAGTCTACTACTAATGATCGTTCCCACCGCTATCTGATTAACACTTTGCTGACCAGCAATCCGGAGCATTATTGTCTCCCATTACCAAGGTGTTTGCGGATTTTCATTTTTTTTTAAATGACTGGTTTTTAAATTAAATTCACTAAATATTTAAAAACGAACGTAAGGTGTTGACATTTTCAGAGCACTGTTATGAATGGTTGTTACGCATAAAAAAATATGTTTTATGCAAATTTGTAACATGATAATGGCGACCGTCCTGAATTTGTATGGCTATTTATAGAAAAATTAGATGATATTTTAAAACCATCATCTTTTCATATTTGTTAGTGAATGTTTTCAGAGTGAAAGCTATAAAATGTTAGGGACATGCTTGGCAATGAATACAATAGCTCAATATGAGCACTAATTTAACGGTTAACCAAATATGTTAACACTGAAATGTAACACAAAAAAGTGAAAAATAAACATTGTTCATTTCTACACTGTATTGTGGTTTTTGTTTGGTGTGTTGTGTCTGATGTTAGTAATTAGTATTTGTAAATTCTTACCTCTAGTTGAAGTCTGAGCTGTCTCCTTCATTAATTGGGGTTGAAGTTGTAGCTGTAGACCTCTGCAAGAGTCTTTGTCTGGAACGTTGATAATCCTCAACCGCGTGGTATAACTTGAAACATGGTGTCAGGCATAGAGGTGTATTGCAATCTGGGCAGTACATGCAAGTCTGGCTTCTTTTACCTGCATCCTTACACACTTTACAGTCTGGTTTGTACCTTGGCTTTTCATATTTGTCAATAAAATGGCGCTCAGTAAGTTGTGATGTTATGACTTGTGGTCTTGAAGGTGTTGCATTGCAGGTCCAATAAGAGCAAGACTAACATCCTGCCTAAACCTCTATACAGCGATCTTATTTGTAGAGTTGGCAGTGTTGAGCTTACATGCCCATGACCAGAGCAGTTTCAACTAAAAAAATTATATAATGGCAGGTACCATTTATAGGATCTATGTGGGTCTTACACTCAGTTGGCCAAAGTGGTCAACACCGCCCATACTTTTGTTGTATTTTTCTGCAAGCACTGGCTTGTTTATTATTCTGCCCTCATGAATTCCCCTTTTCCTGTCTTGTCCATAACTTCATTGGAGTGAACAGTAGATATAAAGTTAACTCTCTTTCCTGTGTACTGAGAGAGGTAATTTTCACCATACATGTTGACTTCACACATGATCAGATCTATAGCAGTATCAGGGAAACAAATCTTGAAAAAATCAATGGGCACATATCCAGTTGTGTCTGATGTGACACCCTGTTGTTCTTTGTATGGAAGAAGATTGCCAAGCTCAATAAGTATGTTTTGTAGAGCCTTTCTCCATTTCCAAACAGAATTTTCAGCTGTAGAAATTTTTTGGTCTCTTGTGCCACGCCCACTTCTTTCTTCAGAGGTACCTTCATCACCCCCATCATCAACTTCAACATCGTTAACACTACTTTCATTTACACTAATATTCACTTCTGTATCTCTACTTAGCTAGGAAACATCGTTTTCAGCTTCAATTTCGCTGGCAGAGTCAGAATCCTCTATACTATGAGCCTGGTGTTCATCCTCAGACATGGTGAAAATGCTGAATATTCACTTGGGACCCAAATTAACGAAATTAAAAAAAAAAACACTAGTTACGGCTGCAAACACTTTTAACCATGGGTGCAGCCATTTTGAAATAAGGGAAACAACTGGATGACGCCTGATTCGGTGGCTATCGGTAAGGCCATTTGTTTGAAATCCGCAAGTCGCTAATTCGTCGACCGTCGAAGTTGGTCACCAAGGCATATAGCCGGAAATTCGTCGAGCGTCGAAGTTGTTGGTCAGCAAGGTGTTAAAAGTTCTCCTGGTCTCCCCTCTCAGTTTCGAGATTCTTCCAGAACCCCTCCCGACATTCTTTCCACATATGGGTTCTCAATCTGTTCCTCCACCTTTTCCACCTGGTCCCACAAACGCACGACCACCTCCCCCTTGTCCATAGGCAAAGTTCCACCAAGAGGTGCCTTCCCTGCTAGCCTATCAGCCTGTTCATTCCCTCGTACACCCGCATGGCCAGGGCAAAATATCCATACAATTCTCACGATCTGTGACCTCTGAAGTGACGAGAGCCATTCCACACGAAACATTCCTTTCTCCACCTTGCTAAGCATACTCTTTGAATCCGTAATGAATACAACATGTGTTGCAGTAGTCTCCTCTAGCCACCGGAATGCCGCTGTTACTGCCTCCACCTCCATTCTCATGCTGGAGGTCGTAGTCTTATATGCCAGACTCTCCTTTTTCAAGACTCGCCCATTAGCCTTTGCAATAAAGCCCCAGCCACTACGTCTGTTTCTCACCACTGACCCATCGGTGTAGATGACTATGTCACCTTGATGTGTGTTGCTCTGGATCAGCTGTTGCACTTCAAACTCAGTGCCGCCCACTGCCCATTCTCTGCACTCACGACCCAGTGTTATTACATTGTGCCAGTCCATCATGTCTTCCGGAACTTCAACCCACTCTCGTTCACGATTGATGGGCTCTAGATCACACACCTGACTTATAGAAAGTTCTGCCTGTGCCATCCAGGACCTGCCTCGTCTTAGTCTATGACCCTTAACCATATCCATTGCTGCATGCAGCGCGGCAACTCTCAGGTACCATTTGGCTTGAAGGACCCTATGCCTATCCTTCATTGTTGGTAGCGCCAGGATATGCCTCATGCATATAATTGGTGTGTCTTTTGTGCACCCCAGGATTAACCGCATGGCAGCATTCTGTATGTGCTCCAACCTTTCAAGCTGGCTCTTTGTCAGCGGCCCCAAATCATATTCAATGAAGTTTAAACTAAAGTATATATATTTAGAGTGCCCCATCAGGATTTTAAATTTGAGTATTTACTAATGAGACCACCACGGTAAATAGGCCTTGAAATTCAAAATCTAATGGTACCTAAATGATGCCTGTAGGTCAATTCTAAGTGAAGATATTTACATTTTTGTGAAGGTGAGATGAGTTGTGATTTCTCATAATGTTTAATATTTTCTATTATTTCACCTAATAAATTTCTGAAAAATTAAAAAAAAAACAAAAAAACCAACGGGGAATAGAACCCCGGTCTCCCGCGTAACTAGCGGAATGCTTATGACTACGCTATCAAGACACAATGATTGTTCCACAAAGATTAATAATATAGTCAAGCTGCCAATTTGGGTTTCCCATTCACAAAGGCACTCATCATGGTCGTAACATCTTCGCTGTTTTTCAACCACAAATAAAGCAAGTTTAGCGATGAAACGTTTCAAATTTCTGTAAAATTGGATGCAGAATTCGAAGATCCATCTACAATTGATGGTTTTCTATTGAAAGCACCAGAAAAAAAAAATAATTACAGTTCAGTGTGTCGTTTTCATTTTTCTCCGTGTGTGAGGTTGTCTCAACCAACACGGGTCATAGGCGGATTATGAAAACTGACTTCAAAAATATGTTCTGTCACATTAAATGATTAAAAAATAGTACAAGTATGCAAATAAATAATTATTATTCTTTAAACTTGTATTTTCTTTAACTTTAGTAGTTCAAATTGCACGTTGTGTGTGTTTTTAGTGTTAAAAAGTGAAAGTTTACATGCCAGTCCGATCGCTATGCGCATGCGCAGCTGCTATGGCCTGTGCCTATGGCTTTCCCCATTCACAAAAACACTTCTTCGCAGAAAATTTTGTTTTCATCCACAAGGGGAGCAAGTTTCATGATGAAACTTTCCAAATATATGTAATCTTGTATGCAGAAGTCGAAAATCCATCTGCACTTGATGCATTTCTATGCACAATGCCAAAAAAAAAATTAATTACGGTAAGCATGAAATAGATTTTTATTTATATAAAAGGTCACGATGATTTCAACTAATCGCTGTGCATGGAATATTAGGCAAACCTTTCCTGGAAAACCCAGGATGACGTGTGTTCTTGTCACATGATATTTTAATGAATGAATGATGTCGAAAGAATGCATGGTCTTAACTAGCGATTTGGGGGACACAGTGAATCATGGCGGGATGGCTCCGTACATGACTTTGGTTTTCATTTCCGGTCGCGGCACGATGGAACCCTCTATTATATTGATCATGAGCATGCTTTTCAAATTGGGTATTTAGTAATGAGACCACCATAGATGGATAGGCCTTGTAACACCAAATCCAACGGTACCTCAATGATGATGTCTGTATGTCAATTCTAAGCGGAGATATTCACATCTGAGTGTCTGGATCTTGAACAAAGAATTATTGCCAGGATTCCGCAAACTGAGCAGTTTCCTTTGTGTCCCAGTCGGAGTGAACCTGAAATGATCAAATCTTGGCTTCAAACTACTATAACTTTTTTGTTTTTAAACGAACATCTTAGCAACCATACATCATTGTGATCGGGGCAATGAGCCCTAACTGCTCATGTCATCTATTTTTTGTTTAGATATGATGCATTGGGCCTAATTAGCAATTAAAAATGGCCACTAATTAATTACTAAGTCATTAATTACCCCGTGTATTATTAATGTTAGCCTACAAATCTTGCAAGATGTATATTTTATTATGCAGAATGATGCTATGGACCCAGCGGCCACTTTCCTTTTTCGATAGGATTTGTCATGACCTAATTAGCAATTAAAAGTGGCTGCCATTTATTATTCATTAATTACTACTTATAGATGACATGAGTAGTTATGTCTCGCTACCCCGATTGCAATGATATATGGTTGCTAAGATGATCGTATAATATCAACAAGTTATAATAGTAAGAAGCTCAGTGAGCGGATTCCTGAGCATTTCTTTGTTCAAGATCATGATACTCAATATCTCCACTTAGAATTGACAAGGCCTATGTAGCTGTGGTGGTACTCATAAGTAAATACCCAATTTGAAAAACATGATAAAAGTAATGCAACATTAACATTTAAAAATTAGTCTTCAAAAATTATCAGCTATGATGTCGCCATGAAAATTCATTTTCTGAGTATGATGGGGTCTGTGTAGTAAAAAGTCTCCAACAGACACTACCATTGATGAGAGATGCAAAAATACAAGACAAATGCTGCAGATTAAAAAAAATTACTAATCTAATAGTATTTTCTCATTTACAATTACTTTTAAAATAAATTGTACTGAATGTACTGCCAATCAGTCTGCAAGATGTGGAATGCGCCTGGCCCTGCAGCTAGCAGGGTTAGGATTGGCTAGCCTCTCCCAGCAACATTGACTACACAAATCAATCCCCACCTCCACGTGGTGCAGACAGGGAAACCATGACCGCAAGGTCATGGGCTAACGGGGCTATGGCTTGCCATAAGGGATGGACTCCCCGTGGTCAGATTTGTGTCCTAAACCTGCAAATGGCCTAGCAAGCCGGCAGGGGATCTTCATATTGCTCGTAGAAAAACTAAGAAGTATAAACGGACTGACCCAAACGGATATCGACCTGGCAATGTTAATGGACTACGAGATAGATCCAAAAAAAAAGAAGAAAAATCACAACAGAAATGAGATTCGTGAGAAAAATACTCAACGTATCAAGATAATATCAGAAATTAAGAAATCAGGACTAAAGTGGGGGTTATAGCAGCACTAGATTTTATTAGAAAGCAGCAAGTCAAATGGTTTGGCCATGCCAGTAGGTTACCAGTCAACAGCATACCACAACAAGAAATGATGCACAGACCAGATGGAAACAGAGGAAGAGGCCAACCACGTAAATGTTGGACAGAGGGAATAGCAGAGTCCATGGGAATATCGATACATGTAGCCCATAATCAGGCACTCTCACGATGTTTATACTTCACCTCGACACAGCAAGGTACAAGAGGAACATGATGAGATGAGATGAGACTGCCAGTCTGTGTGAGATTGTCTCAGACGGGTCATAGACGTATATGAAAACTGTCTTCAAAAATATGTTCCATCATGTTAAATGATGCAAATATAGTAAAAGTATACAGATAAATTATTAATAATCTTTAACCTTGTATTCTCTTTAACTTGAGTAGTTCAAATTGCACATTTTGAGTGTAAAAAGTATGCATGCAAGTCTGATCAATATGCATGGCACCAACATTTTGGATTTCCATTCACAGCAACATTTGGAACCCGGTGTAGGAGTTGAACCCCTTGCCTCGGCATCAGCACACCGGATGTTTAAGAATGTGTGTTTTTATCCATTCGGCCATACTGACCGAGTAACTAACTAACAACGATTGCCTGAAAGAGGCTAATAAAACTACATTATATTCAACAATAAGAATGAGACAAACAGCTTTCTTTGGTCATGTGATGAGAAGAGAGGCATTGGAGAACATCGTGATGACTGGAAAGATCAAGGGAAAGAGAGGCAGAGGCATACCAAGAGAAATGTTACTGGATGGATTGAGACGGTGGCATGTAGGAATATCAGCATCTTTGATCCAGAACACCAAATACCAATATCAGTGGAGAGACTTGAACGCCTACACCAGCTGACACGGCAATTAATAAGGATGATTACCAAAGTGAACATAGAGTCTTGGAGGCATGTTAGCGTGCTTACCTGCCAAGACAGTGCTCCAGATTCAATCCCCAATAGATGCAGGATTATTTTGTTCTGACCAGTACAGCACTGGGATTGACCCAGCCTTGTAAAGAGGGACGTAGGTCGGCATGGGCGAATGGATAAAAATGCATGTTCTTAAATGTTGACCTATTGACCTTGACTTGTGGACATAAATTACAAGTACCTCTGAAGTTGGAGTGGGTTTCGCCTGATGGTGAGGACACTGTTAATAGGGAAAGCTAACCCACACGCAAAATTCAGTCCAGCACTACTAGAAGTAGTATGTATGGACTACGCTTGAGTTCAATGTGAGCGAGCACAGAAAAAAACAAAAATAAATAAAAAGGGACACCAAGCAATTTTCAGAACTTGCAAGGAGTTGTCTGAGAAGAAATGATGATGAGGAAGGGAACAGGTGACCACACCTCATCTGTCAAGACCTAGAATATGGGAAGGTTTAGCACTGTTTTACCCTGGGGACAGTATCTGCTATACAACTATTTCTACCTTTTTATTACCAAAAATATGTGTGTCTGTTATTTCTTTGATCAGCTCTCTATTTCATTTCCAGCTTTTCTAAGATGTCTTTATTTGTTTATTTTTGTTTCCATCAAACACGACCTATTCCTGTGTATTACAAATGTCATGTCCTCTGCATGACATTGCAATTAATTCCAACCCCAAGTAGATTTCTAGGAAATTTTACATTCAGTAATTTCTGGTCCTTTCTGAACAAGAAAACCTGTGTAGGGATTGAACTTCTTACCCCTTCGTAAACGCATTAAACCTCAGACCTATGTGCCTCGTATATTTGTATAATTATTCATTATCTAGTTATTTTTATATTGGCAACTGCCCGTCTCCCTTGTGAAGGGGTTAAGGACGCTGTTCGTAATCCTGTATACCCACATACAAATACAGCTGCGTGAGATTTGGCAGAGGATTGCGTCACATTGGTTTCTTATGGAAAGGTATGTGAGCCAGTTGTTCAGAAAGCAATGGCAAACTACTGAACGTAAAACTTGCTAAAACATAACAGCAGTTGAAAAATGCTGGTGTTGATTGCAATGTCCTGTAAATAGGATATGCAACAACAACAAAATATTGGCAACTGGTCTAGGGTCGAAGCTCTGATAGGCGGACAGTTTTCTTTGCTGATCTGCAGCTTGTCTTGTTCCAGATGTATTGGTGTTACCTTTCCTCTGGAGTAAACTATGCAGGCTGAGAGAGGGATTGTGCTACAGGGGCAACACATGACCTCTACCATTCAACCCAGGCTTTGTGCTGTGGAGAGGTGTAAAGCCTTTCTTTTGAAGCACAATGTAATAAACTATCACCCGTAAAAAAAGGCTTTGCCAGCCAGTTATTTTATAATAGAATTGACCAGTCAGTTATTTTATAACAGAATTGACCAGTCAGTTATTTTATAATAGAATTGACTAATTTGTTTTTCAAAGTTTTCATTGGTGTCTTACCTTTCTGTTTTAAGATACAGGTAGACCTTAAGAGTCATGGAGACCAGGAAGACAATGGATGATCTGAGGGAGCACCTGTTGTCGTTTGCGCCAGAGTACCCCATAAAGATTGGCTATGTCGTGTGGTTGATGCTGGAGGAGCATGAAAAGGTTCTCCTTATGCTCCGGAAACTCCTGAATCTTATTCACATGGTTGAGCCAGAAAAGCCATTTAATGAAGAATGCTTGTCAACCGTTTTGCATAATATGAGAAAAGTATTCACCCTGAAAAGATCAAATTTAATTGGAGATTGGCAGCGGCTCATGTCTTTCTTAAATGAGCAGTTTGATGTCCCTTTCTTAACCCAGCCTCCCTCGGCTGCACAGTCACCTGAAGATGAATTTACTTCAAAAACTGTGAAATCTGAACTTGAAGATGAATCACCGTTGTCAACAGATGTGAAATCTGAACTCGAAGATGCATCAATAACATCATCACCATCACCGTTACCCACAACTGTGAAATCTGAACCCGAAGATGAATTACCATTATCACCATCAACAATTGTGACATCTGAACATGAACATGCATTCACATCTTCATCATTTCCGTCAACAGTTATGACATCTGAACATACTCCTTTATCGGCCCACCCTCAAAAGAGTGCTTCACATGTAGTTAGGCAACTCTGCAACAAACGTGCATCAGAAACAACAACCCTACAGCTAAATAATCCTGTAATCATGCCATTTATTCAGCCCATGCAACCATCCACATCGGCAGAATCACAGTCTTTACGATCATCTCACAAGTCGCTGTCACCAAAAAAATGCAAAATGAACTGTGACCTATCAGCATTGGTCCATGACAAGAAGAGTAGCGTTGCTTTTCTGCAACATCATGGCATCTTACATTCTGCCAAATGCTGTGACAAAAATCATGTAATGGTACTATCGCTGAGTGACAGGCAAGACCGTTGGAGATGTAATAATTCAAAATGTCGATTGGACATCCCGATCAGGCAAGGCACATGGCTTCAAGGTTCGCGCCTGCCTTACAGAAAGATAATTCTTTTTCTATACTACTGGTCTCAAGAGTTGACAAGCATTTCATTCTGCCAGTTAGAGTTGGGGATGTCGGAGACAGCAACTGTTCAATGGAGTAATTACTTACGGGAGGTGTGTGCCAACAAGCTGTTATTAAACCCTGTAGTAATCGGAGGACCAAATACCACTGTTGAGATAGATGAGGCCCTATTTACTAGTCGAAAAATTCAAAGGGGACAAGTTTTTTCACAACAGTGGGTATTTGGTGGCATCTGTCATGACACAGGCGAATGCTTCTTGTTCTGTGTTCCAGATAGAACAACAGCAACACTTTTGCCACTTATAAAGTCACACATTCGGCCTGGTACAACTGTAGTATCCGACCTGTGGCGCTCATACGGCAGAATTGACAATATTCCTGAATTTACTGATCTAACAGTAAACCACTCCATCAACTTTGTCGAGCCCACCATAGGCGCACATACTCAGTGCATCGAGCGCATGTGGAGAACGGCAAAAGAGAGAAACAAGAGGCAGAATGGCACACATAGGAATCTTCTAGATTCCTACATGTGCGAGTTCATGTGGCGTCAATGCATTAAATGTGCTGGTCTTGACGTGTTCAATGCCATTCTGGCTGACATTGTTGTATTCTGGCCACCACAATAATCATCAGGGTCACCTAAAATGTAAATCAACAGAATTACTCTTTTCAGGGCCCCAAAAATATCCCAGTTAGCATTCCTCAATTGCAGGGTTTTTCACATCACACAAATGACCTTACCTCATACACATGTTGCACAGTATATCAACATACCCTATACCCACTATCCTGGAATTCCTTTGTTTGCGGTGAATTAAAAATGAAGTACAGAATGGTCAATACTAGCATGATAGTTTTAAAGTACAGGTCTTCCGTAAGATACAGAACATTAAAATTGATCATAAGAAAGAACTACTTAACTGCAGGGCTAGCTGGGGTTATTATGCAAATAATGCTGACAAGGAACTTGAAACTTTCTATTGACCAGGAACTTGAAAATGCCATAGTGGAGACAGTTAAGCAAGAGAGTAAAGACACCATTTTTGATCTAGAAAAGGAAGTTGAAACATTGGGATAAGTAACACTGGGTTGTAATGAAACCAGCGGTGACTCTGCAAATGAACCTGCCACAATGAATGGTAGAGCTGCTGAACTGAATTCTCTTTCATAGAGCTGTTGATATAACATGAGCAGGCATTGAAATGTTGATATAACATGAGCAGGCATTGAAATGCTGAAGAAAACGTAAATTATTTTCAATGCTAGCGAACGATACAAGATCTACACATAGCACAAGAAGAGTTGAAGACCTTGAAAGTTATCTAGAGCACCAAAGATTATTTAGTTTAGTTGACGGATCAACATCACGGCACACTGGTGTAGCCCATAAGTCCTCCATTCTACTCCTAACTCAAGCCTGAGTCCAGAGAATCTCAGCTCAGTGCACAAACTCCGTAGCACTGGCGAGGATCCTGAAATACTTTGGGTAGTTTTTAACTCAACATTTTGCCCTGGCAGT
Organism: Cepaea hortensis; assembly: GCA_963921405.1. Classification (NCBI taxonomy): domain Eukaryota; kingdom Metazoa; phylum Mollusca; class Gastropoda; order Stylommatophora; family Helicidae; genus Cepaea; species Cepaea hortensis. Next base: position 398,272,417 of record OY992876.1, read on the forward strand.
GCTGTTAGGCTACTCTTTTTTGATTTCCAACTGCCAAGGAATTTTTTATGTGCGCAACAATACACACGGGCGTCCTATCTCACTATCCAGAGATCAGGGAAAATTTTGTAACTAGAAGTCTGTGTAAAAAAAATCCTGGCCCTCACTGGGGCTTGAACCTGGGACCTCCAGCACTGGAGGCGGACACCATACCTCGAGACTACACAGCTCCACCGAAGATCAGTGAAAGGAAATATGAGACAGTCCAATACAAGTATGATAGTTTTAAAGTATGGATCATCGGTCAAGCCGGCTGAAGTTGGAAATGTTTCAGAATGATCTCTTTTACTGGCATCATGCCACATGTTCAAGAAACTCACTTGAGGTTGGGAAATGCAGTTTGGACCTTTTACTTTTGAGATACTTTTTATATGGAAAAAATAATCCATGGGTGCTTATTACTTTATATTGCTATTTGAAATTGTTAGAAAGATTTTGTAAGGTATTATTCCATTTCTCCAGTTTTCTGAACATTTAAAACATTTGCTCAACAGATTCAGTTGTAAACAAAAAGTAGGTTTGGACCAAACAAAAATGGATGTCAGGAAAATGGGAATTAGGGGGTGTGTCACCAGATTACAGAATGGTAACAAGGTGTCCCATTTCTAACACAAACATCTTCATAATACTGTTAAACATTCCAACATTAAATGTCCAGTTTTTACAGAATGAAAGGAAATATGAGACATCATTCTGATGGTGATTCATCTTCACTCTAATCCCTCAAGTGACTTGAGTTGTTAATATGGTAGCAGTAATGTATTATATATCAAATTAAAGGGGGTTGCATAAGGAAAGCTACTGTATGTAAATCCATGGTAGATACAGGAAGTCACTTAAGATGATTAATCATCCCCTGGCACTTCATCAGTTAAGATTGTTCCTGTGCCATGTGGCATATTAGGAATATCATGTAAGATTGTTTCTGTGCCATGTTTTTTGTTGTTGTTTGTCCATCAAGAATGATGACCATTCATTTCGTCCAGTTGGGTTGAAAGTATGGAGCCGTGAGTTCTAAGATGGCTGATAAGACCTACTTTGGCTTGAAATGTTCTTTGACAATGTGGGCAAAGAATGCTTGATGTTCCAGGAGGAGGATCTCCTGCAGTGGTTTTTCTGTCCAGCCTTTTCTTCACAGCTCTTGCCGTCCTGGTTGCTTCACAAGTTACTGCACCCTGGCGTAATGATGTACGCCGCGAATTTCGGTCTTTGGCAGCCGTCTCCCAGTTGTCAAGATGAATTCAAAAAGCTTTCAGTGGGATTTTCAGTGTCTTTTAGGCATTTCCTCTGGCCGCTTTTGGTGCGTGTGCCATGTGGCAATTTAGGAATATCATGTAAGATTGTTTCTGTGCCATGTCGCATTTTAGGAATATCATGTAAGACCCATATTTCAAATTGATTGACAAGCAATAAAAGTACAAAAAGTAAATCCTAACCTGCACATTTCGTGGTGACTGCATTAGCCAGGGGGCCTTAATACCTCAGGCTCAAGACTTTGCTGCCATACACCACGAGGTACTATATTGGCAGTAAATGACAGTGACAGATGCTGAGGTAGCGGGTTCAACCCCTACACCAGTCAGTTGGACTTAGAATATTGACTTATATACCTTGAATTGGGGATGTAAATTACAAGTACCTCAGAAGCTGGAGTGGGTTTGCTTGATGGCGAGGGACACTGGTAATAGGCAAAGCTAATTCACATTTAAAAATCAGTCCAGTGCACTGGAAGTAGTAGCAAGTCTATGGACTTTGCTTGAGTTCAATGTGAATGAATACAAGGATTTAAAAAAAAGCAGTTCAAAATGAAGCAGACAATTTGATAAAGGAAAACAACTAGTGAAAGGTGTTTAAAAATGTTATCCCACATATAGTTAGTCGCGGTTTCAACTTCACGGCAAAGGGTTGCCCCATTATGCTCTGTTTCTGTGCGAGTGAATATTGCACAAAATACTCCTCACTGCCCCATGTGAAACGTGGAACAGACAGGAGTCCCGACAAACCAGCAGCCTGCACAGGCATACAATGCATAATGCCATTGCCGGAATGTCAACACAAAAGTCTGCCATGAAAAATACAGTTCATTGTCGATGGAAGGGGCAGTCACTAGAAAACCAACAGCCACACGTAAATGCATAAGGTAACTCAGGTAGTTCAGCGACCGGCTGCCCGCCATTTTTCTGAACATGCAGTTCACGCTACAAACAACCACGGACAGATGTAAAAGTACTCCACATGAAATTAAGAGCTCACAGTGTCACTCCACGAACCCAACTCAGTAGCTGGGTGATCGAACCATTATCCCACATATACTGGCCTCTAATCCCTCAAGCTTGAACATTCAGCTAAATGTAACTTTTAGTGTTAAACATGCATTTGAAAATATACTGTTAGTGTTAATGTTTGTTTAATTTCTATTTATGTCATTTGTTGTTATTGATCCCTAAATCCGGGAAGGAAACACGGTCAACAAATGCCTGTAGAAGTCGGATGTGTCGGCTGAGAGATGCAAATATCGCAGCTGTGCTGTAAACAGGCACAACGCAATTACATCTAAAACAATATTCCAGACAAACACAAGAAGAAGAAGAAGAAGAAGATCCCTCAATGACTGAGGGATCCATTTCCATTAATCTACCCAGTGCCATGTGCTCATAAACTGTTGTGTTTTTCCATGTAGAGATATAGGCACATGTTCATCAAGTGATGTGTTGTCCCATATAAAATGTTTCTTTTTTTGTCTGACTCAGGTAGAAGTCTCATTTGACTGCCTTCTGTAAAAACTGGACATTTAATGTTGGAATGTTTAACAGTAATATGAAGATGTTTGTTTTAGAAATGGGACACCTTGTTACCATTCTGTAATGTGTTCATATTCTGTGATCATGATTAAATATTCAATTGAGTGCTAAAACACTGGATTTATTTCTTTATTTGTTGACTGGATGGTGTTCTTCTTCTTCTTCGTTCATCCGGAGTTTTTTTTCGGACGTGATTGCGTTGTGCCTGTTTACAGCAGAGCTGCGTTCTTGCGCCGTTAGGCCGACACATCCGACTTCTGCGGGCATTTGTTGACCGGGTTAACCTTCCCGGGGGGTTTCTTAGGACGTTAGACTCTCACTGTTGTGGTGTTATCTCCCATCCCAGCTGGCCCACATAGAACAGCCAAAGGCATCCTGGTCGGCCCTCAAGGGAAGGCAGGGGCAGACCATGGGCATTCCCCGCCATCCAAGGCGGCTTCCATAATTGCAGAGCCATCACACAGCACTCTGGTACTGGGCTCACCCAAGGAATCGTCACGTCCTGCACATGGCTGCTTAGCCTCACTTCCGTATATTGGGCCTTCCGTTCACCATAGGCTGTTCTTCCAGAAGCCAGAAGAATGCAGTTTGCAGATGACATCCACACAGTGAGCTTTCGATTCGGACTTTCCACGTAATGGATTTGCTATCCAAGCAATATTCCATTTTGTGCCACTAGGACACTTTTTCCACCTTTTATGAAGCCCACACAGTGAGCTTTCGATTCAGACTTTCCACATAATGGATTTGCTATCCAAGCAATATTCCATTTCATGCCTCTGGGAGGCTTGTGTAACCGACATGCCTGTGGTATGAAGTGTGGCAGTCTAAATACTTCTTCATGTACATTTAAATGTCAACCTGAATACAGTTAAAGTAAGCTGCAGTTGACTTGAGCTTGTTGATATCTCCATAGAGCTTGTCCTCGAATGAAGCAGGTGTGGGCCAAAATATCTTTCTCTGTTCTGCATATATTGGGCACTCTTGCAGCAAATGTTTAGCTGTCATTTTACCAGTTCCACAATTACATTCATCTGTGTCTCCTATCTTTAGTTTGTTGAACAAGTGGTATTTCAGCCTGTTATGTCCTGTGCGGAGTCTGAAGATTGCTACTTGTTCTCTTCGGTCGAGTTTGTAATATGCATCATCCTTCTGGTGGCCTGGATGCTCTGATTCCCATTTGGTTCTATAAGTGCTTTTTATCAACCTCTTTGCCTCATTATAGGTTATGTCTATGTCGTGCTGTGGTAGTCGTCCGCCCTCTTTTGCCAGTCTGTCAGCCTCTTCATTTCCAGGTATACTGCAATGTGATGGGATCCACTGTATTACAACTTTTTTGGATTTCTGGCATAGACCATGGAGTGCTGCTCTTAGGTCAGCTAGTTCTGTGCTGTTTTTGCTCTTCAGTATTGAGACAGCTGACTTTGCATCTGTAAAGATAGCTATTTGCGTCTCTTTATTTTCCTCCATCAGGAGCATTTCTGCTGCAGTTTTCAGAGCCTCTACCTCCGCTTTGAAGTTACTTGAGAACTTTCCAGTTGCCACTGAATGTGTTTTTTTCACTCCATTTTTTAAATTTAGGAGAATTCCTCCTCCTCCATTCTCTACTGAATTTTTGGCTGATCCATCTGTATATGCATGGGTCCAATTGCTGCTTGGGTAATGTTCTTTTATGTAGTTTAGGGTTATTTCTCTTCTTTCGGTTTCATGCTGAGTGTTCTTTTTCTCAATACCAGGAATGTTTTCTATCATCTCAGGCAGTTGCTGCTGTCTCCAAGCTGGGAACTTGTCTGCATTGTAAATGGGTTTGACTGTTGATATGTTAAGTATGGGATCTGCCCTAATCTTTCGTTTTGCAGTTTCTACAAAGTTGCTACGCTTCAGTCTTCCCTTTCCAAAACCACTAAACCTTTTATACATAGGGTGGTCTGTCAATCTTCTAAATTTTTCAGCTTGTTGCTGGGCTCTGCTATCTCTTCTATCCTGCATTGGTTGTAAACAAGTGATCTTTTCTAATTCATTAATAGGCGTTGTCTTCAGGCTTCCAGTTATGATTCGCATTCCTTGATTTTGGACTCTACTTATTTTGTTAAAGTTTGACTTAGCTGCTGTTGCCCAAGCTGCAATGCCATATTCCAGTACTGGCCTCACCCGTCCAGTATATAACTTCTTGAGAACTTTCTCATCTGCTCCCCACGTTGTACCAGCAAGCTTTTTCATGATTGCCATTCTTTGCCTTGCTCTTGTTCGATTTTTCTCAACCTGTGTCTTCCATGTCAGGCGACGATCAAAGGTGACTCCTAGATAGTTTGGATTTTCTTCATGGCGCAATATTTTTCCATTCAATACCAGCTTAGGTTGCTGAGTTTTAGTTGAGAGGGAGAACACTGTGCATGTTGTTTTCTCCTCACTTATCTTCACTAGCCATGATTTTGACCAGTCCTCTAGCGCTAATAGGGCTTGCTGTATTCTGCTGTTAGCTGTACTAATATATTCTTCAGATGTCCATATGGCTAGGTCATCTGCAAAGGATGATGTGTGTACTCTGGCTGGAAAATTTTCCGTGATGTCGTTTATATATGCTAGGAATAATGTTGGTGAAAGAACTCCTCCTTGGGGGACACCTTGCTCCAATAGCATCATTTTGCTGGTTTGTCCTTGTACTTTTGTCCTGGCAGTTCTGTTCTCAAGGTAGTGGCTGATCCATTTGTACATTTTCCCACAGACATGCATTTTTTGCAGTTTTACTTTCAGTCCTTCCTTCCATACTTTATCAAATGCTTTTTCTAAATCTATCCAGACCGCTAGTGTGTGCTTTTTCTCTTGGAAGGCATCCTCTATTTCCTGAGCTATATAGGTTATTTGATCTTCAGTGGATCTGTACTTTCTGAATCCTGCTTGGTGAGGTGTTAAGAGTTGGTTTTCTTCCAGATGCCATGTTAGCCTGCCATTGATAATGCGTTCCATTAATTTTCCTACACAGCTAAGAAGACTGATAGGTCGATAGCCATTTGGTTCTTCCAGGTCTTTTCCTTTCTTTGGGACTGGTATTAGTATAGCTTCCTTCCATGCCTGTGGGACTATTCCCCTCTTCCAGCTGTAATTTAGGACTGCTAGCAGTTTCTTTTTTGCCTTAGTGCCTAGTCCTATTAGCATTTCATTTGTGATTCCATCCTTTCCTGGTGATGTCTTCTTTTTTAGGGTATTCATTGCCTGTTCCATTTCTTCCATTGTTAGATTTGCCATCATATATTCTGCTGCTGTCTCTGTATATCTATGATGTATGTGATTATCTTTGATTGCTTTCTTCTGTTCGGCTGTAATATCAATGTGGTTTGCACTGGCATAGTGTTCCATTAGTGCATTTGCAGCCTTTTTTCCTGTAAGCAAGGCATTTCCTTGTTTAATTGTTATTTGTTTTTTTCTAGGTCCTTCATTGTTCATGGCTTTCACTAGTTTCCATAGTTTGTTTCCATCCCTGTCAAAATTCAGGTTTTCTGTTTTTTTCCTCCAACAATCTCTTGTTGTTTGATTTACTGTTCTTTTATATTTTGCTGAGATGGCTTTGAGAGAGATGTTCGCTTCAGTTGTTTGTTCTCTCTCTGCGGTCTTCCTAGCATCTTCAACTTTGTCCTCCAAAATTTGTAGTTCTTCAGTCCAGTATGGTTTGTAATTTTTCCTCGCTCCTCTTGGAATTGACACAGTGGCCGCCTGTATTATTGCTCTGTTTAGACTTTTCACCATTTGCTTCATGTTTCCATATTGTGTATTTATGTTTTCACAATATTTGTCTGTTAGTATGGCAAATCTGTCCCAATCTGCTCGTTTGTAATTCCAACGGGGCAAAGGCTTTTGCTCCTGTGGAACATACTCCATATTTATTACAAGCTTGATTGGTCTGTGGTCACTACCTGCTAATTGGTCAAGCACATGGCGATCGATTTTGTGGAGGATGTCTCCTGTGCAGAAAGCTAAGTCTGGAGTAGAAGTGGTAATCCATCTTCTGGAGTAGAAGCTTGGTGTGTCATCCGCTTTGTTGAGTAGATGGAGATTTGAGTCTATTTCCCAGTCCTCCACTTCATCTCCTCTTTTGTCAGTATCTGGGTATCCCCATCTTTCTGAACGGCTATTAAAGTCTCCGACAACAATGCAATTTGTGTCAGTTATTTCCATGTTTGAGAGTCTAAGATCCTTATCTGCCGGGCTATACAGATTGTAAATTCTTATTTTCACGTCCTTTATCATTATATCAACACCTATAATTTCCGTTTGGTTGTCAGAGATCACAGATACTTCGCTGCAGGGTATTGTATTTCGTGTAAGTATTATAACTCCTCCTTTGTGTCCTTCGCGGTCGAAACGTGTGGCCTGATATCCCTCGACTGAAAATGTGCGATTAGCGTTGAGGTGTGTCTCTTGAATGCATGCCACATCTATTCTATCTTTATGAAGACGCTGTGTTAGGGAGGCTTTCTTGTTATAGACTTCTTCTGCATTCCATTGTAGTATGTTGAGTGTCCGGGGTGTTTGGTCAATAGCTCTTAACCTACTCCTCTGTGCCTTGACTCCACAGCACAGGGGAAGGTGACCACCAGTAGTCATGGGTGGACCCCCTCGAGGCAGGGGGCCCGGCACTATCACCGCCTGATGGGACTTCACGGGATTAGCACCATAACGATTAATTTTCATCTGTGGCATCATGAAATGATAAAGTTACGTTGCACTGCTTTGTCAAGCCTGTGGCTCAGTACATCCGATTTCGACAAGCATATTTTGGGGTGCTTTCCCTAGCCTTTGACTGTCCCCAGTCTACCTACAAGGCAGCAGGTTTGTGCGTCACTTCGTCTGGTCCCTCTCCCTTGACCTGTCCGACATGGGTGACCCTACCAGTAGCTGTGCTACCGTCGGCATAGCTCTTGGGGTCATTGGAACGCGGAAGCCCCTCTACCTCGTCAAGGTGGACGCACGGCAGAGGGGGGATGGTGTTCAGTTAGGTGTTGTTATTTACACACACACACACACTCTCTCTCTCTCTCTCTCTCTCTCTCTCTCTCTCTCTCTCTCTCTCTCTCTCTCTCTCTCTCTCTCTCTCTCTCTCTCTCTCTCTCTCTCTCTCTCTCTCTCTCTCTTTCCCCCAACAACAACACCTTAGTCATCATCATTTTCATTTATTCATGATGAGTATCAGAAATGAATAGTTAGTTAGTTAGTTGACAGATCATCCTCATTGCACATCGAACCATTCTGTCCATAAATGCTCAGATCCTCTCCTGAGTAAATCCAGCAGCGTGTAGTGGCTAACGACACCAGTTCTGTGTTGGTTTATTAATCTTCTGTGGCTTCCTGCGTAGTGATCTTGTTTGGCCACCCCTCTTTTAACTTTCTGTTCTCTGAGTCTCATCACCATGGTTATAGTTAACAGTTATCAGTTGGGGTATCTTCATTGCACTCCGGACAGGTCCATAGGTGCTCAGATCCTCCCCCCAGCATATGCATTAACGTCCGGTGGCTAATGGTGCCAGTTCTGTGTTGGTTGACGAGGCACTTCGTTTTCCCGATGTACCTCTCGCGTCTGGCCGTGCCGATTCTTACTCCCAAGTCTTTCATCCTGGACAACGATGTGGATTCACTGACGCCGAAGTCCTCTATTCTCGCCATATCTTTGAGGGCGTTAATAACATCGGTACGATCCATGGGCTGGCCATCTACATAGGGTGCAGAGCCAGCCAGTTTATCAGCTCATTCATTTCCCTCGACTCCCGCATGTCCCGGGACGAAGATGAAGGTGACTTTTTGGACAACAGACTTCCACAGCGACTCAGTCCACTGTCTACGTACAGATCCAGCTTCGACCTTCTGAATCATGCTCATTGCGTCACTTAGTACACACACGTTGGTATAATGCTGTGATTCCAGCCATATGAAAGCCTGTGTAACTGCCATCACCTCCATCGTCATGCTGTTCGTGGGCACCACTGGATTCTTGAATGGTTCGGCCCGCTGAACGGGCTGTAAACGCCCATGCACTTCTCTGCTGCTTTACAACAGATCCATCTGTATAGATGAGCACTTCGGGGATATCTGAGTGTTCACAGATGAGCGCGTTGACCTCTGCATTGACAGCGGCAGGGTTCTGCTCTCTGCACCGTCTGTCGAGTGTGATAATGCAGGAGAAAGTGCACTTAAAAGCTGGAGGCAACGGCACCCATTCCTTGCCGGGGTTGATACTGGTAAGACTGCAGACCTGTCTGACGACATCTTCCGTCCGACCCATCCATGATTTGCCTCTCTTTAGCCTGTCACCCTTTTCTCTGAATATAGTGTCATGCAGTCACAGTCATCACTTGGTTCTTGCAAACGACTTACTTCTCATAGAGCATTCAGTATATCAGCCTGGTCCATGGCTCGTCTGCCCTCCACAGTAGCCTTACCTGCAAGCTTGTCAGCCTGCTCATTTCCTTGTGCACCCACCTGCTCTGGCACAAAAATGAAACTAATCATTGCCTGCTGTGACCATCCCAAAGACGCTAACCACTGTCTTGGTTGGTATAGGCTATAAGAAGAAAACAAGCAACTTTAATGCTACGCTCTCACACATGTCCATAAACAACATATCCATGGTCATATTTAGCACCTTCTAAATCACCATTACATATTGTTGATATGGTGGCCCTCCTGCCTGTTCATCATGTTGTACAGGTATTTCCATGTTTTAGGCGATATTCAAGAAAGGTCCAGAAGAGTCATTTAAAAGTCAACTTCATTGCACCGGGTTTTATCCCATAAGGCTCCATGTCTTTCTACAGCAAGGGCTGCTGAAAACATTGCTCAAAGCACGAATACCGTTGCTCCAGTGATGACCCCCAGAAGTCTCTGGAAAAAAAATGCACTCGTGAACCAAAATGCACTCGTAGCCCAGAATCGAACCCACAACCTTCGGAGCCCGAGTCAGATGGCTTTCACCATAGAGACTTCCCTGCAAAGGTCCAGAAGAGTGGGTGCTAGTAAGCCATCTTCCAATGACAAAGGTAAAAAGGAGTGACATTGGTTAGTTAACGTCCACAGTTTAGTGCAGTAGATGTTCTTGGTATGGTGCAAGTCTTTGAAATGCCACCCCTTACATGTTTTTTTCTTGACAAATGTTACCCTTTATAAAGCCTCTTTACGGTGCCGCCTGATGCGGCGGCCTCTCTATATCATAGCATAGCATGGTCTTGAGCTTCCGCAATAACTCATTCACAATAGTGTTGCACAGTACAGGAGCCAACACTGTTCATACGAAGCATAAGTCGTAATGCACGAGACAGCAACAAAGCGAGAATACAAATCACGTTGACATCTATGACGAGCACATTATCAGCCACAGTTAGTAAGAAGATGGACACTCTAGTCCTTGTTGCTTCAACCCTTATTAAGGTTACAAGAAATTCTGTTTCGCTTTCTTCTTCTATATAAATACATGAAGACATCTTGGTATCAAACATATATGTGCTGCATTGATATTCTAGCTGTCAGATCCGTGATAGAACAGCACTTATGGTTGTATAAATACTAACTGCTGGTTAAGGCAATTATCCACACACTACCTTCCTCCCTCCAGTAATTTTCAACGGCCCTTTTATACTCTTAGGATGGGATGTTGTTTATGCAACTCGACTCTTCCAGATTTTTTTAGATTAGCAATGTGCTCACTGCATTTCGCTGTGTTTCCCATGTACTAATTTATTTATTTGCTACTGACCAAGCATAGTAAACAGTTTAACCTGTAATCTCCTACCCAATATTAAAAGAGTTGGTTGCATATCCTTTACAGGACATGGCTGTCAACGCCAGCATTTTTTGGCTGATCTCTTGGCAAGTTGACATTCAGTAGTTTGTAGTTTGCCAGTGCTTTCTGAACGACTGGCACTCATACCATTTTCATTTTAAAAAAACCAGTGCAAGGCGGTCTGCTGCCAATTCGCCTGCAGCTGTGTTTCGAACGTGGCATGCAGGATTACAAACTTCATCTGTAATCCTTTTGCCACGGAGCCGGCACCCATTATTAGATTTTGTTAATAGTGCTTCAACTCAACCCAAGAGTACTGGCCTGTCGATTTGGGGAAGTATGGGGCATACTGAGCTAGGTACGTTAATCCTTTGTAATCAGTCCCCTTTGTTACATAGTGGAGCTTCTCAACCAGATTACAAGGACAGATCATTGCATAGCACCGTGGAACATATGTAGCGACTACATTCAGTATGGGAATGGAGGTCAGTCACTGCAGCTTTTTGTTATTACTTGAGACTCCAGGCAATGGAGTTGCCATTGTGTCTGATTCTGTCTATGCTTTAGAAGGTGCAGTGCACTTGCAAAGGTAGATCTTTTGTCAAGTCTTTCAGAGGTTTGAGCTAATGAGTGAGTTGATATGCAAGCCTCAAGAGTACCCATTTACGGGTTGAACTGTTAATGAATGCATGTTTTTGTTTTTCTAAAGAAAGGCTGTTGTTCTAAAGCAGTTTTTTGCAACTATACCACACTTCCTGGAGTGGTGGTAAGATTTAGGGATTTGATGAAATTTTGAATTTGCATTAATTTAATATCAACACAGAGATCTGTGTGTTTGTATGTGTATATGAATGTGTTCACCATGATTTGACTGAGCTACCATATGACTGTAGATGGTACTACCTGCTTTCTGTTAGCACTGAATGTTTGGCGGCACTCATCATACCCGACACCTCACATTGTGCCAAAGGATTTGGATGTAGAAACAGAATTGGGAGGGTGCAAGCCATATCCTACTGTGAGGAAATACAATCTAAAATCTAAATGTCATAGCAGGGCAGACCAGGCCCAAGGCCTTGGTTGGCAACTGGTCTAGGAAGGTGGACAGTTAGAGCATTACTTTACTGATCCGGCAGCTTCTGCAGCTTGTCTTGTTCCAGACATATTGGTGTTAGCTTTCCTCTAGAGCACATGTGTCAAACTCAAGGCCCGTGGGCCACATCAGGCCTGACGTTGATTAGTTGTGTAGTGGTGTAACTTATTTTGTTTTAAATTTTATTTTTACATTATTATTACCATTGTTATTTTCCACACTGTGATTTCCATTGACAAGATTTGCAATGTTGTAAGGTATGTACACTGTGTCTATGTTTATTATCTCTCACTTTTTTCACAGGAGACACGTATACCTGTTTTCATTTTGTGTATTTATCTCTTGGCCTTACCCTTGCTCTTTTCCTATTAATTTTACCATTTGTCACTAAGTCTTCTAGTTCATCTCCTCATATCCTTTACAGGGCATAGCAGTCAACTCCAGCATTAAGGTTACTATAATTTTGTTTTGCACTCGCTCGCTTTTGAACTCGAGTGTAGTCCATACACACTACTTCCAGTTGTGCTGGGCTGAATTTTGCGTGTGGATTAGTTTTCTCCATTAACAGTGTCCCTCGCCATCAGGGGAACCCACTGTGACTTCGAAGGTACTTATAATTAACGTCCTCAAGTCAAGGATGACAGTTCAACATTATAGTCCAACTGTTCGGTGTAAGGGTTGAACCCCTTATCTCAGCATCAACACACAGGATATTTAAGAACATGCATTCTTATCCATTCAGCCATGCTGACCTGCAAGTCACTATAATGACTCTGGCATAATTAGTGCATGTGAGTCATCGGAGTGCCCAAGTGCTGCCTCTAGTTCCACCATTATGTAGGATGTTGGGGATAAATACGCTCTGTTCTGTTTTTCAATGGCTTTACTGCACTCTAACAGTAATCCTCTACCCTGGAGATCAGAGCGGCACAATTAATCAGAGCATATGCTCTTAATCTTCTAGTGTGCTGATGCCGAGGTAGCATGTTCAACCCCTACACCGATCATTTAGACTAAAATGTTGACTTCTCTTCCTTGACATGGGAACGTAGATCACAAGTACCTCAGAAGTCGGAGTGGGTTTGCCTGATGGCAAGGGACACTGATAACAGGGAAAGCTAATCCACATGCAAAAATCAGTCCGGTACACTGGAAATAGTAGCATATGTATGGACTACACTTGAGTTCAAAGCGAGCGAAAAAAGGAAAGAAAAAAAATCTCTGCCCTGATAATTTTCCATGTGTCATTACTCCAGTGTGACTATTGATACATGGTGGGTTGTTTTCTTTCTGCCAGGTTATGCTAATGAAGTGGGTGAATCCTTCCGAGTTCTGGTACCTGTGTCCGTGGTCAGGTTTAGCTACGCTGTGGCCACCGCGTACGTAGTAGCAGATTCTGCGGACAAGGGCTATTTAATGTGGAAGGTAAGAAATGTGGATATTTCTCTCTTGATATACAGACCAACAATTATAACATTAGATGGACGGTGCACAACAGAGATTAAGAACAATAGGGCAAGCAAAAGCTGCATTTCAGAAAATGAAAAGTATCTTATGCAAAAAGTCACTATCATTGAATGTAAGAAATAGAGTGCTGAAATGCTATATAGAAACTGTTTTGCTGTATGGCAGCGAATCTTGGAATGTAAATGAACAAAGAAGGAAGAACTTGGAAGCAACAGAGATATGGTTCCTGAGATGAATGTTGCAAATTCCTTGGACTGCCAGAGTAACTAACGACTGCCTGAAAGTGGCTAATGAAATTAGAACATTATATTCAACAATAAGAATGAGACAAGCAGCTTTCTTTGGTCATGTGATGAGAAGAAATGCATTGGAGAGCATTGAGACAACTGAAAAGATCAAGGATAAGAGACAAATAGGTAGACCAAGAGAAATACTGGGTAGACTGAGATGGTGGCATGGACGAATATCAGCAGAGTTGATCCAGAACACCAATGACCAAGATTTGTGGAGAGACATGAACGCCTACGCCAGCTGGCTGATGGTGATAAAAACCAAATAAAACCAGAAGAAGAGGCCGACCATGTGAACGATGGACAGAGGGAATAACAGAGTCCACGGGGAATCTCAATATACCTATAAACGAACGCTCACCAGCTGTTCATGCTTCACCTCGACATAGTAAGGTACAAGAGGAACAAGATGAGAAGATGTTGAGATTTCTCTCTTAGACAGTGGATAGTGTGCATGCTTACCATGACAGTGGTCCGGGTTCGTTTCTCGGCAGTGGTGGGATTGTCTTTTCTGACCATTAAAGTTCTATAGCTGCAAACTGCAACCAATCATGACCAAGTTCAAAGATAAGGAAAAATGAATACTCAAGCCAACCAAGAGGAAGGCTCTTCTAGAAGAAATATGTAAATACATAAATACACACTTATTGTTTGGCACTCATAGACATAGGGGTAAGAATGAGAACTAGAGCAGATATGGTGTGAGGCAGAGAAAGCCAGCTAGGAGTCCAGATCGCAGATTTTCTTCTTGTCACATGTCCAGAATTGGTACCTGGAATGTTAGAACCGTTCACGAATCCGGAAAGACAACACAGGTGGTGGTGGAGAGGAAATGCTAGGATGCTGGGATTATGTGAAAGTGGTGGAATGGAACAGGCCTACAGATTCTAAGCGCAGGTGAAACAGTGCTGTATTTGGGGTGTACAGAGGAATATGGGGAGGACATGGGTGGAGCTGCATGGGATAGCTAAGGATAGGAGGGCTTGGAGTGATTACATTGATAACTTGACATTCCAATTTTACTGACTGGCTGGGCGATCACCCACCATTGTTATCTGTCATCCCGGGTTTTCTGTTGAATTAGCACATTAGTTATCAATATATAATTTGAAAGTTGAGGTCAGCATGGCCGAATGGATAAGAATGTGTGTTCTTAAACATCTGGTTTGCTGATGCCAAGATTAGGGGTTCAACACCTACACCGGACAGTTGGACTAAAATGTTGACCTATCGTCCTTGACTTAGGGATGTAAATTGCAAGTACCTCTGAAGTCGGAGTTGGTTCTCCTGATGGCAAGGGACACTATTAATAGGGAAAATAAATCTGCACACAAAATTCAGTCCATCACTACTTGAACTAGTGTGTATGGACTACGCTTGAGTTGAAAGCGAGCGGGCGCAACAACAAAAAAAAACACTTTTAAAATTTTATACATCGACCGGTTTGTGTTTACATTCCCACTGTCCAGCATCGCAAGTAGGACTATTTTGTTACTTCAGACCTGTCCGACATAACATGTTCGAAACTGCGGATGACATGGAGAGCACCTGGCACTTATACTTCTAGTGACCTTGTTGGTTGAGATCCTATGCCCTAATGGAGGAATAAAATGTAAAAGAAGAAGCAGAATTAAAGCTCGGGGCTCCGAAGCCTTAAAATATGAAGACCAATATCCAAGGACTGCCAGGGGACAATTGACAGAGACAGATGGTTGTTGACATCAAGGCAAGACTGTCATCATTGTTTGGTTTTGTGTTGGAGCAAGGGGTTCTGGAGAAAGATGTGGCAACTGAACAAATGAAACCATAAACTTTATTTTCAAAGGGTCACAATGTTGGGCATGCAGGCCCATCTTACAATTGGCCCTTCCAATCACTCATGTTTCATACATAAATTGTCTATTGTGCATTTTACATTCACATAGGAAAAAAAAACATTGTCAAATGTATGTTGTTAGCATAAACAATGCATATTATGAGATAATGCATTTATAATGCATGTTATGAGACAGGCAGGCAGGCAAGCAGACACATGTATACACACATGCATAAACATATACATACATACCTGCATACATACTGACATCATTTACGTAGTCTCACAGTTATGCCACCCACTCAATAACACACAAATACACTCTTCCTTACATACATATACACTCTCCCTTACATACATATATACTCTCCCTTACATACATATATACTCTCCCTTACATACATATATACTCTCCCTTACATACATATATACTCTCCCTTACATACATATATACTCTCCCTTACATACATATATACTCTCCCTTACATACATATATACTCTCCCTTACATACATATATACTCTCCCTTACATACATATATACTCTCCCTTACATACATATATACTCTCCCTTACATACATATATACTCACTCACAATCAGTAAGTAGGACAAACCTGCAGAATGGACTCGGTTGCCACAAGGACACATAACTTTAGTTACACTTGTTAGTCTCATTTGTTTATCTTTAGTTTTTAACTTGTTGATTCCTTGCGCTCTTTTATCTCTTATGTTATTTCCTAAATTATTCCACAGAAACCATTTCTAGATGAGAAAACAAAGGACACACAAGTAGCCATTGTTGTTTTCCTTACGCTTGTTCATCTCTTATGTTGTTTCCCCAAATTATTCCACAGAAACCATTTCTAGATGAGAAAACAAAGCACACACAAGTAGCCATTGTTGTTTTCCTTACGCTTGTTCATCTCTTATGTTGTTTCGCCAAATTATTCCACAGAAACCATTTCTAGATGAGAAAACAAAGTACAGACAAGTAGCCATTGCCACAGGAGACACTCTTATCTGGCAAGGGCTGGCCTCAGTAGCTATCCCAGGGTTCACCATTAACCGAATATGTTGGGCTACGCGGCATGCTTTAGCAAGCATCAAGTTTCTTCCACGTCCAATGAAAATCTGGGGCGTTGTAGCAGCAGGATTAGGCAGCATCCCATTTATCGTCCATCCCATTGACCGAGGGACAGACTGGCTTTTGGACAATTCCATCAGAAAATACTACAGGAGCTCTTGACATAAATGGAGGGTTCAGCTTTGACGGATGCAGATGGCACTGGTTCATTTGCTGCGGGCTCCAGTTTGTTCAGCTGATGTCTAGGCTTGTTTTGTTAATTATCAGCATTAGGCAGGAATTTTATGGCAGTTATTTTATTATACATATGTCGATTTGCTTGTTGCTAGCTTGGGCTGTCAAGCTGTTTGCATTTGTAGCGAAAACCCGGTAATTTATTATTATTATTATCATTATTATTTAAAATGATGTTTTCCCGTATTGAGTTGGAACAACGAAGACACAAACAATTTATTGCATGATTTATTGCCTGGCATATTTTGCTGCATCTCATAAGGTAGCTACTGCACAAATGACACAACATTAACTAAAACAATATGATAAATCCTTCATAAGACAATAAAACAATAACATGAATCCATCAATCCATTATTATTATTATTATTATTTTCGTAGTGTAAACATATACATTAGGAAGCACTTGGATGTGTCAGAGATGTGGTTTCTGAGATGTTCTGTGAAGACCTTGGACAACCAGAGGAACTTACAATGATTGCCAGAAAGAGGCTAATGAAAGTAGAGCATTATATACAACTATAAGAAAGAGACAAAGTGTTTTTGGTCATGAGATGAGAGACATAGGAGAATGTAGTGACGACTGGCAAGTTCAGGGGCAAACTAAAAGCAGCACTTGATGAGTGATGTCATGAGTGGTGTGATATGTAATGTGATGTGATGAGTGATGTAATGAACGCCATATCAGATACCTTTACTTCCCAGGCTATTTCCTGGCACCCATTTTAGACTGGGTTACCTTGGCAGCCGACCTCAATTTTTTTTTAAAAAGAATCTTCTTGATGGGGATTCAAAAACGTGACTTCTGTGCCAACAGGCAATCTTGCTAGCTGCGGCATTCTGCATTCCTGTGGCTCACCAGAGTTATGAGGTTAGAACGGACATCAATGTACTCAGGACACTCCGTCCCCTCATTCAACAGTCAGTGAAGATTCATACTGCTAATCATTCCAATTACCATCTTCCTTCCTAAGTTTTGAGATTCGCCCAGAGTCCCTACCGATCCCCTGCCATATAATTCTCTCCACATACGGGTCCTCAGTCCGTTCCACCGCTTTTTCCATGTGACTCCACAGGTGCCTGATCACCTCTCCCTTGTCCATAGGTAATCTACCACACTGAGGTGCATTCCCTGCCAGCCTATCAACCTGTTCATTCCCCCCGCACACATGCATGACCATTTGCAGCTTTAGTTGGGCCAGTCTGATTTCACTGATTTGTGAAGCGTGGCTAATTAGGTGTTAGAATAGTTTAGTTTAGTCGACGGATCAACATCACGGCACACGGGTGTAACCCATAAGTGCTCCATTCTACTCCTAACCCAAGCCTGAGTCCGGAGAATCTTAGCTCAGTGCATGAACTCTGTAGCACCAACGAGGATCCTTTGGGTAGATTTTTAACTCAAAATTTTGCCCGGGCAGCACCGTTAGGCAACTCTTTTTCAATTTCCAACTGGCAAGGGATTGTTTACGTGCGCAACAATACACACGGGCGTCCGATCTCACTACCCAGAGACCAGGGGAAGTTTTGTTACTAGAAGTCCACGTGAAAAAATCCTGACCCTCACCTGAGCTTGAATCTGGGACCACGAGCACTCGAGGCGGATACCATACCTTGAGACCACTCAGTAGATCAAATACTCCAAGACTGTCCAAAATTCGACAAATCAAGGCAAACCTTTTGGCCTGAAGAAACAACATTCATTCATTGGCACTTTGCTGTCTTGACAGACGGCACTTTGCCGCCTTGACAGACGATAGTTTGTACTTTAAAAAGGCATAATAACTTTTATCTATGGCGGTAGCGAATGTGACTGATAAGGCCAATTTGCGCTGTAAATGTCCGTTCACAGTGGGTGCATGTGAACACATGGTCATTTCCACCATCATGCACCATCTTACGTCTCACACGCTCGGTGTGTGACTTATCTGCAATAATTTTCTCCTTTGTTTTTATTCCATTTCTGATGTTTGTCCTCCATGCAAAACGTTAAGCGGCGACTTGCTCCCAATGTGCATTATCAATCATGTCCTGCTTACACACATCTTTGTATCGTAGTAGAGGCCGACCCTGAGATCTCTTGCCCATCTGTAATTCACCAAAAAAGATGTCCTTTGGTATTCTACCATCATCCATCCTCCTAAGATGTCCTATCCATCTAAGTCTACGAAGACTGAGCATGGAATAAACCATCACGCAACCTGATCTTTCCAATACTTCAGTATTTGTGATTTTGTCTTGCCACTTAATACCAAGAATTCTTCGCAGACACCGCATATGAAAGCTATTTAAATGTTTCTCTTGGCGTGAGTAAGTTGTCCAGGTTTCACTGCCATAAAGAAGAGTACTAAGGACAGAGGCTTGATAGACAAGGACTTTTGTTTTGGCAGTAAGCTTCCTCTTCTCCCACACTGTTCATTGTTGTTGCTGCCTTACCAATCCGGATGTTGATTTCCTGATCTAGGGATAATTTGCTTTCTACCACTGATCCTAGATATGTAAAATGGTCTACCATCTCTAGTTCGGCGTCGTCAATATCGGCGGCGTCATCAATCTTTTTTGAAGAAACAACAGTGGAAGATAAACTCTATGGACCACTGAGTGAACAGAAAATGACAGTTAAATTTATAAAAGAGACAACATTGCAGATATAAACACATTTCAAGCAATCGAAAGAAGAGGAACCACAGTAACACAGGGCTAGCATGTTTGCCTGCGGGTCAAAGGTTCAAATTCACTTTAGAGCACATTTTAAAAATTGACCTGGGCTCATAGGTCAACCTAGGTGAAAATGAGTACCAGAATATGTCTTGGGAAAGTAAAAGTGACCAGCATGATATTGATTTACCGATTGGTCTATAAATATGCAGGGTTAGCACCATATGGCCAGGACACCTCCTCATCATGTGCCATGCCAACAAGCGTGGACGGGCATATTTGACCATCTCACACGATCACCAGAGTCATGCATCAGCTCTGTTTTTTCTCCATTATGCCACATGGCCAAGCCATCCAGGTATTTACCTCTCTGCCTTCCCCTTGTTCTTCTCCGCTCAATATTGCCAGTTGTCACCAAGTTCTTCAGTTTATTTCTTCTCATAAAGTGTCCAAGAATTTGTGACTGTCTACATCTAATTTCTCCAATCAGTTTACGGTTTTCATTTGTTTCTTGTTGTACTTGCTCATTGGTTTTTCTGTCTGTCCATGGTATTCTTTGCATTTTTCTCAGAAACCATATTTCCGCAGCCATTAGTTTTTTTCCCTAGATGTTCACGACACTCCAAGGAGGAGTGGCTGGCCGAGTGGCTAGAACACTGGGTTCTCCTTCAGGAGACCTTGGTTCGAATCCTCAGTAATGTGTTTTTTTTTCTGACGGGAGCAAAAAGAAAACCCTAATCCTCACAGTTCATGGCAACTGCACTAGCCAGGCGGCCTTAATTTCTCAGGTAGTAGATGACAGTCGACAGTACACCTCGATATATGTGAAAAAAGGTCCTGTCCAATTTTTGTTATCAACTATACCACACTAATAAACACTGTGCAAGCAACTAAGAAAATCCATACACGGATGTTTTCATTATAGCAACTATTATATTTCATTATTATCACAGGCTGCTGGGAGCACATGGTAACTGCTATTTGATTCATGTAAAATCTTACATGTAGATCTGATATCATTTGTTATTATTAAAATCAATACACGATTGAGTTTGTTTTTTTTTTTTTTTTTTTTTTTTTGGAAAGTAAAATGCACTTTTACAATATTTAGTGAATTAATCACTGACAAACGAGAAATAGACGGTAAGTTTTATTAGAACATGATCACAAGTAACAATATGGACTTTATGGCTAAAGCATTCATTAGTGCACAAACAACAAACACACACCAATACAACTACATAAAACACACTATATATATATATATATATATATATATATATATATATATATATATATATATATATATATATATATATATATATATATAAATAAAACAAAACTAATCTGTATCCTTGTTGTGGACTGGACACATGTGTTATGGGATCCAGGTGTATTGTTCTAACAAAGCGACTGAACAGGAAATGTGATTATATTGTGAGGCTAAAGAGCCTTACTGATTGCCATAGTAATAAGCGAGGATAACACTGGGTGGGGTAAAAAAGAGGCTTCCATGTGAGGGAATAGTAAATTAGGGAATAAATTTAGAATATACTGCAGGTTTTCCCCCCACTGAAATGGACAAAAAACGGGGGGGGGGGGTTACTTGTTGGAACTGAGGACGTGGGAGACATCAGACCTCACAATAGCACTAAACCGGAGGAGGTGGGGGGGGGGATTTTTGGAGGGTTGTTTTAGAAAGATTGGAGGGGGCCGTACAGACAGCTTGAATTTGAGCTGTCTATAAATCATGGGATTCTAGCTGTCCATGGGGATGTCAGCCGTCTATGGAGATGTCAGCCGTCTATGGAGATGTCAGCCGTCTATGGAGATGTCAGCTGTCCATGGCATTCTAGCTGTCCATGGCATTCTAGCTGTCCATGGAATTCTAGCTGACCAAGTTATTTTTAGCATTCCACAGGATTCTAGCTGCCCATTGGGATGTTAGCAATCCATTTGATTCATAGCTATCCATGGGATTTTAGCTG
The DNA here is from genome assembly GCA_963921405.1 of Cepaea hortensis. Taxonomy (NCBI): domain Eukaryota; kingdom Metazoa; phylum Mollusca; class Gastropoda; order Stylommatophora; family Helicidae; genus Cepaea; species Cepaea hortensis. The sequence goes on from OY992876.1 coordinate 398,293,655, forward strand.
TCCATGAGATTCTTGCTGTCCATTGTATTCATATCCGTCCATTGGATTCATAGCTGTCCGTGGGATTCTAATTGTCCATGGAGATGAATTAAGTAATTCTGTTTTTATTGCAATCCCAAAGAAATCAGGAGCCTTGGAATGAGATCAACATCCTACAATTAGTATAATGAGTCACATCACGAAGATTTTGCTAAGAATTATCATGCAAAGAGTTAGGAAGAAAATACAACATGAAATAGGAGAGAAAAAATGTGGGTTTGTAGAAGGTAAGGGTACAGTAAATGCTGTGTATATACTGAGAACAGTAATTGAACGTTCTATAGAAGTAAACAAAGATCTATATCTTTGCTTTATTGACTACATAAAGGCTTTCGATACAATGAGATATGTCGACATGATAAGGATGCTTGAAGATCTACACATTGATGGAAAAGACCTTAGACTTGTTAAAAAAAACATACATTGGAAACAACAAGCTGCCATAAGAATTGATAATGAAGTAGGTAAATATCAGCCTATTAAGAGAGGTGTGAGACAGGGATGTGTAATGTCTCCAGATCTGTTTTTTCCTATACACAGAAAATATTTTCAGAAATATAGAAGGTATGAAAGGAATCAACATTGGGGGACGGTACATCAATAACATTAGACATGCAGATCATACAGTCTTGATTGCAGGCAATGAACAGGACCTGCAACATTTCGTAGATGCTGTTGTTGCACACAGTGAACAATTAGGGTTAGAATTGAACGAACGAACAAACTTTATTTTAAAAGGGTAACAAATTGGGCACGCAGGCCCGTCTTACATTCGGCCCTTTCGATCACTCATCTTTCATTCATCAAATGTGCATGTTACATTTACATAGGGAAAAGACATTGTCAAATGGATTTTGTAAGCATAAACGATGCATATTATGCATGGTACATTCACATGGAAAAAAAAAAATATTGTCAAATGAAAGTTGTAAACATAAACAGTGCATATTGCAGTGTTCTAAGACACATCCCACATCCACCCTCACACCCCGCAGCCACCCACACACCCCCACCCACCCACACATACCTCCACACACTCAGGCAAACATACATGCTACCACCCACATTTCCCCACCCACACATACATCCCCCACCCATCCCATAACTGACATGCACACACCCACCCACCCACATATTCTCCACCTCTCACCCACACACCCAAAACCACCCAGCAAAACACACATCACAAAACCACACACACACATACCCCCGTCAACCCACACATCCAGCACCAATCCACACATACATCCCACACCCCCTCACAATTTTCCCCACCCACCCACACACACATCAGCCAACCTACACCCACTCACCCACCCAATATCCGCCACCTCTCAACTACACCTCTCATCCCCCACCTATACACACATCCCCACCCACAAACACATCTCCCCACCTGCCCACGCATATCCCCCACCCAAAAACACACACACCCCACCACCCACATATACCCCACCCACACACATCCGCCACTCACACACATCTTCCCACAAACACACACATCCCCCAACCATACACTCATCTCACACACATCCACCCACTCATGTACTCATCCATCAACCACTCACACCCACACATCACCCACCCGCCCATCTCTCATCTACCCTCCCACCCACACACACCCCAACCACCCAGCCAAACACACATCCCCCATCCTCACATACATCCATCATCCACCTGCACATCCCACACCTCCCCCACCTCTCACACATCTCCCCTCCCACACAAAACTCCACTAATAAACACATTCCCCACATGCATTCCTCATACACATCCCTGCCCACACATCTCTCACCTACACACACACACATCTCCCCACCCACCCACACATCCCCCACCTACAAACATCATCACCACCCACACATACATCCTCCACCTACTCACATTTACCCCATCCACACTCACACACTCCCACCCACACAGTCATATCCCATTCACAGACACCCTCCCCCCCCCCCCCCCACACTCATCCCCCATATTCATTACACACCCATCCCCCAACCCACAAAATCTCCTACACACCCATTCATCCACCCAAATACACATTCCCTACCAACACCCACATACTTCCAATAATCCTCCCAAATATCCCCTCCCCCCACACACACACATATCCCTCACACACACATATCCCTCACACACACATACATCCCCCACCAAATACACATCCCTTCACCCATCTACACATCACCCATCAACCCATACAATCCCCCACACATACATTCCTCGCATACACACCCACCCAAACATCCTCACATCTACACACATACATGATCACTGAAACTAATAAGAACAAACTCCCACACTTTACACACAGTTGAGACACTGATGATTGTCGTGAGCATTCTCGCAAAAATTGTAAGAAGTGGAGAAAAAATTGTACATATACATTGTGTAGCGTAAAAATTAGTGATGCAATTCAACTCTCTCTCTCTTTTCTCTCTCGCTCTCTCTCTTCCCCCCCCCCCCCCCCCACTCACTAACTCTCTCACTCACATAACAGTAATGTTATATTATACATGATAAAATCAAGTGGCATACAAAATGATAATATGAAAGATGAGAATACACCCCAAAAAAATATGGAATGGCATGTTACAGGACAATCAAGTGGCATACAAAATGATACCTCGTAATATGAAAGATGAGAATGCATAAACAATATGGAATAGCATGTTACATGACATGCGTGTGCTCAACTCTCTCTCTCTCTCTCTCTCTCTCTCTCTCTCTCTCTCTCTCTCTCTCTCTCTCTCTCTCTCTCTCTCTCTCTCTCTCTCTCTCTCTCTCTCTCTCTCTCTGTCTTTACATACACACACTCACACTCATTCACTCTCTCTCTCTCTCTCTCACTCACACTCACTAACTCTCCCTCTCACTCGCACTCACTAATTCTCCCACTCACTCTACAGTAATTTACATGTGTTAATTTTATGCATGTTATAATCAAGTGGCATTCAAAGTGATAATATGAAAATGAGAATACACAAAAAATATGGAACAGCGTGTTAGATGACATGCGTGTGCTCAACTCTTGAATTGTAAGAAGACACATATTGTCGTCACTAGGAAGGAAGAAGTACCACAATGTAATATACAAGTAAATGGGCATATTCTTAAACATGTGAATCGGTACAGCTATCTCGGAACAGTCATACCATCTGATGCGAGATGCCTTGAAGAGATTAGAACAAGAATTGCCATTGGGAAGGTAGCCTTTTGCAAGATGAAAAACCATACTGACCAATAAAAAGATATCAATTGAAATGAGAAAAAGAGTATTGAAGTACTACATAGAGCCTGTACTTTTATATGGATGTGAAACGTGGACAATGAGCAGACAAGCTGAAAAACATCTGATGGCTGTGGGAATGTGGTTTCTGAGGAAAATGCAAAGAATACCATTGACAGACAGAAAAACCAATGAACAAGTCCTGCAAGAAACAAATGAAGATCGTAAACTGATTAGAGACATTAGACGTAAATAGTCAAAATTATTTGGGCATATGAGAAGAAATGAATTGGAGAACTTGGTGCCAACTGGCAAGATCGAAGGGGAAGACCAAGGAGTAACTACCTGTATGGCTTGGCCACGTGGCATGGTCGAGACCTCTGGGGATCGAATGAGATGGCAAAACATGACTGCCCACGCTTATCGGCATGGTACAAGATGCCGATGATGATGATGATGGAGACGTCAGCCGTCAATGGGATTAATAGCTTTCCGTGGAATTCTAGCTGTCCATGGGATTCATAGCTGTCCATGGGGACGTCAATCGTGCATGGGATTCATGGCTATCTTGGGATTCTAGCTGTCCAAGTTATTAGCATTCCACGGAATTCTAGAATCTAGCTGTACATGGGATTCTAGCTGTCCATGAGAATGTCAACCGTCCATGGGATTCATGGCTATATATGGGATTTTAGCTGTCCAAGTTATTCTTAGCTGTCCAAGTTATTCTTAGCTGTCCATGGGATTCAAACTGTCCATCGGATTCTAGCTGTACGTGGGGATGCAAGCCATCCATGAAGATGTCAGCTGTCCATGGGATTCATGACTATCTATGGGATATTTCGTTATGCGTGGAATTATTAGCCATCTATGTTAGGGAGGCCATGAAAAGAGTTGCAGGAAGTAGCCAAAAATAGGACAGCTTGGCGTGAGTTCATTGAGGGCCGATGCTTCCATGGGGAATAGACGGCGGAAGAAGAAGAAGAGTAGACGGTAGATAGAAATGCCTTTAAATATTATTTGTTTATGTTTGTTTCCAATATCCAGTTTAACGCCCATTGGGTATAATTCGGACTATTTATCTGTCTGTCCGTCTGTCTGTCTGTCTGTCTGTCTGTCCGTCCGTCCGTCCGTCCGTCTGTCTGTCTGTCTGTCTGTCTGTCTGTCGGCATGACTCCAGTTAACTACACTATTTAATTCCTGTTGCAAGGATAATTCTAGCACATTACAATCAATAACGTTTGTATATAATGTGCAATCGTCTGCAAATAGATCGCAGGACGACGACAATTATAAGGGAAGATCATTTATATAAATGGCAAATAACAGAGGGCCAAGTATAGACACCTGAGGTACTCCAATATTAATGGTAATGGCTTGAGATAAAGATTTATTGTGTGACACTACTTGTTTTCTGTCTAATAAAAATGATTTTATTAATGTCACTATTCAGCCGGAAAGGCCGGTCGGACACATAATCAGACTGCCACTGATACCATTGGAATTGGAACTCTTCACTGGCTGTTGCAGATGAGAACGGAGTGCTGTGATGTCGGTTCTTGACCCAACCCTTGTTTTATTGATCTATAATGTATGTATTATGAGACTATGCCTATCGTATGGTTGAGAATGTTTAATTGAGTATTATATATAGCTACGCATTCTTTTATAAATATAATTGAAGATATATATCATTTTCAAAGCACGTTATATTCTTTTCTTCTTCTTCTTCTTCTTCTTCTTCTTCTTCTTCTTCTTCTTCTTCTTCTTCTTCTTCTTCTTCTTCTTCTTCTTCTTCTTCTTCTTCTTCTTTTGTTCGCTTGAAATATGTCTATAACTGCAATGTTGTCTCTTGTATGAATTTAACTGTCTTTTTTAGTTCACTCAGCGGTCCATAGAGTTTATATTCCACTGTCGTCGCTCTAGGCCAGAAGGTTTGCCTAGATATGTTGTAGTTTGGGCACTCTTGGGGAGTATGTGCTCTGTCGTCTGCGACGCTAATCCACATGTGAACATGGCTGATTCACCAATCTTACAATGAGTTGAATCAAGAACCGACATCATAGCACGCAAGACATTTCCATACGTACTCCGTGTTGAATGAAATTGTCTTTAAAAACAAGTCTTAAAAGTCGAGATATCAACTCCATTGCACCGGGTGTAATCCCATATGGCTCAATCTCTTTCCACAGGATGACCTGCGGAAATCGTCGCACGCAAACTCCTTAGCTCTAGCGATGACCCCCAAGGAGTCTCCGAGACAAATGCACCCCTGAACCGAAAGACGTACCCCGGAATGGAACCCCCAACCTTCAGAGCGCGAGGCAAACGGCTTGACCACGTCGCCACGGTGACTCCCGATGAAAGAATATATTAAATTTTTTGTTTTCTTTCTTACTGCCTATAGTACCTTACAGTGTAGGGCGGGGGTGGGGGGCGTCTTGAGCCTGAGGAATTAAGGCCGCCTGGCTAGTGCAGTCGCCACGAACTGTGCAGGTTAGAGTTTTCTTTTTGCCCCCGACAGATAAAAATGGTTTGGCCATGCAAGAAGGTTACGAACTAACAGTATTAAAAAGTTGACACGAAGCCCATAAGCGGGCACTCTCCCGCTGTTTATACTTCACCTCGACACCGTAAGGTACAAGAGGAGCATGGTGAGATGAGATGAGATAAAAATCGACACCTTACCAAGGATTCGAACCCGGGTCTCCCGAAGGAGAACCCCGCGTCTTAACATTTCGGCCAGCCGCTCCCCGCAAGAATATATTATTTACATTTTTAAAATAAACATAAAATTGTCTATCATATACACTTGTTGTCCATGCAGGTAGGTTACCAACAAACATAATACCACAACAAGCAATGATGTACAGACCAGATGGAAGCAGAGGAAGAGGCCGACCACGTAAACGATGGACGCAGGGAATAACAGAGTCCATGGAAATATCGATACATGTTGCCCATACGCGGGCACTCTCCCGCTGTTTATACTACAACTCGACACCGCAAGGTACAAGAGGAACATGATGAGATGAGCTGAGATGAGGTACACTTGTGCCTCTAAATCTGATGGTTTCTCCTCTGCCCCGGAAGTTTCATCTGCACTGAACAGCACCGACGCATCCAGGCATTATTGGTCATACAATCAGCTAGGCTCATCCAGAAAATACAACATGGGATGCAGAAGCCCGTTCCAACAGTAGCATTCCTAGAGAAACAACATCCAAGATGAACTAAAACCATTCTTTGATATAGGATCACGTAAATTTGCTATTCGTGTTTAGTACACACTGCTTCATGTTATATTTATTTTTAAACTGTTGTACGCCAAAGCCAGTTGATAGTCCAATGGAAGACAATGTCGTTGCAATGTGAAGTGTCAGACGGTCACATTTTTTATGCCACGACATATGTAGGATGGCCTGCGCTGCCAGGTCCTCTCATCCTCAAATGGGTACTAACTAACGTCTTAGGAATTAGAGGCGACCGGCGTGTGCCGATTCATCTATAAAAATTAGGGTTTAGCACCATGTGCTAAACACGCTTCTGGACGTGTAAAAAAAAAACTTTTTTTAACTGCTAATTGTTTGTTTTACAGCGATGAGGGCAGACTACAAAGTAATATTAATAAGCTGAGTTCAACATGCAGCAGATACAATATGAGAATAAATACAGCCAAAACCGAAGTAATGCAAGTTAGCAGATCGCCTAGTCCACTAAGTATACAGATAAATATCACAACCCTGAAACAAGTTAAAGAATTCAAAAATCTTGGAAGTATGGTCACAGAAGATGGCAGATTCAACAAAGAAATCGAAATCAGATGCCAAAAAGCTAATGCACTTACATATAAACTATCACCCTTCCTGAAACATCCAAATATACCAATGTCCGCAAAACGATAGATAATAAACTGCATATTAATACCAACCCTATGCTACCAATCTCAAACACCTGCGAGATGAGATGCCTGAGGAGAGCTGCCAACTTACCAATCCGAGACCGAGTAAGAAATGATGTTATCAGACAGATAGCGGGATCAACACCTTGTGCCACATTTATTGAAGGACAGAAGAACAAGTGGTTTGGTCATGTCGTTAGAATGCAACACCATCCACTACCATCACTGGCCTTACATCAAAGACCATCTGCGACGAGACCAAGAGGACTTCCAAGAAGAAAATGAATTGACGACATCAAAGACATTGTACAATCACACGGAGTGACACTATCCAGTGCGCCCATCGGGCGCTGGAGCGCAAATTATTCCTCCCCACGACGCTTGACTGCAGAAGTGGAAAATGATGATGATGATGATGATTGTTTGTGAAGTCGACCTTTGTTCCTTATTGGTAGAGAAGGTAGTTTCTCAGCCGCCATTGCGATTTCTGAGATGAATACTCAGTGTATCAAGAAGAGAGAAAATCAGAAATTATGAAATCAGGACTAAAGTGAGGATTATAGCAGCGCTAGATTTCATTAAAAAACATCAGGTGAAATGATTCGGCCATATAACTAGGCTACTAACTGACAGTATACCACAGCAACGAATGATGTACAGAACAAATGGAACCGGAAGAAGAGGCTGGCTATGTAAACGGTGGATAGAGGGAATATCAGAGGCATTTTCGATATATGAAGCCATAAACGGGCACTCTCCCGATTTTTATGTTTCACCTCGACACTGCAAGGTACAAGAGGAATATGATAAGTTGAGATGATGATGATGATGATGATGATGATGGTATGAGATGTTGATGCGATGAGATGATGAGATGTGATGATGGTGAGACGAGATGATGATGAGATGCACGTAGTTTCACAATCCTAACATACAGGGTTTGAAGTCAGTTGCAGGCGATTTAGGAGCAGATCGCTTTGCGTTTTTAATCACAGTGGTTTGAGCGTTAGTCGTTCAGAAAACAATAGAAAACTACCGAACGTAATATTACCTAGAAAATCACAAGTAGCCTTGAATTCTGTGATGTCGGTTCCAAGATTAATCAATCAATCAATCAAGTAGCCAGTAAATGATGGGCTTGAATGCGACCTCCTGTAATTTAACCCTTGGTGCATGTATTTGTGTAATATTTGTATAGTTTAGTTTAGTTTAGTTTAGTTTAGTTTAGTTTAGTTTAGTTAATAATATGTGTATGTATTGATTTGCCTTCGATTTTCACCATGAAAACCCGATCTTGAACACCCCTTCTTCTTTTCATAGTCCATACCGTGTGGCGTTAGAGATCGTGTCTGTAAACAGCCTTCTGTCTTGTGTACTGCCTATCTTTTTATAGCCCATGACGTGTGGTTTTGGTGATCATGTCTGTCCACAACTTTCTGTCCCGTGTACTGCCAATTTTCGTATAGCTCATTTCGTATGGTGTTGGTGATCATGTCTTCTGTCTCATGAACTGCTAATAATTTCTGATACTAATGTCCCCCCAATACATGATGCCATGATGTCAAACTGTCCAGCATCTTCTCTATTAATCTCCCACTCCCCTACTCCCTGCCTCTCTTCTCCTCCACCTTTCACACTGCAACGACATACTCCAATTTTCCCCTTCTCAAGACACGCTAAAATAATGTTGATTATCTACTTCTGATGCGAGTATTAAATGTTTATTGTGAATTAACTTCTTTCAAGATACCTTCAATGTTCTTCCTATCCGTCCATGGTATTCACACCATTCTTCTATAAAACCTCATCTCATCAACTTCACATAATTCCTCACTTGCCTGCTAATTGTCCATTATTTGCTTCTGTGCATCAGGATTAACTCAATATAACTCTAAAGAACTATTTTACTTTCCCGTAGTGAATTTGAATAACGAAGACACAAACAATAGATTGCACGATTTATTGCCTGGCATATTTCGCTGCATCGTCAGGTACATACTGCAGAAATCACACCACATAAAGTGAAATAACTAGATAAATCATTCAATCTGAAATATACACATATTCGCACAGTAATGTCGATTGTCTTCCACGGTAATTTTAAACTGACTAACATGTCTTTCTGCTTGCACAAGGCCGGCTTACGCGGGTTGATCACTATGGCTTCAGCAAACCTTAACAACTGACTACTCTGTGTGTTGAACAACACACGGAAGGCACTGTCTCTTTCAACAACATGGCCACTCTCGAGCACGTGTCTCGCGATCGATGAAACAGGACTGTTCCGGTGTGTCGGCCTGCCTAGGCTACCATCCTCTGTGTGTAGTATCTTGACCACCCAGTTCGGAATATGTTCCAACACTCTGTTATGTAACTGTCGCTCTGTTCTACATATGTAGATGGCCTCGCGCCTGCATGTAAATTGTTAAATACAATTCGATTTGGTGTACAAAGCTACAGGTTCTTTAACTGCTGGGATGGGGATCGGTGTGGTTCTGTACTTGATAACCGGAGTTGCAGCACAGAATGTTCGCCAGACTGCTGTGATGAGCCAGTCCTGCAAACGTTGCATTACTTCATCTCCTCGGTAGGTTAACTGGAGGAAAACCTTGAGTTTAGGGACTGTAGTTTCTTTTGGTTTAGGTTTGGGCTGTTGGTAGTGGCGCTTTATGAATCCTGTGGAGTACCCATTCAGGTTTAGGGCATTCTTCGGAGTTTCAAATTCTTCTGTCAGTGTGTCCTGTGTGCATATCTTCCTAGCACGGTCAAACAGGGTCCGTACTACGCCCCGTTTGTACTGGTCAGGTGCGAAGCTCTGAAAATTTAAATATTGGCCAGTCCATGTTTCTTTACGGTACACCGATCTTTGAATTGTGCCGTCTGCTCTACGTCTCATTAGGATATCTAGAAACGGCAACGCTTCGTTGTGTTCGTGTTCCATAGATAGAGAGATGTTTTTATGTGCCACATTCATTGTGGCCTGGAACGACGTTGCTTGTAGCTCGTCTGTGGTGATAATTAGTATATCGCCCACGTAATGACGGTAGAAGGCCAAGTTATTGATGTCTGAAGATCTATTTTCTTCTAAATGTGCCATGAAGATGTCTGCTAGAATAGGTCCAAGCGGACTCCCCATGGCCACTCCGTCAATTTGGCAGTATGACTTTTTTAGAAAGTTGAATTGAATGTTGGTGGTACATAATTTTAATAGCCTCTCTAGGACAGCTGATGGTATGCCGAGTTTTAGTTTGTCTCTAATCCATCCATCCATCATGTGCCATGCCGGTAAGCGTGGGCGGTCATGTTCTGCCATCTCACGCGATCACCAGAGTCGTGGATCAGCTCCGTGTTTCTGTCTCGATCATGCCACAAGGCCAAGCCATCCAGGTATTTGCTTCTAGGTCTTCCCCTTGGTCTGTTCACATATTATATTCACGGTCTCATCTAATGGAACGTTGGTGAATAAGGAGGCAATATCCATGGATGCCATGTGTTTATTATGTATGTCCATAGTGTCCAATAATTCCACCAGTTCGAATGTATCTCTGAGTGTTCTTGGATCGAAGGACTGTCGTACTGGCTTTAAAATTTCAGCTAGCCATCTCGCCATTCGGTGTTGTGCAGAGTTAACCATGGAAAGGATCGGTTTTAGCGGATGCCAGGCTTGTGAAGCTTGGGTAGACCGTACATCTGAGGAGTTTGGGAGCCACGCGGTGTGAGCGTTTTCGCAGTGGCCTCACTGATGAGTCCCGCATTCACAAGTGACTGGATCTCTTTCCTCACTTTTGCACCCAGGTCCTCCGGCTTGTTGACTTTTTGATGTACCCTGAATTTAAATTCATCTGATAATATTTCTTCCATTTTTCTCTGGTAGTCTGGCATGTCCATCAATACTGCATCACTCCCTTTGTTAGGTTTCAATATTACTAGGGTGTTGTTAGCCTTTAACGCAGTAAGGTGTTCGTTGGTCAGCAGACATGTCTGTTTAGAGGGTGTTGTGCGATACTGGTGTTCTAAATCTACCAGTTTGGCCTTCAGCCACCCGACCGACTCAGCAGAAGTAGGTGATAACTTGGAGACTTGATCAAACAACATTTCAAACTGTGCTTGCGATTCAACACGGTTAATATGTTTGGGCTTTATGCAGAATTTTAATCCGTATTCAAGGCCCTCCGTCTCAATGTTGTTGAGTACGTACGACGGTAAGTTCCTCACATACTTCTCTGGGTTGTCTAGTACTGACGTTGTTATCTTTTCAGTGCTCAGTGATTTGTTGAGGCGAGCATTCTCTGCGATTTTCACCTCGTACACTGTTTCTGTGCAGAATTTAGTGAACTTCAAGTAGCCGTACAAGCTCAATTCTTTGGTGACATAGTAGGCAGAATTGTGTGTGCGCTTGAGGTTGGTCAGCTTAGACTTTTTTCTATCTGGTTTTTTGTCAGTGGTCTCAGGTTTTTTCTTGTTGGACATATTCTGTCCGCCTTGAGAGATCTGAAATACCGGTGAGGAAATATTCCCGTCTTTAGGCATTCCTCGAGAAATCTCAATCGACAATTCTTTACCGATATCTTACATTTCAGCTTGAGTAATCCATCTAATCGCTTCACCGTTGGTAATGGGAGGCGACGTTTCAGAAATTCAAAACGATGTTTTCCCGTAGTGAATTTGAATAACGACAACACAAAGAATAGATTGCACGATTTATTGCCTGGCATATTTCGCCGCATCTCGTCAGGTACATACTGGAGAAATCACACCACATAAAGTGAAATAACTAGATAAATCCTTCAATCTGAAATATACACATATTCGCACGGTAATGTCGATTGTCTACCACGGTAATTTTAAACTGACTAACATGTCTTTCTGCTTGCACAAGGCCGGCTTACGCAGGTTGATCACTATGGCTTCAGCACACCTTAACAACAGACTACTCTGTGTGTTGAACAATACACGGAAGGCACTGTCTCTTTCAACCATATGGCTACTCTCGAGCACGTGTCTCGCGATCGATGAAGCAGGACTGTTCCGGTGTGTCGGCCTGCCTAGGCTACCATCTTTTGTGTGTAGTATCTTGTCCACCCAGATCGGAATATGTTCCAACACTCTGTTATGTAATTGTCGCTCTGTTCTACCTATGTAGATGGCCTCGCACCCAACTTATTAACCGTGTTGAATCGCAAGCACAGTTTGAAATGTTGTTTGATCAAGTCTCCAAGTTATCATCTACTTCTGCTGAGTCGGTCGGGTGGCTGAAGGCCAAACTGGTAGATTTAGAACACCAGTATCGCACAACACCCTCCAAACAGACATGTCCGCTGACCAACGAACACCTTACTGCTTTAAAGATGTTAAAGGCTAACAACACCCTCGTAATTATTGAAACCTGACAAAGGGAGTGGCGCAGTATTGATGGACATGTCAGACTACCAGAGAAAAATGGAAGAAATATTATCAGATGAATCTAAATTAAGCGTACATCAAAAAGTCAACAAGTCGGAGGACCTGGATGCAAAAATGAGGGAAGAGATCCAGTCACTTGTGAATGCGGGACTCATCAGTGAGGCCAGTGCAAAAACGCTCACACCGCGTGGCTCCCAAACTCCTCAGATGTACGGTCTACCCAAGCTTCACAAGCCTGGCATGCCGCTAAAACCGATCCTATCCATGGTTAACTCTGCACAACACCGAATGGCGAGATGGCTAGCTGAAATTTTAAAGCCAGTACGACAGTCCTTCGATCCAAGAACACTCAGGGATACATTCAAACTGGTGGAATTATTGGACACTATGGACATACATAATAAACACATGGCATCTATGGATATTGCCTCCTTATTCACCAACGTTCCATTAGATGAGACCATGAATATAATAAGTGAAGGCATTAGAGACAAACAACTAAAATTAGGCATACCATCAGCTATCCTAGAGAGGCTATTAAAATTATGTACCACCAACATTGAATTCAACTTTCTAAACAAGTCATACTGCCAAATTGACGGAGTGGCCATGGGGAGTCCGCTTGGACCTATTCTAGCAGACATCTTCATGGCACATTTAGAAGAAAATAGATCTTCAGACATCAATAACTTGGCCTTCTACCGTCGTTACGTGGACGATATACTAATTATCACCACACATCGAGCAACAAGCAACGTCGTTCCAGGCCACAATGAACGTGACACATAAAAACATCTCTCTATCTATGGAACACGAACACAACGAAGCGTTGCCGTTTCTTGATATCCTAATGAGACGTAGAGCAGACGGCACAATTCAAAGATCGGTGTACCGTAAAGAAACATGGATTGGCTAATATTTAAATTTTCAGAGCTTCGCACCTGTCCAGTACAAACGGGGCGTAGTACGGACCCTGTTTGACCGTGCTAGGAAGATATGCACCCAGGACACACTGACAGAAGAATTTGAAACTCTGAAGAATGCCCTAAACCTGAATGGGTATTCCACAGGATTTATAAAGCGCCACTGCCAACAGTCCAAACCTAAACCAGAAGAAACTACAGTACCTAAACTCAAGGTTTTCCTCCAGTTAACCTTCCGAGGAGATGACGTAATGCAACGTTTGCAGGACCGGCTCATCACAGCAGTCGGGCGAACATTCTGTGCTGCAACTACGGTTATCAAGTACAGAACCACACCGATCTCCACCCCAGCAGTTAAAGAACCTGTAGCTTTGTACACCAAATCGAATTGTATTTAACAATTTACATGCAGGTGCGAGGCCATCTACATAGGTAGAACAGAGCGACAGTTACATAACAGAGTGTTGGAACATATTCCGAACTGGGTGGTCAAGATACTACACACAGAGGATGGTAGCCTAGGCAGGCCGACACACCGGAACAGTCCTGTTTCATCGATCGCGAGACACGTGCTCGAGAGTGGCCATGTGGTTGAAAGAGACAGTGCCTTCCGTGTGTTGTTCAACACACAGAGTAGTAGGTTGTTAAGGTTTGCTGAAGCCATAGTGATCAACCTGCGTAAGCCGGCCTTGTGCAAGCAGAAAGACATGTTAGTCAGTTTAAAATTACCGTGGTAGACAATCAACATTACTGTGCGAATATGTGTATATGTCAGGTTGAAGGATTTATCTAGTTATTTCACTTTATGTGGTGTAATTTCTGCAGTATGTACCTGACGAGATGCAGCGAAATATGCCAGGCAATAAATCGTGCAATCTATTCTTTGTGTCGTCGTTATTCAAACTATTTTATTCACCATGATTAACAAAGATAAATCGTAGAGAATATTCTTTATCTTGTGAAATGCTGCCTTTGCTTGGGCTGATCTCTCTACATTTAACTTTAATAAATCTTCCACCTGCTATTATTAAAGTGCCCAAATACTTAATTACATTGGCTTGTTTCAGAATGCTTACATTCACTTAGGTGTTGTATTTGGGATTCGAACCTGTCACCTCCAAATGGTGACAGCGCTTCGCTGCAGGAACAAGTGTACTTCGACGCATGATCCCTTGGTCCGGTGTAGGGGCTGAACCCCTTACCTCGGCATCAGCACACCGGATGTTTTAGAAGACACGTTTTTATCCATTTGGCCATGCTGACCTACATTTTTCTATTTGATGTTTTCCCCATACTTTAGTAAGACCAATCGTAACTAGATGGCTGATATGGTCAATATCACAAGGATTTCTGCAAAATGAGGAAAGGATCGTATACTTACCCCTGATACTGAAATAGTGGTTAGTTAGTTATCTGTTGGGGTATCATCCCTGCACTCCGGACATGTCCATGGGTGCTCAGATTCTCCTCGCAACATATGCATGAAGGGGGCTAATAGTGCCAGTTCTGTGTTGGTTGAGGAGACTCCTTATTCTGCCGACGTACCTCTCATGTCTGGCCGTGCCAATTCTTAATCCCAAGTCTCTCATTCTGGACAACGACATGAAGTCAATGGTGTCAAAGTCCTCCGTTCTCGACATCTTTCTAAGGGCACTAACAATATCGGCACGATCCATAGTACGGCCACCTATCTATAGGGGATACAGAGCCAGCAAGTTTATCGGCGCGTTTATTTCCCTCAACTCCCGCATGTGCAGGAGCGAAGCAGTGGATTTAACGTCTGGACGTGTGGGATAACGACAAAAAATTAGGACAAGTGTGTATTTTACGCACGATAAAAAACCCCGTGGCAGTGTCTCGCATCTCAGGGAAAATATCAAAATTACAAAAACCAACAAATGCAAGAATAGTTATAACATGCAATTCTTCTTTACACTTGTATCCTTGTCGGGACTACAGAATTCGTGCACTATACTGAGATTCTCATCGTGTGATCAGTGACAGGAAGCGGAAGCACTTACGAAAATATTCATTTACATTGAAAGTGACCCTACACAAAGAAAGCAAATATTATTCACGCTGAGTAATGTATTCATCTTTCTTATTTAAAGTTTCTTCCTCTTCTTCTTTCATTTGCTCGAAATATGTCTATAACCGCAATGTTGTATCGTGTTTTGGGCAGTCTTGGAGTATGTGCTTAGGGTTGCCAGATACGCGGGCACCAAAAGGAGGACATAATCAGACAAAAAGGAGGACATAATAAGACAAAGAGGAGTACAAAGGAGGACATAATAAGACAAAAAGGAGTACAAAGGAGGGCATATTGAATGTTTCATTTAAATCGTTCCAGATTAAACCCACAATCAGTACAATTTTGAATATTGACTTGTTCTGGTCTGTCCATAACGTGGTAGTCATCTTGAGCAGGTTTTGGTGGCTTTCTGACTGATTTGATCATTCTTTTCTTTTGGTGGTATGTAACGGGCACATCAGGCTGTTCTTCTTTGGCTCGTTCCTTAGCCAATTGATCAGCTCTGTCGTTTCCGGGTACTCCACAGTGGGATGGTATCCACTGTATGGTGACCTTATGCTGACTGCTAAGTTCAGAAAGTCGTGTCCTTAGTACTGACAATTTCCCAGACAGGAGCGCCTCGAGTACTGATTGTGCATCTGTCAATAGCACCACAGATTATGTACTATGGCTGGTATTTAATAATTTCTCTGTTGCTATCTTGATTGCCTCAATTTCAGCATCATAGTTGTGGCAGTACTTTCCTGTTGGTACTCTGGCCGTGTCCCTAGTATTATTTGGGTATTCTATGCACACTCCCGCTCTTCCATTTCGAACAGCA
Source organism: Cepaea hortensis (assembly GCA_963921405.1). Taxonomy (NCBI): domain Eukaryota; kingdom Metazoa; phylum Mollusca; class Gastropoda; order Stylommatophora; family Helicidae; genus Cepaea; species Cepaea hortensis. Next base: position 398,310,005 of record OY992876.1, read on the forward strand.
TTTTGTGCTGACCCATCTGTGTAGACTCGGATCCAGAGGTCCTGTGGGTATTCTTCATCAAGGAAGCTGAGAGTGGCTGTTCTGCGCAGTACACTGTTCTGTTATTCCTTGTCAAATACTCCTCTCACTTTTGTCTGGATTTGTAGTGATAGACTATGCGCATCTTTCCATGGAGTTCGCTCTGGAATAGTTTTCAGGGGAATACCAACTGTGGGTAGATCGGTGGGTTCTATGCAGAATCGTTTGGCCTGGTGGATAAAACTGCTTCTTTTCAACCGCCCCATAGCTAAGTTTTCAAATCTGTTCTTCATAGGCTGGCCTGGCAAGCTGAAGAACTTTTCTGCTTGTATTAGCATTTTCGTATCTCTACGCTCTCTCAGTGTTTGTATCCTCCCCAACTTCTCCATCTCCACTATAGTGGTTGATTTCATACCTCCTGTGGTGACTAAGTGCTTGATTTTTCACCTTGTCCAGCTCTTTTAGTGTGGTTTTTTATGCTGAACACCACGCAGTTGATCCGTATGTGTGGTTGTATGCTCTGTTGATAAACTTTGCTAAGTATTTTCCCACTGGCTCCCCAAGTGGTTCCACTTAGTTTTCTCAGGATGGCTATTTTCCTTCTGGCTTTTGCTACTGCTTTGTTGATGTGCTTTATTCATGTCAGCTTATTACTCCAAGCTATGTTGGTTCTTTATCTTCTCTTAGGGGTATTCCATTTATCTGGATGATCCCTGCCTTTTGTTTTGGAGAAAGGGTAAATAGAGTGGTGCTACGCTTGTCAGTGTTTATGCTGACACACCATCTATTTATCCATGCAACAAGTGCATCTACATCTCTTTGTAGCGATCTGGTGACCACTGATGCGTGTTTATTTGTGCTCCATAGAACCAGGTCATCAGCGTAAACTGCCGCTTTAATTCCATGCGGTAGATTAGCAACAAGATCATTGATGAAGATTAGAACAAGTGTGGGGGACTGTGGGATGTGGATTTTTATTTATGAGAATATTATGTTAAGCTGTCTAGGGGATTTTATTGATTCTCTAGTCACTGTTAGAATGCAGGGTGATCAGGGATATTTACCACAAACCCCAGGAGAAAACAATTCAATCCTTGAAACAATGGCATTTGTGTGTAGGTTTCCCTTCCCACTTCATCACCCTTTAAATTTACTATAGTGCTAGAAGACATTGATTGTTCACAACATATAAACAACCACTGGTGAACACCACATTTACTTGATGTACACATCAACAAATTTTGGACAAACAGTTCAATTATTAAATCAAGATCTGCAGTTTACATACATGCAAGTGTAGTAGTCTGATTGAATTCATGACAGGCATGGAAATGATTTGCATTATCTCAATACATTTACACCCTTTTTGCCCCAAGAAAACAACAGTGTTATTACAAACAACACAACAACCACAAATTGGTTCTGCTAACTTGACTTATTTTACCTAGATAAAAGCACAACATTGGTCTAAGTGCAGAAACCTAACATATAACACAGTTGTTTTTGACACCCTTTTACAAGTCTCATGTTTAAAAATAATGAGTTGGTGTCAAAATACTCTATTTATCATAACCACCATTTTGTTATATCGCATTACCAAATAAAACACTATTTACCTTATACATGGCATAGAAAAAAAAACACATATAAAAAGCAGTTTATACTAATAATTAAACTAATTAATTATAGTATTCTTTTAGGCAGTGCGGGTGGGTATTCTTCTCCAGTGCGAAGCAGTTAATGTCCATAATTATCCGGTACAGAAATAAAATACTCACAGTCATGTTCTAATGTCCACTGAAGTTTGTTGCGGAATAATTATAATCCCTTTTAGGAAATAAATTCACCACATATCCCCTCCATTGCGGCTGAATTCACGAATCTACTGTTGCAAATGGCTCGGTGCCCTTGTAAAAATTTGGTGCCTCAGGTTGGTCATACTTCAGGATTTCCACTTAAGTTCTGCAGAAGGTAATTCCTTTTATCATCAGGTCTGATGAAAAGTTGACGTCCATTCAGCTTCTCGGCTTATAATATCCGAATACCAAATTGGCTTACATAGAGGTTTCACCCACCTAGTCACCAGTCTATAACCTCTTCCACCGTTGTTGGCATTTAGGCTGACATGGGACCAGCACAGAGTTCTGATTCAGTATTTCCTTTCAGTGTAGACATACAATTATGCTGTCATTCATTTGGTTCATCTGGAATTATTTCCAGGATTTATCTGCTGCATGGAACTGAAGAATATTACTTTCAACACAGATACCCAGGGATGCAAGCAATCAGATGCTTTCTTTGGTTGCAGGCGTAAAGGCATTTACTCCGCTAGCTGCTTTCATATGGTCTTCTAATGGTGTTTAGGTCTGAGATCTGCAGTTGATCTGGCTTATTTCAGGTGTTTCAGATTTTGGAACCTTGAGGTAATCTGGTGTAGTTATGGTTTTCAGTTGGTACCTTGGTTGTCCTGGCTTATGTGGTTTCAGTGTTGGTATTCATAGCTAGAACTTGGTGTTGGGTAGCTGAACCTTTATGTTTGACTGTTGCAGCTGTGTGACTTTTCTTTCGAAGGAGGACACTTGGGTGTATCCTTTGAACTTGGGAGTCCAACAGACAGATGGAGGGTTCTTACTGCTGTTAGTTTTGTTACACGTAGTATAACTCCCATAGTTTAGTTGACCTTGACGATTGATGGTTCATCAGGCGGTACCTCCCAGAAGTAAAACAGGTTATCCTTTTTGTATCTGTGTACTAGGTATATCATTTTTACATTCTGATAATGAAGTCCATCCTGGGTAATCTGACTGGAGTCAGAATATCAAACGCTGAGTGTCTATCATCTTCGATTAAAATGTGTCTTTCGCTGGCTATGGCCGCTAATGATTGCAGCAGTAAACATGGTTGTGTTAGCCCAGACTGTGTTTTAGGACAGGTTGTTATTTATCTTCTACTGGCTGTTGACCCAGTTTCTAGTTGATAGTGATGCAACGCAGTCCCACCAAATTCAACCACTACTTGCTTCTCTTCTACAGAAAAGGGATGACAAGAATACAACACGAACATTAACCTACTGTGTTATGTTAACATGGTTATGACATCATTACAAACAAAAGTACAACGAACAAGACGAGAAGGGGAAAAGAGTAGGTGTCCACGTTCCACTATCCCTCGTTGCTTGGTGTAGAGTCATTCTGACTCTTAATAGTGAGTGAGGTATCTTTTCACTCTATGCTTTGTTGAGATTGTTACTAGGAACTATGTGATGAGCGAAGCCATTCTGTCCATCCGAACATGTTGATATTGCCTCTCTCTCTCTCTCTCTCTCTCTCTCTCTCTCTCTCTCTCTCTCTCTCTCTCTTCTCTCTCTCTCTCTTTCTCTCTCTCTCTCACTCTCTCTCTCTGTCTCTGTCTCTCTCGCTACTTAAAGAGAATAACCCATCCATAGGCTATTTTGTTTCCTCTTATTTACTGACATGCACAAGGATTATTCCACCAACATCCTCATGTCCCCAAGGGTAACATTAAAATGCATATTCCCACAGTAAGGAGTAACAATCAGAACAAAGAAAAATTCTAATAATCAGAGAAAACATACATGTACATTTCTCTGATATTAAGTACATGATAATCATACATAATAATTAACCATAATGATGATGCAAGGAGCCTATGTTTTTGGATTTCCTCAGGGGCTAATCCATAAACTAAAACAAACTATCCCCCCCCCCCACTGTTTACCGCAGTATGAGGTTAGTGACCGCTGTGATATATTTTGCCAATTACTGCTATTATTCGGAGTGTATTTATTAGAATAACTTATGCCGCATGGTCCAGTCTTCTGAATATTGCAAGCAATTTATTCACATCAATCTCCGCTTCTGTTCTTACTACAGTGAGGTGATGCGGAATGAAGGCACATCCTATCCGAACATTCAGTTATATCAAGCGTTTGTTTTCTTTGTTCTTGAATTTATATTCTCAAACATGGCAATTCCCTAGCACTATTTTATGAAATGATTATATTTTCATCATTCATGCTGAGTGGTTACTAATCTGTTAACAAAAGGATTGTACTAAAATTTAGCACTATAGTTCCAAGTTACATATTAGAATGTGGCAAAGCATTTTATCCCCTGAATAAGAGTCAGGAATATGCGTAATCATTTGTATGTCCCCGCATGGATAAAAATTCCTTTAAAAAATGTTCTTTAGAGTTCAATCTCTATAGTACATAGATTATTTGCAGATTTCTAAGCATAGATAGTGAGATATAGTTCACAATGCATAGAAGTTATTTTTCATAGGACTATGAAATTGGCAGAAACGAGCTTCTGAATGTGTTTCTGACATGAGAGTTGATACTCTACAGTACACATACTATTTATAGGTTATAAGCACTATTAGTTAGATATAACTTCATAATGCCTATAAAAGTTTTAACTTAGTGATTCGAACTTGTAAAGCATAGGAAAAATTACAGCGTGGCCCACACATGTGCTTCAGTACTAAAAATCAAATCAGACTCTAGTTTACAAGAATTGTTGATTTACCATTCTAACTAATTCTTAATTAAACACAATGGTATATGTACTTTATAAAAATACATGAATACATTTTAATAATGTAGGTTTTAACATACCATGTTTTGCAGAGAATGATATATTTTTAGGGCAAAAATGTCCTCTCCCCGAAGGGAAAGGTCTACTTTCTTTTGTGCTCTCTTGACTAGAAATGGCCGCTTTAGTGCCTTTGTTTTTAAATCTATCCGGTCTTGGCCAGGTACTTGAACCAAAATAAAGCCAAATAAATTAAGCTACCCTACGGGGTTAGTTTTTCTCCTACATTAAGTAAGATACTTAAACAGTAGTTGTAAGGGATTGTTATTTTTAAGGGACTCAATAGACGGATGTTAGTAGAGACGTTTTTGTATACCACAGGGACAAGACTCCGCTCTGGGTAACACCGTGACGCAGTAGTACATTCTCGCTCTTGAGTCCGTCTATCTGTACTCGGGCTCTTCTGTTGTGTAAGTATGCTTTTACCCATTTGCACATTCGTCCATTGACTTTACAGTTTCTTAGTTTCTTCATCAGACCTTCTTTCCAGACTTTGTCAAAGGCTTTCTTCAGATCTATCCATGCCGCAAGCACCAGCTTCTTTTCTTGAAATGCATCCTCAATTTTTTGAGAGAGGTAGGTCATCTGATCTTCCGTGAAGTAGCACTGCCTAAAGCAAGCCTGCTGTGGCACAAGAATGTTTTCACTTTCAATGTACCACTGCAGTCTGTGATTAATGATTCGCTCCATTGTTTTGCAGAGACATCTAGTGTGGCTAATTGGTCTGTAGCTGGAGGCAGTGGAACTATCTTTCTTTGATCTTAGGAAGGGTATCATGATTGCTTCTCTCCAGGCTTATTGAAGATCTGCAACTGCTTTGCTTTGGCCTCTGTTCCTAAGTTCCTAATCATTTCATTGGAGATACCATCAGCTCCTGGTGACTTTCTTATTTTCAGTTTTGATATGGCTAGCCCCAGTTCGCTGATTGTGATTGGTGCCTCCAGAACCTCATGTACTGTTTCATTCTGTCCTGTATGTTGACATTTCTCTCGAATCTCTTGTTTCTCTGGACTAATGTCGATATTGATATCTTGTGCGTATGAATCCACAAAATGGTCAGCTGCTTGCTTTCCTGTTATGGTGTTCTTTATATAGTGCAATTTTTGAGTTTCTCCCTGTGCTCTCATCGTTAAGTTGTTTTATTAGCTTCCACAACTTCTCTGTGTCTCTTTCAAAGTTCAGATACTGTTTTCTCCTGCCAGCATTTCCTTCTTGCCTGCAGCTTGGCCCTTTGAATTTTGGCTTTTGCATGCTGGTATTTATTGTGGTGCTCTTGGCTGGGTTTGGCCTATGCTTGCTTTCTACACACTTAAACATCATTATGCAGCTTTTCCAGTTCACTACTCCAGTAGGGTTTATAATGCTTACGGGCTCCTCTTGGTACTGTTTCTCGTGCTGCCTATAGTATGCATTTGCCAAACTCTTCAAATACTTTATTTATGTCTTTCTCAGATTTCTGACCAGTATGCTGGTGCGATGCTTGTATATTGCCCAGTCTGCTTTCTTGTAGTTCCACCTCGAGAGGGTGCTGCTTTCACTTACAAGCTCATTTTCTACAATTAGAAATACTGGCCGATGGTCACTGCCACCAAGTTGTTTCCCATCAATTCGTGCAATATTCCACTCCAGGTCTAGTGAATGAAAAGCCATGTCAGGTGTAGTTGTAGTGTGCCATGATCTCGAGTAGAAAGTATGTGGGTCGGACGGCTTGTTAATCAAGGTGAATCTATTCTCATCCTGCCAGTCTTCCAGTCTCTCTCCTCTCTGGTCCATGTGATCATAGCCCCAGCTCTGCGAGTGGCTGTTGAAATCGCCACACACAATATTTTTTTTTCTTTTAATGGTAGTGTGTCCAGTGCCTGTGGGCGGTCACTTGGACAGTAGTAATTGATCAGATGTAGATCTATATTGCCTGTCTTAAGTTTAAGAGTCTGATACTCAGCCCCTTCGATGCAAACTTCAATTTGGGAAGCAGTGATGCTATTTTTTTTTACAAAGGTCAGTATCCCACCCTTTCGCCTGTCCTTTCGGTCAGATCGGTAACACTGGTAGCCTCTGATTTTGAAGGCTATATTTTCGTTGAGGTGAGTTTCTTGCAAGCAACATACGCTTACTTTTTCTTGGTCCAAAATGTGTTCTAGATTTTTTTTTTTTTTTTTTTTTTGCTGACTTCCTCTGCATTCCAGTGCATTATCTTTAATCTTTGTTATTTAAAGTTTTATTTTGTAGATGTATCTGTTGTTTGTTTTCCTACAAATGCTACAAACTAATTTATATTGTCATTAAACAGCCAAGATTTATGTTGGGAAATTGCCGGCTTCCCCTAAACTTAAACATTCAACTGATCAGGGAAATACCCGCATCTGGGAGCTGCGGAAACAGTGAAATCGACAGCAACAGGTGCGTCACAGATAAGGGATATATCCTACCGACGACCTGAGATTGTCCAGAACTTTAGTGCTATTAACATCGGCTTGCTGTGTTTTCTTTCACAATGAGTTTCACCGACAAACCTTATCGCTATCTTGGTAAGTCGTATTTCAAGTTATCTGTTGTATTTGTTTTGTTTTCATATAGATTTATTTTGTTTTTTTCATTCTGAAACCAAAGGAAGTTATATCAACGACTGGTGTTATCTTTAGGCCAAATTAACATACGCATTTTACATCTTGGAATGTAAATGAACAACTAGAAAGAACTTGGAAGCAATAGAGATGTGCTTCCTGAGACGAATGTTGCGAATTTCTTGGACTGCCAAAGTTACTGACAACGACTGCATGAAAGAGGCTAATGAAACTAAAACATTATATACAACAATAAGAAAGAGACAAACAGCTGTCTTTGGTCATGTGATGAGAAGAGAGGCATTGGAGAACATCGTGACACCTGGACAGATCGACGAGAAGAGAGGCAGAGGCAGACCAAGAGAAATAATGCTGGATGGATTTAGACCAGTGGTTCTCAACCTTTTTTGGCCCGTTCCCCCTTTCACCATATTTTCAGAACGTCATCCCCCCCCCTTCCTATCAAAAATTTGGCCCGTTCCCCCCTTCATCGTATTTTCAGAACGTCATCCCCCCCCTGTCATATATCCTATCTAAAAATCCCCCACCCCTATACAGTATACGTAAAACTGTAAGGTAAATTTAATAGCACATACTAAAACAAGTCTAGACATCCATATAAAACATGATTTGTGGGTCTACTGACTTTATAAAATGAATTTTCGAAGGATGAGACGTATTTAACTGTAAAGTATGAAGGGAAAAACAATATCAAGTAATCGGTTCTTGTATTAACGCGAACTTGAAATGGTCTTCATTCCCCCCCCCCCCCCGGAAACCCTAAAATTCCCACCGGTTGAGAACCACTGATTTAGACAGTGGCATGGAGGAATATCAGCGGCAGAGTTGACCCAGAACACCAAAGACCGAGATCTATGTAGAGACGTGAACGCCTACGCCAACCGGCATGGCACTTGATAACGATGATGATTTTACATAGACCACATTTCCTGTGGACATTGGATTGACGCCTGGGCTCATTGCTGGCTAAAGTGAGAGAAAGATTGGCCACTTATTCCTCTTTGCTCGCAGGCCTACAACATATAATGGCGCTATCACATCACAGACCTATTGCAGAAAACTACTCTGGGACAATTTTTAGAATTTATTTTGTACATAGGTGGCCGAGTGGCTAGAATTCCGGATTCTCATTCTGGAGAACTGGGTTAGAATCCTCGGTAAGGTGTGGATTTTTTTCTGTCGGGGGCAAAAAGAAAATCTTAACCTGCACAGTTCGCGGCGACTGCACTAGCCAGGCGGCCTTAATTCCTCAGACTCAAGACCTCCCTGCCATACACCGCAAGGCACTATATAGGCAGTAAATGACAGATAACAGATAGTGAGAGATAGATTTAAGAAAGGGGAAATTAGAAGGCTAGGTCTGAAATCAGTCATGCAGTTCATTAAAGAACAACAGATGAAATTGATTGGCCACCTTATAAGAATGCCCTGGTGCCATCAGCCACAAAGAGCCACATTAAAGAAGTATGATGGATACGGAGCAAGTGAAAGACCACAAAACTCTCACGTTGGATTGCTGCTTTCTTTGGATTTATTCGTATTGACATCTGAAGGTGTACACAGACGAAGAAGAAGAAGATAAGAAGAAAAAGAAAAAGTAAACGAGAAAGAATAAAACCAGGAGTAGGAAGAAGAAGGAGGAGTAGGAGGAGGAGAAGAAAACTAGGAAAAAGTAAGGGTAATGGTGGATTCTGGGCGAGTATATGTAGATATAGAGCAGGGGAAAAACAACATTCCTTGTGGGTGCACAACTATAACAGTTGAACTGGAGAAAGCCTCTAAGAATGCACTGTAACCACGAAGCCTCAAGACTTAGGATGTTGGAGGAACATTCACATCGCCAATGCGAAGATGGCAAGTGGTTATCACAAACTACTCACTGATAAGAATGAGTTGAGAAAGAGCTATTGCGCACTACATTCTAATTCATTCGTACCCGTAAACTGCCATCTCCTTTATTGAGTATACCATTGGGGGGGGGGGGTCACTCTCGTCGTACCTCTAAACTGCCATCTCCTTTATTGAGACTATCACAGGCGGTCACTCTCATCGTACCCGCAAACTGTCATCTCCTTTATTGAAACTACCATGGGGAGGAAGGGGGGGGGGGGTAATTCTCGTCGTACCTCTAAACTGCCATCTTCTTTATTGAGACTACCATGGGAGGGGAGGGGGGCACTATCGTGGTACCTCTAAACTGCCATCTCCTTTATTGAGACTACCATAGGGGAGGGAGGGGGGGGGGTCAATCTCGTCGTGCCCTTATACTGCCATCTTCTTTATTGAGACTACCATGGGGGGGGGGGGGGGGGTCACTCTCATTGTCCCCGTATACTGCCATCTCCTTTATTGAGACTACCATAGAGGGATCACTGTCGTTGTACCTCTAAACTACCATCTCCTATATTAAACAACATAAAATAACACAAAGAAATGTAACTTTACATAACAGAAATACGAAAAATACAGGACTTTGCGGCGACTAGCCTTCATCAGCAAACAAATACATACAGAAAACACAACATATAACCACGGAGAAGACCCTCTGGTGGCTACATTAAGTCATAGGAACGGGATGAGAAGAATGAAAATATGAAAAATGTGAGAACAATGACAAGAAAATTTAAATTTGAAAACAATGTTTTGCTACTTATCTCAGAATCTTGGAATGTGATATTGAGACTTTCACAGGGGAAAGGGGCGGGGGGGGGGGGGGGGGCACTCTCATTGTACCTCTAAACTGCCATCTCCTGCTCAGTCTATCAAAGGGTGTCGCTCTCCTCGTCCTTTCAATCATCATTGAAAATAACGTTCGTTTGTTCATTTCCCGAATCTATCACAGGAATTTAGTCTCTTGTCCCTCTAAACCTACTAATTCTATAAAAGGGTAACAATCTCTTTTACTTCTACACCTCCATCTCCGGAGTCTATCATAGAGTGTCACTCTCTTCGTGCATCTAAATCAACATCTCCTGATTCTATCCGGCTCTGTGGCGTCTTCGGGCGAGTTCGAAATACAGCTGCTGGCGATGTGGCAGCAGTCCTCCTACGTTGATTTTCTTAAAATGGTATGAGTGCTAGTCTTTCAGACAGCAATGGCAAACTTCATCATCGAGTGCCCTTCCAGCTGGCGTAGGCGTTCATGGCTCTGCACAGATCTCGGACTTTGGTGTTCTGGATCAACTCTGCTGATGATATTCTTCCATGCCACCATCTCAATCCATCCAGCATCATTTCTCTTGGTCTGCCTCTGCCTCTCTTCCCCTCGATCTTTCCAGGTGTCTCGAAGTTCTCCAATGTCTCTCTTCTCATCACATGACCAACGAAAGCTGTTTGCCTCTTTTATTTATTGTTGTATATAGTGTTCTAGGTTCATTAGCCTCTTTCAGGCAATCGTTGTTAGTTATTCTGGCAGTCCAAGGAATTCGCAACATTCGTCTAAACCTACTGATTCTATCAAAGTGAGTTAGTTTCTTGTTTTGCTAAACCTACTAATTCTTACAAACAAATGGCAAATTACTGAAAGTAAACTTGCTAAGAAATCACAAATATCCAGAAAAAAAAAATTGCTGTGGTTGACTGCGACGTCCTGTAAAGGATATGCAAGTAACATTTTTTTTAAAATGCCATTCAAGCGTATCATCTCCTGAATCTATCAACATGTGGCAGTCTCGTCGAACTTCTCCCCCCCCCCTCCCCCACTCCTGATTCCATCAAAGGGTGGGAGTCTCGTCGAACTTCTCCCCCCCCCCCCCCATCCTCACCCCACTTCTGATTCCATCAAAGGGTGGCAGTCTCGTCGAACTTCTCCCCCCCCCCCCCACACCACTCCTGATTCCATCAAAGAGTGGCAGTCTCGACGAACTTCTCTCCCCCCCCCCCCCACCCCACTCCTGATTCCATCAAAGGGTGGCAGTCTCGTCGAACTTCTCCCCCTCCCCCTCCCCACTCCTGATTCCATCAAAGGGTGGGAGTCTCGTCGAACTTCCCCCCCCCCCCCTCACCCCACTCCTGATTCCATCAAAGGGTGGCAGTCTCGTCGAACTTCTCTCCCCCCCCCCCTCACCCCACTCCTGATTCCATCAAAGGGTGGCAGTCTCACGCAAACGAAGAAATGACAGCTAACACATTGTCTCTATTCCAGGATTTGGCGCGGCAGTCGGGGAAAGCATCAAACCCTTGGTGGAAGGGGACATTGTTCGAGCCTGCTACACCGTGGGAGCGGTATTTATCGTGGCCCACATCCTGGTCGATGCTTTTAGCACGGTGAGTGGTTTGTTTATTGATTTGTTTAAAGGCGAGAACATCGATTTCATTGCACCGGATTTTATCCCATGTGGGTCGGTCTCATTCCACAGGCGGCCTGCTGAAAGCGTCCCACAAAGCACGAACTCCGTAGCTCCAGCGACAACCTTTAGAACCAGACATTTGGAAAGCGAGGCAAGCGGCTTACATGTTTTCAATGCGGAAAGAGATCAACCCATAACGGGTCAAACCCGGCACAATGAAGTCGTTGGTGGGGGACACTGGTAAATGGGAAAGCTAAACCACACGCAAATACCAGTCCCGTGCACTAGAAGTATTTTTTGCGTGAATGATTACGCTTGGGTTCAAATGTGGGTAAAAAGGGAGTCTCTGTGGAGGGAGTCTCTGTGGCGAAGTGGTCAAGCCGTTTGACTCGTGCTCCGAAGGTTGTGGGTTCGATTCCGGGTCGCGTCCTTCGGTTACGAGTTAAATGTTTCAGGGACTCCTGCGGGTCGTCTCTAAAAGCTACGGAGTTCGTGCTTTGTGCGACGCTTTCCGTGCTGCGGAAAGAGACCGAGCCGTATGGGATCAAAACCCGGTGCAATGAAGTCGACCCTGTCGACTTTTAAGCGACTTTAAGCTTGGGTTCAAAGCGAGCGAGCAAGAGATATTCTTCAGATTCTGCCAAACCAAGTTGTCTAACTTGTGATGATACTAATTGTCTCTTTCATTTAGAAATAGGGAACCTAAAGTCCACAATATCAGACTGATCACGCAATTTAAATATGCTGTCATCGTTCTGTGAGCATAGACGCACGAGGATATTCCTGCTGGGGTTCCTCTTAAATGTATGTTTGTATACATTAATACCATTAGATATGCAGATGATACAGTCATGATTGCAGACAATGAACAGGACCTGCAAAATTTAGTAGATGCGGTTGTTGCACACAGTGAACAACTAGGGTTAGAACTGAATATTAAGAAGACACCGATTATGATCGTCACTGGGAAGAATGAAATACCACAATGTGATATACGAGTAAATGGGCATATTCTTAAGCAAGTGAATCGATACAGTTATCTCGGCACATTCATAACATCTGATGGGAGATGCCTTGAAGAGATTAGAACAAGAATTCACATGGCGAAGGTAGCCTTTTGCAAGATGAAAAACATAGTGACCAATAAAAAGATATCAATTGAAACGAGAAAAACAGTGTTGAAGTACTACATAGAATCTATACTTTTGTATTGATGTAAGGCGTGGACATTAAGCAGTCAAGCTGAAAAACAGCTGATGGCTGTGGAAATGTGGTTTCTTAGGATAATGCAAAGAATACCATGGACAGACAGAAAAACCAATGAACAAGTCCTTCAAGAAACAAATGCAGATCGTAAACTGATTAGAGTCATTAGACGTAGACAGTCAACATTTTCTGGGCATGTTATGAGAAGAAATGACTCAGAGAACTTGGTGACGACTGGCAAGATCGAAGAGAAGAGACCAAGGGGAAGATCGAGAAGTAAATACCTGGATGGCTTGGCCTCATAGCATGGTCGAGACAGGAACACGAAACTTATCCACGACTCTGGTGATCGAGTGAGATGGCAGAACGTGACCGCCCACGCTTATCGGCATGGCACATGATGGATGGATTCATGCATTCATGTCTGTCTTCTTGCTTGCCTGTCTGTCTTCTGGCTGGCTGGATATCTGTCTGTCTGGCTGGCTATCTATATCACTGCCAATCTGTCTGATAGGCTGTCTATTTCTCTGTCTGTATGTCTGGTAGGATGTCTACATCTCTGTCTGTCTTTCTGACAGTCTGTCTGTCTGACTTCTATCTCTCTGTCTGTTCGTCTGACTGGCCGTCAAGACATCTGTCTGTCTGGCAGGATGTCTGTCTGTCTGTCTGTCTGTCTGGCAGGATGTCTGTCTGTCTGTCTGTCTGTCTTTCTGTCTGTCTTTCTGTCTGTCTGTCTGTCTGTCTGTCTGTCTGTCTGTCTGTCTGTCTGTCTGTCTGTCTGTCTGTCTGTCTGCCTATCTGTATCTTTGCCCACCTGCATGCCTGTCTGTCTATATATCTGCCTGCCTACCTGGCTATCTATCTCTCTGCCTGTTTGTCGATCTGTCTCTTCGTCTGCCTGCCTGCCTACCTGCCTGTCTCTATGTTAGTTTGTATGTATATATATATCTCCATCAAACTACTTGACTGTTTGTTTGTCAATATGTTTGTCTGTGTATACATATATCTGTTCGTCAGATTTTGTTGTGTTTGTCTACCTGTTTCTACTGGCTACTTTTGCCTAACAACACAGACTGTACAGTGATATATAGGGTACCTCTGTACAGGTCGTGCAACATAATAAGTAAATACAAAACTTGGACCGGCAATATTTTCAAACACTGCACAGTCATTAAAAATACACCCTGTATTCTTCAACAGGGAGACATCATCAAAGTGTTGGACACCCTGATTTTCGAAATGATCACGTCTGCTCTCATCCCAACGTTTATGGCCATTAACTTCATGAAGTAAGTACTTAATTTCATTGGCACCTTGCCGTCTTGACAGACGATAGTTTGTGCTTCAAAAAGGCATAATAACTATTACCCATGGTGGTTGCGAATGTCACTGATAAGGCCAATTCGTCCACAGTGGGTGCATGTGAACACGTGGTCATTTTCACAATCATGCACCATCTTACGTTTCACACGCTCGGTGTGTGAATCATCTGCAATAATTATCTCCTTTGTCTTTATTCCATTTCTGATGTTTGCCCTCCATGCAACATTTTCAGCGACGACTTGCTACTAATGTGCATTATCAATGCCTGTATCAATCATGTCCTGCTTACAAACTATCTTTGTATCGTAGTAGAGGCCGACCCTGAGATCTCTTACCCATCTGTAATTCACCAAAAAAGATGTCCTTTGGTATTCTACCATCATCCATCCTCCTAAGATGTCATATCCATCTAAGTCTACGAAGACTGAGCATGGAATAAACCGTCATACAACCTGATCTTTCCAATACTTCAGTATTTGTGATTTTGTCTGTCCAATACTTCAGTATTTGTGATTTTGTCATACCAAGAATTCTTCGCAGACACCGCATATGAAAGCTGTTTAAACGTTTCTCTTGGTGTGAGTAAGTTGTCCAGGCTTCACTGCCATAAAGAAGAGTACTAAGGACACAGGCTTGATAGACAAGGACTTTTGTTTTGGCAGTAAGCTTCCTGTTCTCTTAGACTCTTTTTCTTAACCTGTTCATTGTTGTTGCTGCCTTACAATCCGGGTGTTGATTTCCTGATCTAGGGATAATTTGCTATTTACCACTGATCCTAGATATGTAAAATGGTCTACCATCTCTAGTTCGGCGTCGTCAATAAAGATTGATGGTACCCCATATGCATCTTGTGACATAATTTGTGTTTTCATTTTGCTAATTGTTAAACCACATTCAGAACACGCATTGGAGAATGCAGATAGTAGACATTGTAATTCTTCCTCAGAGTGGGTCGTAACTGCAGCATCATCTGCATAGAGCATCTCTCTGATCAGTACCCTCCTAATTTTGGTCTTGGCCTTCAATCTCTGAGCATTGTAGAGGCCGCCATCTGAGCGTGAGTGAATGTATATACCACCATCCTGATCACGAAAGGCATATTTCAGTAGAAGTGAAAAGTATATTCCAAAGAGGGTGGGAGCTAGTACACAACCTTGCTTAACTCCACTCTTGATTTCAAACTCTTCTGAAGTTGCACCATCAAACTTGATTAAACCCTTAATGCCTGTGTGGAACGATTCCACAATGGACAGAAGAGTTGGTGGACAAGCAATCTTCTTTAGTGCCTTGAACAGACCCTCACAACTGACCAAATCAAATCCCTTTGTGAGGTCGATGAAGGCAATAAACAGTGGTTGATTCTGTTCACGGCATTTTTCTTGCATTTGTCGCAATGAGAATATCATATCAATGGTAGACCGGTTCTGTCGAAAGCCACACTGTGATTCGGGGTAGATTTGATCTCCTAGTACTTGAAGTCTGCGCAGAAAAATTCTGGCAAATACATTTCCAACAATACACAGAAGTGAGACACCCCTATAGTTGTTTCCGTCGCTCCGATCGCCCTTGTTCTTGTACAGTGTAATTATGCTTGCATCTTTGAAATCCTGTGGGACTTGTGCTTCTCGCCAGCATAGCTCTATTAGCTGGTGGATCTGTAGAGTGAGTGTGTCTGGCCCACTCCTGATTACCTCTATTCGAATCCCACCCTTACCTGGAGCCTTGCCAGACGCAAGTTCATTTATAGCATACTTAACTTCTGTTATGGTGGGAAGTGTGTCCAGGTGGTCAAGAGTTGGCAGGGCCTCTATGGCGTTGAGGGCATCATCCGCTAGTTTGGTCTCACTTGAGTAAAGCTCCAAATAGTGCTCTACCTATCTTTTCATCTGCTGTTTCTTGTCAGTTATGATTTCTCCAGTCAAGGTTTTCAATGGTGCACTTCTTTTGATCATTGGATCACAGGCTTTCTTTAACCCTTCATACATACTTCTGATGTTTCCCTTATCACTTGCATTTTGAATGGACTCGCAAAACGTGATCCAATAGTCATTTGCACACTGCCTGGCAGCCTTTTGCGCATCCTTCCTAGCTTTCTTAAATTCACTGAGAGTGTTACGCGCTGGTCTTTCCTTGTTTCTTAAGAGAGCTATCTTCTTCTTATCAATCACGTGCTGCAGAGTCTGGCTGTTTGCCGCAAACCAGTCCTGCCTCGTATGATCCACAGTGCCGTAAACCCCTACCGCAGTTTCATAAAGAGTTTCCTTAAGTTTACCCCACTTTTCAATTACTGTACAATTTTGTGGTGTATCAGTGAAAGCGTCTTCAAGTTGCTATTGAAACTCAAAGCACTTTTCAGGATCGTCAGTGTTAATAATATTAATCCTGGGGCTAGGTTTGTGTTTAGCTGTAACTTCGAGTCAATGATATATGGCTCAGATGTCACCGTGTGATGATGAAGTTCAGCTGGTGCCAATGGCTGGATCTTGGATGTTTCCATGTGGCCTTATGTAGCTCTTTTGTTTTAATAAAGGAGTTTGTAATACATAAGTCATTACTGGTGCAATGCTCCAGCAGCCTTTGCCCATTTTCATTCATGCGACCGATGTTGTATTTTCCAAGGCACACTGGCCATGAACTCGAGTCCTTGTCCACACGAGCATTGTAATCACCGAGCATATAAATGTAGTCGGATTTTTGAACTGCCTTTATCATGGAGTCTAACTCCTCATAGAACGAACCCTTCACATCATCAGTAAATCGAGTGTCGGCGCATATGCAGTAATAATGGTGGCAAAACCACAAGAGGTTGCCAAGCGCAGGGATAATAGTCTTGCATTACCTCCTGCGGGAATTTCAATCATTCCCAGTAGCTAATTCTTCACTGCAAAGCCCACACCTTGTTGCCTTTTTTCTGCCTGCCCTCTACCATTCCAAAAAAGGTGTAATTGTTTTCCCTGAGTGACCCTTCCTCAGCTGCAGGCCAGCAATATCAATGTTAAGATGATTTAGTTCGGCATCAATCACAGTCGTTTTCTTTTCTCACATCGTCAATATTGGTAAAGTCAATGGAAAATCCTGGACACATTGTTCTCACGTTCCAGGTTGCAGGCCATAGCTTCAGGTTCCTATTATTCTTTTTATTAGTACCTGGTGCATTGGTTTTACAGCCTGCGATTCAGATTTTGTCTTAGCCCCAAGCACCCATTGAAGCAGGCAGGATGTGGCGGATCAGCACCCAACTGGCCGGGGGCTGCCCAGCTTGAGGCGGGCGGTAGCTGATCAGTGACACCTGTAGGTGTCTCCCACTGTCAGAGGCAACGCGTGGCGCCCCATGTCTACGCCAACTGACAGGGACTTATAACCCGCAACAGTTGCCTCTCGTTTTGATTCCGAGAACGGTTAAGACCAGGGATGGAGTTATTGCCTCTTCATAGCACAAAGCCTGGGCTAAAATATAGAGACCATGTTTTGCCCATGCAGCATTATCCCTCTCTCGGCCTGCCTAGTTCACTCCAGAGGAAAGTTGACACCTATACATCTGGAGCAAGACAAGCTGCAGAAGCTGCCGGATCAGCAAAGCAATGCTCTAACTGTCCGCCTTCGGAGCTTCGATCTTAGACCAGCTGCCAACCAAGGCTTAGGACCTGGTCTGCCTTACCATGACATTTCGTCTTTAGATTGCATTTCCTCGCACCAGGATAAGGCTTGTACCCTCCCAATTGCGCTCTTCCGCCCGAAGCCGTTGGCACAATGTGGGGTGTCGGGTTTGGTAAGTGCCACCCAACGTTCGGCGTAGTACTTAACTAACGCATTATAAACACGCATATACAGTTGTATCTCCTTTACGGGACGTCGCAATCAACCCCACTATTTTAGGCTGTTTGTGATTTGCTAGACACGTTTACGTTCAGTAGTTTGTCTCTGCTTTCTTAAGGACCGAAGCTCAGATCATTGTTACAAATCAATAAAAGCGGTTAGCTCCTATATCGCCTGCAGCTGATTTTGAAACCCGTTATGCGTGATTGCGAATCGCGTTCACTACCTCATCGCCACGGATGACGGCTATCTCATATCATCATGTACTATGCCGGTAATCGTGTTCTGTCATGTCTTGCCATCTCACTTGATCACCAGAGTCATGGATAGCTAAGTGTTCATATATGTGTGTGATAATTAGCAATGATAGCATCCCTGAATCCGATAGTTCCTTCTCAGCACCAGTCCTCATCCGTACCAAGTCAACGCAATAAAGGAAATGTCCATCGGCGCGAGATCCATAAGACCCAAGCGAACCGACGAGTACAGATGGGAAAATATAACCAGTCTCGTTTAGGACTAACTCGAAAGAGAGCAAAGAACGGGAAAATAATCAACATTCGAAACAACATAAAACTGACCTCAATTAAAACCGACGCTGTAGAAGCAGGTTGAACGAGGCCGAAGTTTTATATTGTGTTTTGCAAAGATCGAATACAAAATATTAGAACAGAAATGAACGAGCTGATAAACTTGCTGGCTCTGCATCCCCTGCATATGGCCAGCCCAACTCTCGTGCCGATGTTATTAATAGCATTAGAGCAGGGGTGTCAAACTCAATCACTCAGCGGACCAAAGCTCAAATCACACGTAAGGTTGCTGGCCGGACAGGATACACATTTAATAAGCCGAAAATTAAACCTTTTTAGCAGATTAATATAAATTAAAACAGACAAAAAGTTTAAATAATAAAACATCATTGGTATACACATCTTCACTCTTATGTCAGTTTGTCAGAGCACGATGTTTGGCATCTTTTCTTGGCCATAATTTCGCTTATCTTGGGAGTAATATTTTGTATCAGTGAGATTCTCATGATGGACTGCAAGTGTTCATCATTGAGACGACTCCTGTGTGATGTTTTGTTAATATCAATCACAGCAAACAGCTGCTCACACAGATATGTGCTACCCAACATGCTCAAGGTTCGAGCCGCATGTAGATGAAGCCGGGGCATCTCTTCAGAAATGAAACGTGTGAACTGTGCAGGCCCCACAGTGACGTACTTTGCCTTTAGTGTCCCATTACGCTAAAGCTCTATTAACCCCATCTGCAAATTTACAGGTGCAGTTTCCACATCTATGGCAAATGGATTACGAAAGAGCTCGAAATTACTTTTCATATATTCAGCCTCCCAGCGGCTTTGAAAGGCTGTGTTTTCAGAATCAACTTTTCTCTTGGCCATTTTAAAGGCTAGCTTTGATTTTAAAAGATTGTGCTTCTACCGACAGACGCTGGATTGATATCAGGTTAGCCGTAGCGGGAAAAGGTGATATAATATCCGGGCATTATATTACTTTAATTTTTTATGCGCCAATCCAAAACGAGCATCTGCACGTTGTTAGGTAACTATAACAATGAACACTAACGCACTACACAACTTTTATTTTCGCTTATTCTGATCGAAGCGAGAACGCTCTCAGGTAGCCTATCATTCGGAAGGCTGCTTATTAGGGAATTTGATTTGCGCTTTATATCGTGACCATAAACAAAATATGTTTTCCTAAAATTCTTTCTTGGGCCGAATATATTTGTACGTTGGTTGAAACCTCGCGGGTCTGATATGATTGTACGGCAGGCCGGATGTGGCCCGCGGGCCTTGAGTTTGACACATGTGCCTTAGAGAGATGTGGAGAGCGGTTTATCACCAGAGACGTGGATCAGATTAATGTTCTTGTCTCTACCATACTATGTGGTCAAGCCATCCGGGTATTTACTTCGGCTTGTTCTCTTCCTATCAATCTTGCCAGTTGTCACCGAGTTCTTCAATTTATTTCTTCTCATAACGTGTCCAAAAATTGTGACTGTCTACTTCTAAATTCTCTAATTAGTTTCTCTCATTTGTTTCTTGTAGGACTTGGTCATTTGTTTTTCTGTCTGGCCAAGGTATTCTTTGTATTTTCATCAGAAACCACATTTCCACAACAATCAGATGTTTTTCAGCATGTCTGCTCGTTGTCCACACTTCACACAATCCGAAAATGTCTTTGTCATTGTGTTACATCTCCACCACCACCTGTGCTGTCTTTCCGGATTCGTGAACAGTTCTGACATTCCTAGTGCCATTTCTGGAAATTTCACCAGGTGAAAGGAAGAAAATTTGCGATCCGGACACCTTGCAGCTTTCTCACACCATATCTCATCTAGAAAAGTCGCCTTCCTTCTTGGTTGGCTTGTCTATTCTGTTTTATTCATCTTTGGACTTAGTCATGATTGGCTGGGTTTTGTACCAACCAACCAACCAACCAACCAACCAATCAACTAAGTAACTAACTAACAAACTAACTAACTCGTTCGTTCATTCGTTCGTTCGTTCGTTCATTCATTCATTCATTCAGTAGCAGAATGCTATGCAGAATTCTATTCTATGCAGAACCTAGCTACCATAACAACCTTCAGGAAAACTTCTCGATCACAAGAAAGATGTTCCGCGTCCGAAACACCCATCTGGAGATCATCCGCGACATCCTGCACCAATCTTCTCTTTGGCCTTCCTCTTCCTCTCTTCCCAGGCATATACACCTCCATTATTAATTAACTAACTAACGAAATAACCGACCGACCGACCGGCCAACTGACTGACTGACTGACTGATTGACTGACTGACTGACTGACTGATTGACTGACTAAGTAACTAACTTAGTAACTAACTAGCCAACCAATCGACCGACCAACTGACTAACTGACTAACGGACTGACTGACTAACTGACTGACTGACTGACTGACTGACTAAATAACCGATTGACCGACCGACCGACCAATCAACCGACTGACTGACTGACTGACTGACTAAATAACCGACTGATCGACCGACCGACCGACCGACCGACCGACTGACTGACTGACTGACTGACTGACTGACTAACTAACTTAGTAACTAACCAACCAATCGACCAACTGACCGACCGACCGACAGACGGACGGATTGACGCACTGACTGACTGACCGACCGACCGACCGACCGACCGACCGACCGACTGACTGACTCACTGACTGACTCACTCACTGACTCACTGACTCACTGACTAATTAACTATCTAACTCCAGGTAAGTTTACGTTCAGCCAGAAATGTAACGGCTGCAGAAGGACATATAAATTAGAAATAAAAACACCGCGTCTGTGTTTAGTGTATCTCACATTTTCGCAGGAGTTACACATACGTGTTCTTATTTCTTATTTTTACATTAAGTAGTTTGCTATTTTGCCTGAAAGAGGCTAATGAAACTAGAACATTATATAAAACAATTAAAAAGAGACAAACAGCTTTCTTTGGTCATGTGATAAGAAGAGAGCCATTGGAGAACATCATGACGACTGGAGAGATCAAGGGGAAGAGAGGCAGAGGCCGACCAAGAGAAATGATGCTGGACGGACTGAGACGGTGGCATGGAGGAATATCAGCAGCAGAGTTAATCCAGAATACCAAAGACCGAGATCTGTGGAGAGACATGAACGCATACACCAGCTGGCACGGCACTTGATGATGCTTTCTGAACGAGAAGTCAGCGTTGCAGTCCAAACTGACCACTGTAGGGGTTGACCCCCTGGAACCTGCCGTCAGAGCACCGGAAGTTTAAGCCCAAGCGCATTTATCCCCCGGCAGCAACGCTGACTTCTAAAACACTGAAAAACAAACAATAATTTCGGGTTTACTGTTCTCTTCCAGGCTGATAGACGATCTTCTCTCCCGATGGAATGCCGGCTCGGAGATCCGAGATTACGTACCCACAGTCTTGACCTTACTG
>OY992876.1:398336824-398364416 GCA_963921405.1 Cepaea hortensis
TAAACAAAGGGAATTTTGACCTCAGGGAAAATTAAACAAGGGGGAAGAGGGTCATAGGGTCCCCCAACAGTTATCAACCCCATAGCTGGTTCCTTTCCATCCAATTCTCTACCATAGGGCGCTCAAGGTTTAGACTGCCAGATAAGCAGTGTCATCTTCGCCCATGCCTGTCACACATGGTCTCCAAGTTGAGTATTACCTTGATCGATTCGGAATTTGATAACCACGTTCACCATTCCCCTTTGTACATAATTATTTTCCCTAGTTATCCTTCCATTTGCGGGCTTCGTGGCTTAGAGGTTAGCGACATTTCTCCGTAATCTCGTATACTCTCGTGGGTAGCGTTATGACGGTGAGAATTAGCAGTGGTTCGAATCGCATCTGTAACTTACGGGGTATGTGAGCCGGCCGCTCAGAAAGCGTAATCTGAGCGTAATCTTGCCAAGAAATCAACATACAGCTGAAAGATGATGGTGTTGACAGCGATGTCCTGTAAAAGGATATGCAAACATTTTTTTTTAAAATCCTTCCATTTAAAAGAAAAGGCCTCACACATTAAGTGTCTTAATTCCTTGATTTATTTGGTTGTTTCGGGATTTGAGATTTAAATTTTATTTATTATTTAGTCGATGGATCAACATCACGGCACACGGGTGCAACCCATAAGTGCTCCGTTCTCCCCCTAACTCAAACCTGAGTCTGAAGAAACTCAGCTCAGTGCACGAACTCCGTAGCACCGGCGAGGATCCTGAAATACTTTGGGTAGATTTTTAACTCGAAATTTTGCCCGGGCAGCGCCGTTAGGCTACTCTTTTTCGAGTTCCAACTGCCAAGGGATTTTTTACGTGCGCAACAATACACACGGGCGTCCGATCTCACTACCCAGAGACCAGGGGACATTTTATTACTAGAGGTCCACGTGAAAAAATACCGGGGCTTGAACACGGGACCTCCTGCACTCGAGGCGGACACCATACCTCAAGACCACGCAGCCCCCTGAGATTTAAATATTGAACACAACCCACTACTGGCAACGCTGATCGCATTCTGGTATGAACCTAAGGCCTATCCACGTCAATGTGGAAGCACTAGACTCTAGTTTCGCTCTCGTTTGAGCTCGTCAGTAGTGCATATCCTTGACCGGACCCGGAAACAAACCCCGGATCACTGGCGTGTGAAGCGGGTGTGTAAACACTAGACCACGCGGCACACGCTCGACACGGCCAAATTATCACAACAGAATGTTACAACGTCACCCATCGTAGGCTGTAGCTCAAGATTAATTAATTCCTTCATTACACGCAATGAGTATTTACATATAAACAATATAAGTACATTATGGCATCATCTCCTGTATGAAATTCAGGTGGGTGCCTCCCAATCAAATGTTTTGAGGACGAGCATCCTCCCTCCTCTTCAACATGTAGGTATATATATATATGCCTTTACTCTTCCATAAGATTCATCATCATCATAAATCAAACACATTTCAGGAAACAAAACCACATGATTGTAACATGAGTGCTATTGGATACAGAGTGGCGTCATGCGTAGAGGCACCTAAATTATCATTTAGTGCATTGGTACCACTATCGCATTCTCCTCTGATAAAATTGGCAGTATGCATCAAATGGCCTACTATCAGGTGATTGATTGATTGATCATACTCATCCTCGGTATGCCACTTCTCCTCACCCAATCTACAATCATTCAACATATATCGTAACCCTACTGGCATAGATGATGAATATGCATAATTAGGTGACTCACATTCAATAAGCTAAACAATACATTCATATATTTAACACCGATGAAGTCACAATTGAATCACAACATGAATGCTTCCATAGAACAGACAGTGTTTTATGATAACACATAGAGAACTATTTAACATTTAATGTGCCCATGTACTGTTTCTAGGACTAATTACCTAATTCCTCCTACTTAGTGAATGCACATTTAAGATAGTTCCTTACTACTGAACTATGGATTCTAATCTCCTAAATCCCAAGTTAATCATTAACTCCTAAATCACTACTGACTTAGCTTAACTGCTTAAGGAGTAAAATGCACAAACTAAGCCTAACCCTTATGCTTACATATAAACTGCATAACTAGAAGAAAAAAAAACACCTCACTATGGTTTAACCTAGTGCACAGATCATCTATGAACTACGACATCTGAATATAGTACTTAGTCTCTCCTGAAATAAGTACTTAAGGACTAACCACATTTTTACAGCACACCAACTTACCATTTTCTTGGAAAGGAGCACAACTAACTTAATATTACAGCGTGCTCACCTTCAACATTGTTGAATGTCTTCTTCAAGCATAGCGTCGTCAGGTTCAGGATCCAGGCTAGGTTTTTGTAGGCCGGCACTTCTCTCTCTTCCTCTATTGGAGTTGGCTAAACTTCAGATGGATTGTAGAGTAGAGGACACCACGCCGTCAGTTCCAGTGGACCTTTGCCATGTAGCATCGGAGGCAAGGGACAGTGATTAGAATAAGATACGGAAATTGTGGCAAACGGAACAAGAAGAGCTAACCAAAAAGTGGCATAATACGCAAGTTGCTAGATGACGTCACGGCGTACTACGTCACTAAAGTTAGTTAAGCTTTGGAATGATCATGGAGACGGTCGGATAAATAACAACACTGAAATATGAACGCAAATATCCAGCAGAAAGGCATACCGAGCGAGACATCTGGTATTCTAGGAAGAGAAGTATAAGAGGCATAGTCTGCATTACGGAGAACGATCGGAAGTTGGAGACTTAATCACGGAGACAGTGAGGAAAATATGCTGCATTAGAACCTGCCGGTCGTTTGTCAAATAGAGGTCATGGCGTCAACATACACATAGCTCAGCGTAAGTCACATTGGTAGAATCACGGGCATAATGTAATTTATAGAATTATATTCTGTATGAAATTCACTCGTCGTTGATGAAAATAGAAGGATGGAATCGGACTCTACAGTGAACATTAAATATTTATCAATGATTATTAATTATCTTTCACCGGCCCTCCCATTAACGTGGGAACGGTGACATTGTTGCATTGTATGGACGATTGCCACCAATAAAGATATATATTCGACGATGAACGCCAGCGTTCATGAAATCATTTCGTTAGTATTCATTCCGGTTGATATGCATTGTTGTTTCGCTAGACAGCGAGCGGGATTTTTGGACGGAAGCAACGTAGCAACCTTCAGCATTTGAGCGATTGCTGAAGGTTTTTGTTTTTTTGTTTTACACACACTGACTGTCTGCCGGTCTTCACTCCATTTTAAAGACTCTCAGTTGTTGTTTTTCCTTCCCTTCCTCTACTGGGCTCTGACGTCATTCCGGGTCGTGACCTATGGCTGAGCTCCTTTTTGGCAATATTAAAATTATTGTTGTTCCCTTTTCGAATCAGCGCTCTTTTTCAAATTAAGATGATGTAAATTTCATCCTTCTTCTTAAACTATAGGTTCTACTTCCTTCATTTTTAAATTTGAATTTAATTCTAATGGAGGTGGTTGTTGGCCTGTTGTTAAATGGAGTGTAGTGCGGGGAAATTCAAACAGTGATGTGGCGGCTTGCAAGATGTATACTATGTGTGTTTGCATATCCTTTACAGGACATCGCTGTCAACATCAGCATCTTTCAGCTAATTGTTGATTTCTTGGCATGATTACGCTCAGTAGTTTGCCATTGCTTTCTGAGCGACCGGCTCACATACTTCTAAATTACCGAAGCGGTTAGAACCGCTACCGATTCTCGCCGTCGTCACGTTACTCACGAGAGTATACGGGTGTAGCATGATGGAACAGAATTCCCCATTCCCAGTCCGACACATTTGATAAAGATACTTTAAGTCTTAACGGGGACCATCCCAAATATAAGGGCTATTCTTAGATCGAATGTTCTAGAACGAGTTGGGGGAGGCGGCGGTATGCACTTGTCTTTTGATTGGCTAATAATTAATGAGCCCACGCTATTTTTGGGCCATATTTTAAAATCTAATTAGTAGGAGCGGGAATTTCACAAGGAGCGGTCGCTAGTGTGATGTGGTGACCCAACAATGCCCTTAAAGATTCAATAATATATTGTTCTCTGGACAGCAGGTACCACTTTAAAACATACTTTAATGTTGTAGTTGTGGCTAGACCTAGTGAACGAAAGAGAAGAATATAAGAGTATTTTATGAATAAAATGTGAAAGTGGAAAACCTAACTTCTGTGCGCCAGTATTCTGAACACTGCATCTTCAACCTTGACACGTCTTTCACGCTGTATACTCCAAATGCATATCAATCCCTTGATGTGACTGGTTGCGTATGCTTTATGAATGTATGGCACACTCATGCAGATTCGCAAACCCAAACCCATTGTGCATTCTTCATGCCTAGGATGACTCATTCTTGAATCAACTGTCCCTTTGCTCTCGCGAGTTAACATATGGCAGTCTGAATGAGAATGAGTGATGAAACATGTACACGTTCCTTTGTAAAACGCTGAGATTGATGGAGTGAGTGAGTTGGTGATTTAATAAATAGCCTCTCACATCTAGTGGAAGGAAAGATGCTTCATATCCATATGTAAACAGGACGGTGATGGCACGCCAGAATTGCTAAGTCCATGTGATACCTGGTGGCAAAATTAAGCTCAAGAGAATACCATTTCTCTCTGAAGTATTACACTGGTACCTCTACTGTTGGATGGTTCATATAAACTAGTTCCTAAGAGAACCATAGGTGTGTGAACCTGTGTCTTAGTTGGCTGAATATAATGTATGGCTCATGCAAACTTACAAGGACTATACATGTTTTTCCCATATGTGCTTGGTGCATGTATGAACCATTGCTATGCAATTGAGCTTCTGTTACCTACTGTAGTAGACATGAAAATTACTCAGTGGGGAAAGAGCACATGATGATGATGAAGATGATGTACCTGTGAGACAGGTCTGTCTGAGAGAGGGGGTGAGGTCTGGCATTGCTGAGTGAGTGTATATGGAATAGGACATTCATGCACCAACATGACAGCCATAGGAATGGATGTCTGGTCTGCTAATTGGGTAAATGCCATTAGTTAATACATATTGCATATTGCAGTTGTAAATGCCTATTTTCCATTTCCCTTCACAATGCCTGTCCCATGTTGCTATGTCACAATGATTGCTGTACTGTGTCTGGTCCTCCTTGTGCCCAGGTCTACTGTGGTTCAAACATGGTGGAACTTAGACCACATGAATGCTTGTAATTGTGTTAAGCTACCCTGTCTCAGCATATGGTCTTGTGATTACCACAGTACATCAGAGTGAAATACACTGCATCATCAAACAAGGAGAGGTGTGTTTGGACCACACCCATCCTTTTCCTCCCCATCTCCATCTGTGTATGTTAATGTATGATAACATCATCTTTTAACACCTGTAAAGAGATGTTGTGCCATTTTGTAGTGACATAGAACAGGAGGATGGAGGAGAGGCATCCATATATCATCTGGGACCTCTAACCAGAAGTCCTAGATCCAGAAGTGACTCCCTATCAAAATGTGGGAATATCAAGAAGAGTTTTCTCTCAGCTCTTTAACAGCTGAATGCATAAATGGGAGAATAACACAATCTGAAGCACTACCAATGTGGTGAACTGGACAGTGATCTTGAGTCAGTCAGGGATCAACTGAGACTAACATCAAATCTTGTTCTATGAACTACATTCATGGAGAACTGTGGGGTAACTTGGAGTGTTTGTTTATCTAAGACAAAACTTAGAAAATATCCAGCCGGATGCTCACACAGTGATTCTTGAAGAATGTGATTGAACAGTAGGGAAGTTGATCTGGTTAAGTGAGTAGCTGCAATGTATGGGACATTCTGTATGTCATTATTGAAGTACCCAGTGACAGCCTTCACTAACAGCCTGATCAACCGTGAGATGCAGTACCATATCATCTTACCAAATCTTGTCTTCAAGAGGAATGAATCTGCCATGAAGCTTATTCTGGGGAGGCTGCTAACTGGAGCTAGTCCAACATCAATTGCTGATGATAAAAGGATTCAACAGACCCAGAACAGTAGTTTCTTCCTTGAGTTGCCCATGGATAGGATTTCCTAAATTCCCAAGAGACAGGAAATGATGATAGTTACCGATACTGTAACTGAGTGGGGTAGTTAGATATTAGAGGGAGGAGGAGTAGAAGTAGTTATTGGGTGGTGGAGTAAATAAGAAGTGTTGTATCTTGTTTATCAACCTGCATGTGTGACATATTTTATGCATTTTCTATGCAATAATTGAAGTGTTGACATGACAGGAGATGAGGCAATGGTCATCCCTATACTCACCATCAGCTCAATAAATTGTGTGTTTGATGAATCAGTTTTAAGTACATGTCTTAAGAGAATGTCTTGTACAGTTGCTGTCAAGTATTGTATCTGTGACTGTCCTAAGTACTGTGGTTGGTTATACATATTGTGAAAAGTCCTGTATAGATGTTGTCAAGTATCACATGATGTCTGTCTTGTACAATTGTGGTGTACACAATTCCTTGTGAATGTATGTCCCACTTTTGTCAAGAAACTGTCCTCATGCCTTCTTTGGGTTTGGATAAACAGGGGGAAATAGCTTTCGGGAACCCTCAGTTCTCTTATTCGTTCAATCACCATGGAAGATAGTTCTCTTGGGTACTTTTACAAACCGATCTTCTGAAGAGAATTATTGGAAATATGTCTTTTCTTTGGGGAAAACCCGATAGGGCGCCTTGCACCAAATACACACGGGTTCAACTTCTGGGGAAAACAATGTCCGGTTAATCAAGTATGATTTGTAGACTGCCTCATGTCTATTTGACACTTCAAAGAGTGCGACAGGTGAAGCGCAGCATGCTGATGGTTGACTGAAAGGTAATAAGGGGGTTTATTTAATACTGCTAGACCTTGGTCTATAAAGCTAACTGGTTGTCTCGACTGGTGAGACGAATTGGCTAAACGGCAGTCTTGCCATATTGGTAGTGGGTTGACCGTTGGCCAATCTAGCTAAGCGTCTTGTTCTTGGCATTGCTTGGGAACGAATCTGAGCAATATAGCTCCCCATATGATTTCGCTTGTTCTTGGCAGCAGATAGGCTGGTGCTATCTTTTTTCCCACGGCCTGAACTCGGCATAGTAGCATCTCTCATTTAAATATAAACACACCATATACACAGTACGCCGGAAAGGGGGAGGGCTCCGTGGGGACGGAATCCACCCATCTATCTTCTTGAGCCGGAAGAGGCTATCCACAGTGCTATCTCTTTCATCTTTTGGCAGATGGGGTGGCCAGGTGGACTGAATGGTTACTGGTCGATAGAATGATGTCGGGGATATAAATAAACTTCTTTATCTCACTGAGAGAACCTGAACTCCTCTGAATCTACGTGTTATGTGAGGCACTGCCGGTACATTGCGGCGACAGTTCAGACGAGAGCAGCGGCCGGAAGGGGTAGTATCTTCTTTCCTATTCTTGCTGGGAATGGGGAACAACACTTCTTTGATTATTCACACAACACAATAAGAGCTTTGTCGTGTGAAAGAGAGGGTTTGCCAGTGAGAGAGAGGCCGGGAAACGAATGTGCCCAATAATAATAAAGGCTTGGTATGAGTGTGGAGAGTGAGTCTTGTAGGCAAAAAGTACCTAGGGTCAAACGACAAGACTTCGTCAAGCTGAAGGCCTCGTCTAGAAAAGACGCCGCCAATCCAGGACCTCTTGTCAGGTCAGGCTAATTCACGCAGGTCTGGTAAAGAGTTATATATCTATTAATATTATATATTTTGTTGATAGCAGCTGATGTGCTGAGACCATTAGGAGTCTCCATGTCGGCTGTACCAGAAGTTTAGGCTGGAGACTCTCACAACTGTTTATCCTTTACAGGGTCCTTCTTTTTGGAAGTAAGAACAGAGCTGAAGGTCTCGACAGGGCTGCTACACAGAAAGTTATGTTTTTAGCCGAGTCCTTATCAAGTTTTGGGCCATACCAGGCCACGGGTATGATCTCTACCAGATAGAGCCACAGCTGGCCCGAAAGAATGACCATCAGTCTTTCCAACACCTCGCCAGTCATCTCGATACGCTAGGATCCAGTCAGTTTGTATTCTGGACTGGACCCCACCTAAATATCAGACCCACACATCCTTGTCTGAGACAGTGAAAGATACCTACCCAATTACCGCTCAGGAACTATTTCCCTTTGTAGGAACTTTTACTTAGCATTGTGACCAGGGATCACAGGACATATTCCCACGAACATTAGTCTGGTTCCACAGAGACCTGTTGTTAGCCCAACGTACCGGGAGGGAAAGCAAGGAGGACTTATGATTCGGTGAGCGATATGTGGACAGAACGGACCTTGACTACAGCTTGGTCTATAATGTAAAGCCATGATGCTCTGTGTCTGAACTGAATTCTGTGTCCCGGTTTTGTCTGTGTAGAACTATCTGTTTTAACTGCCTTAATGTTTTCCTGTGCTGTTATTGATTAGGTTAATAAAATTACTTTCAAGTTATTCTGACGATCGCCATGTTATTTATGCGTCAGCCAGAAATACACCTTAGGGACTAGGTCCCGAGGTCGAAAGAGAGAGTGACAGTGAGTCCAGGGAACGGAGGAGGGTTGGCAAGCAAAGACCTATCCCAGCCAGGGCTATAGAATAGTATTGAAACATTGTGACAGGAGATTTGATACCCTCCACGTAGCTTGTTACAGTAACGCAGCTGCGAGAGAATCGGCAGCGTTTGCGCCGCGCTAGTAACTTACGGGGGTATGTGAGCTTCTCACTCAGAAAGCAATGGCAAACTACTGAGCGTAATCTTGCCTAGTACATCAACAACAGCTGAAAAATGCTTGTGTTGACTAAGGGATATGCAACATTAAGATGAAAAAAAAAAACCTTAGTGAATTTACACACAGCAGCCACAAACAATATGTTGAACGATTTATTCCCTGACATATTTCGCTGCATCTTGTCAGGTGCATACCGCAGGGTAATATATCATCTGAAGTGAATAATTCTTCACTGCCTTCATATGCTCAGAAAGATCGAGAAGGGCTGGATCAGACCTCATTGGCTTGATTTCTGACGAGGTCAAGACTGACCAAGATGTTTCACTTTTATGCCAGGACATGCTGGTGTAAGAAGAAACGAACGTGCCGATACGCTTGGCTGCTGTAGGAAGCGGATGAGCAATGAACCAGGCTGACATCATGAACGAATTCAGGAGGAGTAAATGAATAAAGGCATGTATGTGATTCTGCAACTGTGACCAGACTGCAAGAATATCAAGTCCAACTGGGTCAAGCTAGACCAGAGCGCCATCAATCTATCTATCTATCTATCTATCTATCTATCTATCTATCTATCTATCTATCTATCTATCTATCTATCTATCTATCTATCTATCTATCTATCTATCTATCTATCTATCTATCTATCTATCTATCTATCTATCTATCTATCTATCTATCTATCTATCTATCTATCTATCTATCTATCTATCTATCTATCTATCTATCTATCTATCTATCTATCTATCTATCTATCTATCTATCTATCTATCTATCTATCTATCTATCTATCTATCTATCTATCTATCTATCTATCTATCTATCTATCTATCTATCTATCTATCTATCTATCTATCTATCTATCTATCTATCTATCTATCTATCTATCTATCTATCTATCTATCTATCTATCTATCTATCTATCTATCTAATCTATCTATCTATCTATCTATCTATCTATCTATCTATCTATCTATCTATCTATCTATCTATCTATCTATCTATCTATCTATCAGTCATGTTCCATCTCCACAATGAAGGTTAGCTGCAATATCTCCAACGCTGTCTCTCACCCCGACTGTTCATTCTGTCAGGCTCGCTATCTCTTGATGTTATCTAGCCTCTTTTTTATTTCTTTCATCAACTGCCTTTTCATTCCCAGTGTTTCTAAAACCTCTGTATCCCCCCTCCCACATGAAATACGACATGTTCTTCTGTACATCCATATCTCCAGGGCCTCTATTAGACTTGCTAATTGCTTGTTCAATGCCCTGGCTTCCGCGCCATATAGTAGTGTTGAATATACATAACATTTGACCATTCTAATTGTTAACGCGATGTTAATCTCCATAGAT
Organism: Cepaea hortensis; assembly: GCA_963921405.1. NCBI lineage: Eukaryota > Metazoa > Mollusca > Gastropoda > Stylommatophora > Helicidae > Cepaea > Cepaea hortensis. The sequence goes on from OY992876.1 coordinate 398,346,985, forward strand.
GTTAATACTGATTTCATGTTGTTGAAAGAGCGCGATGCGAAAAGCCAAAGAAGAATAGTGTAACGAAATGTAAGCGTTCCTCGATCAGGTCCACATACTCCCCACCTGCACCACCCCTTTTTTGACTTTACCAAAGGATGACTCTGAGGAGTACACACACATTTATCTCTTTATTTGAGACATTCCGTTTAGGGGAGTGCGTGAAAATCACTGGTTCCCGTGATATAGAGGGATGTAGGATATGTAGGAATGTACGGGCATCCCGAAGAGAATTTCTGAAGTATGAATTCAACATATCCCGGTATTCTCGGGTTATTTTCCGAATCCAGAATTAGATTCGGACATAACATTCGGGCCAGATAAGGAACATGTACCATTAGTCTGGGATGACAACGAAAGCCAGAAGTTGTATTTTATGCTGTACCTTTCTAATATAGTGAACACCCAATTACCGTTAAAGGTAAGAACCCATTATATATATATATATATATATGTTTGTTTCTCGTCAGACAAAACCTTGTGTTATTTTCTTGGGCCAAGCAATGCGCACTCCGCGGCGGAAGTGGTTTGACCTCAGTGACAGGGTCACCCTTGTGTCGGCGGACAGTTCAGAAAATGGCTAAGCTTTTCTGTGCTGTGTCTGGCTTAATAGTTTGCATAAACTAGTTTGAATCCTGCAGCTGTGGGAGAGGCCTAATCGAGGAAATACATCTGAAATATACCTCCTCATATCCAGAGCATTCGATGGAATCCCATCAAGGGGAAGTTACAACCAGTACTCATGTCATCAAGTGGCGCGCCAGAAACAAAGCACCGATACACACACAGATACACACATACCGTCTGTTACTTCCAAGTGCGTTAGTCGGTACTGATTCTTTTGTGTGTACCCACACCTAACCTGTGTGGCTGGGCTGAATAAGACAGTCTGTACTGTCCACACACCTAGTCTTTTCTGCGTAATCGAGTGCGCTAATCTGTGTTGTCTTTATACATACACCTATCATTTCTTGCGTAACTGCGTGAGCTAATCTGTGTTGTCTTTATACACACATCTACCATTTCTTGCGAATCTGCGTGCGTTGTCTTTATACACACGCCTACACTATTCTGCGTGACAGAGTAGGCTAGTTGTGATGTCATCATGAACACACTTGCCTTTCGTAACTTGAGTGCGTTGGTGGGTGTGGCCTTACATGGCTCCATGGTCTTGTCTACAAAGGTCCGTCAGTCGTAGCAAGTCATAACAGTTGGACTCGTAACTCTATAAACAGGGTCTTGAACCATGGCTTGATCAACAGATCAGTTCTGTTGGTTAAGTACATCTTTGGTCAAACAAATGCAGTATATCAGAGAGGATGTTCTATTGGACAGACCTATGATATTGGTCTGTTCATAACGGGCTGAAAGACACAGGAGAGTGTTGGGTGAAAAGTGATGCAGGAGGTGGGGTATATGAGCTTAACAGAGGAAGTTCCTCGTGTTACGGAATTCCCTAGTTGGGTTTGCACCATTCAGTGTCAGAAGTCGAGCGAGCGAGAGAGAGAGAGAGAGAGAGAGAGAGAGAGAGAGAGAGAGAGAGAGAGAGAGAGAGAGAGAGAGAGAGAGAGAGAGAGGGGGGGGATTGCTCCGAAGAACCTCTGAGGTGCAGACTCCCAAACGACATCGTTACTCTTAACAGCCTCCACCCAGAAGAAAGGGAGCATGCATCAATACTCAGGCTGAGCCAGTGACGAAGTGCAGCTATGTTGAAGACTGTCAGTACACACGGAAGGAGTCTAACAATAATTCAGGTGACCTCCTACCCAGACTGAACCACGGGTACACTAAACCATCCCGACACTACTAACCTTGCTCTCCGACAGTCTTGGTTCTCATCCTGTAGAAAATCTATCTTGTCTGACTTTCTAAAGGAAGAGGTCTCCAATATTCCAATAAAGATGTCTATTTTCTCTTCAAATCCTAACGCTACTAACGCTGCTTTTTGACAGTCTTGATGATTAACTTCCTAAAAGACTACTCACATCATTTAGAAAACCTCTTTTGTCTGACTTTCTTAGGGACGAGGTCTCTAGTACAGATTTCTATTTTATCCTTCCTCCGTTATGTTTTTGATATGATTAAGTTAGGTATCTGCTGTTGATATTTATTTTTTCTTTATTCTGTTTTATTTTGTCCGTAGTCCTTAATCGGGCGACACCAACATAGTGGTAGACATAATTTCTAGCACAGTAACATAGATTATAACTGCAGGGAATGGAGATCCCACGCCCAACCTGTTAAATAGTCAACCAACACAGAGCTTGTATCCTCACTCGCTACACGCTGAGGGAGATACTGAGTTGAGGCTCTGAGCACTTATGGACGGAATGATTCGATGTGCAATGAGGATCATCTGTTGATTAACTATTTACTAATCTTTGAATGCTGCACCGAACAACACTGGTTCTGAACGCCTTATAAGAAAACATAAAATATGAAGCAAAGCAAGAAACCGGACACCGTAATCTTCTTTTGGAACTGACAATTTAGTTCTCATGTTTACAACACAGACAGGACGACAGTAGACCCCGCACACAGACAGGTGAATGTCTCGTAATTAAGAAGTTTCCACACAGACAATAGACACTGTATATTGATGATGTTTCATACACGCTAGCTATTAAAGTTGATTACATAGCCTATGAGAATAGAGATTGAGGCAGTCATTCCAGCTCTTTGAGTCGATTATATTCAGTTTGAGAAATAGATAGAGGTAGTAAGTCTTATACTTGATTACATCCAGTATGAAATTGGGGATTGAGGCAGTCATTCTAGTTCTTAGAGTTGATTATATAAATATGAGAATAGAGATAGAGGTAGTCATTCTTCCTCTTAGAGTTGATTATATAAATATGAGAATAGAGATAGAGGCAGTCATTTTAGCTCTTAGAGTTGATTACATCGATATGAGAATAGAGATAGAGGTAGTCATTCTACCTCTTGGAGATAGAAGCAGACGATCTAACTGGCTAGCTGATTTTCGTTTGCTAGTCTTGTTAAATAAGTTACTTTCTGAAATTTCTTAACACACCGATCTGGATATTTTATTTCGAAGTCTTCTTTGGCCCTTTCGTTTTATGCAAGACAGATAGACACACAGACACTTTGTTAGACAGACAGACGGACGAAGAGACGAACGGATGGACGGATATACACTTTATTAGGCAGACAGACACTTAGTTAAGCAGACAGTCAGGCAGACGGAGAGACGGACAGACAGACAGTTATCCGCCAACTCACATATCCTGCACTTACCCACACACAAAACCCGCACCCACCCACACATCCCCCACTTACACACATATTACCCACCCACACAATCTCTCCCACCCACACATCCCGCATCCACACACATCCCCGCCCACCCCCAACCTACACACACTTACCCTCCCACACATCCTCCACCCACACAGTCGCCAACACTTAGGTAGACAGCCAGACAGATGTTACCTGTACTGTTATCTTTCAGACATGGCCCACATTCAGACGGACAGACAGTCATATAGACACTTAGTTAGGCAGACAGACAGCCAGCTAGACAGACAGACAGAAAGGCAGGCTAACAGACAGACAGATGTTACCGGTGCGGTTATCTTTCAGACATGACCAATATCCAGACAGACATATAGACAATCATATAGACAATTAGTTAGGCAGACAGGCAGCTAGATCGACAAACACTTAGTTAGCAGACAAACAGCCAGAGACAGATAGTCAGCTAGACAGACATACACTTATGCAGACAGACAGACAGACAGACAGACAGACAGACAGACAGACAGACAGACAGTCAGGTATGTTACCTGTATGGTTATTTTTCAGACAGGACCATCATCCAGACAGACTTACAGACAGACAGTTAGATAGACAGGCACTTAGTTAGACAGACAGGCAGCCGGGTATGTTACCTGTACGATTATCTTTCAGACAGGACCATCATCAAGGCGTGAAAATCCCGTTCCCCACGGAGCAGATGGCCATAGATGAAGTCATCCGTTTCCTCAACAATGCGGCCGGCTGCATCAACTTCCCTAAGGACGTGGTCATTGTCCCCATGCCGGCCAGACTCGACCCATTCAGAAATTCTCCAATCCGGGTTCTAGGTGAGTAGCTTGTTCTCTTCATCTTCGTCGTTACTGTCGTCAACATCCCCACCAACATTATCGTAATCACCACCAACTTTATCATCACCACCATCTTCATCATCATTACTGTGATTCTCATTACCATTTGACATTTGTTTTTATTCCTGTCAGTTCTACCTATAGATGGCGTCGGCTTGGCCGCGGTGTTTAACTCGCTCTCACTTAAACTGCCCGTGCGCTGATGGCGAGGTAGTGGGTTCATTCAACACACTGGTCAGTTGGGCTTACATTTTGACTCCTTGTTCAGAAAGCAACGGCAAACCACTGAAAGTAAAATTGTCTATATGTGCTGGTGGTGACTGCAGCGACCTGCAAAGGAGAACTTATTTATTTAGTTATATCTGAGTTGGTGGGTTTGTTGAAGGCCTATGCTCCATTAAGAATTAAGAAGAAGAAGAAGATGATGACGATGATAATCTTTGATAATAATGTTGACGCTTATGATGACTTTGATAATAATGATGATGCTGATGCTGATGATGATGATGACTTTGATAATAATAGTGACGTGATGATGATGATGACGATGATGATGATGATGATGATGATGATGATGATGATGATGATGATGATGAGGTTGTGGGTTCGATTCCGGGCCATGTTGCTCGGTTCACGAGTAGAATTTTCTCGGAGACTCCTGAGGGGAATCGTAGCACTCTCAGCCACATGTATACAAGGCTAGATATGGGTTCTTCAGCTATGTTGAGTTGAGTTGACTCAAGAACTGAAAAAGGCAGTTCATTTCATGCAGGCCACAACATTGCAGATACAGGCTTGATTCCAAGCAAATGAAAACAAGCCGAAAGGGGAAAAAAATCAACTAACTAACGCACTCTACACTGTACGCACGTATCGAACTCAAAGCATAGCATATTTGATTCCGTGGACTATCTTTTTGCGTCAACGTTTCTCTTCCGTTAATAAAACCTGGTCGCAAATTCCTCCGCGCAGTGAAGATTACAAAATATGATGACCCTATGTAGGGTTGCCAGATACGTGGGCACCAAAAGGAGGACATAATAAGACAAAAAGGAGGACAAAGGAGGACATAATAAGACAAAAAGGAGGACAAAGGAGGACATATTGAATGTTTAATTTAAATCGTTCTAGATTAAACGTACAATCAGTACAATTTTATTACAATAGCTGCCAATAAAGTTTTATCATAGCAGGTGGTTGGTTTACAGAATGAAAATATTATTTCAAAGCAGTAAACAGCCTCAACAGCCTCTCAACAGCTGAAAACAAACTGAGCCATCTAGTTCTAGAGTGATATAGTAGTTGCTGATAGTTTAAAGTTTCTGTTCTGACAATGTATATAGAAAAGTAATTGAATATCTTCAAGACAATAGACTCAACGTCATTTTGCATGAGCAGAACATCCAACGCCTACTAATGGCTTGCTCAAGGCTTCCTTCAAATGCGAGAACACATTTCTACCTTCTCTTCTGTTAATGACTCTAAAATTCACATTGGCATTGTCACCAGCAAAAGCAACCCATTTGGAATACACATCATGTTTTTGGAGTGTTCTCAAAACATACTGGGGTATAGTTTCTGAGGTTTCATTTGGTGTGTTGTCTAACTCGAGAATCTTAGTTTGGATTCCACCTGCTTTCCAGTCAAAGTACTGAGCAACGATCGGAAATATTTTCTGCGAACCGTGATTGCTAGCATCTGTCGAAAGACCAAAAAATGAAATACCACTTAAAGATTTATCCACTTCATCAACAGTGTGTGTGTTGGGGGGAGGGGGGGGGGGCAATCACCTGGTTTATTATTGCTTCAATCAATCTATCAATCAATCATGTGCCATGCCGGAAAGCGTGGGCGGTCATAACTCGCCATTTCACTCGATCACCAGTGTCGTGGATCAGCTAAGTGTTCCTGTCTCGTCCATGTCATGTGGCCAAGCCATCCAGGTATTTTCCTCTCGGTCTTCCTCTTGGTCTGTTCCCTTCGATCTTGCCAGTTGTCACCAAGTTCTCCAATCCATTTCTTCTCATAACATGTCCAAAAAATTTTGACTTTCTACGTCTAATTTCTCTAATCAGTTTACGATGTTCATTTGTCTCCTGTATTACTTGGTCATTGGTTTTTCTGTCTGTCCATGGTATTCTTTACATTTTCCTCAGAAACCATATTTCTGCAGCCATCAGATGTTTTTCAGCTTGACTGCTCATTGTCCAAGTTTCACATCCATACAAAAGAACAGGCTCTATGTATCCCCTCAACAATCTTTTTCTCGTTTCAATTGACATCTTTTTATTGGTCAGAATGTTTTTCATCTTGCTAAAGGCTACTTTCGCCATGGCGATTATTGTTCTAATCTCTTCAAGGCATCTCCCATCAGATGTTATGACTGTTCCAAGATAATTGTACCGATTCACTTGTTGAAGAATATTTCCATTTACTTGTACATTGTGGCACTTCTTTCTTCCTAGTGACGACCATAACCTGAGTCTTTTTACAATTTAATTCTAACCCCAGTTGGTCACTGTGTACAACAACCGCATCTACTAATTGTTGCAGGTCCTGCGCATTGTCTGCAATTAATACTGTATCATCTGCATATCTAATGTTATTGATGTTTCGTCCTCCAATGCTGATTCCATTTATATCTTCTACATTTCTGAAAATATTTTCACTGTATAGGGAAAAAAGATCTGGAGACATCACATATCCCTGCCTAACACCTCTCTTAATTGGCTGATACTGTTCCACTTCATTATCAATCCTTATTGCAGCTTGTTGTTTCCAATATATGTTTTTTATAAGTCTTTCCCATCAATTTGTAGATCTGCAAGCATATCCACCATGTTGACATGTCTAACTCTATCAAAAGCCTTTGTATAGTCAATAAAGCAAAGATGTATATCCTTGTTTACTTCTATAGCATTAGAATTATTGCTTCAGTCTTTGTTTTTGCACAAGTAGTATTTTTAACAATTTCTGAATCTTCAAATAATGTGTGCATCAAACCAGCTCTGCAGGTCATAGAGTTGTAAGACTGATGATGACAAACTGTGTGAAATGCAAAAGTTGCTTCAGCCGCATGCGCTTTCAGCAACACATTTGAGTACTTAGGCTGAAAAAAAAAACAGGAGGACATAATAAGACAAAAAGGAGGACAAAGGAGGACATATTAAATGTTTAATTTAAATCGTTCCAGATTAAACCCACAATCCGTACAATTTTATTACAATAAACTAAACTAAACTAAAAAAAAAAAAAAAAAGACGTAAATGTGCAAGATGACGCGGACACTTTGATTACGTCTCTCACTGTCAACATGGCGCATTTCACATTTGGTATAAATAGGAAAATTAAATAAATATATTTAAGCAATGAGTTTTAATAAAGAATGTAAACACACGGTAGAGTGTAGATACCTTGTAAGTTGTAACAACAATACATAAAAAATGATCACATAAAATAATTAAACAAGCCGGACATTTTAAAGGTGTTTAGCTTTGCCTTCCGGACGAGGACATTAGGCTAAAAAGTAGGACATGTCCTCTCTTTGCCGGACGTCTGGCAACCCTAGCCGTATGACATCATCGACCCAGAATAATTTTCTACTTCCGGGACGATCTATTCCTCTTTCTTTTATGCTCCTTATTATTTACTTCTCTGTCTTCCCCTTGTGTCTCTGTGGCTAAGAGCTTGCGAACGCTGTTTGTGAGTCCGTATACCCGGGTTCGAAACACAGCGGTGCTGGTTTTTTCGAAAAAGGTATAGGAGCCGGTCGTTCAGAAAGCAATGGCAAACTACTGAACGCAAAATTTGCCCAGGAATCACGAACAGCGAAAATGCTGGGGTTGCTGCTACATCCTGTAAAGGACATGCAACTTCCCCTTGTTCTCTTTCCCTCGATCTTGCCAGTTGTCACCAAGTACTCCATTTTATTTCGTCTTATAATGTGACCAGAAAATTCTGACTGATTATAGTGAATGGTGAATGCAGACGTGGTGATGATGTCTGAACGTTTGCAGGTCATTGTTTCGCGATGGGAGAGGCTTCCAAGTTGCACTACACCGAGGACGTGAATGTGATACTGAACCATGTGGCCACAGGCTACGTTGTCTGTCACGCAGCATACCAAGCCTTCCACGCGGTAGGTCCACCCTTTTTCGTGGCTTAATTATTTCAAAACAATCATCATCCAATGCCTTGTCGACTGGGTGGGCGATCATGCCTCCACAAATTAAAATCTCCGACGTAGTGGATCAATTCGTGTGTTGACTCCCTCCGTGCAATGACACAAGATTGTCAAGAATCTTTTAACGATCTCTCTCTCTCTCTCTCTCTCTCTCTCTCTCTCTCTCTCTCTCTCTCTCTCTCTCTCTCTCTCTCTCTCTCTCTCTCTCTCTCTCTCTCTCTCTCTCTCTGCCTGCAAACCTTTACGGTTGTCACAATATGTTCCAAATTTTGTCTTCTCAAAGCGTGGCCAGAAATCGATGGCTGCCTCTTTCTGATGTTTGTGATAGGTTGTCTTTGCGACTTAACTTAACTTAACTTCCCTCAAAACGTCCCGTTTGTTCTGTTTGGCTGTCCAAATAATTTTCATCATTCTTCTACCAAACCAAATCTCCAAGGCTTCCATGGATTTTTTCGCCTGTTAACTAATTGTCCAGGATTCGCAGTCGTATGTTAAAACTGGTTCTATGTAACATGCACGAACTTATTGCACAAAACGTTCGTTTGATAGGATGCAGTTTCTGCTTGTCATATTCTGCTCTTTATCTCAGTGATGCATCTACCATCTGATGTTATCCATTGTTAAAAACAATATATTCATTTTTTTAATTTAAACAAAAGCCACAAAGAATATGTTGCACGAAGTATTGCCTGACATATTTCGCTGCATCTCGTCAGGTGCATACTGCAGACTCCCATCTCATCTAATCCCATCTTGTTGTAATTTGCGGTGTCGATGTAAAGCATAATTGAGTTGAGTTGAGCTAAGAACCGACATCACTGCTCTCAGGATATTCCATATGCGTACCGTCTCCTCGTTCAACAGCCAGCGAAGACTCATACTACTAATCGTTCCCACCTCTATCTGATTGAAAGTTCTCCTTGTATTCCCTTTCATGAGATTCTTCCAGAACCCCAACCAATACCCCGCAATCTCATTCTGTCCACATTGTAAACATCACATTGCGTAATTTTCTTTCTCTTTTTTTTTCCTGACATTGTCCAGGTTTGGCATTGGTAGCATAGAGGTGGTAGGACAATTGTGTTGTAGAGTGTTTTTTTAAAAGTATCTATTGATGCGTGTTTATTCTTTAGTATTGGTGCCTATCACGAAGTTCTTGATGATAGGTGCGTGATATTGGTCGTTGTCTAGGTAACGATACTCCTGGTGTGTCAATTGAGCTCTCTCACTGTCTTACACTATGACTCACACCCGCAGTGCACATTCATCAGTCAGTAAACAAGATCGATTTTGGCGCACATAATCCTTTAATACAGAAATAACACAGACCCACGGAACATATTTATATATCCAGAAACAATATATATAATCCATAGAATATCCATATCCTCCTCACAACATTAACACGCACACATCACTGTCTTCTCACGGCCTGCTGAATCTCAAATGCACACGACCGTTAATCCAGCTCCTATCCACCGCTGGACCTCACACATCACAACCCACACACTGGGTCTAGCCTCTGCTAATGATATCCAACCGACTCTGGGTTCAAGCCTTCATTCAACACTGGGAGAACAACACAACACAAGAACTGACCCACCGTCAGTCTAAACTCCCACGTCCTCGACAACCGATCTGTTCGGCGTCAAAACATCAACTCCCTGAAACGACCTGACTCGCAGCCGGTCTCAGCTTCATCTCCCCATCCATCCCCTGGGGGTTTCCACTCACACCCGCCCCATTATTTCTCAGGGTTGATTGTTTTTCTTGTAGCCAGGTCACTCACCTCAATGTCAATGACCCAGGCATATGTCAGTGCCATTTGTCCAGTGAGTTGGTTTTCCTTATTACATCTATAATTTCGTCTTCTGAGTTGTCATTTGATGATAATATACTTCCTTAATACTTGAAACTCTTTACTTGTCATTGTTATATGTCATTTATATCACTGTTATATATGTCATTAATGCCGTTGTTATATGTCATTAATGTAGCTGTTGTACATGTCATGTATATCACTGTGATATATGCCATTAATGTCAGTTTTATATATATATATATATATATATATATATATATATATATATATATATATATATATATATATATATATATATATATGCAACTTACGACCATTCGACTTTACGACCACGATCACTAGCCATATTATTAACTGGAGTCTAGTGCTTCCACATTGACGTGGATAGGCCTTAGGTTCATACCAGAGTGCGATCAGCATTGCCAGTAGTGGGTTGTGCTCAATATTTAAAGATTTATTTCTGCCTCAATTATCAGTCGAACGGCGTTGTCTGCAAAGATCAGGTTGTGTGACGGTTTATTCCATGCTCAGTCTTCGTAGACTTAGATGGATAACCTGATTTTTGCAGATGATGCTGCAGTTACGACCCACTCTGAGGAAGAATTACAATGTCTACTATCTGCATTCTCCAATGCTTGTTCAGAGTTTGGTTTAACAATTAGCAAAAAGAAGACACAGAGTATGTCACAAGGTGCACATGGGGTACCATCAATCTTTATTGACGACGCCGAACTAGAGATGGTAGACCATGTAATAATAATGTTTCCTATAGTATTTTCCACACCTGTATTTTGTATGTTTTGCAAATATTAAACCAGTTGTACATATACAGTTAATACAGTGTTTTTCTTTAACCCGACGATGTAAAAATAAGAAACAAAATGGTGTAGAGATGATACGAATGACTCAAAATGAACATCGAAAATTATGATTTATAACAATAATAAAAGAAATTTATGATATAATTTAACTTAAATATTTGTATAACATCACTTCACATTACTGTACACATAGCTTACTCAACTTACAAGCAAATCGCGTTACGACCGGTCTGTCGGAACCCATCGTGGCCGTAAGTCGAGCACTAGCTGTGTGTGTATATATATATATATATATATATATATATATATATATATATATATATATATATATATATATATATATATATATATATATATATATATATATATATATATATATATAAAAGAAGCTTGGCTATTAAAGACGATAAAACAAAGAAAATTGAAATATTTTGATCACTTGAAACGTCACGAAAGTTTGGAGACAACAATAATGGAGGGGTATATGCCTGGGAAGAGAGGAAGAAGAAGGCCAAAGAGAAGATGGGTGCAGGATGTGGCGGATGATCTCCAGATGGGTGTATCAGACGCGGGACATCTTGTTTATGATCGAGAGGTTTTTTTCAGGAAAGTTGTTATGGGAGCGAGGTTCTGCAAAGAACATGTTACTGAATGAATGAATGAATGAATGTATATATATATATACATGACATTGGCACCTTGCCGTCTTGACAGACGATAGTTTGTGCTTTAAAAAGGCATAATAACTTTTAACTATGGCGGTAGCGAGTGTGACTGATAAGGCCAATTTGCGCTGTAAATGTCCGTTCACAGTGGGTGCATGTGAACACGTGGTCATTTCCACCATCATGCACCATCTTACGTCTCAAACGCTTGGTGTGTGACTTTTCTGCAATAATTTTCTCCTTTGACTTTATTCCATTTCTGATATTTGCCCTCCATGCAACACGTTCAGCGGCGACTTGCTCCCAATGTGCATTATCAATGCCTGTATCAATCATGTCCCGCTTACACACATCTTTGTATCGTAGTAGAGGCCGACCCTGAGATCTCTTATATAAATTAATGTCACGGTTACTCGTGTCATTTATGTCACGGTTACACGTGTCATTGTCACTGTTGTCATTGTCACTGTTATATGTAATTAATGTCAGTTATAGGTCATTATCACTGTTATGTAATTAATGTACTGGTATGCCATTGTCACTGTTATATGTGATTAATGGCACTTACATCATTAACGTCACATTTATGCCATTAATGTCACCGTTATGTCATTAATGTCACAGTTATGTCATTAAGGTTTTGTCATGTCATTCATGTTGCTCTTATGTCATTAATGCCGCGGTTGTATGTCATTAAATTCGTTGTTGTATATCATTAATGTCGCTGTTGTATGTGACTGTTGTATGTCATTAATGTCAGCTATATGTCATTGTCACTGTTATGTCATTAACGTCACTGTTATGCAGTTAATGTCACTGTTATATATCATTAATGCCACCTGTGTCATTGATACTACTGAGCCAAGAAATCAACAACCAGCTGAAAGATTTGATGTTGACAGCGATGTCCTGTAAAGGATATGCGAAAAAATATCATTAATGTCACTGTTATGTCATTCATGTCACTGTTATGTCATTAATGTCGCTGTTATATCATTAATATCGCTGTTGTATGTCATTAATGTCGCTGTTGTATATCATTAATGTCGCTGTTGTATATCATTAATGTCGCTGTTATATATGTAATTAATGTCACTGTTACATGCCAGTAATCTCCCAGTTACATGCCATCAGAGTTAACAATTACCCCTATTAATGTCCCTGTTATATTCAAAGAGTGGGGGACAGGCATCAGTCCGGGCGCTGTTTGACACGCTGATATTCGATGGCTTCGCGTCGGCAATCATACCCAGTACACTGACAGTTTACATCATCAGGTGAGACTGTTGGTATTCTTTTCTTACCTGAGTGCTTGTAGTTGTTACTTAACTATGTTTAGCCCGGTTAGTTGTTACTTAATTATGTTTACCCCAGGTAGCTGTTACTTAACTATGTGTACTTCAGATAGTTGTTAATTATGTTTACTCAGAGTAGTCCTGATAGTTGATACTTACCTACGTTAACACCGGGCATTTGTTATTTATTTATGTTGAAATAATGGGTAGTTGTTAAATTGTCTACCCAATGTATCTTGTTTCTTAACAATGACTGCTCCAGGTAGTTGTTACCTCACTATGGCTACTCTAGCAATTTGTTACTTAACAGTCTACTCCATACAGTTGTTACTTAACTATGTCTACTCAGGGTATTTTGTTAATTAACTGTGTCTACTCCGGGTAATTTCTATTAACTATGTCTACTCCAGATAGTTGTTACTTAACAGTGATTACTCCGGGTAGTTTCTATTAACTATGCCTACTCCAGATAGTTGTTACTTAACAGTGATTACTCCGGGTAGTTTCTATTAACTTATTAATGTAGTTGTTACTTAACAGTGATTACTCCGGGTAGTTTCTATTAACTTATTAATGTAGTTGTTACTTAACAGTGATTACTCCGGGTAGTTTCTATTAACTATGTCTACTCCAGATAGTTGTTACATAACAGTGATTACTCCGGGAAGTTTCGATTAACTATGCCTACTCCAGATAGTTGTTACTTAACAGTGATTACTCCGGGTAGTTTCTATTAACTTATTATTGTAGTTGTTACTTAACAGTGATTACTCCGGGTAGTTTCTATTAACTATGTCTATTCCAGATAGTTGTTACATAACAGTGATTACTCCGGTAAGTTTCTATTAACTATGTCTATTCCAGATAGTTGTTACATAACAGTGATTACTCCGGTAAGTTTCTATTAACTATGTCTACTCCAGATAGTTGTTACGTAACAGTGATTACTCCGGTAAGTTTCTATTAACTATGTCTACTCCAGATAGTTGTTACATAACAGTGATTACTCCGGTAAGTTTCTATTAACTATGTCTACTCCAGATAGTTGTTACATAACAGTGATTACTCCGGGTAGTTTCTATTAACTATGTCTACTCCAGATAGTTGTTACTTAACAGTGATTACTCCGGGTAGTTTCTATTAACTATGTCTACTCCAGATAGTTGTTACATAACAGTGATTACTCCGGTAAGTTTCTATTAACTATGTCTACTCCAGATAGTTGTTACGTAACAGTGATTACTCCGGGTAGTTTCTATTAACTTATTATTGTAGTTGTTACATAACAGTGATTACTCCGGTAAGTTTCTATTAACTATGTCTACTCCAGATAGTTGTTACTTAACAGTGATTACTCCGGGTAGTTTCTATTAACTTATTATTGTAGTTGTTACATAACAGTGATTACTCCGGTAAGTTTCTATTAACTATGTCTACTCCAGATAGTTGTTACATAACAGTGATTACTCCGGTAAGTTTCTATTAACTATGTCTACTCCAGATAGTTGTTACATAACAGTGATTACTCCGGTAAGTTTCTATTAACTATGTCTACTCCAGATAGTTGTTACATAACAGTGATTACTCCGGTAAGTTTCTATTAACTATGTCTACTCCAGATAGTTGTTACGTAACAGTGATTACTCCGGGTAGTTTCTATTAACTATGTCTACTCCAGATAGTTGTTACATAACAGTGATTACTCCGGGTAGTTTCTATTAACTATGTCTACTCCAGATAGTTGTTAATAACAGTGATTACTCCGGTAAGTTTCGATTAACTATGCCTACTCCAGATAGTTGTTACTTAACAGTGATTACTCCGGGTAGTTTCTATTAACTTATTATTGTAGTTGTTACTTAACAGTGATTACTCCGGGTAGTTTCTATTAACTATGTCTACTCCAGATAGTTGTTACATAACAGTGATTACTCTGGTAAGTTTCTATTAACTATGTCTACTCCAGATAGTTGTTACTTAACAGTGATTACTCCGGGTAGTTTCTATTAACTATGTCTACTCCAGATAGTTGTTACATAACAGTGATTACTCCGGTAAGTTTCTATTAACTATGCCTACTCCAGATAGTTGTTACTTAACAGTGATTACTCCGGGTAGTTTCTATTAACTTATTATTGTAGTTGTTACTTAACAGTGATTACTCCGGGTAGTTTCTATTAACTATGTCTACTCCAGATAGTTGTTACATAACAGTGATTACTCCGGTAAGTTTCTATTAACTATGTCTACTCCAGATAGTTGTTACTTAACAGTGATTACTCCGGTAAGTTTCTATTAACTATGTCTACTCCAGATAGTTGTTACATAACAGTGATTACTCCGGTAAGTTTCTATTAACTATGTCTACTCCAGATAGTTGTTACGTAACAGTGATTACTCCGGTAAGTTTCTATTAACTATGTCTACTCCAGATAGTTGTTACGTAACAGTGATTACTCCGGTAAGTTTCTATTAACTATGTCTACTCCAGATAGTTGTTACGTAACAGTGATTACTCCGGTAAGTTTCTATTAACTATGTCTACTCCAGATAGTTGTTACTTAACAGTGATTACTCCGGGTAGTTTCTATTAACTTATTATTGTAGTTGTTACTTAACAGTGATTACTCCGGGTAGTTTCTGTTAACTATGTCTACTCCAGATAGTTGTTACATAACAGTGATTACTCCGGTAAGTTTCTATTAACTATGTCTACTCCAGATAGTTGTTACTTAACAGTGATTACTCCGGTAAGTTTCTATTAACTATGTCTACTCCAGATAGTTGTTACATAACAGTGATTACTCCGGTAAGTTTCTATTAACTATGTCTACTCCAGATAGTTGTTACATAACAGTGATTACTCCGGGTAGTTTCTATTAACTATGTCTACTCCAGATAGTTGTTACTTAACAGTGATTACTCCGGGTAGTTTCTATTAACTATGTCTACTCCAGATAGTTGTTACTTAACAGTGATTACTCCGGTAAGTTTCTATTAACTATGTCTACTCCAGATAGTTGTTACGTAACAGTGATTACTCCGGGTAGTTTCTATTAACTTATTATTGTAGTTGTTACTTAACAGTGATTACTCCGGGTAGTTTCTATTAACTATGTCCACTCCAGATAGTTGTTACTTAACAGTGATTACTCCGGGTAGTTTCTATTAACTATGTCTACTCCAGATAGTTGTTACATAACAGTGATTACTCCGGTAAGTTTCTATTAACTATGTCTACTCCAGATAGTTGTTACGTAACAGTGATTACTCCGGGTAGTTTCTATTAACTATGTCTACTCCAGATAGTTGTTACATAACAGTGATTACTCCGGGTAGTTTCTATTAACTATGTCTACTCCAGATAGTTGTTACATAACAGTGATTACTCCGGTAAGTTTCGATTAACTATGCCTACTCCAGATAGTTGTTACTTAACAGTGATTACTCCGGGTAGTTTCTATTAACTTATTATTGTAGTTGTTACTTAACAGTGATTACTCCGGGTAGTTTCTATTAACTATGTCTACTCCAGATAGTTGTTACATAACAGTGATTACTCCGGTAAGTTTCTATTAACTATGTCTACTCCAGATAGTTGTTACTTAACAGTGATTACTCCGGGTAGTTTCTATTAACTATGTCTACTCCAGATAGTTGTTACATAACAGTGATTACTCCGGTAAGTTTCTATTAACTATGCCTACTCCAGATAGTTGTTACTTAACAGTGATTACTCCGGGTAGTTTCTATTAACTTATTATTGTAGTTGTTACTTAACAGTGATTACTCCGGGTAGTTTCTATTAACTATGTCTACTCCAGATAGTTGTTACATAACAGTGATTACTCCGGTAAGTTTCTATTAACTATGTCTACTCCAGATAGTTGTTACTTAACAGTGATTACTCCGGTAAGTTTCTATTAACTATGTCTACTCCAGATAGTTGTTACATAACAGTGATTACTCCGGTAAGTTTCTATTAACTATGTCTACTCCAGATAGTTGTTACGTAACAGTGATTACTCCGGTAAGTTTCTATTAACTATGTCTACTCCAGATAGTTGTTACGTAACAGTGATTACTCCGGTAAGTTTCTATTAACTATGTCTACTCCAGATAGTTGTTACGTAACAGTGATTACTCCGGTAAGTTTCTATTAACTATGTCTACTCCAGATAGTTGTTACTTAACAGTGATTACTCCGGGTAGTTTCTATTAACTTATTATTGTAGTTGTTACTTAACAGTGATTACTCCGGGTAGTTTCTATTAACTATGTCTACTCCAGATAGTTGTTACATAACAGTGATTACTCCGGTAAGTTTCTATTAACTATGTCTACTCCAGATAGTTGTTACTTAACAGTGATTACTCCGGTAAGTTTCTATTAACTATGTCTACTCCAGATAGTTGTTACATAACAGTGATTACTCCGGTAAGTTTCTATTAACTATGTCTACTCCAGATAGTTGTTACGT
>OY992876.1:398964616-399349616 GCA_963921405.1 Cepaea hortensis
TGCATTTCCTCTCACCAGGCTAAGGTTTGTACCCTACCAATTGATCTCCTCTGCCTGATGCCATTAGCACAATGTCTGGTGTTGAGTTTGGTGAGCTCTGCCCCGACATTCGACGCTAACAGAAAGCAGGCAGTACCGTCTACTGTCATGCGGAAGCTCAGTCATCTGACTCAGACTTGACACATAACTAGAATGCTATGATAATGTATTTGTTTTGTTATAAATAAAACCTTAACACTATCTACAGATCGGTTTCCCGTGATTAACAGTCTTGTACAAAGAATTGGTTTACGTAGGAGACGAGATTCAATTATCATAGCTCTTGTCACTGCTGTTTGCATTATACTTCTGATACTGTATGCTTTTCACTGATTTTGCCATTGCTTGCAGGATTATTACAGATATTTCCGTCACACGCTTTCTGACTGATCTCTTCCTGTCGTTGACATTCCACTGGCATTGTCTGTAGTCCTTTGTCTCAGTTGCAATAGACCTGGGCCATGCTGTATCTGAGTGGGTCATGTATATGTAGACTGGGTTATGTTGTTTAGACTCAGTCATGCTGTATAAACTGGGCCATGCTGTATAAACTGGGTCTTGCTATAAATGTAGACATGGGCCATGCTATATAGACTGGGTCATGCTATACATGTAGACAGGGGCCATGCTGTATAGACTGGGTCATGCTGTAAATGTAGACAGGGGTCATGCTGTATAGACAAGGGCCATGCTGTATATGAGTGGGTCATGTATATGTAGACTGGGTTATGTTGTTTAGACTCAGTCATGCTGTATAAACTGGGTCATGCTATAAATGTAAACAAGGGTCATGCTGTATAAACTGGGTCATGCTATAAATGTAGACAGGGGCCATGCTGTATAGACTGGGTCATGCTGTAAATGTAGACATGGGCCATGCTGTATAGACTGGGTCATGCTGTAAATGTAGACATGGGCCATGCTGTATAAACTGGGTCATGCTGTAAATGTAGACATGGGCCATGCTGTATAGACTGGGTCATGCTGTAAATGTAGTCATGGGCCATGCTGTATAAACTGGGTCATGCTGTAAATGTAGACATGGGCCATACTGTATAGACTGGGTCATGCTGTAAATGTAGACATGGGCCATGCTGTATAGACTGGGTCATGCTGTAAATGTAGACATGGGCCATGCTGTATAGAATGGGTCATGCTGTAAATGTAGACATGGGCCATGCTGTATAGACTGGGTCATGCTGTAAATGTAGTCATGGGCCATGCTGTATAAACTGGGTCATGCTGTAAATGTAGACATGGTCCATGCTGTATAAACTGGGTCATGCTGTAAATGTAGACATGGGCCATGCTGTATAAACTGGGTCATGCTGTAAATGTAGACATGGGCCATGCTGTATAGACTGGGTCATGCTGTAAATGTAGACAGGGGCCATGCTGTATAAACTGGGTCATGCTGTAAATGTAGACATGGGCCATGCTGTATAGACTGGGTCATGCTGTAAATGTAGTCATGGGCCATGCTGTATAGACTGGGTCATGCTGTAAATGTAGACAGGGGCCATGCTGTATAAACTGGGTCATGCTATAAATGTAGACAGGGGCCATGCTGTATAGACTGGGTCATGCTGTAAATGTAGACAGGGGCCATGCTGTATAGACTGGGTCATGCTGTAAATGTAGACAGGGGCCATGCTGTATAGACTGGGTCATGCTGTAAATGTAGACAGGGGCCATGCTGTATAAACTGGGTCATGCTATAAATGTAGACAGGGGCCATGCTGTATAGACTGGGTCATGCTGTAAATGTAGACAAGGGCCATGCTGTATAGACTGGGTCATGCTGTAAAAGTAGACAAGGGCCATGCTGTATATGAGTGGGTCATGTATATGTAGACTGGGTTATGTTGTTTAGACTCAGTCATGCTGTATAAACTGGGTCATGCTATAAATGTAGACAAGGGTCATGCTGTATACACTGGGTCATGCTATAAATGTAGACAGGGGCCATGCTGTATAGACTGGGTCATGCTGTATATGTTCATGCTGTTGGAATGGAGACCTGATGGTTGAGTTGAGTTAAGAACCGACATCACTGCACTCAGGACATTCCCATATGTGCTCAGTCCCCTCATTCAACAGCCAGCGAATAGTCATACTACTAATCGTGCTCGATACCTGATGGTTGGAACACTCAGGATTGACCAAGGGGATACTTTAAAAGTATTCTGTGATGTATTTGCGAGTGAAGACACAGTAACAGGTGAAACAACCTGCTTAAGGATGCTGTAGTTCGGATGTAGGTGTGGTTCCAACAAGGACAGACTATATCTAGCATGAGGATGGGAGAAGCAGCAGTCAGTGCAGTACTTTGGTAGTTATCTGAGACTCCATACAAAGGGTCACACTGTATCTGATTCTCTGTCCTTCAGAAGGTCCCACACTGATAGCTGTGGTATGAATGGCTACATATGTAGCCACACTATCTCATGGGAGAACTGAGGACGAACAGAGGACAAGTAAAGTGTACCACATATTATGTGGGAAAACATCTTCCACCGTTGCCGTCAAGTGTAGTGGAGAGGAATAATTGACGCTTCAGAGCCAGATAGATGGCACTGAATAGTGTCATTTCATGTGATTGTACAATGTTTTTTTTTTTATATCGTCAATCCATTTTCTTCTTGGACGTCCTCTTGCTCACATAGCAGATGTTCTTTGACGTAGGACTAGTGCTGGTAGTTTATGGTTTTGCATTCTACGAGATGGCCAAACCATTTGATTTTCTGTCTTTCAATCAGTGTGGCACAAGGTGTCCCACTGTCTGTCTCATAACAGCATTTCTTACTCGGGCTCGGATAGTTCAGTTGGCAGCTTTCCTCAAGCATCTCATCTCACAGGTGTTGATTTTGTGTGAGTGTAATTTGGATAATATCCCAGGTTGACAGTGTTGGCATTGGGTTGGCGTGAATATGCTATTTGTTATCTGTTAATTTGCAGACGTAGGCATATTTGGATGTTTCAGTATGGGTGATAGTTGATATGTAAGTGCATTTGCTTTTTGACATCAGATTTTGATTTCTCTGCCTAATCTGCCATCTTCTGTGACCATACTCCCAAGATATTTGAATCCCTTAACTTGTTTCAGAGATTTGTCATTTATCTGTATACTTAGTGGACCGGGCGATCTGCTAACTTGCGTTACTTCGGTTTTAGCTGTTATTTATACTCATATTGTATCTGCTGCATGTTGAACTCAGCTTATTAATATGATTTTGCAGTCTGCTCTTGCTGCTATAGGACAGGCATTGATCATCTGAAGATAAAGTTTAACATATTGACCAATGAAAATATGTCAATTGCAATGAGAAAAAGAGAGTTGAAGTGCTACATAGAACCTGTACTTTTGTATGGATGTGAAATGAGGACAATGAACAGGCAAGCTGAAAAACATCCATTGGTAGTGGAAATGTGGTTTCTGAGGAGTGTGCAAAGATTACCATGGACAGACAGAAAAACCAATGAGCAGGTCTTACTAAACTGAAAACTAAACTGATAAGAGAAATTAGGTGTAGACAGTCAAACTTTTTGTGGGATCGTTATGAGAAGAAATACTTAGTGACAGCTAGCAAGACTGAGGGGAAAAAAACAAAAGGAAGGCAGAGAAGTAAATATCTGGATGGCTTGGCCACATGGCATAATTGAGACAAAAACCGAGGCGGAACTCTGGTGATTGTGTGAGATGGTGAAACATGACTGCCCATGCTTGTCAGCTTGGGACGTGATGATAAGTATGGGGCAGAGTAGATCTGCCTCTGATTCAAGCAGGTTCGTCTCACAATGTTGATTGGATTTGTACAAAATAAGATAAAAAGATCGCAGATCACAGGGTAGTGCCACAAATAGAACAATAATAAAGCAACAAAACAGCTTTCTTTGGTCATCTGATGAGAAGAGAGGCATTGAAGAACATTATGGTTACTGGAAAGATCAGTGGGGGTAGAGAGAGGCTGAGAGAAATGAAGCTGGATGGACTGAGATGGTGGTATGGAGGAATATCAATGACAGAGTTGATCCAGAACACCAAAGACCGAGATCTGTGGAGAGACATGAACAGTTATGCCACTTGGCAGGCCACATGAACGAGGATGACGACCCAGAAAAAAAAATAGCATGTGTGATTTACTCATATTTGGATCCTTGATGCTAGGAGTTTGTGCACTGTGCTGAGATTCTCTATGTGTGACCTTTAGGAGGAGACTGGAGCACTTAAGGAGCCTGTGTGCAGTGAAAGTGATCTTACAAGGCAAACCAAACTAAACATGACAAAAATGTCAATTGGGCAACCCTTTGAGGACACTAAGACAGTTATACATATGCATGTGTTGTTTGGCGCTCATAGAAGTAGAAGTAAAGACTAGAGGACACATTAGACAATATAACAATTGAAAGCTATAATTACTGACGGGGATTCGAACCTGTCACCTCCAAATGATGACAGCGCATTGCTGCAGGAACAAGTATACTTTGAAGCATGACCAACTAGACACTCTTTACATAGGTTAGTTGGACTAAAATGTTGACGTCTCATCCTTGACTTGGGGATGTAAATTACAAGTGCCTCAGAAGTTGGAGTGGGTTCACTTGATGGCTAAGCCACATGCAAAAACCAGTCCAGTGCACTAAAAGTAGTAGAACGTGGAAAGACCATGGTTGAGTTCAAAGTGAGCAAACACAATTACAAATACAAATGTCTACAAAAACAATGAAAACCTGTATGGGTTGAAACAGATGGAACATCAACACTCAGTATGCTCAGAGCCTGCATATTTCCTGTGGCAAAACTTGAATATTGAACAAATTTATTGAAAAGCAGCCCAGGCCTTATACTCTAGAGAAGTATAACTCCATCCCTGGTCCCCACCATGGGTTGTAGTTATGCCTTTTTTAAAAAAAGCACAATGTAACAAACTATTGTCTCTCAAGACGGCAAGGTGCCAGTAACAGTTATTGAAAAGCACATCTGCCATTGCATATTCATTGGACAGAAAGGATAAAAACAACAGATGTGCTCAACAACAAGCAGCATTGTGGTTTTCCTCTTGCTGCATTGGAGATATAAATTGTGTTCTTCAACTTCCTTGTAGCTGCATTCAAGATGGGATACATCACTTATACATGACAGCAGCAAAGGCTGTGGATCAGGCTGGTGATAGAGAGAAGCTGCACATGACAGGCCTTAGGATAATGATGTAGTCATTGTTCAGTGTGATGTGTGACTTATTACAGAGTGAAGTAAAGAACAATTATATTTTTGTGTTCATTGAATTGTATGATATTTTTAACCACCAATATATTGTTTTAATTGATTTGATCTGACCAGAAATGAACTACTACTTGTGATATGTGATTTTGTAAATAAATGTTTATGGGAAGATTCGGTTAACATTCTTAGGTTTACTTTTTTGTGTTTTATATTTTTCATCATCATCCAGTGCCTTGCCGGCTAGCGTAGGCAATAATAATGCCTCTCCACAAATTGCGATCTCCGATGTCATGGATTAATTCATGTGTTGACTCCCTTCCATGTCACGAAACAAGACTGTCAGGAATCTTCTCACTTGGCTTCCTCTATCTCTCTTTCCACAAATCTTTCCGGTTCTCATCCCTCCTGTGGTGACTCTAAGTGCTTGATTTTGCAACTTGTCCAGCTCTTGTAGTGAGGTTTTTGATACTGAACACCACACAGTTGACCAATATTCCATGTGTGGTCGTATGCTCTGTTGATAAACTTTGCTAAGTATTTTCCCAATGGCTCTCCATGTGGTTCCACTTAGTTTTCTCAGGATGGCTATTTTCCTTCTGGCTTTTGCTACTGCTTTATTGATGTCCTTTCTCCATGTCAGCCTGCCATCAAATGGTACTCCAAGGTATGTTGGGTCTTTATCTTCTCTAAGGGGTATTGCATTCATCCCTGCCTTTTGTTTTGGAGAGAGGATAAATAAAGTGGTGCTGCACTTGTCAGTGTTTATACTGAAACACCATTTGTTTGCCCATGCATCTACAGCTCTTTGTAGCGATCTGGTTGCCACTGATGCATGTTCATTTGTGCTCAATAGAACCAGGTCATCAACGTGCATTGCCGCTTTAATTCCATGCGGTAGATTAGTAACAAGATCTTTGATAAAGATTAGAAAAAGTGTGGGGACAAGACTCTGCCCTGAGGAACTCCATGACGCAGTAGTATTTTCATGCTCTTGAGTCTGTACTCGGGCTCTTCTGTTGTGCAAGTATGCTTTCACCCATTTGTACATTGACTTTACAGTTTCTCAGTTTCTTCATCAAACCTTCTTTCCAGATTTTGTCAAAGGCTTTCTTCAGATCTATCCATGCAGCAAGCACCAGCTTCTTCTCTTGGAATGCATCCTCAATTTCTTGAGAGAGGTAAGTTGTCTGATCTTCCGTAGAGTAGCACTGTCTAAAGCCAGCTTGCTGTGGCACAAGGATGTTTTCACTTTCAATGTACCACTGCAGTCTGTGATTAATGATGCGCTCCATTGTTTTGCAGAGACAGCTGGTGAGGCTAATTGGTCTGTAGTTGGAGGCAAAGGAACTATCTTTCCCTGATTTTAGGAGGGGTATCATGATTGCTTCTCTCCAGGCTTGTGGAAGACTGCCTAAGGTTCAGCAGTTTTTGACGATCTGCAACAGCTTTGCTTTGGCCTCTGTTCCAAGGTTCCTGATCATTTCATTGGAGATACCATCAGCTCCTGGCGACTTTCTCATTTTCAGTTTTATCTGGCTAGCCCCAGTTCGCTAATTGTGATAGTTGCCTCCAGAATCTCATGTACTGTTTCATTATGTCCGTAAGGTTGCCATTTCTCTCGAATCTCTTGTTGTTTCTCTGGATTAATGTTGATATTGTTATCTTGTGCAAATGAGTCCACAAAATAGTCATCTGCTTGCTTTCCTGTTAAGATGTTTCCGTATTTATGTAGTGCAATTTTTGAGTTTCCCCCTGTGGCCTCATTATTAAGTTGTTTTATTAGCTTCCACAATTTCCTTGTGTCTCTTTCACAGTTCAGAGACTCTGTTTTCTCCTGCTAGCTTTTCAGTCTAGCCTGCAGCTGGGCCCTTTGAAATTTGGCTTTTTCGTGCTGGAATTTATTGTGGTGCCCTTGGCTGGGTGTGGCCTCTGCTTGCCTTCTACATACTTCCACATCATTATGCAACTATTCCAGATCACTACTCCATTATGATTTATAATTAGGGCTGCGGAAGTTTACAATTAATTAATCGATAAATTTTTTTAAAACGATTAATCGAAAACTTTTCTCCCATCACTTATACAAATGAACCGGATGTCGAAAAATTGCCGGACATTTTAAACATAGTGCTGCAAACACAACCGAGTTGCAAAATTGTACTGAGTCACCATTTTGTAAGCTGCAGCAAGATGTACCAACAAGATGGAACAGTATTTTTATTATGCTGCAGAGTCTTCTACAGGCCAGAGAAGCATTAGCTGTCTACATGTCAGATGAAAAGATGCAATACAAAGGTCCAAAACTGTCAGATTTGGATTGGGAGAAGATTTCAAAATATGTCAAAGTTTTGGACTTATTCTGTCAGACCAATGTCCTGCTTGGCGGTCAAAATTGTTTCATGTAGCTGTGTATTGCCAGTGCTATCATCATTGACAAAGCATATGACTACACGATGATGATCCGGGCTACATAGCTAAATTTAAAGCAGCATATATTAATGACTTCAGTGAACGTGTAGCTAATATGACAAGTATTGAAATATACAAACTGCAACAGCACTTGATCCACGCTACAAATACCTGAAGTGTTTGTAAAAAGATGCAAAAGAACGAACTTGGTCGCGTTTTGAACAACAAATAGCATTTGATGTTCATGATGAGCAGATGGAGACTGCTGCAACAAATGATACTGACATTGATAATAAAACTATATGTGAACCAAATGAAAAGCGTATTAAGCTAATGGAGTCTGAAATGGAGAAGAAAGTTGCTGAATCGGTTGACCCTTTACAATGGTGGAAACTTAATAAACATCGATATCCAAAATTGGCATTTCTTGCATACCGGCTACCTCAGTTCCATGTGAACGATTGTTCAGCTCTGCTGGTTATATTGTTAATAAGACGCGCTCGTCACTTGAACCAAATACTGTCAACATACTCGTCTGTTTGCATAGTTATTAGATGACATATGAACAAGACAATCCAGTGTTATTTTGATTTTTGACAAATATGACTATAATGACGACTATAATGTGAGTTATGTGACTATAAATGTTTTGCTTTAATCGAAATTAACTATTAATTAATCGTTAATTTGTGAAAAGTTAACTTTTAAATTTAAATTAATCGGTCGCAACCCTATTTAGAATGTGTATGGGCTCTTGGTACTGTTTCTCGTGCTGCCTGTAGTATGCATTTCCCAAACTCAACCACTTTATTTATGTCTTTCTCAGTGTCAGGTTTCTAACCAGTATGCTGGTGCGATGCTTGTACATTGCCCAGTCTGCTTTTCTGTAGTTCCACCTCAAGAGGGTGCTTCTTTCACTTACAAGCTCATTTTCTACCGTTAGAAAGACTGGCTGATGGTCACTGCCACCAAGTTGTTTCCCAATAATTTGTGTAATGTTCCACTCCAGGTCTGGTGAATGAAAAGCCAGGTCAGGTGTAGTTGTAGTTTGCCATAATCTCAACTAGAAAGTATGTGGGTCGGACGGCTTGTTAATCAAGATGAATCTATTCTCATCCTGCCAGTCTTCCAGTCTCTCTCCTTTCTGGTCCATGTGATCAAAGCCCCAGCTCTGGGAGTGGCTGTTGAAGTCGCCACACACAATCATTTTTTTCTTTTAATGGTAGTGTGCCCAGTGCCTGTGGGTGGTCACTTGGACAGTAGTAATTGATCAGATGAAGGTCTGTATTGCCAGTCTTAAGTTTGTCTGATACTCAGCCCTTTCTATGTAGACTTCAATTTGATAAGCAGTGATGTTATTTTTTTTTTGCAAGGGTCAGTATCCCACCCTTTCCCCTGTCCTTTCGGTCAGATCGGTAACACTGGTAGCCTCTGATTTTGAAGGTTATATTTCTGTGGAGGTGAGTTTCTTGCAAGCAACATACGCTTACTTTTTCTTGGTCCAAGATGCTTTCTAGTTTTTAATCCGTATTCCAGTGCATTATTTTTAGACTTTGTTTGGTATGGCCAGACGTTCTATTCTCATGTCCCCTGGCTCCACAGGACACCTGAGAAGGACCTCCAGTAGTTGTGGTTGGACTCTTTCGAGACATACGGCCCGGCACTGCACCTGCCTGGGGGTCCAAAGCAGGGCGAGCACCATAACATTTAGCAGTAGTCGACATATTTCATGGGGCGTTTGCAGGGTATCCTGATTTCAGTGGTGCGCCTCCTGGCTTGTTGCCTCCGTCTTCAGCACCTTTCATTTGCTAGAGCAGACTGCGGTCTTACTCGAGTTTAGGTGTGTATGCACGCTCACACGTGTCTGCGCATGCATGTATGTGCATACACATATAGAGCGTACTGGTTATTTTTCGGCGCCAGAAACTCGCCGTCGCCCGTTCTCCTGTTAAAACAGCTCCACCACGAGAAGGCCAGGAGTTGGACTTTTGCTGCAGTGGTGATGAATGCATGAGCCATTGGGGTATTTATGCAAGGTTGGGCGCTCACCCCAACCCCGCCCCCGGCTACATACAGCAACATATGGAACCTGTTACTGCACAGACTTTAGATGTTTTCGGATGGTGACTTGGGGCATTTGAGGAAGCAATTTCAGGTCTCAACACTGATGATATCCTTGCAGTGCATCCTGACAGAACAGAAATGCAGCATATATGTGTATAACAGACAGGTATGCAATTGGTGGAAGGATGGATGGAATAAAGGCAGACAGTCAGTGATTATAGTGATGATTATATGAGCTCTATGCGCTTACTAGTTAGTTAAATATTCTGTTTTGTTCCAGCAAAAGAAGTTCACTCTCCAGCAGCACAAAAAGGTAAATAATCTTCAATTTGTCAAAAGCTATTTCAAAACAGATTGAAACAAAATGAATGTTAGCCAGCCCCGCGCCTACCCTCGTCTAGATCATGTCTTCTGGAAGACATGCCAGGCCTTAGCACAAACAGCAGTGAATCATACTATTGAACTGAACCTTGAACCTCAAAGAGAAGTATTAAGTTATGTATGGACTACAGTCAGTTTCTATTGAAGAAGACCACTAGGCTTTCCAACAGACATATTACTAACAATTTTCTTAATTTATATGCCACCAATTTACAACATGTTTAAGAATGGTTACAACATTTTGCATACCACATCCCTGAAATATTTTATGGGTAGGTATATTGCATACATTTCCTATGTGTCAGCTTTAGACTCATGTTCTCATTCACATTCAGTGACTTGGTGTCAATGGCTAGTATCTGCACGCATCTATCACTCTGTTTAGGGTTCCTGTTGATGTGTATAGAGTTACTGCCCTTTGTTAACAACATTTACTGATTATTTTTTATTGATTTTTCCAATGTGGTACAAAATCCCATACAAATGTAATGAGGACAACTATCCAAACACTGTATGTTAGCATTGTGACATTATTAATTGTATCATCATTAAAGGAAGATGGCATAACTGGACTCTGCGCACTTCTAAAAATCATTTTACTTCAGACCAATGTGACGGTGACTAATTGCAAGATAAAATGATGTTTCATGTTTTTTCCATCTTCGTTAAACTTTCTTCAGTGTGCACGACATGGTGACAGCATCTCTTATTGACTGCAGATAAAATAATGAAAATAACGGCAAGATAGTTTGTCCACTTCTGGCAGTTAAGTTAACTGTTCAGATATTAGCGACGTTAGCGTGACCATGGTGATTATTTCTAATGCCACTTCTACTACAATAATTAATTTTAGGCAGTTAACGCTCAGATAGCAGAATGATTTACAACATAAGTAGCCATATAAGGGTGTTCATATAAAGTACACGTCCTATTATTTTGCTTCAAAAAATGTTATTAAAAAATGGCAAGTGACGGTGTCTGTTCATAATGTAATATGTAGTTCTTTCAGAATGTGTGCATGATTATGACCCATCAGTATTAAATGATAAAATAATGTAAATAACTAAGATAGTTTGTCGACTTCTGGCAGTTAAGTTAAATGTTCAGTCGTTATTAGTGTGACCATGGTGATTATTACCAATGCTGCTACTACTACAAAAGCTATATAACGGGAAAATCCAAGGTCTTCTGATGATCGGATCCGTAAATATGCATCCAAATTGTTAATGGTAGACCTTCTATCCTCTATACTTAAACCATTTGACTGGATGTTCATCGTCATATAGCCCAAGGATGATAATTATATCCCTAACACATCACCATTGGCATGATGCTAGTGTTTATGTTCAAGCCACTACAGAGAGTAATAACCACTATTATAATATATAATCGTTCACTTTTCATTAGAAATATAATGGAAAACCCAAGGTCTTCCGACGATAGGATTCTCAAATATGGGTCGAAGTTGCCGATGTCATCCTAACCCGTATCATTACTTTTCACTTTACACATCAAAAACACTATTTTTAATATTTCTTTTAATAATTAAAGTTTTACTTTTTACATTTACAAAACCGGAAGCAGTTAACTGATTGCCTGCCAAGCAAAAAAGT
This sequence comes from Cepaea hortensis, assembly GCA_963921405.1. NCBI lineage: Eukaryota > Metazoa > Mollusca > Gastropoda > Stylommatophora > Helicidae > Cepaea > Cepaea hortensis. Next base: position 398,976,347 of record OY992876.1, read on the forward strand.
GGTCTTGATCAAACAAATTCATGGCAGAAAATGGGAAGTAGGGGTGTATCACAATAATGCTTTTAAAATGGTTAAAATGGTAGCTGATATACTGTATTATATATAAAATTAAAGAGGATTGCACAAGGAACATGACAGTGTTAATAATTAATTGATACTTTAGAAATATTGTGACAAAAATGAGAGATTTAGTAATAGCAATTGAAATTAAGGAGGTAAAAATTCTTTTAAAAAATTCACTTACCTAGGTTTTATTTATAATCCTCTTATGTTGATCGTGTTTAATTTACTGAATAATGTTACACACACCACTTGTGTTCAAGAATATCACAAGAACTGCTCCATAACACCAATAAAACACAATTAAAACATTATATTCTGAAGCACATATTTTTCACACAAAATGGAAAATGTCAGCAACACACCAGCCAGATTGTACTGAAAAGAATAATATAAACACTATTTTCTATTTAGTTATAATTATTTTTCTTTTAAATTTAATTATTTAAATATTCCTTAAATACTTTGTGATAGGCAAAGCAAATTTAGGGGCATAAATGTGGCTCATTAGCTCATTCAATATATATATATATATATATATATATATATATATATATATATATATATATATATATATATATATATATATATATATATATATATATACACATATATACATATATATATGTGCCATCATATTATGATGAACTTTTGCTTTTAGTGTTGTTTTCAATTACTAATAAGTAATCTAACTGACTACTGAATACTGCACGTGGTATTAGTTTTAGAATCTTTCACAAAGTTCTTTAAATCAGAATAACTATAATCTAAACTTGTTTCTAACTCTAATTTTATGAAAATCTACACGATCACAAACTAAAAGGCGTTGAAATTTCTCAAATAATCAAAACAAACCACTTTAAATACTCATTGTCTATCACACATGGATCATCAAAATAAATCCTAGCGACGTGTTTCACACTGGCGAAAGCGAAATATTTTAATTTACTAGAGGAGCACTAACAATTTCGGGAAAAATAAGAGAACTGGAACAATTAACGCACTGTCTATGTCTAACCAACCTACTGGTTAACCCGTGCCAACTGTTATGAAACAGTTATCCAACTGCCAATGCAGTGGTTCACGGCAGTCATTAAGTATCCTCACAAGCGCGATTTGACATTTCACGATTCATGTTCTTAAGCATTGCCGAGACGTCACATAAGCAGATATAAGAAATTATTTCGGATTCAGGGGCGATCCGGAAATACGGCTGAATAACCACATGCCATACTACTAACTTTCAAACATATGTGATATTTATGGCAAACTCTTGGAATGGAATCACATGTAATTACTGATAGGTCTGGTCTCGTTTACTCGTCCGCGTTGCCTGGGCGTTGTGGTACCATTGTAGGCCTGTATAGTGACCAATCATGCATATACACACAGTCAATAGGACGAGGGGAAGTCAATAAGTAAGTCACAAATGGCTGTAGAAAAATAACTAAATATGATAAATTGAAACCAGTTTATTTTTATGCATACATTGTCCCTTTATTTCTCAACATAATTTCCACCAACACTGATGCACTTATCCCATCGTTTTATCAGTCCCCCCAAAACGGCTGCTTAGAACTGCGTGTTCTGTTTTCTAAACTGCGTTTTCACTTCACATTCAACTTCAACCTCATTCACGAAATGTCTCCCACCAAGGTAGGTTTTCAGTGGACCAAAAATGTGGAAATCGCTAGGGGCTAAGTCGGGGCTGTACGGTGGATGTTCCATAACTTCCCACCTTAGTTGGTTAATTTTCTCCTGATTTAATAGAGCCGTATGTGGTCTGACATTGCCAGGAAGAAGAAACACTCCTCTAGTCAGCAGTCCTGGACATTTAAATCGATTATGCTGTACGCTGAACCATGTTAGCACCCTATTGCAGATGCTACAGAGTATATCGTTACTCGCCTGTCAGCTCTAATGATTTCTCCACCCGCTGCACGGATTCTTCTGTTGCAATCTCAACAGGACGACCAGATCGGATTTCATCAACAATTTTAGAGCGTCCTTGAGAAATTTTCTACCCAGTTATGCACCGCTTTACGGGACAAACATTTGTCAGCATAAACAGGAAGCATTTCCTTATGAATGTCCTTTGAAGGCAGTCCTTTTGCCCACAAAAAAGCGCAGCAGCACGTTGCTCTTTGGTTGTACACTCCATAAGTACAGTCGTCATTTTGTTTATGCGCTGCACATACGCCACCTGTCGAACAGGAATATAAAGTTCGATGTTGCTGTCACCTAATAGACACCTGTCGAAAACACCCACTACATTTACCTGTCATCCCACAGAACTGTGTGCCTTACTTATTGACTCATTCTCGTAAGACACATACTGGTATCACACCAATGTCATCCACACATCCAACGACATATATGCAGACAGACATACATTCAAAAACACAAACACACATATAGCCATCCATATAGATAGACATATAGACATACAAGTAGACTAATAGATAGACTGACATACAGATTCACAGTCAGAAAAGCAGACATTTATGTGTGTAAACATACACAAATGCGCACGCATACTTTAAACAGACCTGATCAAATATTTGTAACGATAACCACTAATTAGCCGTCTCCCTGGTCTAGGGGTTACACGACTATGCCCATAATCCCGTATACTCTCGTAAGTAACGTGACGTGCGCAAGAATTGGTAGCGGTTCTCTCCACATCAGTAACTTAGGGGTATGTGAGCCGGTCGCTCAGAAAGCAATGGCAAACTACCGAGTTTAATCTTGCCAAGAAATCAACAATCAGCTGAAAGATGCTGATGTTGAAAGCGATGTCCTGTATAGGATATGTGAAAAACCCCCACTAATTAACGACGCTCCACCAGCGCCGAAAAGTATGTATCTTTATCTTAGGCCCAGCGCGGGCGACGTGACACTCAATACATTACCGCTCGTAGGCGGACACATTCTGAGATTTTGTAAGAAATGTGTTAGCTTGGAAACGTACTTAAATACATATCTACTGCATCCGACCGAACCCCCCCCCCCCCTCACACACATGTACACCCACACACGCTCGCGCTCTCACATAGACATGCACAGATAGACAGGAAATACCAAAGAGCGCGAAAGTTGAAAAAAGTAGGTCAAATGAGGTCCGTTTTTGTGTCGACACAAGGGGGGAGGGTGGTATAACTCACATATAAGGATTAATCGGCGATGGATTGGGGTCAATCCATCGGGTCAAACCAGAAATGGGGCTTAGTTACCTCCTCCCTTACTTCTTACATACCACCCATGTAGATGTTGAAAACTATCACATTATCATCCCAAGTTCCCTTTGTCATTTCTGCTGCTAATCATTTCTTATATTGACGCTCCTCCATGCCATGATGCTACTATCTAGCATATTCTTTCTTGGTCTCCGCCTGCCTCTTTTCCGCTCCAACCTTTCCGTTGTGGCAACGTACTCCAGCTTTTCTCTTCTCATGACATGACCAAAAATATATCCTCTCTTCTTCTGATGCGAGTTACCATTTCTAATTGTGAGTTCACTTCTTTCAAGATACCTTCATTGCTCTCTGTATCTGTCCATGATGTTCCCATTATTCTTCTGTAAAACCACATCTCCGCAGCTTCCACAAAATCCCGCACTTGTCTGCTAATTGTTCATGACTCGCTTCAGAACATCAGGATTGGTCCCAGAACTATTTTCCTCTATTGTATTGACAACGAGTTGAGTTGAGTTAAGAACCGAAATTACTGCACTCAGAACATTCCGATACGTGCTCCGTCCCCTACTAATCATTCCCACCGCTATCTGATTAAAAGTTCTCCTGGTCTTCCCTCTCAGTTTTGAGATTCTTCCAGAACTCCCGCGAATCCCCAGCAATCCCATTCTTTCCACATATGGGTTCTCAATCTGTTCCCCCGCCTTCTCCACATGGTCCCACAAGCGCATAACCCCCACCCCCAACCTTGTTCATAGGCAATCTACCACCAAGAGGTGCATTCCCTGCTAACCATCAACCTGTTCATTCCCCCGCACCCCCGCATGGCCAGGGCAAAATATCGATACAATTCTCACAACCTGTGACCTCTGAATTGACGAAGCCATTCCCCACGAAAAATTCCCTTCTCTAACTTACTAAGCATACTCTTTGAATCCGTAATGAATGCAATGTGTGTTGCAATAGCTCCTCTAGCCAACTGTTACTGCTTCCACCGTCATTCTCATGCCGGAGGTCGCAGACTCATATGCCAGACTCTCCTTTTTTAAGACTCGTCCATTAGCCTTTGCAATAAAACCTTAACCACTAAGTCTGTTTCTCACCACTTACACATATGTGTAGACTACTGTCACCTTGGTGTGTGTTGCTCTTAATCAGTTGTTGCACTTCAAATTCAATGCGGCCCGCTGCCAATTCTCTGCACTCACGACCCAGTGTTACTGTTACATTGTGCCAGTCTGTCATTTTTTCCGGAACTTCAACCCACTCTTTTTCACGATTGAGGTCTCCAGATCACACACCTGGCGTACAGAAAGTTCTGTCTGTGCCATCCAGAACCTGCCTCGTCTTAGTCTATGACCCTTGATTATATCCATGGCTGCATGTGGGGGTGATCCATATCTGCAGCAACTCTCAGGTACCATTTGGCTTGAAGAAGCCCATCTGTCATTGTTGGTAGCGCCAGGATATGCCTCATGCACATAACTGGTGTGTTCTTTGTGCACCCCAGGATCACCCACATAGCTGCATTCTGTACGCGCTCCAACCTTTCAACTGGTGTGCACCCCAGGATCACCCGCATAGCTGCATTCTGTCCGCGCTCCAATCTTTCAAGCTGGCTCTTTGATAATGTCAATACATTGCATAAAATATTCTTTTATCTTGTGACAAACTACTGAACATTAACATTGCCTTCTAAATCACAAACAGCTATAAATACTGGACTTGAGTATGACGTCCTGTTAAGGGAATGTAACTAACTTTGAAAACCAACTTCTCCGAGATGGTGTATCGCGCATTAATACACCGGAATAAAAGATGGCAGTTGGTGCGGTTGCGTGGAAACAAGATAGCAGTTTCTTGTCTTATTTCCTGCTTGCTTGCCTTTTATTGGATTTTCTTGTATGGCCGTTCTTTTATCTCGTTCTTTCTAGTCTTTTAATACGATTGTGTTTTTCAAAACCTCAGATATCTCGTTTCTCGTGTTAAGAGATTTTAATGTCCCTGGGCTTCTGTGTGGAAAGGTCAGTGTATCAAATAGGGCAGGAATGGGTTGAGCTGCTGGGGTAGGGGTTTTCATGGTGAAAGCTTGAGTGTTGGGGGAATCACCGGGGTTGTTGCAGAAATAGGATAACTGTGATATTCAGTATTGACTGGCATCGGGGATAGGGAGAGTATGTGTGTGGTTGAGAAAGAGAGACTGAGAAAGGGGAGAGAGAATAAGATAGATAGAGAGAGAGAGAGAGAGGGGGGGGGGGGAGGGAGAGAGAGAGAGAACCAACTACAACCTTTATTTTCAAAGGGTTAACTGATTCAATGTCAGAGCATAATATATTGCCAAATAGGTCCTCCCATTTGTACAGAAAGACGATGTATCGCCATACTAGGGCTATCGTGTTATTTGGTTTTGTTTTCATATCTTTCGCAGTTGCAATACTAAGTGAAAGGAAACGTGCATAATAATACTTGTTCATTTGATTGTGTTCCATGTTTGATCTAAATCTATGTTTGTTTGACACTGAATCAGTTAAGAATTGGGCACACAGGCCGGTCTGACATGCTACCCTTCTGGTCTCTCTGCTCTCATATTTTATTTCATTCATATACGACTTATGTACGAAGCTAATCTGAGTAGCAATCTGATTATGTGCATATCTGAACTTTCTTCGGAGTCCTCAGTGTCAGCCAGACCCTCAAGTCACTCTTTGCAGCACCGTTCTCCCGAGGTCAGTATGTTCTAGTTAGTTAGTTAGTTAGTCGACAGATCATTCTCGTTGCACATCGAACCATTATGTATGTTTATTTAATATGTTCTGCTGCACTATACACGAGATCCCAAAACGCCTCGACTACGTCTGACTTATCATGCTGGGCTGAGAGCTGGAGAGATCGCAGACTGGGAAGAGAGTTGGGGAGATCGTAGCTTCGCGTTTCGAAGGTTGTGGGTTCGATTCCTGGTCACGTCGTTCAGTCCACTAGTGCAGTGTTATCGGTGCTATGAAGTCGACTCTTTTGCCGTTTAAAACCCCTTTTATGGGACATGTCTAATTATTATTACCACAGAACACACCATTACAACTAAACACACACAACAAGATAACAGAACTGCGGAGTGTTAGTAATGATACTAGCTCTTTCCTTCATAAAATAAAAAAAAAATGGCCCCAAAGTTTTCTTCATTGAGTCTGTAATGTAATAAGACCCGAATGCACGGAGGAATATGTGGACTGGGCGGATGAAGAAGAGACACATGAGGACATCAACTTGTGGGAAGATAACTGGAATGAGGATAATTCTAAACAGCCCCGGGCTGGGCTTGAGAAACAAGGAAAGAAGAATGTTATTTCTAAACTAATGAAGCCATAATGTACTGGATCATCTTTTGAGCATCTGTATAATTTACATTTTAACTTAATTAAAATAGTTTTTTTTTTTTAAATTTGAAAAAAGGGTGGCCAGTCTGTTGAGCACCTGTCTCCCTGGCGAAGGTTTCAACTTCTTTCTCCGTAATCCCGTATAGTCTCACCAGGAACGCAGCTGCGCGAGAATCGGCAGCGGTTAGCGCCGCGCTGGTAACTGAGTTGGTCGTTCAGAAAGCAATGGTAAACTACTGAGCGCAGTCTTGCCTAGTACATCGACAGCAGCTGAACAATGCTGGTGTTGACTGCAACGCCCTGTAAGGGATACGCAACATTTGAAAAAAAAATATCTGTTGAGCATCTGTATCATTTCCATTTTAACTTCATTAAAACAGTGTTCTTTAATTTGAGTTTTTTTAAAAGTGACCAGTCTTTTGAACATCTGCATCATTTCCATTTTAACTTCATTTAAACAGTGTTCTTTAACTTGAAATTTAAAAAAAAAGGTGGCCAGTCTTTTAAGCATTTGTATCATTTCCATTTTAACATAATCAAAACAGTGTTCTTTAACTTGAAAAAAAAAAGTCTTTCCCTCAGGCAGCAGGACATAGTCAACATTTTCACACAACAGATCTAATGCGTTAACACTACTACTGTACTCTACCTACTTAAAAAAGTTAGTTTTGCATATCTATTACAGGACGTAGCATTCAACTCCAGAATTTTTGGCTGTTTGTAATTCCTCTACAAGTTTACGTTCAGTAGTTTTCCATTGCTTTATGAACGACAAGCACTCATAAAAATGCATGGAAACCAACGCAAGGCAGTTTGCTGCCAAATCGCCCGCAGCTGTGTTTTGAACGCGGAATGTGGGATTACGAATTGCGTCCGTGACCTCTTCGCCACAGAGCGGGCATTAATCACCTATTTAAAGAACTATTGTGTGTCTCCGAATATTAGACCAGGTCTTATATTAATTTTAGCTTCGAACATGCACAAGAACTTGTCTTATGTTGTTTTTTTCCCTCCCAGATACAGAAATCTACATTTATTCATGTACACAATTCTATAGAGTGTATTTTAAGGGACTGTGGGATTTTTGAAACTATTGCCGTTCCAAGTTTTGTATTCAACATCTGTGGAGTTCATGCAACATAAAATCGACAACCCCCCCCCCCCCCCCCCCCACTCCCGACTGTAGTAGTTTAGATAAACTTTAGTCTAAAGTGTATCTGAAGTCTTTAGATACACTTTAGATTCATTCAGTAGCATGTCCTTTGCAGAACCTCGCTCCCAGAACAATCTTCCGGAAAACTTCTCCATCATAAGCAAGATGTCTAGCGTCCGATAACCCATCTGGAGATCATCTGCCACATCCTGCACCCATCTTCCCTTTGACCTTCCTCTTCCTTTCTTCCCAGGCTTATACCCCTCCATTATTGTTCTCTCCAAACTTTCGTGACGTTTCAAGTGACCAAAATATTTCATTTTTCTATGTTTTATCGTCTTTAATAGCAAGCCTTCTTCAATATTCAGCTCTTGAAGTATGGATGCATTTGTTCTTTTCTTTACCCAAGATATTCTTAAACCTCGTCTATAACATTTATATTCAAAAGCATTTATGCACTGTTCAGTTTGTTTAGTAAGTGTCCAGGTCTCACAGGCGTATGTTGCAATGGGAAAGAAGCATGCTTTAAAAAAATCTAATATTTGTAGTTCTGTCTGTCCCACTCCATAATTTATTCAGTTGTTTTAGTCTTTTAAGAGCAATTGATAGTCGTCGTTTAATTTCTTTCATTGAGTCACTTTTGTTGGTAATCAATGACCCAAGATATTCAACATTTTCCACCACCTCCAATTTTCCTCATTAATATATATTTCTTTCTCCATAGTAGTTTTATCTGTATGCATTATCTTTGTATTGCTATATTAAGATATGAGTTGTGATTTTCACTATTCAATTGGGTTGAGGCTATTAGGTTTTTTATGCCATTCTGTGTCGTGGATAGCAATACTGTATCATCAGCATACCGAATCTCTGGTATGTCATGACCACCGATATTTAGGGCATCATATAGCTCCCTATTTATATCGTCTCTTACATTTCTCATTATATTTTCGGCGTACAGGTTAAACCAATAGGGGAACAGCACACATCCCCGACGGACTCCTTGCTTGATGTCAAACCAATTTGATGTCTCGCCATCTATTCTAACCGCTGCTTGTTGGTCTAGATCAGGGGTCACCAAACTATGACCCGCCGATGTCATTTCATCCGGCCCGCCGACGGTACTCGAAAATGCTTGATATAACGTATGGATCTCGAGGCGTTGTGATATAATTTAAATGTCAATATTATGTTTAGAATAATAGGTGATCTCCACACAAAATCAGTATTAACATCTAGAGAAATTAACAGCGCATTAAAAATAATTGTCAAATGCTACGTATATTCAACACTACTGTATGGCGCGGAAGCTTGGACATTGAACAAGCAACTAGAAAGTCGCATGGGGGATCTGGATATGTGGATCAATCAATCATGTGCCATGCCGGAAAGCGTGGGCGGTCATGACTCTCCATTTTACTCGATCAGCAGAGTCGTGGATCAGCTCAGTGTTCCTGTCTCGTCCATGCCATGTGGCCAAGCCATCCAGGTATTTTCCTTTTGGTCTGTTCCCTTCGATCTTGCCAATTGTCACTAAGTTCTCCAATCCATTTCTTCTCATAACATGTCCAAAAAAAGTTTGACTGTCTACGTCTAATTTCTCTAATCAATTTACGAGTTTCATTTGTCTCCTTTAGTACTTGGTCATTGTTTTTTTTTTTATCTGTCCATGGTATTCTTTGCATTCTCCTCAGAAACCACATTTCTGCAGCCATCAGGTGTTTTTCAGCTTGACTGCACATTGTCCAAGTTTCACATCCATACAAAAGAACAGGCTCTATCTATCATCTCAACACTCTTTTCTCGTTTCATTTTACATATTTTTAATGGTCAGAATGTTTTTAATCTTGCTAAAGGCTACTTTCGCCATGGCGATTCTTGTTCTTTAGGCGAATCATAATGTACTAGGCACTTTGTGGATGTACAGACGAATATGTCGTATTTCGTGGAAACAAAAACAATCAAGTGCAGAGGTTCTAGAAAAACTTGGAATGAAGAGAGAGTTGATGAAAGAAATAAAGAGGAGGCAAGTGAAATATTTCAGCCACGTTAAAAGACATGATACTCTTATAAAAACCATACTGGAGGGCAAGGTTGAGGGCAAGCGAGCAAGAGATAGACAACGATACAAGTGGGAAGATAACATCTAGAGATGGACGAACATCAGCCTGATATAATGTACAGTGAAGGCGAGAGACAGTATTTGAGATCCATTGTAGCCAGCCTTCATTGTGGAGAAGGAACCTGATTGATTGATTGATTTACACGTGCGGGGACCTCCTGGTTACTATGTGTCTTAAATTAAAAATTTTCAGTTATAAATTATTGTATCTAGATGTTCTTGTCTATTGTAATGTTTACTTATTTCGCACCATCCCAAGTCCTGCCCCAGCTCGTTGTAACACCGCCTACGCTCTGACATTTCCATGGTTTCCATATGTCGTAGTAAGTGTCGTCCCTGGGGTGAGGGGAATCATCACCCACATTCTTTTAACCCCCTATCATTATCTTGAGGATCTCCTAGCTTTCTGTCCACAACACCCCGTCAGCCCTTGGATCTCTCTATCTCTCTCTCTCTCTCTCTCTCTCTCTCTCTCTCTCTCTCTCTCTCTCTCTCTCTCTCTCTCTCTCTCTCTCTCTCTCTCTATCTCTTTACTACTGGACCATGTACCCTCTCATTCTTTTCCAAAACATATTAAACAACATTAGCTTCTAACAAAATGACAAATTAATTTAATAAAGAAAAGTGTCAGGTATGTGCAAAGTGTATGTGTAGAATGTCTGTCGTATAATCTAGTGTGGTTGCAGAATCAGACCGAACAGCTCAGGAGCAAAGTCTGCTTCATCACAGTACTGGCCACACAACAGCACCATATATCAAGTACAAGAAGACCTCACCAAATGATGCGTCTCTCCGGCCAAATGTCGACTTCCTCCGATAGCTCTTGGATAGCCCGGATGCCTGGTCACCAATAGTGGATATAGTCCAATACTGGCCATGAATCTGACACACACAGTGTAACTAATATGTCACTAACAGTTCTGGAATCTGATAACACTTGTTCAGTAACATAATGTTTACTGTCACTTTGAAACTAAATGTTAGTAGTTTATTTCTCATAGGAATTCCCCAGTTGTAACACACAATGTTAATTGGTAATGTCTCACAAAAATTCCCAATTTGGAGAAACGCAATGTTCAATTTCTAGTTCTCTATATAACTACTATTGTTCCTGTTACTGGTGGTATTGTAAGTGTCTTCACTTAACTATGATAAGAACTACCACCTAGGAATCACTCTTATAGTCTCATCGTTTCCAGTTCAGCAGAGGCCAGGTTCTTGCAGACCCTCTGGGTTATGGGCTCAGTGCAAAAGCCGCTGAGTAAAAAACCGCCTTCACTGATCGAGCCATGACTTTTCTTCTAGCTTGTTGTAAAATATAGTGGAACCTATTGAAGAGAGAACACACCTGGTGAGAGCAACCCGATTCCGACCTTTATTAGGTGAGTGTAGGCCGACGGCCGCACTCAGATATATAACAGAGAACTAAACTCTGTCACAATGCAGAGGAGCTCATCACAACGGTCTGAGTCATGGTAAGACAAGGAAAGACGAAAGGAAAAGTGCAGAAACCCAGTAGATACCCTACTGGAAGATCCTACCACTTGACAATTCCATTATCCCCCAACCATCCTCAATCTCTCTAAATATCATCCCACTACATTGTCCTTAACTCACTGAGTTAATTGATATCTCACACAAGCTAGTTTAAGCACCGCGTTAGCCTACTGCTGCCGACACTCTTATAATACGTTCTCATAACGCACATTACCACTCTAGTCTCCTAAGAATAATCTAACTTGAGTCTATCTAATTAAATACCATATATTTATTCCGGTTTGAAATTGAGACTACGAAATGACACAATGGATACATGTCCGCCGATGTAAATCAACACAAGACACTGTAGTCTCTCTCTATACTCAAACCAGGAACATCACACACGTCCTTGTTGTCTCATAACATTTGGTCGACTCTGGCCAAAGTTGTTTATCCAGACTGTTTTAATATTGTGCCTAAATGACGTCACAAATCTGACTAGACATTAGGCGTCTAGAATCTATTTTTCTCTCTCCCTCTTAGACTCGATGTAAACAACTGACCGTCTATTCCGCTTTCATCTGGGGACTTGTCCCGGTACTTCAAAAAGTCCCACCGGTCTGTAATCTGGAGAATAATTTCCCCACAACAAAAGATCTTGGTGACTTCCATCAAGACAGTCTGTCTACCACATCAAAGGATGGCTGCCGCCTGTAGACGGATGGCGGGACAGTCTTTCATCGATTGACATCTCGAAGAATTTTCGTGACATAGGCCCCCTCTTAAGAGAGTAGTACGCATCAACTCTTTCTCATTGGAGGTTCGATCCAGATGATCTAGTCCTCTTCTTCAGTCTCTGGGAGATGACTCAGTACACCAAATGCTGATGGTCTGCCTGTACCCTCAAAGGTATAGCCTCCCCATCCATTAGGAAATCTCACTGACAGCCTATATCCTAGTCATGACAGACACTAGTGTTGACACATCGCCTCTGTACGTTTGGTCAGCCAACTTCCGTAAACGATGGCTCACAGTACAGACGGCTCGTCCCATCCTGACTGTAACAATGTCTCCATACCCGCTTAGTTTCCCCAAGCGTTGCATCCTGGGATCTGCGGTATCGTCCTCGACGGACAGAATCGTCTTTCCCAAACCCCCTGGATTTTTGCTTCCAGGACCATCTCGATCGATATTGGATCTGGTCAGCCAATCTTCGGTTGGAGTCCTGGGTATCTCGCGCCGTTCCCGACGTTACCCACCCCTTCTGAACTGGGTTACTATCGAATTTCTCACTATGGGCCTCTCCCTGACGTGTGATTTCCCTCCTCTCTTCGGCTGGAAAATCTGACCTACTTAGTACGTTCCTATAGGCCCTCCTATGTAGGCCCTCCTTGGGATCTCTGGTCTTCGTCTGGACCCGTAACCCTTTTCACAATGGCTGCCATCACCCTAAGGTAAGAAAATTTGTCATCGGATCTCTCCTCATATTTCTGGAGGAGATGCCTAGGAAGACTTTTCAGTTCTCCCCTGATCCGGCTTTCGTAGGTGGTCTTGGACACAACCGTTACCACAGGATAAGGTCCTTGCCATCCTACTTGGAGTATATTGGTCTCTGCTGGACCCCAAACTACTACTCCGTCTCTCACCTTAAAAGCTACTTTACTCTTCGTCCGATTTTTGGTCGGTGCTTTCTGGCACTCTGGGCAAGACCTAGCCCACCGGCGTGCATCACTGGTCATTCCTGGCCAGCAATAATGGCAGGAAATCTGCTGCAGCGTCTCTCTAACACCCATATGTCGATTTCCGGATATCTGACTACCGGATATGGTGTGCCCGCTCTGAAGAATGTGAGGACGGTGGGCCTCTGGAATCACCAACTGCTCGTGCAGTTTGTCCCCCCTTCCGGCTCTCCGATAAAGCAGCCGATTCCTCAGAAAGTACTGTCCCCGTTTTGGTGAGTCAGCACTTCTTTGCAGCTTCTTGTAGCAAAGACGCAACTTTGTGTCTTTCCTCTGGGCAGTATGCAATTCCCCTGGTAGAGGGTTGGTGCTTAGTGTATCTGCCTCTTTTTTCTTCCCGTGGGATCCAGTGGCTGATGTTCCCACGTGGGCGGGTTGCTTGGGCACCCCCAAGAACACATATTTTGTACCAAGGATCACGGGAAACAGGGAATCAAATAATACAGCTGCTGGAATAATGCCCGTGACGTACCTGGACTTAATCTCCACCTTGGCGACTGGCAGCGTCATGGCAACAGCACTCCTCATTGCAGGCTGTATCTCAATGGTCTCCCCTGTGAGTTGGTCTGGGCGTACCAGGCTGGCATCAATTACGGCTTCCCCGTCTAAGCCTGTGTCATAGAGACAGGTAACCTGCTGGCCGTTGACTTCGATCAGTTCGACCACAGGTGGTCTCTCTTGGTCCAGAGTTCCTTTGACGACCTCGACCTTTTCGATGGCAACCGTCCTTGGAGCCACGCGGCAGGCCGCGAAGTGAGAGCTTTTCATTTTCGATCTGCAGTCTTTCGTGTTGTGAGAGAGCGACTTGCAGATCGAACACCACTTCTCAGACCACTGTCGTTTCGGTTGAGAGTTGGGTGGACTCTGTCTCCCATCCTTCGTCTTCTCTGGACTCTCCTCTGAAGTCTTCACATATGGTTCCACTTTCTTTGTTTCTGAGCCTTTGAATTTCTTTCGGTCATGTTTCTCCTGACCTTTAGTGGTTGGTGTACCGGTTTCTTCCGCATCCCCATGGACTTCAACGAATCTTTCCGCCAGCGTATTCACGACATCAAGCCGTTCTGCCCCTTGTTCTCCCAAGAATGTCTTGAGAGGTTCCGACATTTGCTGTCGCATCTGGTCGACTATCATCAGCTCTTCCAGACTCTCGTAGTCATGCGTGAACCCTGCCAGATTCATCCATTTTTGGAGGTAGGATTTCAGACGCATACTGTAGGCGGCGAATAGTTCTCCTGGCTCTCGTTTCGCTGATCGAAACTTCTTCCTATATGTATTTGATGTGATCTCGTAATGTTTCAGCAAAGCGGCTTTCAATTCGTCATAATTGTTCTCGTGTCCTGGCGGCAGGCGGGAGTAAAACTCGTAACCTGTCCCGCGTAATCCCTGGGACAACTTAAGACATCATTTGTCATGATCCAGACCCATAGCAACAGACATTGCCTCGAAGCGTTGTAAGTACTGGTCGATCTTCTCTTTGTCTTCTTCATAGACAGCCAAAGGAAACTTCATAGCATGATAACTATGTCCACACACTGGGGTTGAGCCAGGGAGAGAGGAACCTCCCACTGCTCCCTCAGTTTCCCCACTAGATTGCCTCTTAAGCTCGAGTTCCCGCATTCGGTACTCACGCTCCCTTTTCTGAGCTTCTTGTTCGGCTTGCAATCTCTTAGCAAGTTGCTCTGCTTCACGATTCTTAGCAGCTTGCTTAGCTTCAAGTTTCCTAGCAGCTTGCTCAGCTTCAAGTTCTAACCTTTTAGTGGCTTGCTCAGCTTCCAATCTCTTAGTCTCTAACTCCATCTTTCTTAATTCCATCTCGGCCTTCCGATCTTCCCTTTCTGTTTGACGAAAATATTTCTCCACCTCCTGTATGTAATCTGTTAGTGCAGAACCCGACAAGCCCATTCCTTCCCCCCTTGCCCTTAGTTCTGCCATATCTAGTTTAGGAATGGCCATATTTCAGAGAGGTGAGTCAGCAGGTTGAGTGTAGATTTCTTCAAACAATATATAGATATTCACTATTTAAATTATCTATATATTTAACACCACACAGCACAACACAAAATAATCTTTCAATGACAAGAATAGAATTAGGACCAAAGACCTATGTAGACTTGTGAAGTGTGAACAGGTAAGATATGTGTCTTAACTCCTATCCACATTCACCCTAGCTGGATCTTCATAAATATGATATCACCATCCCGTGTCGAGAGATCCCGTGTCGAGCGATCCCATGTCAAGAGATCCCATGTTGAGTGATCCCGTGTCGAGCCCCCAGTAATGTCGTAATAAGTGTCGTCCCTGGGGTGAGGGGAATCAACACCCACATTCTTTTAACCCCCTATCATTATCTTGAGGATCGCCTAGCTTTTTGTCCACAACACCCCGTCAGCTCTTGGATCTCTCTCTCTCTCTCTCTCTCTCTCTCTCTCTCTCTCTCTCTCTCTCTCTCTCTCTCTCTCTCTCTCTCTCTCTTACCACTGGACCATGTCCCCTCTCATTCTTTTCCAAAACATATTACACAACACTAGCTTCTAACAAAATGACAAATTAATTTAATAAAGAAAAGTGTCAGGTATGTGCAAAGTGTATGTGTAGGATGTCTGTCGTATAATCTAGTGTGGTTGCAGAATTAGGCCGAACAGCTGAGGAGCAAAGTCTGCTTCATCACAGTACTGGCCACACAACAGCACCATATATCAAGTACAAGAAGACCTCACCAAATGATGCGTCTCTCCGGCCAAATGTCGACTTCCTCCAATAGCTCGGATGCCTGGTCACCAATAGTGGATATAGTCCAATACTGACCATGAATCTGACACACACAGTGTAACTAATATGTCACTAACAGTTCTGGAATCTGATAACATTTGTACAGTAAAATAATGTTTACTGTCACTTTGAAACTAAATGTTAGTAGTTTATTTCTCATAGGAGTTCCCCAATTGTAACACACAATGTTAATTGGTAATGTCTCACAAAAATTCCCAATTTGGAAAAACACAATGTTCAATTTCCAGTTCTCTATATAACTACTATTGTTCCTGTTACTGGTGGTATTGTAAGTGTCTTCACTTTACTATGATAAGAACTACCACCGAGGAATCACTCTTATAGTCTCATCGTTTTCAGCTCAGCAGAGGCCAGGTTCTTGCAGACCCTCTGGGTTATGGGTCCAGTGCAAAAGCCGCTGAGTAAAAAACCACCTTCAATGATCGAGCCATGACTTTTCTTCTAGCTTGTTGTAAAATATAGTGGAACCTGTTGAAGAGAGAACACACCTGGAGAGAGCAACCCGATTCCGACCTTTATTAGGTGAGTGTAAGCAGACGGCCGCACTCAGATATATAACAGAGAACTAAACTCTGTCATAATGCAGAGGAGCTCACCACATCGGTCTGAGTCATGGTAAGACAAGGAAAGACTAAAGGAAAAGTGCAGAAACCCAGTAGATACCCTACTGGAAGATCCTACCACTTGACAATTCCATTATCCCCCAACCATCCTCAATCTCCCTAAATATCATCCCACTACATTGTCCTTAACTCACTGAGTTAATTGATATCTCACACAAGCTAGTTTAAGCACCGCGTTAGCCTACTGCTGCCGACACTCTTATAATACGTTCTCATAACGCACATTACCACTCTAGTCTCCTAAGAATAATCTAACTTGAGTCTATCTAATTAAATACCATATATTTATTCCGGTTTGAAATTGAGACTACGAAATCACACAATGGATACATGTCCGCCGATGTAAATCAACACAAGACACTGTAGTCTCTCTCTATATTCAAACCAGGAACATCACACACGTACTTGTTGTCTTATAACATTTGGTCGACTCTGGCCAAAGTTGTTTATATTTTTAATATTGTGCCTAAATGACGCCACAAATCTGACTAGACATTAGACGTCTAGAATCTATATTTCTCTCTTCTTTTTAGACTCGATGTAAACAACTGGCCGTCTATTCCGCTTTCATCTGGGGACTTGTCCCGGTACTTCAAAATGTCCCGCCGGTCTGTAGTCTGAAGAATAATTTCCCCACAACAAAAGATCTTGCCGACTTCCATCAAGACAGTCTGTCTACCACATCAAAGGATGGCTGCCGCGTGTAGACGGATGGCGCGACAGTCTTTCATCGATCGACATCTCCAAGAATTTTCGTGACACCATAGCAACACACACACACACACACACACGCACGCGCACACACACACACACACACACACACACACACACACACACACACACACACACACACACACACACACACACACACACACCTACCTTTCCCTCTCCCAGATGCGTCCGGCTGTCAACACAATTCCAATGTTCCAGAAATACTTCCTTATTTTTGCCAGTCATCCATTTTATGGGTATGTAACAAGTATTTCTATGTTTGACAGTGATAGGTAAGTGAACTACAAGTGTGAATAGAGGCAATAATGTAGCAAACATAGCGTAAAAATGCCATAGAATCCTCGTGTTATTACGAAAATATTATCCCCAGCTCAGAAGAATTCCCCAGTCAAGGTGTTAATCGAGCTGGTCGCTAGGCCAGTGTTTTTCAATCTTTCTGCTGGAGCAGACCCTACGCAAATGTTTACGTTGCTCAAGGAACTCTGTGCGATGATCCAAGTGTCTGTCCTACTTTATGTAATAAACCAGATGGGGTCAATAAACCAGATGTTGTATTTAGACGCTTTCAGTCTGTTCCACGGAACCTCTGGCTGCCACTCTCGGAACCCCAATTGAAAAACTCTGCTCTAGGCTGTTTACTTATACCGGCCCTATTTATATATTTTGCAAACCTTATTATGAGATATATTCTATTACCATAGGTATCTATAAACTTTATATGTACCTATGGTGAGCCGTAGCTTCACCGGTGTCCCCTAGTCGCCTGCTATTCTTGTGTGTCAATAGGATTTTAATTATGTTTCTAATTCAATGTCTTTTTCATTTTCAGATCCCGTGTACTTCACCCTTCATTATGGCTACTAAGAAAAGAAAAGTGAACTGCGAGTGTCGCGTTTTCAGTGAAGAATGGGGAGTAAAGTACTTCTTTATGGAAACAAAGGACCGGAAAACCAATTGCGTAATATGCAGCTAAAGTGTTGCCATTTTAAAAGAGTACAATCTTCGGTGTCACTACGAAACAAAACATCTAACAACGTATTGAAAGTTTTCTGGAAAGTTACACTCTGAGAAATATGAGTCCACGAAACGTGGTTTTGAAACTCAAAGAAATCTTTTCACGAGAAAGGTTGCTGAAAATGAATTTGTCAATCTTACAAGCTACAACATTGTGTATAAGATTGCAGAACGAAGAAAACAGTTTACTGATGGCAACTTCATCAAAGAGTGTATTATGGAAGCAGCAAATTACTTGTGTCTGAGAAAGCCGATTTGTTTGGAACTATGTGCCTTACGGCAAGTTCAGTTGTGCGAAGAAAAGAAGAATTTGGAGAGAACATAGTGCCACAGATACGTGAGAAAACTAGGAACGTGTTGTGGTATTCTCTGGCGCTGTATGAGACTACTGATCTCTCGAGTACGTCACAACTTCTCGTGTTCATTTGTGGTGTCAATTTGGACTTTCAGATAACGGAAGAGTTGGCATCCGTTTGCAGCATGCATGGAACAACAACAGGAAAAGACATTTTAATGGAAGTGCAAAAAGTATAACCTTCAGTGGAATCAGCTTTGATGGAGGAAAAAAACATGTCTGGAGTGAGGAAGAGTCTGATGGTACAGATCAGGACTCAGTTGGAAAATTTGCAAATTCCGTGCGCTCAGTTCATACACTGCATCATACATCAGCAAGCATTCTGTGGGGAAAGACTTAGATATATCTTGTGTACTGAAACCAGTCGTTTCTTCTGTGAACTTTATTCGGGGATATGCACTCAATCACCGTCAGTTAAAGGCGTTTCTTGAAAAAATTGATTCTGACTTCTGTGACTTGCCTTATCACACATCAGTGAGTGTGGCTCAGCTGTGGTCAAGTTCTATTTAGTTTTTACAAGCTCCGAAACGAAATAGATGTTTTCCTCACGGAAAACAATAGAGCTGATCCACAGCTGCCAGATCCTACTTGGCTGTCAAAGTTGTCATTTTTGGTCGACTGTCGTGTCCTCCTTTAAAGTGTCGTCCCTGGAGTGAGGAGAGTCAACACCCACATTATAATATTTTTTTCCTTATCAATATCTTGGAGAATCCACCAGCTTCCGTCCAACACACTCCATCAGCCTATGGACACCTTTCCCTATCACTCTCTCACTGTCGTACTATGCCCCCCTCTCATACTTCCCCAACGCAACATATTCAACAACTCTTGCTTCTAAAAATTAATAAAGATTAATTTATTAAAAGAAAAATGTGTAATGTACGTAAGGCGTGTATGCGAAGAAAATGTGTGATGTGTTCTATAATGTGTGTATGATCGGACTTTCAGATAATAGCATAGTTTCTTCATTGCAAGGGCACACCACAGCACATTAAATCATAACCAGTGCACCTCACCCAGTGTCGAAACCCTCTTGCCGGATACTGACTGTCATCGGTAGCCACCTGGTAATCCATCTTCATGATCATCCGAAATAGATACTGTTTGTAAGTACAGATTGATTACGGACTGGTTGCAAACTAACTTTGTAAGTTCCTATCGGTCCTAAAGAATGCACAAATCCTTTGCAGTGTATTCAGGTTTTACTGTTAATGTTTCTACACTTGATCCTAACTAGTGTTCATATAGGTTCAAGTATATGTCATATGTAATATTACACTGGAATCTAGCACACGATGTGACTTATCCGTTAATGTTCTCGTTCCTTAAACAATGTTTGTCTGATGTGTGATATATCAACAATCATCACCCATCCTATGTGAACCATACCACGCAGGAGTCGTTATATTGGCTGGCTCTTCTTGGCCATGCCATGGTGAACCCTTCTGAGTATGAGTCCAGCGTAAACATATACCATCTTTCTTCTCGGACGTTATTCATTTTCCGTAAGAATCATTTTAGAGTCCAACTGGTGGTCGTCCAATTGGAGTGCACTTCTTCAAAACCAGTGTTGAGTTTCCTAGTAACTGGTGGGGAACCTGTGGGAAAACCAACACATCATGTGAGAGCACTAGTCACTGATCCTACCAGCTGGGTGTAAGCTTATTACCCTGCTCTGTTATATTACAGCTAACTACTCTGTCAGAGAGCCTTATAGCTTCTCACCTACGTCCGAATCAGGCTATGATAAAGAAAGACCAATAAACAGAGTGCAACCTCAGTATTCTATTCACCCTAGCAGAGCCAATATCACTATTCTACTCTAACTAGTTTTCCACTAACAGTGCTAATCATCACACTATAGTTTTAACAAGGCTACAGTCTATATTAATTAGAACTAATAGACTATATTGACTACCTTATGCAAAACCGCCTCATTCCGGGATGTCTACTACACTTTGCCATAACGTCACATGCTAGTTAATATTAAATTAATCTAACACTGTAGAGCTCTCCCACAAACACGTCCATCATAATCCACGGTTTTGGTCAACTCCCCATCTCCAATCATGGTTTTTTGGCAAAACCTAAAATAGGTCACGTGACGGTATTGATGTCCTGCAGGTGTTATTTGGGCATATCATCCACTGTCAAGAATCCATTTCCCCTGGCCTAGTCACCGTCAAAGTTGTCATCACTTGTTTTGACCTCCCCAACAAACTAACGAGTTACTGTATGATCCCAACAACAGTTTTCCACAACAAGCTGCCAATCTTCTTTATGTCCGGAAACTATAAATTGACAGGTGGACTGTTTTATTCCGAGCTGAGTACTTCCGCTCTCAATCCAACCTGTTGATAAACTGTCAAAGCGATGTATGATTCAGCTCACCCACTTCCGAGTGTTCCCAATCCGTCGACTAGATGTACACGTGCAGCTACAAATATTGTCCTGGGATTTTGACATCCGATTTGTTTTTACTGTTAGTTAAAATAGTTGTCGCTGGCAGATAGTCCGTTTAATCAGAAAGCCTCTATAATAATCAACGGGTTAAACGCAAGGTTTTATTTTGTGACATCGACATCACATCAAACATGAATGATCTGAATTTGAAACTTCAGGGAAAGGATAATCTCGTCTGTGATCCCTACATAATCATCAAAAGGGTTTCGGAGAAAGCTGTCATTGTTTGCAATGCAACTGGAAGGAGAAAACGTTTCTCATTTTCACTATTTCAAAGAGTTTTGCGCTACAACCGCCGAAGATGTCAAACTCGATTTTCCGAAAAAAAAAAATTATTCATGACTTCAAGAAGCATTTGTTTGGAGAGATTTTCAGATCTTGACAGAATTGAAATGACATTCTTCTGTTCCAGAATCCGTTTGATCTTAATCTTGATGATGTGCCAGTTGAACTACAGTTGAAGCTCACTGATTTGCAAACAAATGACTCGTTGAAAGAAAAGCACAGAGAAGAAAAACTTGTTGAATTTTACCGCTGCTTAGCTGATGTTGAGTTTCCTATACTGAAGCAATCTGCCGCTAGTATGACATCAGAGCCGGTCTCCCTGGTCTAGGGGTTACACAATTTATCCGTAATCCCGTATAATCTCGTAAGTAACGTGATGTGAGCGAGAATTGGTAGCGATTATCTCCGCGTCGGTAACTTACGGGGTATGTGAGCCTGTTGCTCAGAAAGCAATGGCAAACTACTGAGCGTAATCTTGCCAAGAAATCAACAATCAGATGAAAGATGCTGATGTTGACAGCGATGTCCTGCAAAGGATGTGAAGACAAAATGGTATCAGTGTTTGGAACAACTTATGTCTGTGAGCAAACATTTTTCAAAAATGAAATATATGAAATCGATACATCGAACGAGATTGACTGATGAACATCGGTCAATTGAAATCGGTCAACATGAAAGCAATTCTCTAGATTGGATGCTGCAATTCCAAACCAAACATGGATGAAATCTTGAAAGCCAAATATCAGCTTCACAAATCTCACTAACCTTTTTTGCTGCTTAGTTTGTGAGATTCGGATATGTGCACACTAGGTCTGATGTAACTATCTTTGTTGCTAACGTTGCCTTCTTTGATAACCTTTTGTAGTAAATAAATATGTTGGTTGTCCTTGTTTTGTGTGTGCATTGCACGCATTCACCCATGATTAACTTAGTTATTCATCTTTTTTCCCCAGAACGTTCATTCTGGTTTGCAAATGTTGTTAACGTTAGTTGCATATCCTTTACAGGACGTTTGCAGTCAACACCAGCATTTTTTGCTGTTGTTGATGTCTTGGCAACTTTACGTTCAGTAGTTTTCCATTGCTTTCTGAACGACCCGCACCCATACCATACCGTAAAAACAGCGCAATGCGGTCTGCTACCAAATCGAGCGCATCTGTGTTTCGAACGCGGGTATACGGGATTACGAACCGCGTTCGTCAGACCTTCGCCACGGAGACCGGCGCAAGTATTGTACAGAATGAGTATGCGGCCCGTGCTCGTAATTTTTTCAGTTATCCGGTCCGCCGAGAAAAAAGTTTGGTGACATCTAGTCTAGCTGAATGATGTCCTCATAGTAGGTATCTTTAATAGTACCAGATAGATTTCTAACTTAGCCTCTGATGGCCCCATCGTTCTGATCTTCAGTGCTAAACCTCTGTAGGAAAGCTTCCCCTTTCTCTTTGTTCATTGTCAAACGCGAACCGCTATCTTTGTATATTGTACCCACTGTAGCAATACGATCTTTCCTTTCCATCTGTTTATGCAATTTGCAGAAATTTCCCTGTGTTTTATCTCCTCTAATCTCATTCATAAAGTGTTCCTTTTTCGCTCTTATGGGCTTTGTTGCACAGCGCTTGAATTCGTCCATCTTGGCTTTCATTTCTTGCGAAGCTTTCTCCATTTCCTCTTGTGAGCTTTGGGGTGTCCGCAGCACTTTCTGTAACTGTTTAACTGCTGCTCTCTTGGATTTCCATGCACGTTCTACCTCGGAGGCCCACCAAGGAGGCTGCACATAAGTAGGTTTGCTCTATCTGAGACGACCCATAAGGGTGTATTCCCTCTCATATTTAAAGGGCCGAGGTGCTCTAACAGCGTTGGTCTTGTTGGACTTAGAAATCAATAGTGAACAGGGTAGATGGTCACTCCCATGATCACACAGGATAGTCCATTTAACAATCAATACTGCCGACTGGGTAACAAATGCCAGGTCAATAGTCGTGCCCACATCACCAGGTCTCATCCCCATTCTAGTTGGCCTCCCATCGTTTATGCAGACTAACTTCTGAATCCACCATGGCTTCTGCAAGGGCATTTCCCTGTCGGTTTTCACCGGTATTGTCCCCGTCTCTGTTTCGTACATTAAAGTCGCCACATTGTACATTGAGTAGCCTACTGCCTGGGATGTCCTCCAGCTCCATAAGCTAGTCCCGTCGTTCCTTTGTAACAAAAGAATTAACCGCGGCATATACATTTATTAAGTTTCAGCTCAGACCCGTAAAGGTCTTGTGGTACTCATTGAACAATAGGATTGTTAAAGCTGTCCCAAGCCTCTCGATAAACTGTAGAAATATGATTAGAGAAAGCAGACTGCAGTACCTGGGAATCACTTTTGATAGAAGCCTGTCTTTTAGGGATAAACTCAACTCACCTCCCACATAATTTCCAGATAATTCTAAATAATATTGGTACTTATTTTTAATTAGGCTGGATCGGCCCCAGAATTGTCCTGGTCGATAAACCTGATGTTGGGACTGAAACCGGACCGCTGTCTTGGTAGACAAGCGTACTATAGTCTGTCCAGAAATGAATGCCGTCATTCACGATCAATTATCTTGAAAACTGTATGTTGCATCGTTATGACATTTTCCCTGCCGTCTTATATTTACCCCCACCCAAGGAATATGTCTTTGATAGGTCCAAAAGCAACTTAAATCATCGAAAGCTCCGACATTTCTTTGATGTTTTGGCGAAAATGTAGTGAATTCAGGCTAAAAAACTAGTCTTACAGTAAAGCACACCATTTCGGGTAACGACGCAAGTACACGGCGTAGCCAGATTCGTATGGGAGTGGGTGCAATAAAAAACAAAGTAGCTTAAAAGTCGACAGGGTCGACTGCATTGCACCGGGTTTTTATCCCATATGGCTCAGTCTCTTTCCGCAGCGCGGAAAGCGTCGCACAAAACACGAACTCTGTAGCTCCAGCGACAACCCTCGGGAGTCCGAAAAAATGCACTCGTGAAATGAAGGACGCGGCCCGGAATCGAACATACAACCTTCGGAGCCCGAGTCAAACGGCTTGACCACTTCACCACGGAGACTCCCGAGAGGGGTGCAATGTGTAATATTAGTAAAGACAGAGAATTTACAGAGGCTTGGGGTAAATAATGTGTAAATTGACAGGAAAGTAAAAGGAATATATTTCTTACTTTATTTTTCATTTCTGTCTTGTTTCTTAAGCTGCTGGTTAATAATGTGTACACACGTATTCATGTGACTAGGATACATTTAGCTTTTTATATTGAGTTCGTGAAAGCTTCCAAATAGCTGTGCGTTAATGTGCGTATGGAGTGACCAGAAATGATACCGCAATTTAGTCATCATGTGTTCATTTTTAAGGATCTGTCCAGCTTTCTGTGTTCACACGTACACATGGGTGACAGACCCGCTTTGAGTCTTTGTGAAAGATTGTCTACTCTGCTGTTTACCGTTCAGAGACGGAACATGATTACCTGTTTTGCACTATGAAAATAGTTGTCAGTGTCTCTGTAGTGGGCTTTCTTCTTAACGACCAAGATGTTAGTTCTCTTTTCATTGAAGTTTATAGATTGATTCGTATGCGCGTGTGTTGTCCCCTAATTTGACAACGTGTTTGCTCTCCCGTTTCTTGTTATGCCACAATATGTCAGTTTCCACCGCAATATTACTCTTCTGTTGGTATTCAATGCGTTTAGTGTGGTTTTTTTCTTTCTATACCAGTTGTTTGTCACCGCTGAGGGCTTGCGGAATTGAAAATTCATCACCGTGGAATACAAACTGTTGCCATTGACATTGTGCTGATGTTGTAATGTTTAGGGCCTGCAATTCGTCTGAATAGTTGGAGCAAAATATCCCAGTAAGTGTGCACGTGATTAAGGTCTGCCATCTGCTCAGACCTTAATTTGTGACGGACGAATCCAGTAGGTTGATGACTGCTCTCGGTTGCATAAAATTCTATCCATCCTTTCTCCAATAGTCCTCTTCCTCTTTCAACGCATGGTCGTCACATTTTTTCCAGTAACTTTTATCAATATTTAATAGTGCGGACTAGGTTAGTATCTTGACGTCAGACAATTTGAATGTAGTATTGTCAGCTGTCACCTGTCCTTTAATTTTAGCCCACAAAAGTTCTATAGGGTTTAAATGAGAATGATACGGCGGAAGTCTCAAGCACCTCTGGCCATGCTCTTCTATCAACTTGTCGATTTGATATTTCTTGTTTTTTTTTGCGCCTGTTTTACATGGGACAACAACTGTAGCGTGAAATATGTTTCTGGAAATGGTATATTTTCCCTTCGGAGCCATATCGTTATTGCTTCCTTTGTGCTCGATGCCGTAGGTATTTTGTCTTCTTGGACAACAACATTGTGATGTGATGCATTGTCGATGATTAGACAAGACGGTCTATCAAGGGATGGAAGTACTGTATTCTCGAGCCAATCTCTAAATACATTACCATTCATCTAATTTTGATAATCCCTATTGTCTGTATATTTTGATACGAACACGAGTCCAGCATTCTGTAGTAAGTACTACCAGCATAGGCTATGACCAAACGCTGTCCTTTACTACTGGCCACATAACGCTTTATCTTTCCATCCACTGACTGTCATTCCTTTTCATTTGTGTGGTGCGCATTGATCCACGTCTCATCCAAATACACTATGTCATAATTTTCTTTGCGCATTTCCCTTATTTCACGTAGATATCTGCTTCTCAGAGCTCCTAAATGCGGTTGCTCGCAAAGGATATTTCTACCTCCCTTGCACTTTCTAAAAGTGAAGCCTAATGTCCTTATAATTTTTCCACAATGTTGTTTTGGATAGCTCTATGTTATTGTTCTTTCTCAACCAAACCCTCACTGTTTCTTTGGCATCCATCATTTTTATAATAACTCGCCTTATGACATCCTTGTCAAAGCTGTCTACAATTGCCTTTCTACCTACCGTTTGCTTATCGCTTGTTGGTTTCATTCCAGATTCTTTCACCCATCGACGAAATGACCGTTTACTCAAACCCATTTGCACGCACTGTTCTTTTTTCGGGATTTGTAACAGTATGAAACAGTTTCCTGCGATCAGCTTCTTGACAAAAATATGTGTACAACTTCATAGCGATGCTTTGAAGTGTACACAATTTCACATTTAATCCCATTGAACAATATTCACACATTCAAATATTAGCTATTAATATTATATTAATGGTAAGATTTATTTATATATTTATTTATATAATCACGTTTCATGAAAGAACCCACATTGACGACACCTCTGAACAATCCGATTTAACTATGCGAAGTTTGTGCCAAAACGGAAACCACGAGACAATTTAAAAAAAAAGCGCGGAAGTGTCTTGGTGAAGGTGTAATACATTTAAAATTATGGACTTAATCTCTGACCCGTAAATTATATACCGCATATAAACAAACATTGAAATCTGCGGTACAATCTCCAGAACAAAAATATTTTTGTTGGGTGGACATAATGATAAGGTTATATTCTTCTTCTTCTTCTTCTTCTTCTTCTTCTTCTTCTTCTTCTTCTTCTTCTTCTTCTTCTTCTTCTTCTTCTTCTTCTTCTTCTTCTTCTTCTTCTTCTTCTTCTTCTTCTTCTTCTTCTTCTTCTTCTTCTTCTTCTTCTTCTTCTTCTTCTTCTTCTTCTTCTTCTTCTTCTTCTTCTTCTTCTTCTTCTTCTTCTTCTTCTTCTTCTTCTTCTTCTTCTTCTTCTTCTTCTTCTTCTTCTTCTTCTTCTTCTTCTTCTTCTTCTTCTTCTTCTTCTTCTTCTTCTTCTTCTTCTTCTTCTTCTTCTGCTTCTTCTGCTTCTTCTTCTTCTTCTTCTTCTTCTTCTGCTTCTTCTTCTTCTTCTTCTTCTTCTTCTGCTTCTTCTGCTTCTTCTTCTTCTTCTGCTTCTTCTGCTTCTTCTTCTTCTTCTTCTTCTTCTGCTTCTTCTTCTTCTTCTTCTTCTTCTGCTGCTGCTTCTTCTTCTTCTTCTTCTTCTTCTTCTTCTTCTTCTTCTTCTTCTTCTTCTTCTTCTTCTTCTTCTTCTTCTTCTTCTTCTTCTTCTTCTTCTTCTTCTTCTTCTTCTTCTTCTTCTTCTTCTTCTTCTTCTTCTTTCGTTCGCTTGATATATGTCTATAACTGCAATGTTGTCTCTTGTATGAATTGAACTGTATTTTTCAGTTTACACAGCGGTCTATAGAGTTTATCTTCCACTGTCGTCTCTCCAGGCAAGAAGGTTTGCCTAGATATGTTATATATTGGGCAGTCTTGGAGCATGTGCTCTGCTGTCTGCGACGCCAATCCACATGTGCACATGGCTGTTTCACCAATCTTGAATTTTGTATACATGTGGTTGCGTAATCTATTGTGTCCTGTTCTGAGGCGCAGAATAATGATTTGTTCTGGTCTGTCCATAACGTGGCAGTCATCCACGTTGCTTCCTCGGTGGCCCTCTGACCGATTCGATCATTCCCCTCCCTTGGTGGCATGCAACGGGCACATCAGGCTGTTCTTCCCTGGCTCCTTCCTCAGCCAATTGATCAGCTCTGTCGTCTCCGGGCACTGCATAGTGGGATGGTATCCACTGTATGGTGACATTATGCTGACTGCTAAGTTCAGAAAGTAGTGTCCTTAGTACTGGCAATTTCCCAGAGAGGAGCGCCTCGAGTACTGATTTTGCATCTGTTAGTAGCACCACAGGTTGTGTACCATTGCTGTTATTTAGTAATTTCTCTGTTGCTATCTTGATTGCCTCAATTTCGGCATCATAGTTATGGCAGTACTTTCCTGTCGGTACTCTGGCTGTGTCCCTAGTATTATTTGGGTATTCTATGTACACTCCCGCTCCTCCGTTTCGAACAGCATTTTGTGCCGACCCTTCTGTGTAGACTCGGATCCAGAGGTCCTGTGGTTATTCTTCATCAAGGAAGCTGAGAGTGGCTGTTCTGCGCTGCACACTGTTCTGTTCTTCCCTGTCAAATATTCCTCTCACTTTTGTCTGGATTTGTAATGATAGTCTATGTTCATCTTTCCATGAAGTTCGCTCTAGAATAGTTGTTAGGGGGATACCAACTGTGGGCAGATCGGTGGTTTCTTTGCAGAGTCGTTTGGTCTGGTGGATAAAACGGTTATATGCTAAATCTCATAATTTCCCCTCAGTTGGTTAATGAGATATGGAATTTTATATTGGGACAGAAAAAAGTAAACAGATTATAACAATAACAACAATGTGATTTACTCCAAGGGAGGCAACCTTCTCTTTTATAGATGTTTGCTTCTATAGAGCATAAATATTTCATTACCAAAGCATCATTTTATAGTTAGAAATACTTTGATTTCTTAAAATCTGCGATCAGAATCTAGATAAAAGTCTTTGAATATAAGTAACATTTATAGAATGCTGCACGTCTGCTTGTAACCTATTGTACAAATATTAACGAGCTTACATCACTTTCCCTGTAGTTGAAATTATAATGTTTACATTTATTGAATACCATCTTCTGTATCTGAATTTCTCTTGAAGGGGAAGTGGTATGGCCAACATGGCCCGCCAAACCCTATAATGTTCTGAATATATTATATGAGTGCGAATGGGTAATTCAATTCTAATTTACCGCAACAAAGAAGAATCCATTCGAGCCTCATGTGCATCGGTCCGGCAATCATTTTCCGGTTTAGTGTTCGGTGGACTGCTAGACCGATCGATGGATGTTTTTTTAGTTTTGGGCCCGCAGGGCCCTCACTTTCGTCGACAGTGAGGGCCCTACGGGCCCAAAAACTTAAAAACAACAATTGATCGGTCTATCATTTGTCTCAGTACCTTATACGGTCCTTGCCATGAGTCTGTCAAGAGATGTCTGTCGCTTGGCAAAAGAAGTAGTACGTCCTGTCCAGGTGTCAATGTTATTGTCACATTCCTCTGTTGGCATACTGTCTGTAAATAGCACCAGATTGTTTTTGTGCTTCTTTAGCTAACACACAAGATTTCATTATCCTAGCACGCAATGATGTGACATGTTCATATGATGATACTGGTTTATGAATAGTTATACTTTCAGTTAACACAGAATGGTACATAGATAATGGGCCGCGTGGTTTGGCGCCGTATACAAGTTCAAATGGTGAGAAACCTGTACTGGAATGAGGTACTTCGCGATATGCAAATAGTATGGCAGGTAAATAAGTATCCCACTCTTCAGGGTGTTGCTGGGTTACTTTTGATAACATATGCTTGAGATCTCCATTCATCTTTTCTATAATTCCTGTCGAATGAGGGTGGTATGGGCTGTTAAAGCATTGCTTTACCCCTAACATTCTGGTAAAGGCTTGAGTGGCTGCAGCTATGAACTGGCTCCCATGATCTGAGAGAATGGTATCAGGAAACCCCACTCTAGAAAAAAATATGGAAGAATACTTCCATAACATCCTTGGCAGTTATGTTCTTAAGTGGAAACGCCTCAGGCCATCTACTGCAGAGGTCAATTATTGTTATTATGAACTTATTTCCTCTCGATGTTACGTGGTTAAGAGGACCTACAATATCAACAGATATCTTTTCAAAAGGTCTACTTGCTAGATCTGTAATTTGTAACTCCGGATGTTTCCCCTTTTTACCAAGCTTCTGGCAGATGTCACAAGTTCTACAATATTGCTTGGTATCACTGCAGAATTTGGGCCAGTAGAACTGATTAAGTAGTCGTGATCTAGTTTTCGAATAAGCCATATGCCCTGCAAAGGGTATATCATGTGCTAGATGTAATGCTTGCTTACGGTGTTCTGTTGGTAACACCGTTTGCTCTGTGGTGCTGGTAACTTTGGTATAGTACCGTGTAAGGATACCGCCTTTCAGTGCAAAATGCCATCTAGCATTTTTAGTAAGTCTTGGCTTTTGGCCTATAAGATTAAAATACTTGTGCAAAGATAAGCCAGCCTTTTGAGCTGTTATGAAATTCTCCCTCATGGTTTTCGGAGGTAATATCACTGGGCTTAACATTTCCAAAGCCTCAGTCTGATCAATTTGATCTTGCACTTTGGCAGCAGATCTAGTTACTGCATTTACACTCTCAACAACATGACATGGTGGTGTTACATTCATGTGATGATGTCAATGAACTGGCAAACATACAATCAATTACAGGTGACAATACATTTTCAACAGTATGGTCACTTGAAGATGATACAGTATTATCAACTATACATTGGACAGATGACGTTGCACTGTCATGTGGCATGTCATTTACTTCAGGAAGGTTCCCAACAATTATGTCGCAACATGGGTTGGATAATGCTGCGCATTTAACCTTTCCTGTGAGGAATGGGGTGTCAATATATTCTCATGCAAGTGGGTATTTCTCAATGTTACCTGAGAAAGTTCTGCATGTAACATGTTTGCCAGTATAATCTGAAGGTAAAATAAAGTCTCTCTTTAGACCAATGAGAGTACATCCACTATCACGTAAGACAGTGGCAGCTTTGCCATTTACAAATCCGTGGTGTATCTTGAGTTTACCTCTGGAGTTTATTACCAAATTAGCTTCTTCATTGGCAATAGGTATTGCATGGCCGCATGTTAGTAGGCCATCTTCATGAAAACGATCACAGATGGTACATTTGTTAAGATGGAATACATCAATGGCCTGAGCTGAATTTACAGGATGATTTTCACATGTTTCTTCATCTGAGGAAGAGCTATCAAATATGGCTGCATTACCCTTTCTAGTCATTTGTTAGCCTTTACAAGCATGACGCCAGTGGCCATACGCTTTGCAAAGGAATCATTTTGTTAGTCGTTTGTAGCTCTTTCGCTCCTTATCTTGCTTATCTATATAGTTTTGCAAGTATGTAAGGTACCCAGGATGTTTGTCACACATATCATTTTCGTTATGTGGCAGATGACAATATCTGCATTGATAATATTTCTCAGCAGATTGTTTAAAGGGTTTCTCGTTAACATAGGGACCTGACTTTGTTCTGTCATAGGTAGCGGCTGCTACCAAATCAGTGTCAGTCAATCCACTACTAAAACAATGTTTGTTGGCTGTAAAATAAGCCGAACCTCGTTTCTCAATATGTTGCACACTCTCACACTCGCATTATTTCAGAAACTTAGAAAATGGTGGTGGTAAAGATGAAATGATCTTATCTCTTAAAATTAGATCTTTCAATTTATCAAAGGTATTTACTTTGGCTGATGAAAGCCATTTGCTAAATACATCCTGTACTACTGAGATGTAGTCAGAGAAAGTTTGCGTTGGTTTTGAAGCTATTTTGCTAAACTGTTCTCTGTAGCCTGCTTCATCTAACAGGAAATGTGACATGATTTTGGATTTAATATACTGGTAATCTTTCCTAAGATCTTTGGGAATGGTCTCTATCACTTTTAGAGGTTCTCCAGAAAGACTTCTCATATATATTATGTTCCATTCAGTCTCTGGAATCTGATAATGCTCCATTATCGTTTTAAAGTTCTGGGTAAATGCTGCAATGCAGTCCCCAGTGGTGAAATTTTTCACAACCCCTTGGTACTTTTTGTACTGATTCTCTTTTTCTAGTCTTTCTGACTTTCGAAAATCTCTCTCTACTGATGTGTCAACCTCCAACTGTTTAATTTTCAGTTGCATTTCAAGTTCTTCCTTCTTCATTCTTGCATTAATTTCAAGCTCTTCTCTCTTGCTCTGGGCAGAGATCTCAGCTTTCTATATTTCGGCCGCTATTTCTGCTTTTTTAGCATCTAATTCTGCCTTTTTAAGTTCTCTTTCAGCAGCTCTTTCTTCGCGATCTCTAGCTTTCTCCTGCAAGGTAACATATTCTGTATACTGTGCCTCACTGCATTTCGTCAACTCATCACCAGTTAACTTTAATTTCAAACCAGATTCGATGAAATCATTCAATGTAGACATGATGAAATATATGCAATACAATAAATGTACACAAACAGTTAATTAGGGTGTTAGTAACTAATTTGTACAGGATTTATAGAATACAACCTGTGCCTAAGCCTACACACAAAAGTATATGTGAAAAAAAATTATACTTAAGTGATATTTGGATCTCTGGAGAACGATGGAGAACTGTTCCAGAGAATGGCTGCCTAAACGTTACTACTCGGAAAAAGTGGACTTCACTTCTTAGTTACTTCGGATGACACAACAAAAAACCTGTTGCTTTTGGAATAAGAAGATATTAGGACATGTATGTTTATGTGGTGTATGCGTTGTCAACTAAGTTTTGTAGGTTTGTGTGCTGTCAAGTATGTTTGTTAGTCGTACTGTCGTCCGTTCAAAACATTCAAACACTTGCTTTCCATGTTACTTTCTTCCCAAAACTTTCCGCTTACATACACTTTCAATCCTATTTTACAACTGATTCAAGATGGACGCTACACTCATGTTTCAAATAATCCAATATGGACGATGCATTTACGTTCACACTGTTCAAAAACACCGGACGAAAGCACCCACGTTCACACTTGTCACACTGTTCAAAACCCGGACGAAAGCACCCACGTTCACACTTGTCAGGGTCTTGCTTACAGCAATGACATTGGCTCGTACATACCAATAAGTGTGATACAAAACACGGTCACAGAATGACTTAACGTGACGAACTACACTTACAATGCAAACACTTTATTCACACATCTCACTCGTCGCAGCAATTACATGTATCATACAATTACAATGGCAATGCAATAATACATTCAATAAACATATCAATACACTACTACACAACTCACAGGCGCACAGTCATATCTTCTCACAGGCGTTCTCTCTATGCCGTTCATACATACGAGCCTCATTCACTCACGTCTGTCTTCGTCAACACTCCCAAGCCGTCTGCCGGCTACACGCTGTGAGTCTCACTACGCGGGCCTGCGTCACTGCGTGGAGATCATGTCTCACATGCGTTCATCGACTGGCCCTTCCTGACACAGTGTGGTTAGCGTCGCTCACTGGTAGACCCCTGGCCGTATTCGCCAGGCGTCATAGACGACGACGCGGTAGAACTAATGGGGAGATTATGACTAACTAACTAACTAACTAACTAACTAACTAACTAACTAACTAACTAACTAACTAACTAACTAACTAACTAACTAACTAACTAACTAACTAACTAGCTAACTAACTAACTGTCTGTCTGTCTGTCTGTCTGTCTGTCTCTCTGTCTGTCTGTCTGTCTGTCTGTCTACCTAACTACCTACCCGCCTGCCTGCCTGCCTGCCTGTCTGTCTGTCTGTCTGTTTACCTATCTATTTAACTATCTACCTACCTCTTTAACTATCTACCTACCTACCTACCTACATGTCTGCCTGCCTGCCTGTCTGCCTGCCTGTCTGTCTGTCTGTCTGTCTGTCTGTCTGCCCGTCCGTCCGTCCGTCCGTCTGTCTGTCTGTCTGTCTGTCTGTCTGTCTGTCTGTCTGTCTGTATACTATGGAGATGGCCCCACAGCATATACTACCGACGGAGTGTGAAGTGTTAGGCCTTCACAATTACTAGGCCACGACATATTGAATATGCTTGGAAGGTAAGAGGGATGATTTCATTGCAACTGGTTTTATCCCAGATGGCTGGATCCTTTTCCACAGATGGAACTATCAAAAGCATCGCACAGAGCACACACACTACGAACCCACAGGAGTCTCCCAGAAAATGACACCCATGAACCGAATCACTGTGTCACATAACAAGCCCATTTCTTTCAGAGCGCGAGGCCAGCGGTTTAACCACTACACCATGGAGATCATCTCGGTCCACAAGGAGATGTGGTGGCCAGTTTACTTTCCTCATCACATTTCATACCCACATAATGTCTCTATTCACAGCTCTACCATTTATTGTGAGGCTTGGGAGGTCAGCTTTAACAATCCTATTCTCCAGAGAGCACCACAAGACAGACGCTTTTTCTGGGTTTATGACGGCATTCATCTCCGTACACCACGCCATCACTTTGCCCATTGTCGCCTGCAGCTCCTGAGCTGTTTGATTTCTGTCCCTCCCTTGCCTGTATGCAAGAACATCATCTGCAAATGTTAGTATCCTTCCAGCCCCTGGAGCTTCGAGGCTGGAAATCTTGCTCGTATATACATTGAAAAGCACAGGGGAAACTGCTGACGCCTGTGGTAGTCCGGGGGGGGGGGGGGGCTATGATTCATGGCTCAGAGGTCCATGTACCCAGCCGGAGAACCACGCTATGAGAATCCAGAACAGTTGCAATTCAATTCACCAACCAAGGAATACTCTCTTCTTCATAAGAGCGTACATCAAAATATCATATCTGACTGCTGTGTGCGTCCTCGAAATCGTGTGCTGCCACCGTCATCTCCTGTCTGTTTTGGAACCCTTCATAAACATCGTAGGCAAAAGTGGCTGCATTTGACCAAGTATCTTTCCCTGGCCGGTAACCTCCCAAACCTTACCGGGAAAGAAGGGGGAGGGGGAGCTTTTCCCTTTCTAAATTTTCCTGAAACTTAACAGCAACGATCTTCTCCAGCATCTTGTCAAAAGTATTATGTAGGGTAATAATCCTAAATCGATTTAGCTTTGAATGATCTTTGCCTGGTTTAGGAAATGGTGTTAAATAGCTATGCACCCACACCTGGGGCACTGATGTCACCCTGATGGCCAGGCTAAAGCAAGCAGCCATCTCCATAAGTTCTCCATCACTCATATCCACCATGTGGGCACACCTAACCCCATTGGGCCCTGGTGAGGTGTCATTTGCTTTTTCTTCAATACATCTTTGACATCGTCTAGCTCAGGGATCACCAAACTACGGCCCGCGGGCCGGATCGGCCCCCGACGTCATTTCATCCGGCCCGCCGACGTTACTCGAAAATGCTTGATATAACGTATGGAACTCGAGGCGTTGTGATACAATTTAAATGTCAATATTATACTTAGAATAATAGGTGATCTCCACACAAAATCAGTATTAACATCTAGAGAAATTAACAGCGCATTAAAAAAAAAATGATAATTGTCAAATGCTACGTATATTCAACACTACAGTATGGCGCGGAAACTTGGACATTGAACAAGCAACTAGAAAGTCGCATAGAGACCCTGGATATGTGGATATACAGACGAATATGTCGTATTTCATGGAAACAAAATCAATCAAATGTAGAGCTTCTAGAAAAACTGGGAATGAAGAGACAGTTGATGAAAGAAATAAAGAGAAGGCAAGTGAAATATTTCGGCCACGTTAAAAGACATGATACTCTTATAAAAACCATACTGGAGGGCAAGGGTGAGGACAAGCGAGCAAGAGGTAGACAACGATACAAGTGGGAAGATAACATCAAGAGATTGACATCAAGAGAGACAGTTCTAGAGATCCATTGTAGCCAACCTTCATTGTGGAGACGGAACCTGATTGATTGATTGATTCACACGTGCGGAGACTTCCTGGCTAATATGTGTCTTACATTTACAATTTTCCATTATAAATTATTGTATCTAGATGTTCTTGTTTATTGTAATCTTTACTTATTTCGCACCATCCCAAGTCCTTCCCCGGCTGGTTGTATCGCCGCCTACGCTCTGACATTATCATGGTTTCAAGAGCAACACACACACACGCCCGCGCGCGCGCGCACACACACACACACACACACACACACACACACACACACACACACACACACACACATCTTTCCCTCCACCAAATGCGTCCGGCTGTCCAATGGTCCAGAAATATTTACTTACTTTTGCCAGTCATCCATTTAATAGGTATGTAACGAGGATTTCTACGTTAGACAGCGATAGGTAAGTGAACTACAAGTGTGAATAGAGGCAATAAAGTAGCAAACATAGCATAAACACGTTTTTACGAAAATATTATCCCCAACTCAGAAGAATTCCCCGGTCAAGGTGTTAATCGATCTGGTGGCTAGGCCAGTGTTTTTCCATCTTTCAGTTGGAGAAGATCCTTACGCAAATGTTTACGTTGCTAAAGGAACTCTGTGCGATGATCCAAGTGTCTGTCCTACTTTATGTAATAAACCAGATGGGCAGAAATGTTGCATTTAGGCGATTTCGGTCTGTTTCCGCGGAACCCCTGGCTGCCACTCGCGGATCCCCGGTTGAAAAACTCTGCTCTAGGCTGTTTATTTAGGCCGGCCCTATTTATATATTTTGCAAACCTTATTATGAGATATATTCTATTACCATAGGTACCTATAAACTTTATATGTACCTATGGTGAGCCGTAGCTTCACAAGTGACCCCTAGTCGCCTGCTTTTCGTGTGTGTCAATAGGATTTTAATTGTGTTTCTAATTCAATGTCTTTTTCATTTTCAGATCCCGTGTACTTCACCCTTCATTATGGCTACTAAGAAAAGAAAAGTGGACGGCGAGTGTCGCGTTTTCAGTGAAGAATGCTCAAGATTGCCCAATCGCCGCGACTGACGCCCGTCAATCGATGTGGACCTGTGACGAAACGCGTTTATCTGTCTTGGGTCGTCAAGTTCCCGCACTATTTTGGCGCGTCATCGGGGACTTTCCCAGCTAAAAATAGACTGAGGGAAGCCGATGGAGGACTTATTATATAGAATCGTCTCGAAACACTGGAATTCGAGTAACCCGTGATGTTGGGTATCGCTCTAAATTCCCGTGCAGAGAGATCTAGAAACTCTAGGCGGGGAATGACGTTTTCCCGAGAAAGTATCTTTTCTCAAGAAGCACTCGCTTCTTGTGCGCATCGAGTTGGCACGAAGCGGGAAATTGGCTAAACCAGCCATTCACTTACTTTTGTTCGAAGAGAACAGACGCTGGCCTGAATGTGAGCCATTTTTGTGTTGCGTCTCACCTCAACCATGATTCGGCTGACTGTTATGAAAAGGAAGCTGAGAAGCCCTTGAACAGTTCGGAAGCTGACTGGAGAGCTGGTTTCACCATCCAGGTAGATATTTGGTTAAATCATTTAACTTTGTACGTGTGTTCCACACGCCATTGTTCTAACCTCATTACCTATGCGGATGTCCTTGCATACTAATTAGCAAACCGATCGATAACGCAGGTGACAATTAATCGTGGGTTTGTTTACCGTGTGCTCGCGAATCAGCTGTTAGGAACGCCGTAATGTGATGTGGGCGATTTGGGTTCCAAATATATGTACCATATATTGCCAATCGTTGCATCTATTAGGTTGCTGTGTTAGAATAAAACCTAGTTACTTGTGCCGGATGGAAACTTAGATTATGTCAGTCAGTTGCTGAAGCCAGAAGAACGGTTAGAAAACCAGGTAAGTTGGTAGGTGGAGATTCAGACAAAATTGTGCTTAGTTACTAAGTAAAGGAAGAACTTAGTTCTGTGCCACCAGGAATGATGTCACTATTGTGTAATAACTTAATAGTGAATTCATTGTGTGGACCAGCGGATTTCTGTGGAAAGGTAAGTGGCTTTGGTGCTATATCTATATATATATGATGTGACATTGTGTATATATATTAGGTCATAGCATGTGATACTTCCTGGGGTAATTCCGAACACCGAATAGCTGGACGCGTGATAACACTGCGTGCCGTCGCGATGTAAATATGCGTTCTGAAATCTTGTCTAAGCTATCCTGTTTCTTTCATACTGGCGCTAGTGCGAGTGAATGCTAAGGTGCTGGAAGTATGGAAGGATGCAGGAGGCTGTATGAGACTGGGGAAATATAGAATATGGGGATGTGAAAGCAAGTTATGAAAGTATGTGTTGGTAGACCAAACCAACGATGAAGTTCAGTCCAGGCCAAGGCTAAACCACTTGGGAGGACAGAACTGGAACAGTACCCTTGGAACATGTGGGGAACATGTATTCTCAAGAAGGCTTCTTGACTCTAAGGTAGAGTCTGATAAGAAGAGTTTGCTGTGGCGTGGGCAGGTGGTCCCACCAGCAAACAGGCTTGTGTACATATTGGATGTGATCATGTACTATTCCTATATCCCGAGGGATGGTATATTGATCAAGTTTATGTTTCTTAATGTACATTGATGATGTTAGGAACGAGTCTAGGGACTCTTTACCTAGTTGTTTAGTTCGATTAAATTAGAACAATAACAGCCTTGTATCATTACTGACGTTAGCGACGACTGGTAGATGATTAGGGATAGGTGAGACCAATGATCAGACTCGTCATTCTGATGTCTAGCTCTGTTTGACGGGCTGTTCTGTGAGGCCAGCTGACATTTGTGAACCCATGCTTGACTACTCTCCATATAGAGATAATGCTTTGGTTATATGAATAACTAACTAGCATGACTGAGAATTGAGTAGTTTTGGTAGGATGCATGTGAACTAATGTTTGGGCCAGTGTACTCTCACCGGTCGCTCTTCCGTTTCAGGAGTTTGCCTGTTGAGGAACCAGTCAACTATAATTGTTGTTGGCAGAAAACCACTTCGTGTGACAGAGCGAAGGGTTCAGTTCTTTACTTATCACGCCAGACTCCATCACACCAGGTACCCAATGTGATTCACCATGCGTGAAGGTTGCTGCAAGACATACAACTGCCCTGAAGGTGCACGTGTGGGAAGTGATGGTTTGTGATCGTTTAAAATAGAAGATACTCTGGTTTTGCCAGGAACATTTCAGCATGTTGAGTAATCATGCTCGACAGGGAACACCGGTCCGTCTGGTTTGACGGGGGTTCTGCCTAAACGCAGAAGTAACTAATCTTCAGACACTTGAATGGTTCTTTGGACAGCTCGAGTGGCAGGTCTTGAGAAGAACTACACCAGTATGGACGTGTGTCAAGTGTAACCCGGTGGAAGGGACTAGGGATTATAGTCCAACCTGAATTGTTTCCGTAAAATAGATGTCTGATTCTATTCATGTACTGTTTCCGTATCCAGATTATCAACTGTGTTCTAGAAGGACTCAGTAACTTTTCAGTAGCCATATCTGATCCTACAAAGTGTGACTGTAAGAGACCATTGAATTGGTCAATGCCATATCGGTTCTGCAGTGGGACTGTGCTATGAGTGACAGACCATTCGGTTGGTCAGTGACTATTTAGTTCATCGAAGTAACCAATACTTGGAGCCAAGTCCAGGAAGATTGTCTCCAACTCGGTTGTGTTCGAGAACTGTATTACCAGTGACTCCGTGGGAGTGTTATAGATGCAGTTGGTCCAGTGAAGTGTGGTCCAGCAGTGACTCTATTGTTGTGGTTCCACGGTCGGGAGACGGAGTGGTCTCCAAGGTTCTAGTCATCTCACTGGAAGGAAGCCGGGTGAGTGGCGGACCGACTGGACGGGACATCTGCATCCACTCTACTTCTCAACTCGATGAAGACACCTACATCTCTAAGTCTTTCTCTACTCTATCTTCTATTTGTGTAAATAGATTCTTCTATCAGGATGTTCATTTCAGTTCTATATTCTCAAGGGTAGAATAAACTTTATGTAAGTTGACTTGCTCTTTGTATAATGATTGAGTGTGGTCTCGGACGATGCCTAAGTGTTCATTGTTCAACAGGTGTAGGTAGTTAGTGGGGGTCTAGAATCTGGAGGGGTGTGTAGACGTAACTAAATAACCTGAGATCAACCACAGAGAAAAAAAAAGTGTATCTGCTCGTCCAACCCCTGGGGCTAGAATACACGGGAGTGCTAGAGACACCTCGGGTGTGGTTCACTCTCACTACCCAAGGTGAACCCGAAACACTCCGTTACAGAGTGGGGGCTCGTCCGGGATTATTCCAAGATCTTTGTGTGTTGTAGACCTCTCACATAGGGATAGGGACTTTGTCTTTATCCTCTACTACAGTCTACATAAGATTCTACTACTTCTACCTATTTCCTAACTGTCTGACGGACATTTGTGTTGTGGTGATTAGTTAGTACTAGTGATTATTGATTCATTGTATTGCTTCACCCACACATACTTGAGTACCCACCTATCATAGTCAACATGTCTACCCAAGAGATAGACTTGGACAAAGTTCAGGAAACTGGACGTAAGTCTGGTCTTGAAGGAGATGCTTTGAAATCCTATGTCCAAGAGGTGGAAAGAAATTTTCGCCAAGAGGAAAGAGAGAGGAGGAGAGCAGAAAGAGAACTGGAAGCCAGTAAAGTGGCTCTGGAGGAAAAGAGGATAGCGGCTGATACTGAAATGAAACGGCTTGAGTTGGAAGCCGAGAAAGAAAAACGGGACCATGAGTATCGAATGAAGCTACTTGAGGCACAGGTGCCTGCTACAGGTGTAACTGATGGAGCTATGGGAGGAGGTGTACCTCCTGGCTCAGAGTCAACCAGTAGACGTGACTACCAGGCTATGAAATGGCCTTTACAGCCGTTCGAACCCGAGAAGGAACGGATAGACCAATACTTAGAGAAGTATGAAGCCATGTCTATTGCAATGGGTCTAGACAAACAGAAATGGTGTTTGAAACTCTCCCAGGGACTCCGTGCAGAAGGTTATGAGGTGTATGCACGCTTACCACCGGGGTTACAGAATGATTACCCGGCATTGAAAGCGGCTCTCTTGAAGAGATTCGAGATCACAGCGCACTCATACCGAAGGAAGTTTCGAACGGCGAAGCGAGAACCTGGTGAACTGTTTTCAGCATACAGTGTGAGATTGAACTCATACCTTCTTAAATGGATGGCCTTGGCCGGATTTAAGGAGGAGTATGAAAGTTTGCGTGAGTTGATGGTTGTAGATCAGATGCGAATGCAAATGTCTAAACCCTTGCGAAACTTCTTAGGTGAGAATGGGGCTGAGAGATTGGATATAGTCACCAAGTTAGCCGAAAGATACGTTGAAGTCTATGG
Source organism: Cepaea hortensis (assembly GCA_963921405.1). Lineage (NCBI taxonomy): Eukaryota > Metazoa > Mollusca > Gastropoda > Stylommatophora > Helicidae > Cepaea > Cepaea hortensis. The sequence goes on from OY992876.1 coordinate 399,017,504, forward strand.
CGAGACTGGGGACACCAGTCCAACAGATCCGAGATCGAAAGATCCGGATCAAGGTAAGTCAAAGAAGAAGTCAAAGAAGACCCAAGGTTCTGATGAACCAAAGAAACAGGTAGGCTCTTTAGAGAAGATCTCTAACGTCAACCAAGGTAAGAATAGCCCACCTAGTTCTCCAAAGAGGAAGTGGAGTGAACGTTGGTGCAAATTCTGCAAGTCCAGCACTCACAATACGAGTGAGTGTAAGAGTAAGCACAAGGACTTTCACTTTGCTTGTCTTGCTGAGGTTAGGGATAGATCGTGCAGGAAAGTGAAGTCGGTTGATGGGAATGGAGAAACTAGACGACCTCCAGTGGTTGAGAGAGTAGAAGTGAATGGGCGACAGGTGTTGTGCCTCTACGACACGGGATTGCAATTTTCAGCTGTAATTGCATCCCACCTGACAGGCCCAGAGCAACTCACCGGAGAGATGACGGAGATACAGCCAGCCAGTAGGAGTGCTGTGGCGTTACGTTGCCCGATTGCCAATGTGGAGATTCGGAGCAAGTACGTTACTGGACGCATTCAGGCGGCAGTCGTACCGGATCCTCTCTATCCCCTAATTCTAGGCCGGAAGTACGTGTTTCTGGGCGAACCAGAACACCCTAGCATCCATAAGTCTAGGCAGGTCAGAGATACAGAGGAAGAGGGTCTCGAAAAGGTAAGTCTCCGAAATACTCACCCGGATAGAATGAGTAATGCTCGGAGCAAGGATGCGACGGAGTGTCCTTGTTCGGAATGGTTGCCCAACAATGAAAACCCGTTAACTCAGGGTAAGTTCAACTCTGATAACCAGTCACCGGTAATTCAGACTGGACCAGAGAAAAGGCAGAGGGAACGTAAGTTGGTTCCTGAGAGCTTCAGAGCTAATCTGCTGCGAACGGTACATGTCAGGTCCCCAACCGGACATCTGACTGTAGGGACAACCAGTAAATGTCTATCCCGGTACTATTGGTGGCCGGGAATGACAGGCGACGTGCGCAGGTATATTAGGTCTTGTCCGGAGTGCCGTAAATGCACACCTGAGAAACGGACGAAGACGAAGATATCCTTAGAGGTTGGAGACCGAGTTCTAGTACTCCTCCCAATCGAGGGGAACGAATTCGAAATCGGGTGGCAGGGCCCATTCCTAGTGGATAAAGTGGGGCTCCACAAGCACTATGGAGTGGTGATCCTGGGAAAGTCTACTACTTTCCATTCCAGTCTCCTCATGCGCTATGAGGGGAAGCCCGATGATAAGTCCACCAGCCCAAGGGCGCAGAGATTCGCTGAAATAACGGTTCGGGGTTCAGGTCAGGTAGCGGAAAGCCTGTCACACCATAGGAAGTCCTATATGTATGTGCAGGTACCTTCTTCGGTTCAGCCCGGTGCTCGGGGGAACATGACCGGCCAAAGGAACACCCGCAGTGCTAGCTACACTGAGAACCGAGGTAGGAAGAGGTGGGTTGTGTCGGAACGGACACATACCCTTGGTCCCTCAATCCGACCGACTGCAGTCCAGCTGGGTCCTCGAAAGGGGAAGCTGGAGTTGCAGAAGTCCAGTAAACTCTGGCAGGAACGATCGTTAAATCAGGTCGAGACGGGAGCTCTGGTCCGCAAGATACTGCGAGATGCCCGATCGCAGTAGCGGAGTAGGCGTTGATCACCCGTGATACTGAATAGCTTGCCACCCCACCGAATGTGGTAAAAGTAGTCTATACAATATTGACGGGTTAGACTTCCTCACCCGCCATCCGGTCTCTTAGAAAGAGGAACGAACGACATAGACAGCTTCTGCGTAGAAGTGGAACGACGGGGTCGATCCTCTTAAAGTGGGGGCCTATGTGACGAAACGCGTTTATCTGTCTTGGGTCGTCAGGTTCCCGCACTATTTTGGCGCGTCATCGGGGACTTTCCCAGCTAAAAATAGACTGAGGGAAGCCGATGGAGGACTTATTATATAGAATCGTCTCGAAACACTGGAATTCGAGTAACCCGTGATGTTGGGTATCGCTCTAAATTCCCGTGCAGAGAGATCTAGAAACTCTAGGCGGGGAATGACGTTTTCCCGAGAAAGTATCTTTTCTCAAGAAGCACTCGCTTCTTGTGCGCATCGAGTTGGCACGAAGCGGGAAATTGGCTAAACCAGCCATTCACTTACTTTTGTTCGAAGAGAACAGACGCTGGCCTGAATGTGAGCCATTTTTGTGTTGCGTCTCACCTCAACCATGATTCGGCTGACTGTTATGAAAAGGAAGCTGAGAAGCCCTTGAACAGTTCGGAAGCTGACTGGAGAGCTGGTTTCACCATCCAGGTAGATATTTGGTTAAATCATTTAACTTTGTACGTGTGTTCCACACGCCATTGTTCTAACCTCATTACCTATGCGGATGTCCTTGCATACTAATTAGCAAACCGATCGATAACGCAGGTGACAATTAATCGTGGGTTTGTTTACCGTGTGCTCGCGAATCAGCTGTTAGGAACGCCGTAATGTGATGTGGGCGATTTGGGTTCCAAATATATGTACCATATATTGCCAATCGTTGCATCTATTAGGTTGCTGTGTTAGAATAAAACCTAGTTACTTGTGCCGGATGGAAACTTAGATTATGTCAGTCAGTTGCTGAAGCCAGAAGAACGGTTAGAAAACCAGGTAAGTTGGTAGGTGGAGATTCAGACAAAATTGTGCTTAGTTACTAAGTAAAGGAAGAACTTAGTTCTGTGCCACCAGGAATGATGTCACTATTGTGTAATAACTTAATAGTGAATTCATTGTGTGGACCAGCGGATTTCTGTGGAAAGATAAGTGGCTTTGGTGCTATATCTATATATATATATATGATGTGACATTGTGTATATATATTAGGTCATAGCATGTGATACTTCCTGGGGTAATTCCGAACACCGAATAGCTGGACGCGTGATAACACTGCGTGCCGTCGCGATGTAAATATGCGTTCTGAAATCTTGTCTAAGCTATCCTGTTTCTTTCATACTGGCGCTAGTGCGAGTGAATGCTAAGGTGCTGGAAGTATGGAAGGATGCAGGAGGCTGTATGAGACTGGGGAAATATAGAATATGGGGATGTGAAAGCAAGTTATGAAAGTATGTGTTGGTAGACCAAACCAACGATGAAGTTCAGTCCAGGCCAAGGCTAAACCACTTGGGAGGACAGAACTGGAACAGTACCCTTGGAACATGTGGGGAACATGTATTCTCAAGAAGGCTTCTTGACTCTAAGGTAGAGTCTGATAAGAAGAGTTTGCTGTGGCGTGGGCAGGTGGTCCCACCAGCAAACAGGCTTGTGTACATATTGGATGTGATCATGTACTATTCCTATATCCCGAGGGATGGTATATTGATCAAGTTTATGTTTCTTAATGTACATTGATGATGTTAGGAACGAGTCTAGGGACTCTTTACCTAGTTGTTTAGTTCGATTAAATTAGAACAATAACAGCCTTGTATCATTACTGACGTTAGCGACGACTGGTAGATGATTAGGGATAGGTGAGACCAATGATCAGACTCGTCATTCTGATGTCTAGCTCTGTTTGACGGGCTGTTCTGTGAGGCCAGCTGACATTTGTGAACCCATGCTTGACTACTCTCCATATAGAGATAATGCTTTGGTTATATGAATAACTAACTAGCATGACTGAGAATTGAGTAGTTTTGGTAGGATGCATGTGAACTAATGTTTGGGCCAGTGTACTCTCACCGGTCGCTCTTCCGTTTCAGGAGTTTGCCTGTTGAGGAACCAGTCAACTATAATTGTTGTTGGCAGAAAACCACTTCGTGTGACAGAGCGAAGGGTTCAGTTCTTTACTTATCACGCCAGACTCCATCACACCAGGTACCCAATGTGATTCACCATGCGTGAAGGTTGCTGCAAGACATACAACTGCCCTGAAGGTGCACGTGTGGGAAGTGATGGTTTGTGATCGTTTAAAATAGAAGATACTCTGGTTTTGCCAGGAACATTTCAGCATGTTGAGTAATCATGCTCGACAGGGAACACCGGTCCGTCTGGTTTGACGGGGGTTCTGCCTAAACGCAGAAGTAACTAATCTTCAGACACTTGAATGGTTCTTTGGACAGCTCGAGTGGCAGGTCTTGAGAAGAACTACACCAGTATGGACGTGTGTCAAGTGTAACCCGGTGGAAGGGACTAGGGATTATAGTCCAACCTGAATTGTTTCCGTAAAATAGATGTCTGATTCTATTCATGTACTGTTTCCGTATCCAGATTATCAACTGTGTTCTAGAAGGACTCAGTAACTTTTCAGTAGCCATATCTGATCCTACAAAGTGTGACTGTAAGAGACCATTGAATTGGTCAATGCCATATCGGTTCTGCAGTGGGACTGTGCTATGAGTGACAGACCATTCGGTTGGTCAGTGACTATTTAGTTCATCGAAGTAACCAATACTTGGAGCCAAGTCCAGGAAGATTGTCTCCAACTCGGTTGTGTTCGAGAACTGTATTACCAGTGACTCCGTGGGAGTGTTATAGATGCAGTTGGTCCAGTGAAGTGTGGTCCAGCAGTGACTCTATTGTTGTGGTTCCACGGTCGGGAGACGGAGTGGTCTCCAAGGTTCTAGTCATCTCACTGGAAGGAAGCCGGGTGAGTGGCGGACCGACTGGACGGGACATCTGCATCCACTCTACTTCTCAACTCGATGAAGACACCTACATCTCTAAGTCTTTCTCTACTCTATCTTCTATTTGTGTAAATAGATTCTTCTATCAGGATGTTCATTTCAGTTCTATATTCTCAAGGGTAGAATAAACTTTATGTAAGTTGACTTGCTCTTTGTATAATGATTGAGTGTGGTCTCGGACGATGCCTAAGTGTTCATTGTTCAACAGGTGTAGGTAGTTAGTGGGGGTCTAGAATCTGGAGGGGTGTGTAGACGTAACTAAATAACCTGAGATCAACCACAGAGAAAAAAAAAGTGTATCTGCTCGTCCAACCCCTGGGGCTAGAATACACGGGAGTGCTAGAGACACCTCGGGTGTGGTTCACTCTCACTACCCAAGGTGAACCCGAAACACTCCGTTACAGGACCCAAACGATCAGGACTTCTCATTGGCAAGGAACACCAGGCCTCCTAAAATCCAGTGAGCAATAATCAAATTGATTATTTGGTTATTTCGGGATTTGAAATTTAAATATTGAGCACAACCCACTACTGGAAACGCTGATCGTATTCTGGTATGAACCCAAGGCCCATCCACGTCAATATGGAAGCACTATACTCAAGTTTCGCTCTCGTTTGAGCTCGTCAGTAGTGCATATCCCTGACCGGATCCGGAAACAAGCCCCGGATTACTTGGCGTGTGAAGCGGGTGTGTATTGAACGTTTTCTGAAAAGTATACGCTATGAGAAATATAAGTCCATGAAACGTTGTTTTGAAACACAAAGAAATCTCTTCACGAGAAAGTTTGCTGAAAAAGAATCTGCCACTCTTACAAGCTACAACATTGTGTATAAGATGGCAGAACGAGGAAAACAGTTTACTGATGGCAACTTCATCAAGAATGTATTATGGAAACAGCAAATGACTTGTGTCCTGAGAAAGCCGATTTGTTTGGAACTATCTGCCTTACGGCAATTTCAGTTATGCGAAGAACAGAAGAATTTGGAGAGAACATGGTGCTATAGATACGCGAGAAAACTAGGAACGTATTGTGGTATTCTATGGCGCTGTATGAGTCTACTGATCTCTCGAGTACGTCACAACTTCTCGTGTTAATTTGTGGTGTCAATTTGGACTTTCAGATAACGGAAGAGTTGGCATCCGTTTGCAGCATGCATGGAACAACAACAGGAAAAGACATTTTAATGGAAGTGCAGTGGAATCAGCTTTGATGGAGGAAAAAACATGGCTGGAATGATGAAGAGTCTGATGGTACAGATCAGGACTCAGTTGGAAAATTTGCAAATTCCATGTGCTCTGTTCATACACTGCATCATACATCAGCAAGCACTCTGTGGGGAAAGACTTAGATATATCTTGTGTACTGAAACTAGTCGTTTCTGCTGTGAACTTCATTCGGAGATATGAACCCAATCACCGTCAGTTAAAGGCGTTTCTTAAAGAAATTGATTCTGACGTCTGTGACTTTACTTATCACACATCAGTGAGTGTGGCTCAGCTGCGGTCAAGTCCTTTTCGTTTTTACAAGCTCCGAAACGAAATAGATGTTTTCCTCACTGAAAACAATAGAGCTGATCCACAGCTGCCAGATCCTACTTCGCTATCAAAGTTGTCATTTTTGGTCGACATCACATCAAACATGAATGATCTGAATTTGAAACTTCAAGGAAAGGATAATCTCGACTGTGATCCCTACAGAATCATCAAAAGGGTTTCGGAGAAAGCTGTCATTGTTTGCAATACAACTGGAAGGAGAAAAAGTTTCTCGTTTTCACTGTTTCAAAGAGTCTTGCGCTACAATCGCCGAAGATGTCAAACTCGATTTTCCGAAAAAAAAAAAAATTATTCGTGACATGAAGAAGCATTTGTTTGGAGATATTTTCAGATCTTGACAGAATTGAAAGTGACATTCTTCTGTTCCAGAATCCGTTTGATTGTAACCTTGATGATGTGCCAGTTGAGCTACAGTTGAAACTCACTGATTTTCAAGCAAATGACTTGTTGAAAGAGAAGCACAGAGAAGGTAAACGTATTGAATTTTACCGCTGCTTAGCTGATGTTGAGTTTCCGAAACTGAAGCAATCTGCCGCTGGTATGGCATCAGTGCCGGTCTCCCTGGTCTAGTGATTACACGAATTTCTCCGTAATCCCGTATACTCTCGTAAGTAACGTGATGTGAGCGAGAATTGGTAGCCATTATCTCCGCGTCGGTAACTTACGGGGTATGTGAGCCGGTTGCTCAGAAAGCAATGGCAAACTATTGCGTAATCTTGCCAAGAAATCAACAATCATCTGAAAGATGCTGATGTTGACAGCGATGTCCTGTAAAGGATATGAAGAAAAAAATGGTATCAGTGTTTGGAACAACTTATGTGTGTGAGCAAACATTTTCAAAATGAAATACGTGAAATCAATACATCGAACGAGATTGACTGATGAACAATTGAAAAGAATTCTCTAGATTGGATGCTGCAATTCCAAACCAAACATGGATGAAATCTTGAAAGCCTAAATATCAGCTTCACAAATCTCACTAACCTTTTTTGCTGCTTAGTTTGTGAGATTCGGATATGTGCACACTAGGTCTGATGTAACTATCTTTGTTGCTAACGTTGCCTTCTTTGATAACCTTTTGTAGTAAATAAATATGTTGGTTGTCCTTGTTTTTTGTGTGCATTGCACGCATTCACCCATGATTAACTTAGTTATTCGTCTTTTTTCCCCCAGAGCGTTCATTCAGGCTTGCAAGTGTTGTTAACGTTAGTTGCATATCCTATACAGGACGTTTGCAGTCAACACCAGCATTTTTTGCTGTTGTTGATGTCTTAGCAACGAACGACCCGCACCCATACCATAGCGTAAAAAACCAGCGCAAGGCTGTCTGCTTGGGTATACGGGATTACGAACCGCGTTCGTAAGGCCTTCGCCACGGAGACGGCGCAAGTATTGTACAGAATGAGTATGCGGCCCGCGCTCGTAATTTTTTCAATAATCCGGCCCGCGGAGAAAAAAGTTTGGCGACCCCTGGTCTAGATAGAGCATTCTTGTTAGTTGTATTACATGTGATGTAAAGCCCATATTCCTCATGATTGTCCAAAGTTTCTGATGTTGTACACAATCAAATGCCTTTGAATAATCCACAAAACATGATAATAGGTTTACATTAAATTCTCTAGATACACTTTATATATACTTTAAATACACTTTATATACACATTAGATACACTTTATATACACTTTAGATTCACTTTAGATACACTCTAGATACACTTTACATACACTTTAGATACACATTAGATACACTTTGCACTGTATATACCAGTGTTTCCCAACCTTTTTTATGCTATGCCCCACCTAAGCCTTTCTAAAATTCTTTTGCCCCATCCCCCACCCTCTAACGTATACATAATTTTTTATATTCAAAAATTGAAATGTGCACTAAAGAAACTTGAATGATAGGTGTTAGGGAGAAATCACTAGGAAATTATTGAGCAAGCACAGTAAGTAAATTTTCAAAACATATAATGGAGAACTGAAATTCAAGTACAAAATAATTTTAATGAAAGATTTTTCTATATTATTTTAATTATTAGTAATTATTTATTATTTAAATTTACTGAGATCCTTGCGCTTGATGCTTGCAGCAAAGAGATTTTACGTCAGGTTCTAATTTAGTTAACTTCAGTCTCAAGTCTCCCCGTTTTGTTATATCCAGCCGATTTCTTTTTTGTTTTAGCAGCAAATCATTTATGTCACTAAATCCGCATTCAGCTAAATATGAAGATAGAAACGGTAACAATAGTTCTCTTGCACATTTGGTTGCATTTGGATATTTGATTTTGGTTTCTTCACAAAGCCATACCATCGCTCCTTTTATATTAAATAAAGTTTTAATTGACTCATCATTTTGCATTTCTGCGAGTTCTTCTTGATATTGCATATTTGAAATATCAGACAAATCCACCAACATTGGCTTCATCATCCAAGTTGGGAAATCAATTTGTTTCAAATTAGAAAATCTTTCTTTTAAATCAGCCGATAAAATTTTCAGATGATCGACAATAACATATATAGCGGTATCAGTCACTTCACATTTTTGGAGCCAATGAAACTTTTCAAAATTTTTGTTGTAAATATATGTCTGACATAAGTCAATAAAGGTAATTGAAACCAAATATCTCCTCAGAAGTCGGATTGATTGATTGATTGATTGATTTAGGAATCGACATCACAGCTTTCGGGGCATTCCCATAAGTGCCCCGTCCCCATCCTCAGCAGCAAGCGAAGAGTTCCAACACTAATAGTACCAGTAGCAATCTGATTATAAGTCCGTCTCGCCTTTTCTCCGAGCGTTGAGCGTCGGCCAGATCCCTTCGTCACTCCTCGTTGTCTCATTCTTGCCAGACCATGGTAATCCATTTGCTCCTCCGAGGTGTGCATGTGCTCCCACAAGGCCGCAACCACGTCTGCCTTGTCATGTATCAATACTCCAACAAGTTCTGCAGAGCCAGCCAATCTGTCCGCCTGTTCATTTCCCAGCACACCGGCATGCCCCGGAGAAAAGATCCAGGTGATGCTTGTCACCCGTGACCTCCGAAGCGAAGCAAGCCACTCCGCCCGTCCTCACCCTCGTCAGCATGCTTTCTGAGTCAGAAGTCGGATGTGTCGGCCTAACGGCGCAAGAACGCAGCTCTGCTGTAAACAGGCACAACGCAATCACGTCCGAAAAAGAAAAAAAAACTCCGGATGAACGCAGCAGAAGAAGAAGAAACCAAATATCTTCGCTTTTACATCAAGAAGAGGTTTATTTGTTCCTTGAAGTTGTTTATTTAATATATTTAGTTTTTCAAAGATATCGGCTAAATAACTCACAAATACCTTACCATCAACCGTTAACAGATTTTTCATTTCAGGTTTGTTGCTTAAAAAATCACTAAGAGTATTAAATAGTTCCATAAATCTTTTCAAGCAGTTCCCTTTCGAGAGCCATCTTACTTCAGTATAAAGTATAAGTCTCACATGGTCTTCATTTTGTTCTTCATAACATAACTTAAAGAGACGTTCACATTTGGCACTAGCTTTATGAAAACGAAATTGAATGCTAAAGCAGAGGGAGACAGGGTTTCCCTATACTTGGGTGCTAGAGAAAAAGAAATGCAACGTCGACTGCGTTAGGGCCACAGTTAAGAAGAGAGAGTAAAAAAAGAGAAGAGTTTAAGCACCTCATACATTCCTCTCGCTGCTCAAGAAAGAGATAGGATAAGAAGAAGATGGTTACCAGGTTCGGGTAGACAGAGAATCAAGATATCTTAATGCTTGATTCCAGACAATGAATTACCACATAGGCAGTTCCAACCACAGCAATTATTCAACTCAAATAACAAACCAAATAACATACTGATATCAATTTTATTGCTAAAAAAATGAACCCTTTCAAAACCGAGATAATGCCAAACAAATCAAAACCCCATAATTCTATCTGTAATTAGGAACCCAAATAGACTCCTGATATGACCATACTAACTCATAGCAGTCACAGCGATCAATATTTTTGTAACATTGGTGATTTTATCACTCAAAGTGGCATTTGCGCCATTCCTCAGTGGCTTTAGCTAATTTCAAGTTTCGGGCTTAGGCACCCTCTGGCTTCCCCATTTGGTTTGAAGAGGCCCCTTTTATCCCGATGCTGGCGCGGCTTCGCAACCTAAGTCACACGGACATTTCCATGTATCCCACGAGGGACTACCAATCAGCTTACAGCACGCCCTGGCCAATTTGCATATTTAATCTGCATCTCTAACTTACTTGACCGCCGCTACGTCCCCACCTGGGTTCAAAGTCCGCTGTGGGTACATGTGTGTTCTCACAGCCGTAAATATGTCAGCTTGGGTACCTGCTATTGTCCCCTGAAAGTCTCCGTTTATTTCCAATCTCGTATGCACTTATAAACTATGTGGCATGTGTCTTTTTCTGACAGCTCCAGATTAATCCTGAACTGTTTGTACCTATAAATTCCCCACCATCTAGAGTTACTCACGGCCACTTGACAGTTCAGAACAGATTTACGTTACTTTTGGTTGAAAAATCTTACTCTAGTTTCAGTTTGGGTGACCCAGAGTTTACCAGTTCATTTGTCGCCCCAGGCCCTGAACTCAACTGTTTAAAACATATCCTGGTCAATGAACTTAGGTACTTCCAAATTCCACGACCCACCGGTATTGTTGGCATCACTATCTAGTGCCTTATTATCCCATTTTGTGACGCATCAGTCGTTCACACATTTCCCTCCTAACTCTTCGACGGACCCACGTCGAAAAAGAACAATCTCTACTCTTGGTGTGTTAGGCAAGGCCCTGTGAAAATCTGGGACTATTTAGGTAAACAACCAGTCAGTGGGACTTCATCATTGGCCCCCAAACCTTTCAGTGTAACTCTGCTAACAATTATATCCCCTGAACGTGAAGCTTTAAGTGCTTGCTTGCTTGTGTAAATACCAAATATCAGTGACCATTTACAAAAAAAAAATCATCAGTCTGCCAAAATATAATACCGTATCTTATGGGTGACCATGAGGAATATGCATCTGCATACAAAATCATCCCGCCATCCTGACCTCAAAATCAACACCCAGCTCCATGGATGCAATACATAGGGGCACCAAAAATAATAAAACAATGTCAATATAAGCATTTGCTTCATATGCCACTGCCCTGTAACAACAACAGAACAAACAATCAACTTCACATAGGCGCTACCCATTGGCTGTTAATTGCATATCTCCAACAATATCAATATTTAAAAAAATGTGGTTCGGCGCTACATAACTATTACCATCGAAAAGTAAAGCCAACCTATACATTGTCAGGCATCAACGACATACAACCATAATAACAAATGTTTACCCTATAAAACCAATCAGATTTAGAGAAGAGGAGCAAATCCTCTGTCACCCAAATCTTAATAGTGCCCATATTTTACAAAAGCACGTAGGTATCAACATGAAAAGACGATTCATGTTGAGGTGCAAATAAACATTATTAATAGAGACAAACCTCACTATCATCATTGCATAATTCTCAACAAACAAAAACAAAAGGACACCATCTCCTACAACTAACAATTAATGTAGAAAGTTTCAGTTACACGACAAACAGGTTAATAATTTCAATACCACACTATTTTACATTCGTACACCACCTCTTCTGCCTCGCCTGTCTCTCCTGAGACGTATTCTCTCTGAGCGCCTGACATCAAGGTCTCCTGGTACAAACATGTACCAGTCATTTCTTGGTAACCTAGTTTGTGCTTCTTCCTCCTCCGCCACAACAGGCACTTCTGGTAATCTAATTACCTCTTCTGGTGCTTCTATTACTGCACCTTCCTCGCATCGTTTTAGTTCATGCCCTGCCACTCTAATGGCTGGCTCATTATCTCCCAACTTTCTGACAACATATGGGCCCCCTGCTGCCCCTGGAATTTGTACTATTGTATACTTGTCTATTGACCACTGATCTTTGATTTTGCATCTCTCTGTATAATGGACTCTTTTCCTAACTATTTCTCCCACTGCTAATTGCCTGGGAGATGATGACTTGTCCAATCTCTCCTTTCTCACCGCAGCCAACTGCCTCAATCTTTCGCCTGCCCTAACATGTGCATTACGCAGACGAGAAAGATGTCCTGTCACCCAATTCTCCATATCCACCTCTTCATTTTCATCCTCATTGTCCACACCCAGCATAAAGTCAATTGGCAGTTTGGGTTCTCTCCCAAACACCAGGTAATATGGTGAGTATCCTGTGGACGAATGTGGTGTGGAGTTGTAAACCAGCAAGACTTCTGCCAAATGTTCAGACCATTTTCGCTTCTGGCTTGCTTCTAATGGTCTCAGAAGATCATGTAGAGTCCTACCAAATCTCTCTGCTATGCCGTTTCCTTTTGGGTTCCAGCTGGTTGTTCGGCTCTTTTGAATCCCATATACTCTGCAGAGCTCTGCTATCACTGCTGATTCAAAGTTTCTGCCCTGATCTGAATGGAGTCTATGGGGTACTCCCAAATATAAAAACCATTTTTCTACCAATGCTTTAGCAACTGTAGAGGCTTTCTGGTCTCTTGTAGGAATGGCCATTGTAAACTTGGTGAACACATCTGTGACAATCAGTACATTCTCATAACCATGACTATCTTTTTCCAACAAAGTAAAATCCATAGTCACAACTTCAAAAGGCTTAGACGCCAATAAATTACCAGATGGACCCTGATATTTAATATGAGGTGGTTTTGCAATATTACATCTGCTACACCTCTTGCAAAACAATTCAACATCTTTTGTGATGCCGACCCAATAACAACGATCTCTCAAAGTTTGCACCATTCTATCTCTACCTTGATGGCCAGTGTTGTGTACTGATTCCAACACTCTCTGTTTCAGTGCCTCAGGCGCTACCAACTGAAAAATGTGGCCCCTGCCTGGCTTCTTTATCTTTCTATATAAAAGCCCATTAATCACATTCAACCTGTTTCGCTGCCTTAACAACATTCTAGTTTCAGGAGGTAAACTCCTCATTTCTGACTTACTCAGTCTCACTCTCTCACTCACACAAGTTAGCACTTTATGCACGTGCACATCTTCTTCCTGTAGCTTTCTCAACTCTCCAGGCGAGTATGATGGTAATGTCACCAATGGCACAGTAGCCTCAGCATTATCCTGTCCATCTTCAGTTACTTCTTCTTCTCTGATGGTTCTTACTTCTGGATGGACTGGTTTAGCAGTTATGTGGCTGATTGGGATGTCACCCTCTTCATCTGATTTCCCTGGTTCTTCAAAAGGATACCTAGATAAGTAATCAGCATTCCCATTGGCACGACCTGGTTTATGTTTGACAGTATAGTCAAACATGGACATCTGTGCTATCCACCTCTGTTCAATGGCACCTAGTTTTGCTTTTTGCCAGAAAGCTAAATTCCTACTATCTGTATAGACTTCTACTCTAGCACCTATAAGATAACTTCGGAATTTCTCTGTCATCGCCCATTTCATTGCAAGTAACTCAAGTTTAGAGCTGCTTTTGGCGTTGCGCTCTGAGGGGCGTAGTGTGCGACTGGCATAAGCCAGGACTCTCTTTTTACCATCCTGAATCTGGGAGAGTATGGCCCCTAGGCCTGAGTACGAGGCATCCACCTCTAATATATAGGGTAAGGAGAAGTCTGGGAAGCCTAACAAAGGTGTTGAAGTTAGTGCTTTTTTCAAATGATCAAATGCCTCCTGACATTCCCGAGTCCACAGTTTTCCTATGGGTACTTTCTTCTTCTTGGTATCACCTGTCTGCTGCTGGTTGAGTTGGCCAACCAACTCATGTAGTGGTTTTGCAATACTGGCAAACTTTGATATGAATCTTCTATAGTAGCTAGCTAACCCTAAAAACGATCTAAGTTCTGTCTGAGTTCTGGGCACAGGTGCTTCTTTTATGGCTGCTATCTTATCGCCCATGGTGCCAATGCCTTCTTCTGAAATGGTGTGCCCTAAAAATTCCACCTTTTTCTGACAGAATTTACATTTCTCCGGATTTAGTTTTAGTCCAATGGACCGCAGTCTCTCGAACACCTTCTCAAGCCTACTCAGATGCTCTGAAAAATCCCCAGAATATACCAAAATGTCATCAAGGTATACCAACAAAATCTGGAAAAAATAGTCATTCAGAGAGCATTGCATTAACCTCTGGAAGCTACTAGCCGAATTTGAAAGTCCCATTGGCATTCTCGTGTATTCAAATAAACCAAACGGGGTAGTGAAGGCAGTCTTCTCTTGGTCTTCTGGTTTCATGGCCACTTGGTAATACCCACTGGCCAGATCTAAGGTAGAAAACAACTTGGCACCACCCAGGGCATCTAAATATTCATCTATCCTGGGGAGGGGGTATGCATCCTTCTTAGTCCTAACGTTAACCACCCTGTAGTCCACACACATCCGGAGGCTACCATCTTTTTTTCTGACGAGAACGATCGGAGAGGCCCAGGGACTGGAGCTCTCCCTAATGATCTTATGGTCTAATAAGTGCTGGAGATGCTCTCGCACTTCGTTGTAAAATATGGGGGGTATTCTTCTGTAAGGTTGTTTGATTGGAGTGTCATCTGTAAGCTGAATGCCATGGGTCACCCTGTCTGTGAATCCTATATCCATATCCCCCCTGGTAAAAACATTATTGTATTTAAATAATAACTCTTCTAACTTTTTCTTCTCTTCATCACTACCTTCAAAATTACTGAGATCTACTGGGCACTTGATAGTTTCTTCTTCTATATAGGGTTGAGTTGATACCTCAACCTCTTGTGCACCGACTATCTTAATGTGATTTGTTAGGTCTACAGTGGCATCTGAAATATCCCCAACTTGGGTACCCTTTGCCAAGAATATGTCCTCATCCCCCAGATTGATCGCTTGAACTAGGCAAATGCCCCGTCTCAAGGCAGTCAATGTGTGAGACAGAAACAAACCCTTGTGTTCCAAGTCTCGAGTCGGGCTAAAAACAACATTTCTATTTTCAGAAATAAATTTCACACATTTTAATCTAACTGTGGTCATAGAGCGTGCGGGCACCCGCACATTGTAGCCGACAACAGACACCTTGACTTGGTCCAGCTCCACCTTGGGAATTATGTCAACCGAGTTGCCCCAGTTAAAAAATTGGCACATATTTGGGACAGACTGTAAAACATTTGTACCAATAATGCACGGCACTCTGGCTTTCCCACTGTCTATGTCCTTCATCACGAAAACTCCACAGTTATTAATTAGAGTTTCACCTACTACAATGTCACAGATAAAATATCCCATGTATGGGATTGTTGCACCGTTGGCAGCTGTCAATTTTATGAATTTTTCTTCTCTTAGTGCACAGTCTTTAAATAGGCTTTTAAAACAGGTCTCAGTTATTGTGGATACCTGGGAACCTGTATCTATAACACACAGCACTTCCCTACCAGCTATTGTCACTGTTTCTTCTGGTTTTCCACCTACCAGTTTCACATTGGAGCCAACACGCTCCCCATCCAACACCTGACTCCCAGTCCTGGAGGGGTCTAGTTTGGTGCCTGTCTACACCGATAACCTGGATGCACTGGTTCATTGCAGCGCCAACAGCGTGGCACTTGAAGCTGCTGGTTACTGGACAGTCTATCAAGTCTTGCACCCATCTTGGCCATCTCTCTCCGCAAGGATGCCACCTCATTAAATCTGGGATTTAAATTCCCTCGGTACGTTCGGCCTGGTCTAGCCTGTTCAGGTTGGCTTTGTGCTGGTTGTCTAACCAGATGTTCTGGGGCCCTCTCTATCTGTTGACTCTCCTCCCAGGCTGGTGGAGGCGCGTGCACTTGAATTCTCTTGGAATTATCAGCTGCACTGTCTCTCACCTCTACCTCTTTTACCTCTACACTCTGTGTTGGTTTAACACTCTCCCATCTCTGAGCACAGTCTCTGACCTCCAGAAAAGTTACAACGGGGTTCTGCAGGACTTTCTCCTTTAAGGTTGTCTGGGTAAAGCTGTCTCTGACCCCCACCACCAGCTGATCTCTTAGGGCGTCCCCATCTAGCAGTGGGACCCCTTGTGCTGCTTGGGCCTTGGTGACCCCCTTGTACTCCGCATTTACACGGTGGGAGAAGTCGTGGATTGACTCTCCAGCTCGCTGACGCATTGACAGAAATGATGCCAAGAGTTCACGTAAGCTTTTCTTCTCGCCGTAAACTTTCAGCAGGGCTTGCAACATAGCCTCAGGGTCATCATCTGATGCGTGAAGTTCTAACTCCCTGCGCACAGGGCTGGTGATACTGTCTAAGATTGTATCTACCTGGTCAGCTACCTCCAACATACCGGCTCGCCATGCAGACCTCACCTCTCTCACATATTCTTCTATGGTTGGCCCACCTTTTTCACCGAAGCAACGGACTGCCCTTCTCGATGGCACGACAATGTATCTAATGGCCTCAGTGAGCTCTTTTGGTTGAGCGTTCACTGGCCGGGGATCTTCGGTCCCTACTGAAGATGTTGCTGCAGAATCGTCTGTTCCCACTCTTGAGGCGGAACGGGTGCCACGAGCTGCCATGATGGAAGTGGCACTCAAGATCTGCTGTTCCTCTGCTCCTGAGCCTTCCTCCAGTATCACTTGTCTATCTGGGTTCCACAATCCCCACTTAATGCTAAAAAATACCCGCTACAAATCTAACCCAAAAAAATGAGCAATTGCTGTATGTAAGAACAATTCCAGTGGGATAATTCAAAGGCTGTCATATCCTGGCAGGCTCGCCACTTGAAAACGAAATTGAATGCTAAAGCAGAGGGAGACAGGGTTTCCCTATACTTGGGTGCTAGAGAAAAAGAAATGCAACGTCGACTGCGTTAGGGCCACAGTTAAGAAGAGAGAGTAAAAAAAGAGAAGAGTTTAAGCACCTCATACATTCCTCTCGCTGCTCAAGAAAGAGATAGGATAAGAAGAAGATGGTTACCAGGTTCGGGTAGACAGAGAATCAAGATATCTTAATGCTTGATTCCAGACAATGAATTACCACATAGGCAGTTCCAACCACAGCAATTATTCAACTCAAATAACAAACCAAATAACATACTGATATCAATTTTATTGCTAAAAAAATGAACCCTTTCAAAACCGAGATAATGCCAAACAAATCAAAACCCCATAATTCTATCTGTAATTAGGAACCCAAATAGACTCCTGATATGACCATACTAACTCATAGCAGTCACAGCGATCAATATTTTTGTAACATTGGTGATTTTATCACTCAAAGTGGCATTTGCGCCATTCCTCAGTGGCTTTAGCTAATTTCAAGTTTCGGGCTTAGGCACCCTCTGGCTTCCCCATTTGGTTTGAAGAGGCCCCTTTTATCCCGATGCTGGCGCGGCTTCGCAACCTAAGTCACACGGACATTTCCATGTATCCCACGAGGGACTACCAATCAGCTTACAGCACGCCCTGGCCAATTTGCATATTTAATCTGCATCTCTAACTTACTTGACCGCCGCTACGTCCCCACCTGGGTTCAAAGTCCGCTGTGGGTACATGTGTGTTCTCACAGCCGTAAATATGTCAGCTTGGGTACCTGCTATTGTCCCCTGAAAGTCTCCGTTTATTTCCAATCTCGTATGCACTTATAAACTATGTGGCATGTGTCTTTTTCTGACAGCTCCAGATTAATCCTGAACTGTTTGTACCTATAAATTCCCCACCATCTAGAGTTACTCACGGCCACTTGACAGTTCAGAACAGATTTACGTTACTTTTGGTTGAAAAATCTTACTCTAGTTTCAGTTTGGGTGACCCAGAGTTTACCAGTTAATTTGTCGCCCCAGGCCCTGAACTCAACTGTTTAAAACATATCCTGGTCAATGAACTTAGGTACTTCCAAATTCCACGACCCACCGGTATTGTTGGCATCACTATCTAGTGCCTTATTATCCCATTTTGTGACGCATCAGTCGTTCACATTTAATAGCATTGATACACTGTATAACTAAATTTAGTACTTCATTTAGAACAGGCAAACTGTTTTTAGCTACCAATGTTTTCCTGTGAATAACACAATGCACAAGAAGAATTTCTGGATATTGCCATCTTTCATAAATTTTAAGCAACCATTTTCCCCATCATATTAGGAGCACCATCTGCAGCACAAGATGTTATATTTTTCATTGGTTTATTATTGAAATCTAAGTAATTTTTTTAGCTTACTATATATATCTTTGGAGGTAGTGGTGCTTTCTAATGATTTACAGAACAACATTTCTTCAACAAAATCACATTTATCAATATATCTTACGTAAGTTATAAGTACGGCCTCACTGTCTCTCAAAATTGATTCATCCATTTGCACCGAGAATTTTCTTGTTGTTAGCTTTTCAACAAATTGTATTTCAATATCCTCACTCATCCTCCGAAGTCGGAGAGTATCTGCCTGCACGGCGAGGAACCACCAGTCTGCATACCAATTAGCCAGACATGGGACAACGGATACTCACGCAAACCACAATTCCTGTATGACATCACATGAAATTTGATAACTAGCCTCAAGAGTGCGATTGACAGTTGCATTATGAGCAGTAAATAGAGACTTTAATGTTACTCTTTTTTCAAAATTGTTCTTTAAAGTTTGAAAGTAATTCAAATCTGAATTAATATGAGCATTATATTTCACCTTCAGATGTGCCTCAAGACGACCTCGTTTCATTAATTCGTTGGTCAAGCATTGTTGGCTTAAAAGACAAAAAGGTGACCGTTCATCGTGGACAGCGGGTATGAAACCAAATTTTAAATATTCCTCCTAATAGTAATACTGACAATTTTTTTCTTGATTGCACCACCCATTCCACTATGGGCTGAAATAAATAAATATAAGATGAATTAAAAACTAAAAAAATAATATGAACTGGAGTAAAGGTAGACTAAAATGCATATTTAAATATGTATGGTACATTTACCCCACCGCAAAAAACATACTTTTTCATTTGAAATTTTTTTATGGAAATTGATGCTTCTAAAACTGAAATTAATAATAATTACCAATTGAATTTACATACCATTTATATATAACTTATATTTATACAGTGTATATATATATATATATTTTTTTTTTAAACAACGAGACTTTTACAACAATTTATCAGACGCTTATTTCAAATTAACACCAACGGTGAATACTGAGCGTTACTGCAAAACACTGCAGAAAAAGATACTGGCACTAAGCATTTCGCGCCATTCAGAACAAATAGCGCAAAATGCTTACTGCCGGCTCAGTATAACCAGTAGTTCAACTCTAACGTCTAACAATGAAATCACGGCTACTAACATGGCGGACAGAAGTTACATTTACTGGACGCTTACCCAGCTCGAGTAGCGACTGAGAGTCGCCATACGGTTAACTTAAACTCTGGACAAGTCAATTTTCAAATTGCCCCCCTTAACAATCAAATTACCCCCCTGTGGGGCGTGGGCCCCACGTTGGGAAACACTGGTATATACACTTTAGATAACTATATGCACTTCAGACACACTTTATATGGACTCTAGATACGCTTTATATACACTTTAGATAGACTTTATATACACTTTAGATACACTTTATATACTCTTTAGATACACTTTATATACACTCTAGATACACTTTATATACACATTAAATACATTTTATATACACTGTATATACACTTTAGATACACTTTATATACACATTAGATACACTTTATATACACTTTAGATACATTTTAGATTCACTTTATATACACTTTAGATACACATTAGATACACTTTATAGACACTTTATATACACTTTAGATACACTTTAGATAAACTTTATATACACACTGGATACACTTTAGACACACTTTATATACACTTTAGATACTCTCTAGATACGGACTGGAGGATTCATACTTTTAAATTAAGCTGCCTTAACTGATTAAGTGTCACGGGAGGATTAATCGTCTTAAGCGACTTCCCGTATCAGCCATGCGGTTATATATCACCGAAATGTTGCCATTGCGTTAAAATACAACATATCTGCTACCATATTAACAACTTGTAAGTCATAACTGTGACACGCCTTCTACCTTCGATTTTCTGCCATCCATTTTTGTTTGGTCCAACCTACTTTATGTTTGATCCAACCTACATTGTGTTTGGTCTAACCTACTTTTTCATCGGCCCAACCCACATTTGGTTTGATCCAACCTACTTTTTGCTCCTCCCAACATATGTTTTTGTTTGGTCTAACCTATTTTTTCAGAGACAGCGCATACTGGTGTCTCCGTCACTCACTACAGTGTGTAGTTGGGGTGTCCTAGGGCACCATGGCAGCGACCACCGCCCTTGCAGTATATTGGTGGAGAACGGCAGAACCAGACAGCATAAGTCAACGGTCAAGACCTTCAAGTATGACAGTTCAGGGCAAGATGTGGTGAATAAAATAAGGCGTGACAAGCGCAGGAATCATCATGGTAGGAAAAAAAAAGCTGGGAACAGCCACCTTGGTGGAATTGTGAGGTGGAGAAGGCCTGGGTGGATAAGTGTGGTGCTGTAAGGAAATGGCAACGCCAAAAAGAACAGAGTTGCCCATCCTAGTCTTATTATGCACTTGGAAAGAGAGATTGGCACCAAAGTTAGCTATTTAAAATAAAAACTGGTCACAGTGGTTAAAAGTGAAAAATGGGCAGAGTTGTGTCAAAGAAAAAGCACAGACAAGTCACTGAAATTGTTCTGGCGACTACATAAAAGTATGAATGGGGTAGTTAAGAATAAGAGTGTTCCTGGCTTCCAAAGTGCTGACCTTATCTGGCAGAGGTCGAACGAGAATAAGGGCAAAACCCTTTTCGAACGCTATTTAGAGCAGAGCAACCAGACAGACATGAGAGACCGAAATTTTGTCAAAGCGGTTACCTCAGATAGGTGTAAGTCCCAAAACACTGCAGTCGAAGACACAGTGACAGCGAAAGAGATCAGAGCTGTGCTCCGACGAACAAGAAACAGCGCACCGGGGCCAGATGGTATAAGGTATGACGACATCGATATGTGTACCGACAACGAGCTAGGCAGGGGTCACCAAACTTTTTCCACGGCGGGCCGGATACTCATTCTGTACAATATTTGCGCCGTCCTCCATGGCGAAGGTCTTACGGACGCGGTTCGTAATCCCGTATATCCGCGTTCGAAACACAGCTGCGCGTGATTTGGCAGCAGACCGCGTTGCGCTGGTTTTTTACGCTTTGGTATGAGTGCCGGTCGTTCAGAAAGCAATGGAAAACTACTGAACGTAAACTTGCCAAGACATCAACAACAGCAAACAATGCTGGTGTTGACTGCAAACGTCCTTTAAAGGATATGCAACTATTTTTAACAATACTTGCAAGCCAGAACGAAAGCTCTGGGGGGAAAAAGACGAAAAACTAAGTTAATCATGGGTGAGTGGCATGCAATACACAAAAAACAAACAAACAAACAAACAAACAAACAAACAAACAAAGACAACCAACATATTTATTTCATCATCATCATCATCAAGTGTCCTGCCGGCTGGCCTAGGCGTTCATGGCTCTCCACGGATCTCGGTCTTTGGTTTTCTGGATTAACTCGGCTGCTGATATTCCTCCATGTCACCTGCTCAATCCATCCAGTATAATTTCTCTTTGTCTGCCTCTGCCTCTCTTTCCCTCGATCTTTCCAGTTATCATAATGTTCTCCAATGCCTCTCTTCTCATCACGTACCGAAGAAAGCTGTTTGTCTCTTTCTTATTGTTGTATATAATGTTCTAGTTTCATTAGCCTGTTTCAGGCAGTCGTTGTTAGTTACTCTGGCAGTCCAAGGAATTCACAACATTCGTCTCAGGAATAACATCTCTGTTGCTTCTAATTTCTTCCTAATTTGTTCATTTACATTCCAAGATTGACTGCCATACAGCAAAACTGGTTCTACATAGCATTTCAGCACTCTCTTTCTTACATTCAGTGATAGTGACTTATATTTATTTACTAAAATAAATTATCAAAGAAGGCGACGTTAGCAAAAAGATAGTTACATCAAACCTAGTGTGCACATATCCGAATGTCACAAACTAAGCAGCAAAACATGTTAGTGAGATTTGTGAAACTGATATTTGGCTTTCAAGATATCATCAATGTTTGATTTGGAATTGCTGCATCCAATCAAGAGAATTGCTTTCAAATGTTCATCTGTCAATCTCGTTCGATGTGTTGACTTCACATACTTCATTTTTGAAAATGTTTGGTCACAGACATAAGTTGTTCCAAACACTGATGTCATAGCAGCGACAAATTTCTTCAGTTTTGGAAACTCAACATCAGGTAAGCAGTGGTAAAATTCAACAAGTTTTTCTTCTCTGAGCTTCTCTTTCAACAAGTCATTTGCTTGCAAATCAATTAGCTCCAACTGTAGATCAACTGGCACATCATCAAGGTTACGATCGAACGGATTCTGGAACAGAAAAATGTCACTCTCAATTCTGTCAAGATCTGAAAATCTCTCCAAATAATGCTTCTTCAAGTCACGAAGAATTGTTTGTCGGAAAATCGAGGTTGACATCTTCGGCGATTGTAGCGCAAAACTCTTTGATTGAAATAGTTAAAATGAGAAACGTTTTCTCGTTCCAATTGTGCCTTAAACAAAATCCTCTGAAATCCTTTGATGATTTTGCAGAGATCACAGACGAGGTTATACTTTCCCTGAAGTGTCAGATTCAGTTCATTCATGTGGGATGAAGTGTTGACGAAAAATGTCAACTTTGACAGCCTTGTAGGATCTGGCAGCTGTGGATCAGCTCTATTTTTTCAGTGAGGAAAACATCTATTTCGTTTCGGAGCTCATAAAAACAAAACAGGACTTTACCGCAGCTAAGTCACCTCACTGATGTGTGATAAGGCAAGTCACATAATTCAAAATCAATTTCTTCAAGAAAAGCCTGGAACTGTTGGTGATTGAGTGCATGTCCCCGAATGATGTTCACAGCAGAAACGACTGGTTTCAGTACACAAGAAATATCTAAATCTTTCCCACAAAGTTCTTAAGGATGTATGATGCAGTGTACGAACAGAGCGAACAGAATTTGCAAATCTTCTGAGTCCTGATCTGCCCCATCAAACCCTTCCTCACTCCAGCTATGTATTTTCCTCCATCATCTGTAACACCTCGAAGCTGATTCCACTAAAGGTTATAGTCTTGCCAAACTTTTTGCACTTCTATGAACATGTCTTTTCCAGTTGTTGTTCTATGCATGCTGCAAACGGGTGCCAATTCTTCCCTTATCTGAACGTCGAAATTGACACCATGAATGAACACGAGAAGTTGTGATGTACTCGAGAGATCAGTAGACTCATTCAGCGCCAGAGAATACCACAAGTTCCTAGTTTTCTCGCGAATCTGTAGCACTATGTTCTCTCCAAGTTCTTCTGATCTTCGCACATCTGAACTTGCCGAAAAGCTGATAGTTCCAAACAAATTGGCTTTCTCTGGACACAAGTCATTTGCTCCTTTCATCATACACTCTTTGATGAAGTTACCATCAGTAAACGGTTTTCCTCATTCTGCCATCTTATGCACTATTTTGTAACTTGTACGTGTGACAGATTCATTTTCAGCAAACTTTCTCGTGAAGAGATGTCTTTGTGTTTTTAAACCACGTTTCGTGGACTCATATTTCTGAGAGCGTAACTTTCCAGAAAACATTGAATATGTTGATAGATGTTTTGTGTCGTAGTGACGCCGAAAATTGTACTCTTTCAAAACGGCAACACTTTAGCTGCATTTTACGCAATTGGTTTTCTGGTCCTTTGTTCCACAATGAAGTACTTTACTCTCCATTCTTCATTGAAAACGCGACACTCGGTGTCCGCTTTTGTCTTTCTTAGTAGCCATAATGAAGGGTGAAGTACACGGGATCTGAAAATGAAAAAAAAAGACTTTGAATTAGAAACATAATTAAAATCCTATTGAAACACAAGACAAGCAGAGGACATGGAGTCACTGGTGAAGGTACGGCTCACCAAAGGTACATACAGAGTTTATAGACACCTTTGGCAATAGAATATATCTCATAAAAAGGTTAGCAACATATATAAATAGGGCCGGCCTAAATAAACAGCCTAGAGCAGGGTTTTTCAACCGGGGTTCCGCGAGTGGCAGCCAGGGGTTCCACCGAAACAGACCAAAATCACCTGAATGCAACATTTCTGTCCATCTGGTTTATTACATAAAGTAGGACAAACACTTGGATCATCGCACAGAATTCCTTGAGCAACGTAAACATTTGCGCAAGGATCTGCTCCAGCAGAGAGGTTGACAAACACTTTCCTAGAGACCAGCTATCGAGAGGTTTTCCGGAAGGTTGTTATGGGAGCGAAGTTCTGCAAAGGACATGCTAGTGAATGAATGAATGAATGAATGAATGACTGAATGAATGAATGACTGAATGAATGAATGAATGAATGAATGAATTAATTAATTAAAGAATGAATGAATGAATGAATGAGGGACCAGCTCGATTAACACCTTAACCGGTGAATTCTTCTGAGCTGAGGATAATATTTTCGTAATAACACGAGGCTTGCTATTTTATTGCCTTTATTCACACTTGTAGTTCACTTACCTATCACTGTCAAAGAAATCCTTGTTACTTACCTATAACATGGATGACAGGCAAACAGAAGTAAATATTTCTGGAGAACCGGACCTGTGTTGACAGCCGGATGCATCTGGGGGAGGGAAAGATGCGTGTGTGTGTGTGTGTGTGTGTGTGTATGTATGTGTGTGTGTGTATGTGTGTGTGTGTGTGTGTTGCCATGAAAACCATGTTAACGTCAGAGCGTAGGCGTCGCTACCACGAGCCGGGGAAGGACTTGGGATGGCGTGAAATAAGCGAACGTTACATCAAACAAGAAAATCTAGATACAATAATTTATAATTGAAAATAGTAAATGTAAGATACATAGCAGCTATGAGGTCTCCGTACGTGTGAAGATCTCCTATTATTCTAAACATAATATTTACATTTAAAATGTATCACAACGTCTTGTGTTCCATACGTTATATCAAGCAAGTTTGAGTACTGTCGGCGGGCCGGATGAAATGACGTCACGGGCCGGATCAGGCCCGCGGGCCGTAGTTTGGTGACCCCTGAGCTAGAGGAACCAGCAGATATGTACAACAGCATAGGGAGTGCTAGCGTCAAGGAGGAGTGGTTAAACAGCTATCTGTTTCCCTTGCCAAAGACCACACAAACATTCAGGGATACCAGGTAATAACCATGCAAAGTACAATAGGAAGCTGCTGGAGAAGTTAATTGCCAGAAAAATATCAAGCCAGCTAGAGAGGCAAGGTTGTTTCCCATTTATCTTTGGAGGGTACCGTCCAAACAGGGAAACCAGGACCAACGCAGCCGTTTTTGCCCATCATGTCTGTGAAGGTTTCCACTCAGGCACTGAAACATGTGCTGCGGCGATTGATCTTGAGGATGCGTACAATAGAGTACCGTTGGATTTTTAAATGTTTCAGCTTCTTGAACTCAAGATAAGTCCATTCCTCCTTAGTTGGATCGCTGCAGCCCTCTTCCAACGGAAAGTAGTTTTTAGATGTGACAGTTGGATTTCTGAACCAACAACAATATATCCGGACCTGTCACAGGGATCACCATTATCTCCTCTTAACGCCTACTACACTGTGAGAATTACCAGCGAGCACATCGCTGGACCGGGGAGGACACTGTCATATGCCGACGATGTGTTAGTGTATCGTCAGGGTAAGGATAGAGATCGGGTTGCTGTGGAACTACAAACAGAACTAAATCGCATAAACACTTGGTGTGCGGAATCTGGGGCAATGGTCAACCCAACGAAGGCAGCAATGACATGGTTCTCTTTGAATAATCATATTGTCAACACTCCATCATCAACTGTAAATCTGTGCTCAGAGACTGTGGAAAGAACGAAGGCAATGAATTACCTGGGGATACGTTTTGATCAAAGCCTTGCTTATAATGAGCACAAAAACCAGGTCATAACAAAGGCCAAGCGTGGTTTGGCTGCGATGCGGGTGATGGCGGCAGCAAACTGTGAGCAGCGCCATCTAGGTCTTCTATACGAGGATCTGGTCATGTCTGTTTTTGAGTATGCGATGGCGATCCTGACTCTCAGCCGTAAGCAGATGGAAAGGATGCAGAACGAAGCTATGCGTATTATTCTTGGATGTACAAGAGATACAGCATGCAGTGCGATTCGCTATCTTCTTTATTTTCCAACCATTGAAGACAGAATACAAATTTGCAGAGCACGTGCCTACCTCAGAGTCAATGCAAACACACAACATACACTGCATAGTGAAATTATGAAGGTAAAGGGCAGCAGATTAAAAAGAGGAAGGTCGTGGATGGGTCAAGCCGAAGACATTCTTCAACAGGTGTGTTCACTTGAGGCCTTAGAACCAGGCGAGGAGTGGGTACAAGTGTAACAGATTTCTGTACGTCTTTTTCTGTTTTACATCCAACTAGATAGAAAGTGCAGACAATAAAATCCGGCTGTTGTGGAGGCGGAAGTACAAGCGTTGATCTTCGAGAATTGTCATGTACACAGATAAGTCGGTCGTTCGACGAGTGAGAAGTTCATAGGCCTTTACGGTTAAGACCGGAGGGAGAATTGTGAAGGAAGATTCTGGTGCTTTTGCTTTGACCACAAGTAGCATGACTATGGCAGTAAGTAAAGCAATAACATGTCTCGAGACACAGACATTCACTAGGGCTTTAAAAAAAAGTCGCTTAAAAGTCGACAGGGTCGACTTCATTGCACCGGGTTTTATCCCATATGGCTCGGTCTCTTTCCGCAGCGTGGAAAGCGTTGCTCAAAGCACGACTCCGTAGCTCTAGCCACGACCCACAGGAGTCTCAGAAAAATTTCACTTGTGAACCGAAGGACGCGGATCGGAATCGAACCACAACCTTCGGAACCTGAGTCAAACGCCTTGACCACTTCGCCACGTTTCCCTAGCGACTCACTGAGCATGCTCAAGAAGATAGAAATGGGGTGGATCCGAAGAGAGTGGTTGCTGTCTCTGGGCGGTCTCGGCTGGCAAAGATTAGTTTCATTTTCGTGCTAGGGCATGCGGGTGTACAAGGCAATGAGCGGGCTGACAAGCTCGCAGGTAAAGCTACAGTGGAGGGCGGACGCGCCATGGACCAGGACGACATTCTGAATGCTTTACGAGAAGTAATCGTTCGCAAGAACCAAGTGGTGACTGTGAATCTACAACCATGGTCAGGATGCGAGAACACCAAATTACAACAGTTGTGGCCAAACAAGAACACTACGCAGGAAGCCAAAGAAGATTGATAAATTAACACAGAACTAGTGTCGTTGGCCGCTACACGCTGCGGGATTTGCTGAGGAGGGGATCCGAGCACTTATGGACTGAATGGTTCGATGTGCAGTGAGGATGATCTGTCGACTAACTAACTAACTACGTTTTGTTTGGTCCAACCTACTTTTTGTTTTTCACGGAATCTCTTAACGAAAATTGAATATTGTAAAATGTTGTGTGTCCTGTGCAAGACGGTGCGATCAACCCCAACGCTGATGTTCTAAACAATGTCATGTTAAGTAGTTTGTCATTGCGTTCTAAATGCGTTCTGCGTTCTTCACTAAACGAGAAGTCAACGCTTAGGTCCAACTGTAGTATAAACTAACTACCCCACCGTGAGAGCACAGGAAGTTTAAGTGAGAGCGCGATAAACGTCTCGGCCACGCTGAGCTTTAAAATGTTGCATGGCCTTGGCAGGACGTTGTGATCAGCCCCAGGTTGATATTCTAGACAATTTTACCATCAGTAGTTCGCCAGCTCCGTGGCGCAGGCTTTACGGACGCTTTTGTAATCCCGTATACCGCGTTCGAAACACAGCTGTGGGCGATTTGGCAGCGGACCGCCTTACGTTGTTTTTTAATGAAATGATTTGAGTGCTGGTCGTTCAGAAAGCAATGGCAAGCTTAAAAAAAAAAAACACACACACACACACACATTGAAACAACAGTGAAAAATCTGTACATAATTATAAACGCAAGATCCAGGACAGTACCGTGACTAGCATACTTGTCGGCTGACGCAGTGGGCATGTGTTCAATTCGCCAAAAAGACCGAATATTTTCTTTAATTGATCTCGGATCCCAAGTCGACCCAGCCTACAAAATGTTGCATAGACTTTACATACGTCGTAGTCAACATCAGAAATTTTTTGCTGTTGTGATTTCGTGGCAAGTTTACGTTCAGTAGTTTAATGGCAAACTAATGAACGTAAACTTGCCCAGAAATCAAGAACACCCCCCCCCCCCCAAAAAAAAAAAAAAAAGCTGGCGTTAACTACTACGTCATGTAAAGGGTACGCAACTAACGTGTAAATTTTTCCATTGCTTTCTGAACAAGAAGCAAACTTTTAAGTCCAACTTACTGATGTACTGAATGTAAAATTTCCTAGTAATATCGCATAGACGATAGGGGTGCTGGCTGTGTTTGCAAAGTCCTGCAAAGGGCATGCAGTTAAAGTAAAAGGTATTTACTTTAGATGAGCCGGGTAACATACCCACTATTTTAATAAACGTGTAGCCTCTTTGTCATACATGTAAGACTTTCGACCCCGATGTGGTACTATAGAAAATATACTGACCAATGAAGAGATGTCAGTTGTAACGAGAAAAAGAGTGTTGAAGTGCTACATAGAACTTGTACTTTTGTATGGATGTGAAGCGTAGACAATGAGCAGACACGCTGAAAAACAGTCTTCCTTCTGAAGACAATGCAAAAAATACCATGGACAGGCAGAAAAACAAATGATCAAATCCTACAAGAAACAAATGAAAACCGTAAACTGATTACAGAAAATAGACGTAGACAGTCAACATTTTTTGGGCACGTTTTGAGAAGAAATAAACTATAAAACTTAGTGACAACTAGCAAGATTGGTGGGAGAAGAACAAGGGGAAGACGGAGAAATAAATATATGAATGGCTTGGTCACATGGCATATTCGATACAAAAACACAGAGCTGGTCCACGACTCTGGTGATCGTGTGAGATGGCAAAACATGGAAGCCTACGCTTATCTGCATGTCACATTATGATGATGATGAGGCCCTATGCTAAGGCTTTGTGGTTGGAATTTTCGTTTGGCTTGGTGTTCCCGGTTCAAATGATTTCCTCACATTTCTGCAATTTGACGTGAATGATCAGCCCGCGAAGATTTATAATGTTTTCACTATCCCTCGGGTTAGGACCAGACTTACAGATAGCTCTGGTTACTCACAGACTCCTAGTTCTCCTCCCTAGCAGAACTAGACGACGCGAGCACAAGCACACATTCGCGCGTGCGACTTGTTCTCGTGTGTGAGTTGTCCACGAGTCGTCCCTGAAACACAGAACGAGGACAGGTCGACAAAATCGGAATCACAGACGACGGGATTGCACGGAGTTTGACTCTCTGGGACATATGACTAATTTAAGGTGAGTGTCAACATGTTGCGTGCTGTGGTACAAACATACTGTCCTACCTGATGCAGTTATTACAACCGCCATCAATCTTTGGCTCTTGCAATATTTACAGTGTTTGTGGTTGGTTGGGTTTTGTGACTGAGTGTTTCTACGTGATGGGATAACCTGCCCTAAGCACAACTCAGCCTGGATCGCTTCTTACGGCATGCTTGATATGGTGTAGGGTTACTATTCTTAGCTTTCCTTGCAGGTATAGGCACCACACTGGCGGAATCCTCCTTGTACGAAATGCGTTGGTACCTTGCAGTGTCTTCTTGTTGTTATTTGCGTTCGCTCGCTGTGAACTCAAGCATAGTCCTTGCACTGATATTTGCGTGTGTATTAGTTTCCCCAATTACCAGTGTCCCTTGCCATCATGCGACCCTGACTTCCGTGGTGCTTATAATTTACAACCTCAAGTCACGGTCGAGAAGCCAACGTTTTAGTCCAACTGACCGGTGTAGGGGTTGAACCCCTTACCTCGGCTCAGCACACTGGAAGTTTATGAGCGAGCGATTTTATCTTTTCGGCCATGCTGACATCCGTTTGCAGTGTTAAACATTATTTTCTTCCCCTTAGGGTCCTTTTAACACACTCACGGGGACTACTTAATGGCCTCCTATGTCATGTTTGGTAGGTTACATTGTTCCTGTTCTGTGCTGCCCTATACGGTCAGTCGTAACGGGCTGACTATATTATTATTACAGTTCTAGGTGTGTGCACAAAATACAAGTTTTAAATAAAGAAATAAGGGAGAGTATCATAGTGGATGTGTCCACAACACGTAAGGTAACTGTTTAAGTGCCATTGAATGATAAATAGTCTTATTCAAACTTCAAACAAGTGCCATAGGTTTATAAATAAACTGTAGTTAAAATATCAAAACATTAGTTTTCCTCTATTTAACCCCCTTTAATGTTATTTAAATTACAACATGTATGCTATCATATTAACAACTTTTAAGTCATTATTGCCGGTCTCTCTGGCTGTGGGGTTACAACACTTTCTCTCTGTAATCCCGTTTATCACGCAGAGTCTCGCAGCGGAGCGAGAACTGAGGTGGTTCGACCCCCGCTCGTGACTTGCGGATACTGAGCCGGCCGCTCAGAAAGCAATGGCAAACTACTGAGCGTAATCTTGCCAAGAGATCAACAGACAGCTGAAAGATGCTGCTGTTGACAGCTAAGTCCTGTAAAAGGATACGCAAAACATTTTTTTTTAAGTCATTATTGCGACACTAGTACCGCGTCGCGTTGTGTTATAACGTGTTGGTACGGGAACCGGTGGTTCAAAAAGCAATGGCAAACTACTGAACGTAAAAACTTGCCTAGTACATCAATAGCAGCTGAAAAATGCTGATGGTGACTGCAACGTCATGCAAGGGATATGCAACATTAAAAAAAAAAGTACAGGTCTCGGCCTTTTAGCTAAAATCAAAGGTCTAGCCAGGGCCACCAGCAGAGGCGGTCGCCCGAATGACACCCACGGCCAGGGAATTTCATGGTGCGGCTCTTGCTCCTGGGGAACCGTGAACCCTAATATATATATATATATATATATATATATATATATATATATATATATATATATATATATATATATATATATATATATATATATATATATATATATATATATAAAAGAGAAAACAGGTTGGTAAAGGACTCTTCTCATGCCATAACACGCATCGGGTGTTTGTTTCTAGACCCATATTTGTATAGACCAGTCGGCAGCCGCTGGGTGGTGAGTTAATATCTCACCGGCCGCCTTTACTTATCAAGACATTCTTGGCACCCATTTTAGGCTGGGTTGACCCGGTCAATTTTGAAATATCCGAATTCGGCCAGCTGGGGATCGAACCCATGAACTCCTGGTCGGCATGATGTGCGAATTGATGTGCAAGGATGTACAGATTGATGTGCCATGATGTGCAGATTGATGTGCAATGATGTGCAAGGTGATGTGTAGTGATGTGCACATCGCTCTATGATCAGCATATGTTGCGCAGTGGCGCGACACTTCCCTGCCGATCAGGAGGTCGTGGGTTCAATCCGCAGCTGTCCGAATTCGCATTTTTCAAAATTAACCGGGTCGACCCGGCCTAAAATATGCACCAAGAATGTCTTGGGAAGTAAAGGCGGCTGTCGTGCTTTCACCACCCACGGGGGGCCGACTGGTCTAAACAAACATAGCTCTAGCACCATATACTTATGGCATGACAAGGGTCCTTTACCAACATTTAAAAAAAAAATATTTTGATATTTAGGGCTGAAGGGTCCCCAGGGACAAGAGCCGCCCCATGAAGGTCCGAGTCCCTATGTGTCATTCGGGTGATCGCCTCTGCTGGTGGCTCTGGCTAGATCTTTGATTTCAGCCAAAAAGCCCACACCTATGCTAGTATTAACTTTCGTGTTGTGAACACATCCCATGAGATTTAATTTAGAAAAAAACATTGTTTAGGGCACATGGTTTCCGAAGGGTCAGAGCTACCCCATGAGGTTGCAAGTCCCTATTGCAAGTCCCTCTGAGGATGGCCGCCTCTGGTGGTGACCAATGCCAGATCAAAGTGCAGATACTATAATTTGACCTTAGCCAAAAGGCCGATACTCCTTCTTTAGTCTGTCAAGTGTTTGTCAATTTTAACAGTCCAGTTTGTGTGTGTGTGTGTGTGTGTGTGTGTGTGTGTGTGTGTGTAAGTGTGTGTGTATATATGTGTGTATGTGTATGTGTGCTCAGTATTATAAGTAACCTTTGTATTTTCATGTAATGTTTTTCATGTAGTTGTGTCAGTTTGTGTTTGTTCTTTGCTGATGAAGGCTTTAGCCGCAACGTCATTTAGTTTCTTATAATCGTGTTCTAGTAAAGCTCACAATCTACTTCTATTTCTTTGGTGATTCATTCATTGTCTTCACTTTCTGCACGTTTCCCACACTTCTCTACCTGTCTCCTTAATTTCATAACCTTCCCCGCCCCTCCCATAACCCCCTTTCCGGCTACATATTTACCTTGAGTGGTTATTGGACCGTTCCCATCCCCTTCCCCTAAATGACCCCGCACATATGCACTGCTGGCGATATTAGACAGGACGGCAACATTAAAGGAACTCTCAGAAGGCCATTATCCCATATGGACAACGATCACCGTCAAATTAATAAGTCTGTGAGGGTAACACCGTGGGCAGTTGCTATTAGTGGCTGACTCAGTCACAGGACTGAGCCAGGGATGGGCTCCATTATAACTTCTCCTTGAGATTGAATGGGGTAGGGGTAATGATGAGATTTGAAGAAAAAAAATAAAATAAAAATGAACATTCATGCAAGGGTTAGGTGAGCGGGAACTAATGGCTTATGCAGATGACACCGCCCGCGCAGTGCGAAGGGTGTACGAATGAAAGACCTAATCACGCATACTGCGTTCGAAACACAGTTGTGGGCGTTTTGGAGGCAGATCGCATTGAGGTGGTTTTTCTATACTGGTATGAGTTCCGGTGGTTTAAAAAGCAATTTCATACAACTGAACGTAAACTTGCCAAGAAATCAGAGGCATAAAAAAAATGTACAAGATACCGTTTTCTTCCCTACAACCAACATATCCACAGTAAACATAATCCACACGAACATGTCATCATGATGAAGATGCTTGCATATCTACAAATTGATGGGACAGACCCTAAATTCGCAAGAAATATATATTGAAAACAACAAGCCTATTTCCCTATACAATATAAATGTTGATATGTTTTGTTAACTAACGCCAATTACATTATGCATGATTATTTATAAATAGTTTGTGTTATTAAAGGGTCAAGCGACATTTGTTATGTAATTGGCTTGAATATAATAAGCTATATACTCCTATGTAGTTGTATCGTGACAGGTTACATTATAAAAATCTATACATTTATATATTTACAGCGTAATAAACCTTAACATAACAAACTATGTACTTATAGAGTAATTGGTTATAATAGACTAACATTTATACATTTATACTAGTATGCAGTGTATAATATTCCGATTAGTGAAGGTAACATGTTGTACTGTCGCGTATGTTATTGAACATTCTAGTGGCAGAATGTTGTGTTGGCATTCTGGCAGCGG
The DNA here is from genome assembly GCA_963921405.1 of Cepaea hortensis. Taxonomy (NCBI): domain Eukaryota; kingdom Metazoa; phylum Mollusca; class Gastropoda; order Stylommatophora; family Helicidae; genus Cepaea; species Cepaea hortensis. The sequence goes on from OY992876.1 coordinate 399,051,362, forward strand.
CCTTATGCAAGTTTGTGTGTGCGTGTTGTTGGTTTGTCGGGATTGTTGTCTGTTTCACATTTCACATGGGGCAGTGGGGAGCATTTTGTGTAGTTTTTGCTGTCACAGGAACGAACAATTTTGGGGTGACCCGTTGCCGCCACCCACCCAACCACCCACCCACCCACCCACCCACCCACCCACCCACCCACCAACTAACTAACTAACTAACTAACTAACTAACTAACTAACTAACTAACTAACTAACTAACTAACTAACTAACTAACTAACTAACTAACTAACTAACTAACTAACTAACTAACTAACTAACTAACTAACTAACTAACTAACTAACTAACTAACTAACTAACTAACTAACTAACTAACTAACTAACTAACTAACTAACTAACTAACTAACTAACTAACTAACTAACTAACTAACTAACTAATTAACTAACTAACTAACTAACTAACTAACTAACTAACTAACTATTTACCATTGGCACCCTGCCGTCTTGACAGACGATAGTTTGTTACATTGTGCTTCAAAAAGGCTTAATAACTACAACCCATGGTGGTGGCGAATGTGACTGTTAAGGCCAATTCGCGCTGTAAATGTTCGTCATTTTCACCATCACGCACCATCTTACGTCTCACACGCTCGATGTGTGACTCATATGCCATAATTTTCTCCGTTGTCTTTATTCCATTTCTGATATTTGCCCTCCATGCAACATGTTCAGCGACTACTTGCTCCCAATGTGCATTACCAATGTCTGTATCAGTCATGTCCCGCTTACACACATCTTTGTCTCGTAGTAGAGGCCGACCCTGAGATCTCTTACCCACCTGTAATTCATCAAAAAAGATGTCCTTTGGTATTCTACCATCATCCATCCTCCTAAGATGTCCTATCCATCTAAGTCTACGAAGACTGAGCATGGAATAAACTGTCACACAACCTGGTCTTTCCAATACTTCAGTATTTGTGATTTTGTCTTGCCACTTAATCCCAAATATTACATACACATTGGCACCTTGCCGTCTTGACAGACGATAGTTTGTGCTTTAAAAAGGCATAATAAATTTTACATATGGCGGTAGCGAATGTGACTGATAAGGCCAATTTGCGCTGTAAATATCCGTTCACAGTGGGTGCATGTGAACACGTGGTCATTTCCACCATCATGCACCATCTTACGTCTCACACGCTCGGTGTGTGACTTATCTGCAATAATTTTCTCCTTTGTCTTTATTCCATTTCTGATGTTTTCCCTCCATGCAACACGATCAGCGGCGACTTGCTCCCAATGTGCATTATCAATGCCTGTATCAATCATGTCCCGCTTATACACATCTTTGTATCGTAGTAGAGGCCGACCCTGAGATCTCTTTCCCATCTGTAATTCACCAAAAAAGTTGTCCTTTGGTATTCTACCATCATCCATCCTCCTAAGATGTCCTATCCATCTAAGTCTACGAAGACTGAGCATGGAATAAACCGTCACACAACCTGATCTTTCCAATACTTCAGTATTTGTGATTTTGTCTTGCCACTTAATACCAAGAATTCTTCGCAGACACCGCATATGAAATCTGTTTAAACGTTTCTCTTGGTGTGAGTAAGCTGTCCAGGTTTCACTGCCATAAAGAAGAGTACTAAGGACACAGGCTTGATAGACAAGGACTTTTGTTGTGGCAGTAAGCTTCCTGTTCTCCCAGACTCTTTTTCTTAACCTGTTCATTGTTGTTGCTGCCTTACCATACCAATCCGGATGTTGATTTACTGATCAAGGGATAATTTGCTATTTACCACTGATCTTAGATATGTAAAATGGTCTACCATCTCTAGTTCGGCGTCGTCAATAAAGATTGATGGTACCCCATGTGCACCTTGTGACAAAATCTGTGTCTTCTTTTTGCTAATTGTTAAATCAAATTCAGAACAAGCATTGGAGAATGCAGATAGCTTGCGATAACATTGCAATTCTTCCTGAGAGTGGGTCGTAACTGCAGCATCATCTGCAAAAAAGCAACTCTCTGATCAGTACCCTCCTAATTTTGGTCTTGGCCTTCAATCTCTGAGCATTGTAAAGGCCGCCATCTGAGCGTGAGTGAATGTATATACCACCATCCTGATCACGAAAGGCATATTTCAGTAGAAGGGAAAAGTATATTCCAAAGAGGGTGGGAGCTAGTACACAACCTTGCTTAACTCCACTCTTGATTTCAAACTCTTCAGAAGTTGCACCATCAAACTTGATTATACCTTCATGCCTGTGTGGAACGATTCCACAATGGACAGAAGAGTTGGTGGGCAGCCAATCTTCTTTAGTGCCTTGAACAGACCCTCACGACTGACCAAATCAAATGCCCTTGTGAGGTCGATGAAGGCAATAAACAGTGGTTGATTCTGTTCACGGCATTTTTCTTGCATTTGTAGCAATGAAAATATCATATCAATGGTACACCGGTTCTGTCGAAAGCCACACTGTGATTCGGGGTAGACTTGATCTCCTAGGACTTGAAGTCTGCGCAGAACAATTCTGGCAAATACTTTTCCAACAATACACAGAAGTGAGATACCCCTATAGTTGTTGCAGTCGCTCCGATCGCCCTTGTTCTTGTACAGTGTTATGATACTTGAATCTTTGAAATCCTGTGGAACTTGTCCTTCTCGCCAGCATAGCTCTATTAGCTGGTGGATCTGTAGAGTGAGTGTGTCTTGCCCACTCCTGATAACCTCTATTGGAATCCCATCCTTACCTGGAGCCTTGCCAGATGCAAGTTCATTTATAGCACACTTAACTTCTGTTATGGTGGGAAGTGTGTCCAGGTGGTCAAGAGTTGGTAGAGCCTCTATGGCGTTGATCATCCGCTAGCTTGGTCTCACTTGAGTAAAGCTCCAAATAGTGCTCTACCCATCTGTCCATCTGCTGTTTCTTATCAGTGATGATTTCTCCAGTCAAGGTTTTCAATGGTGCACTTTTTTTTATCACTGGACCACAGGCTTTCTTTATTCCTTCGTACATGCTTCTTATGTTTCCCTTATCACTTGCGATTTGAATTGACTCACATAACTTGATCCAATAATCATTTGCACACTGCCTGGCAGCCTTTTGCACATCCTTCCTAGCTTGCCTTAGCTCACTCAGAGTGTTACGCGTTGGTCTTTCCTTGTTTCTTAAGAGAGCTATCTTCTTCTTATCAATCAAGGGCTGCAGAGTCTCGCAGTTTGCCGCAAACCAGTCCTGCCTCTTATGATCCACAGTGCCGTAAACCCCTACGGCAGTTTTATAAAGAGTTTCCTTAATTTGACCCCACTTTTCATTTACTGTACAATTTTCTGGTGTATCAGTGAAAGCGTCTTCAATTTGCTGTTAAAACTGAAAGCACTTTTCAGGATCGTGAGTGTCAATAATATTAATCATGGAGCTAGATTTGTGTTTAGCTGTGTAGATTCTCTTTGGTCTCAGTCTAACCCTTGCAATATCCCAAATCCCAAATATTAACTAATTAGCTAACTAACTAACTGACTGACTTACTGGCTGACTGACTGACTGACTGACTGGCTGACTGACTGACTGACTGACTGACTGACTGACAGACAGACAGACAGACAGACTGACTGACTGACTGACTGACTAACTAACCTACTCACTCACTCATCCACCCACCAGCCCACTCACTCACTCACCCACCCATTCACTCACCCACCCATTCACTCACTCACTCACTCAATCATTCACTCACTCACTCACTCACTCACTCTTACTCACTCACTCACTCACTCACTCACTCACTCATTCACTCACTCACTCACTCACTCACTCCCTCCCTCCCCTCCCTCCTCCTCTCTCTCTCCCTCACTCACTCACTCACTCACCAACTCACTCACTCACTCACTCACTCACTCACTCACTCTCTCACTCACTCACTCACTCACTCACTCACTCACCACCCACCCACCCATTCCCCCGCTCGCTCGTTCGCTCACTCACTCACTCACTCACTCACTAACTCACTAACTCACTCACTCACTCATTCACTCACTCACTCACTCACTCACTCACTCACTCACTCACTCACTCACTCACTCATTCACTCACCCACTCACTCACTCACTCACTCACTCACATGATGTTGTATTCTAAGTACAGTACAAGCGTTGTAAGCATATTACCTCTTCACAATGTAATTACATATACACAGAAAGGTACACATTTTATTGCCCCACTATTCTGTTATCTAACTCCCTAAGGACGATGGCTTTTTGCTCTCGTTTGATGTCACGCGTGATGTTACGTGCAACCAAGGTAGAGGGGTTGAGCTGACGCTGTTGATCTGAAGTCAAATCTGGGGCCTGGATCAGTGGCATAGATTGTTGGCCGATGTGTTTGTTTGTTGTGTGAATAGGCACTCTCTCTTGATTTGACAAAACGTGGCTGTCTAATGGACCGGAGAGATGGAAGATGCACAACAGAGATTAAGGACACAATAGGGCAAGCAAGAGCTTGCATTTCAAAAAATGAAAACTATCTTATGCAATGAGTCACTATAATTAAATACAAGAAAGAGAGTTCTTAAATGCTATATAGAACCTGTTTTGCTGTATGACAGTTAATCCTGGAATGTAAATGAACAAATTAGGTTGAACTTGGAAGCAACAGAGATGTGGTTCCTGAGACGAATGTTGCGAATTCCTTGGACTGCCAGAGTAACTAACAACGATTGCCTAAAAGAGGCTAATGAAACTAAAACATTATATACAAAAAATAAGAAAGACAAACAGCTTTCTTTGGTCATGTAAGGAAAAGAGAGAATATCGTGACAACTGGAAAGATCAAGTAGAAGAGAGGCAGAGGCAATCCAAGAGAAATGATGCTGGATGGACTGTAACGGTGGCATGGAGGAATATCATCAGGAGAGTTGATACAGAACACCGAAGACCTAGAACTGTGGATATCCACGAATGCCTTACGTGATATCAAAGGTGAGCGACGTGGAATCTGATGGCGGGAAGGCACAGCTGAAGTCCGTGTAGCAACATTTTAAGAGTCCGACGTAGCCGAAAGGTTTTACGCGATCGCACTTAAACTTTCTCTGGTGACCGCAGTAGTCGGGTGGTTGCACCGTCCTGCAAATGAATGTAACCTTGACGTAAACATCAATAGAGAGGAAACCCGGTAGCACAGTCTGTATTGGAATCCCCATCGAGGTTGATTTGATAACATATTGATCCGGATTGCGAAGTCCACCCAACTAAAAAGAAACCCGAGTCGTTTTGGATAGAACCCGGTGCAATGGTCCTCTCACCTTTACTTCATTTTTTGACACAGAGTTCCATTCTCGTGGTTATGATGCGTGGTTTCACATTTCCCGAGGGAAAATGCTGAAAATTCCATGGACGGACAGAAAAACGAATGAGATTGCCCTTCAAGAAACAAATAATGACCGCAAATTAATAGAAAAATGTTGGACGTGGACTTTCCAGATCTTTTGTGCACGTAATGAGTTGAGAGAACCGACATCACACCATTCGGGAAATTCTCATATGCGTCGCTTCCTCATCTTCAACAACGAGCGAAGAGTCTCAAAACTTATCGTATCAGACGTAGTCTGATTATATGTCCGTTAGGTCTTTCTTCTTTCCTGGGATTATTGAGTGTCGGAGAAACCCTATGGCCACGACATGCAGCACCATTGTTGGGCAAGTTAAGAGAAGCAATAATTTTGAAAACCTAGTGCCAACTGACAAAGCCGATGAGAAACGTACAAGAAAAAGGCAACGAGAGGATTTCATGGATGGTACAGTTAGGATAAAGGAAATAGACCTGATACAAGACTGAAAATGGTGTGAGATGGTGAACCGTTGTAACAAAATTCAAGCCAGTTTCGGACTTGCCATGGTTCATGTGGTGGCGCCATGAAAGGGGTCGAGAATTTTGGGGTTTTGTTGACCGGCCCGAAAAGCGCTTGAATTTTGTGACAACCATGACCGTTCACACTTATCGGCATACACATGATGATAATAACGAGGATGATGATGTTAGTGGTGGTGGTGGTGGTGGAGGGGGTGATCTAGCATAACTCATAACTCATAACAGTATATCTTTCGGAGTGCTGTGCCATTCTGTATTATCTTGTCAGGTTTGGTGTAATATCCACAGCCCGCCACGGTGTATAAACTTGTGTATTTCCGTAATAATTAAGTCTGTATGTAGATCATTGTCTGGTATTCACGCGTTATTCGATTATCAGAATATCTGAATAAGGAAAACACAAGCACCACTATACATGATTCATTGCCTGGCGTATTTCGCCGTGGAGACACGGCAGCGTAGTGGCTAAACACTCGCCTCCCAGCCCCAAATGGTCATCGGTTCAATCCGTTTCAGGACGGATTAGAATGTTAAAAATGGACTTGAGCTCATTAGTTGAGCCCTAAATGTATACCAGATGTTAAAGTTTTCCTTCGTTCGCTTGTTTTGATCTCAAGCGTAGTCATATACATGCTACTACTTCTAGTGCACTGGACTGACATTTGCGTGTGCATTTTAATTTAGTTGCTTGTCCTTCACAGGAAGTAGCAGTCAACCCCAGCATTCTGGCTGTTCATGATTCCTGGGCAAGTTTTACGTTCAGTAATTGGCATTGCTTTCTGAACGACCGGCACTTATACCTTTTTCGAAAAAAAACCAGCACTGCTGTGTTTCGAACCTGGGTATACGGGGTTACGAATCGCGCCCGTAACACCTTCGCGACGGAGTCCAGTCTGGCACTGGTATTGGCTTTTCCTATTACTAGTGTCCCTCGCAATCAGGTGAACTCACTTCGACTTCGTACCGGGAAATGTCTGGGGAAGTAAAGGCGGCCAGTGTGATACTGACCACATCACTCATAGAGTGTCGGATGTGATATATAGATATACGTCTATCACCATATGCCCAAATCACCGCATGCCCGAATAACCACATGCTCAAATCAACATTTGCCAAAATAACCATATGCCTAAATCACCATATGCCCAAATCACCATAGGACCAAATCACCATATATTCAAATCACCATTTACCCAAATCACCATATGCTCAAATCACCATATGCTCAAATCACCATATGCTCATATCAGCATATGCCAACATCACCATATTCTCAAATCATCATATTCCCAAATCACCATATATTCAAATCACAATTTACCCAAATCACCATATGCTCAAATCACCATATGCTCAAATCACCATATGCCCAAATCACCATATTCTCAAATCATCATATTCTCAAATCACAATATGCTCAAATTACCATTTGCCCAAATCACAATTTGCCCAAATAACCATATGCCCACATCACCATATAATCAAATCACCATGTGCCCGAATCACCATATGCCCGAATAACCATATGCCCACATCACCTTATGTCCAAGTCACCATATGCACAAATCACCATATGCTCAAATCACCATATGCCAAAATCACAATATGCCCAAATCACCATATATTAAAATCACCATTTACCCAAATCACCATATGCCCAAATCACCATATGCTCAAATCACCATATGCCCAAATCACCATACATTAAAATCACAATTTACCCAAATCACCATATGCCCAAATCACCATATGCTCAAATCACCATATGCTCAAATCAGCATATGCTCAAACCACCATATTCTCAAATTATCATATTCCCAAATCATCATATATTCAAATCACCATTTACCCAAATCACCATATACCCAAATCACCATAGGCTCAAATCACCATATGCTCAAATCATCATATGCCCAAACCCCCACATTCTCAACTCATTATATTCCCAAATCACCATATGCTCAAATTACCATTTAACCAAATAACCATATGCCCACATCAACATATAAACAAATCACCATATGCCCGAATCACCATTTGCCCGAATAACCACGTGCTCAAATCAACATTTGCCCAAATAATCATATGCCTAAATCACCATATGCCCAAATAACCATATGCCCACATCACCTTATTCCCAAGTTACCATTTACCCAAATCACCATATGCCCAAATCACCATATGCTCTAATCAGCATATGCCCAAATTACCATATTCTCAAATCATCATATTCCCAAACCACCATATATTCAAATCACCATTTACCCAAATCACCATATGCCCAAATCACCATATGCTCAAATCACCATATGCCCAAATCACCACATTCTCAAATTATCACATTTCCAAATCACCATATGCTCAAATTACCATTTGCTCAAATCAACATTTGCCCAAATAACCATATGCCCAAATCACCATATGCCCAAATAACCATATGCTCACATCACCTTATGCCCAAATCACCATATGCCCAAATAACCACATGTCCACATCACCATATACCCAAATCACCTTAAGGTGTGTCACGTGATATTTATTTACTCATATTTCGCCGGCTCTGTGGAGATGAGGTTACGGACGCAATTCATATATCGCGTATCATATAAGACATATCGTGTTCGAAACACACTGCGGTCAACTTGGCAGCAGACCACCGTGCGTTGATTTTCATACAATAGTATGAGTGCCGGTAAGTGCCGGTAAGTGCAATGATAAACTACTGAACGTAAACTTGCCAAGAAATCACAAAAAGCCAAAAATGCTGCGGTTGACGGCGACGTTCTGTAATGAATATGCAACTAACTTTAACTTGTATTTCGTTGTATCTCGTCGAGTGTATACTGCAGAAATTAATCATAAATACACAACTCTGCTCCAATAAAATGTCTGCTCTACAGAGTGTTTGTAAAGTCTCACTACATTTTGTACGCAGAACAAATTAAAAAAAAATATTCTTCCGTTGATAACATCATTCTGTTTGAAGTTGAAGTGCAAAGAATTATTCCAGCAGACGACAGCCATTCGCTGCATATTGCTTCACGGTGGACCGTGACGCACATTGTTTGATGACATGTACTTCGTTTTTCAAATTTGTTCTACACAGAAAACACCATGTAGAATGTTTTCAAAGTGTACTTTTTCCAATGTAAGAACATTCAAGGTAAGTAAAGGACCACGTTTCACACTCATTGGGTGGGTTGGGTATAGGATGCTAGCCCCAGTGTCGGTGGTCTATGGGTGGTGGGGTCAGTAACATGCTGACGTATATTTGAGCCCCACTCACATGTCTTGCAGTGTATTCGTTAGATGGTCTTCTTCTTTCTTCTCCTGCCCTCGGCATAGGCCCTCAACCAACCCTCGCCAACTCGTCCTTTCTTCTCCTGCCCTCAGCATAGGTCCTCAACCAACCCTCGCCAACTCGTCCTTTCTTCTCCTGCCCTCGGGATAGGCCCTCAACCAACCCTCGCCAAGTTGTCCTTTCTTCTCCTGCCCTCGGCATAGGCCCTCAACCAACCCTCACCAAGTTGTCCTTTCTTCTCCTGCCCTCGGCATAGGCCCTCAACCAACCCTCGCCAAGTTGTCCTTTCTTCTCCTGCCCTCGGCATAGGCCCCCAACCAACTCTCGCTAAGTTGTCCTTTCTTCTCCTGCCCTCGGCATAGGCCCTCAACCAACCCTCGCTAAGTTGTCCTTTCTTCTCCTGCCCTCGGCATAGGCCCTCAACCAACCCTCGCCAGGTTATCCTTTTTTCTCCTGCCCTCAGCATAGGCCCTCAACCAACCCTCGCCAACTCGTCCTTTCTTCTCCTGCCCTCGGCATAGGCCCTCAACCAACCCTCGCTAAGTTGTCCTTTCTTCTCCTGCCCTCGGGATAGGCCCTCAACCAACCATCGCCAGGTTGTCCTTTTTTCTCCTGCCCTCGGCATAGGCCCTCAACCAACACTCGCCAAGTCGTCCCGTTCGTTTGTAATCTCCCGCAGTCCCCTACGTGTCCTCCCTCTGTGTCCTCTCTCCGTGTCCTCTCAACGTGTTCTTCCTCCGTGTCCTCTCTTCATGTACCCCCTCCATGTCATCCCTCCGTCTCCTCTCTCTGTCTTCATGCCTCCGTGTCCTCCCTTCGTGTCATCCCTACGTGTCCTCCCTCCGTGTCCTCTCTTTATGTCCCCTTCCATGTCCTCCCTCCGTCTCCTCTCTCTGTCTCCATGCCACTGTGTCCTCCCTCCGTGTCCTCTCTTTATGTCCCCTTCCATGTCCTCCCTCCGTCTCCTGTCTCTGTCTCCATGCCTCTGTGGCCTCCCTCCGTGTCCTCCCTATTGTCCTCCCAGTATTATTCCCCACGGTCAGTTATTCTCTTCTTAGTGTGTTTGAGGTATCCCGCTATTTCGTTTGGCTTGTGGGTTCCAAGCAAAGGTGTCTAGTTATACTCTCCTCAGGTTTTCTCAGTATGTGTTCTATCCAGCATCAGTGTCTTTCCCCCACCTCTTTGTTCACTGGAATTTGTCTAGTTATTTCCATGAGCTCTACATTGGTGATTATGCCATACCATTGTATTCCCATATTCCACGCAGGCACCGACCAGTGACAGTTTGTAGTTTATTAGTAATTCTTTTAGTTGTATATATTTTCAAATATAGACAAACTGTAAGCGAACGAAAGAAGAAGAGGAACAAGAACAAGAACAAAAACTTGCGATCAGAGCATCTACTGAACGCCTGGGGTGGTGCTCGGCAAGGCCTGGGTTGATTATGAAAAGTGCCCATCGTACAGTCCTCGTCCCTGTATTGTACTCCGGGCACCAAAAAAGCATCGACCCCTGCGGCTGTTAACTGCATTACTCCCGTAGACGGCTTCCACAGGATTAGTAGACCTGAAAAAAAGTTAGTTGCAATATAATTTACAGGACTTTGCAGTCGATCCCGGCATATTTTTGTTGTTTGTGATGTCTTGGCAAGTTTACATCCAGCAGCGTGTCATTGTTTTCTAAACGACCGGCACTCATGCCTTTGTATGGAAACCAACATAAGGCGGTCTGCATCCAAATCGCCCGCAGCTGTGTTTCGAACGCGGTATAGGGAATACAAATTGCATGTGTAACCCCATCGCCACAGAGGGGGGTCAAATTAAAACAAAAACCCTGCCTCGGTAGGGATTCGAATACATGACCACACTGCCGAGAAGCAAGCGTGCTATCCACTTCGCTACTGCCATTTCCCTTAGTTCATATAGTTAAAAAGGGACAGGTGGTCGGGCGCCTATGGGACTTGGTGGAGAAAGCAGTGGAACAGACTGACAACCCGTTTGTGGAGTGAATGATATGACGGGGGATCGGCCGGGGCTCTGGGCGAATCTGAAAACAAAAGGGAAGACCGGGAGAACTTTCAATCAGATGGCAGTTGGAACCATTAGCAGTATGATTCTTCGCTGGTCGTTGAACGAGGGGGCGGAGAGCGCGTGGTGATGTCCTGAAAGCAGCGATGTCGTTTCTTAGCTCAACAAAACTTAAATTAAACATTCCAACGTCATGTCTGATAGTGCGGTCCATCATCATTAAATTGCTTTTACTCGCCTTAATCATTAAATGCGCATGCGTGATAACACGTTAAGCGGGATAAACATCACGAACAGGGTAATTAGTACCGGGTCGGTTCGGCGCAGACAGCTGGGCAGGCACGCGGGCCGTTGGTATATTCGGCTTGTTTCCATGGAAGACTGAGACCTAGAATCCTCGCTTATATATATATATATATATATATATATATATATATATATATATATATATATATATATATATATATATATATATATAAAATCTTCTCCCTGTATAGCGAAGTAATAATGAAAGAGATCAGAGAGACGCCAGGAAGCACCACGTGCAAACTCACCTGGGTTGTGGTTTGCCGTGACCAGTACTGCGTCTCAGTTTTGTCCTTCACCTCTGGGTCAGTCCTCGGGGTTAGTCCGTCCGTTGTTGCTAACGGTCTTCTAATTAACTCATATCGCCCGGTCTGTCCCTGTACGGTCTTAACCCATGTGTCCCTTGTCCTCTAGTCGGGCCACGTCCTATGGGATAGTCTATAGGGATCTGACAGCAGTGAAACTTGGAATGTAAATGAATAAATTAAGAAGAAATTAGAAGCAGCAAAGATGTGGTTTCTGAGACGAATGTTGCGAATTCCTTGGACTGCCAGAATAACCAACAACGATTGCCTGAAACAGGCTAATGAAATGAGAACGTTATATACAACAATAAGAAAGAGACAAACAGATTTCTTCGGCCATGTGATGAGAAGAGAGGCATTGGAGAACATCGTGACAACTGGAAAGATCTAGGGGAAGAGAGGCAGAGACAGACCAAGAGAAATGATGCTGGATGGATTGAGACGGTGGCATGGAGGAATATCATCAGGAGAGTTGATCCAGAACACGCCACTGACCACGCACACTTTGGTCACTCACAAATGATCGCTTCCTAAATTAGTGGCGTGTTTATATTCGTAAGGATTGGGCAAACCGCGGCGTTGTGGCTAACAGCCACTGTGAGCTTGTAGGTTCCTGCCTCAGTGCGTTAAGAGCCCTGTATCGGCGGGATCCGAATGTGCAGCTTTGGTGGCGTGACCGTTTCTAAACCAGTCCGGCATGTTGCCATGCGAAACGAGTGCCGACCGGGAGGCGCCTTTATAGGCGGCTATTCCAGACGATAAACAAAAGACATCCAGTACAGTACATTGGCACCTTGCCGTCTTGACAGACGATAGTTTGTGCTTTAAAAAGGCATAATAACTTTTAACTATGGCGGTAGCGAGTGTGACTGATAAGGCCAATTTGCGCTGTAAATGTCCGTTCACAGTGGGTGCATGTGAACACGTGGTCATTTCCACCATCATGCACCATCTTACGTCTCAAACGCTTGGTGTGTGACTTTTATGCAATAATTTTCTCCTTTGACTTTATTCCATTTCTGATATTTGCCCTCCATGCAACACGTTCAGCGGCGACTTGCTCCCAATGTGCATTATCAATGCCTGTATCAATCATGTCCCGCTTACACACATCTTTGTATCGTAGTAGAGGCCGACCCTGAGATCTCTTACCCATCTGTAATTCACCAAAAAAGATATCCTTTGGTATTCTACCATCATCCATCCGCCTAAGATGTCCTATCCATCTAAGTCTACGAAGACTGAGCATGGAATAAACTGTCACACAACCTGATCTTTCCAATACTTCAGTATTTGTGATTTTGTCTTGCCACTTAATACCAAGAATTCTTCGCAGACACCGCATATGAAAGCTGTTTAAATTGTTCTCTTGGTGTGAGTAAGTTGTCCAGGTTTCACTGCCATAGAGAAGAGTACTAAGGACACAGGCTTGATAGACAAGGACTTTTGTTTTGGCAGTAAGCTTCCTGTTCTCCCAGACTCTTTTTCTTAACCTGTTCATTGTTGTTGCTGCCTTACCAATCCGGATGTTGATTTCCTGATCTAGGGATAATTTGCTATTTACCACCGATCCTAGATATGTAAAATGGTCTACTATCTCTAGTTCGGCGTCGTCAATAAAGATTGATGGTACCCCATGTGCACCTTGTGACATAATCTGTGTCTTCTTTTTGCTAATTGTTAAACCAAATTCAGAACAAGCATTGGAGAATGCAGATAGTAGACATTGCAATTCTTCCTCAGAGTGGGTCGTAACTGCAGCATCATCTGCAAAAAGCAACTCTCTGATCAGTACCCTCCTAATTTTGGTCTTAGCCTTCAATCTCTGAGCATTGTAGAGGCCGCCATCTGAGCGTGAGTGAATGTATATACCACCATCCTGATCACGAAATGCATATTTCAGTAGAAGTGAAAAGTATATTCCAAAGAGGGTGGGAGCTAGTACACAACCTTGCTTAACTCCACTCTTGATTTCAAATTCTTCAGAAGTTGCCCCATCAAACTTGATTATACCCTTCATGCCTGTGTGGAACGATTCCACAATGGACAGAAGAGTTGGTGGGCAGCCAATCTTTTTTAGTGCCTTGAACAGACCCTGTTTTCCAGATCTGTTTTCCCTGTACAGTGAAAGTATTTTCAGAAATATTGAAGATATGGAAGGAATCAACATTGGGGGACGATGCATCAATAACATTAGATATGCAGATGATACAGTCTTGATTGCAGACAATGAACAGGACCTGCAACATTTAGTAGATGCGATTGTTACACACAGTGAACAACTAGGGTTAGAATTAAATTGTAAAAAGACACAGATTATGGTCGTCACTAGGAAGGACGAAATACCACAATGTAATATACAAGTAAATGGGAATATTCTTCAACAAGTGAGCAGGTACAATTATCTCGGAACAGTAATAACATCTGATGGGAGATGCCTTGAAGAGATTAGAACAAGAATCGCCATGGCAAAAGTAGCCTTTAGCAAGATGAAAAACATACTGACCAATAAAAAGATGTCAATTGAAACGAGAAAAAGAGTGTTGAGATGCTACATAGAACCTGTACTTTTATATGGATGTGAAGCTTGGACAATGAGCAGCCAGGCTGAAAAACATCTGATGGCTGTAGAAATGTGGTTTCTGAGGAAAATGCAAAGAATACCATGGGCAGCCAGAAAGACCAATGAACAAGTCCTTCAAGAAACAAATGAAGATCGTAAACTGATCAGAGACATTAGACGTAGACAGTCACAATTTTTTGGGCATGTTATGAGAAGAAATGATTTGGAGAACTTGGTGACAACTGGTAAGATCGAGGGGAACAGACCAAGGGGAAGACCTAGAAACAAGTATCTGGATGGCTTGGCCTTGTGGCATGGTCGAGACAGAAACACGGAACTGATCCACGACTCTGTTGATCGAGTGAGATGGCAGAACATGACCGCCCACGCTTACCGGCATGGCACATGATGGATGGATGGAACAGACCCTCACGACTGACCAAATCAAATGCCTTTGTGAGGTCGATGAAGGCAATAAACAGTGGTTGATTCTGTTCACGGCATTTTTCTTGCATTTGTCGCAATGAGAATATCATATCAGTGGTAGACCGGTTCTGTCGAAAGCCACACTGTGATTCGGGGTAGACTTGATCTCCTAGGACTTGAAGTCTGCGCAGAACAATTCTGGCAAATACTTTTCCAACAATACACAGAAGTGAGATACCCCTATAGTTGTTGCAGTCGCTCCGATCGCCCTTGTTCTTGTACAGTGTTATGATGCTTGAATCTTTGAAATCCTGTGGGACTTGTCCTTCACGCCAGCATAGCTCTATTAGCTGGTGGATCTGTATAGTGAGTGTGTCTTGCCCACTCCTGATAACCTCTATTGGAATCCCATCCTTACCTGGAGCCTTGCCAGATGCAAGTTCATTTATAGCACACTTAACTTCTGTTATGGTGGGAAGTGTGTCCAGGTGGTCAAGAGTTGGTAGAGCCTCTATGGCGTTGAGGGCATTATCCGCTAGTTTGGTCTCACTTGAGTAAAGCTCCAAATAGTGCTCTACCCATCTGTCCATCTGCTGTTTCTTATCAGTGATGACTTCTCCAGTCAAGGTTTTCAATGGTGCACTTCTTTTGATCACTGGACCACAGGCTTTCTTTATTCCTTCATACATGCTTCTTATGTCTCCCTTATCACTTGCAATTTGAATGGACTCACATAACTTGATCCAATAATCATTTGCACACTGCCTGGCAGCCTTTTGCACATCCTTCCTAGCTTGCCTTAGCTCACTCAGAGTGTTACGCGTTGGTCTTTCCTTGTTTCTTAAGAGAGCTTTCTTCTTCTTATCAATCAAGGGCTGCAGAGTCTCGCTGTTGGCCGCAAACCAGTCCTGCCTCTTATGATCCACAGTGCCGTAAACCTTTACGGCAGTTTTACAAAGAGTTTCCTTAAGTTTATTCCATTTATCATTTACTGTACAATTTTCTGGTGTATCAGTGAAAGCGTCTTCAAGTTGCTGTTGAAACTGAAAGCACTTTTCAGGATCATGAGTGTTAATAATATTAATCCTGGGGCTAGATTTGTGTTTAGCTGTGTAGATTCTCTTTGGTCTCAGTCTAACCCTTGCAACAACCAAAGAATGATCCGTATCACAGTCAGCACTGTGGTAACTACGAGACAATGATATATGGTTCAGATGTTGTCTCCGTGTGATGATGAAGTCCAGCTGGTGCCAATGGCCGGATCTTGGATGTTTCCATGTGACCTTATGCATCTCTTTTGTTTTAAAAAAAGAGTTTGTAATACATAGGTCATTTCTGGTGCAATGCTCCAGCAGCCTTTGCCCATTTTCATTCATGCGACCGATGTTGTATTTTCCAAGGCACACTGGCCATGAACTCGAGTCCTTGCCCACACGAGCATTGAAATCACAGAGCATATAAATGTAGTCGGATTTTGGAACTGCCTTGATCACAGAGTCTAACTCCTCATAGAACAAATCCTTCACATCATCAGAGGAATCGAGTGTCGGTGCATATGCAGTAATAATGGTGGCAAACCCACAAGAGGTTGCCAAGCGCAGGGATAATAGTCTTTCATTTCCTCCTGCTGGAATTTCAATCATTCCCAGTAGCGAATTCTTCACTGCAAAGCCCACACCGTGTTGCCTTTTTTCTGCCTGCCCTTTACCCTTCCAGAAAAAGGTGTAGTTGTTTTCCCTGAGTGACCCTTCCTCAGCGAGGCGAGTCTCCTGCAGGCCAGCAATATCAATGTTAAGACGATTGAGTTCGGCATCAATCACAGCCGTTTTTCTCACATCGTCAATATTGGTCAAGTCAGTGGAAAATCCTGGACACATGGTTCTCACGTTCCAGGTTGCAAGCCGTAGCTTGAGGTTTCTATTTATATTTTTGTTTGTACCTGGTGCATTGGTTTTACAGCCTGCGATTCAGATTTTGTCCTAGCCCCAAGCACCCATTGAAGCAGGCAGGCTGTGGCGGATCAGCACCCAATTGGCTGGGGGCTGCCCAGCTTGAGGCGGGCGGTAGCTGATCAGTGACACCTATAGATGTCTCCCACCGTCAGAGGCAACGCGTGGCGCCCCATGTCTACGCCAACTGACAAGGACTTATAACCCGTAACAGTTGCCTCTCGCTTTGATTCCGAGACCAGTTAAGACCAGGGATGGAGTTATTGCCTCTCCATAGCACAAAGCCTGGGCTAAAATATAGAGATCATGTGTTGCCCATGCAGCATGATCCCTCTCTCGGCCTGCCTAGTTCACTCCAGAGGAAAGGTAACACCCCTACATCTGGAACAAGACAAGCTGCAGAAGCTGCCGGATCAGCAAAGCAATGCTCTAACTGTCCGCCTGTCGGAGCTTCGATCCTAGACCAGTCGCCAACCAAGGCTTAGGGCCTGGTCTGCCCTGCCATGACAATTTTGTCTTTAGCTTGCATTTCCTCGCACCAGGGTAAGGCTTGTACCCTCCCAATTGCGCTCTTCCGCCCGAAGCCGTTGGCACAATGTGGGGTGTCGGGTTTGGTAAGCGCCGCCCAACGTTCGGCGCTAACAGAAACCAGGTAGTACCGTCTACTGTTATACGGTAGCTCAGTCATATCTGACTAAGACCTGACTAACAAAAGACATCCACCCTACCTTATAAGATAGAACTGCCTTCCTCTCTGCCTTCAGAACCAGTCAAGTGTCTTTAACTACTGTATAGACGGGTCGGAGGTGCACCTCCAAGAAATCCACCTCCTCTGGAATATCACGCTTTTATTATTTAAAGATATCCAGACATTAACTTAATGTCTTAATGATTAAGGCAGGACGCAATTCAAAACATAGGGTTTCAACCGCAGCTCGCAATACACATTGACATCAAAATTTTCAGTGCGTTGCTTCCGCTGACGTTTTAGGTTTTCCGGGGTTTCAGGGAGAAGGTATTATTTCTTATAGCACTTTTCCTCGCGATTACATGACGTAATTCTGAGTGAATCTATAGTCCCTGAGTAGGACTTTCTGAACTTAAAACAGAAATCTATAAGAAACACGTTTTCTAACAGAAGCCAAAATCTTCCAGAGAGGTTTCCGACCCCGGGATCTCCAGTAGCTAAAAGTAGCTGGGAGATTCTCAGTCCGACTAAATGCCGAACGGATAGACATGCAGGTGATCTTGTGACACCACGACTCTGGTGATCGAGTGAGATGGCAAAACGTAAAACGTGACCGCCCACGCTTGTCGGCAATGCACATGATATATATATATATATATATATATATATATGCCGTGCCAGTTGGCGTGGACGTTCATGATTTTCCACGGATCTGAGCCATTGGCGCCCTGAATCAACTTTGCTGATGCTATGTCTCCATGTCAAAGTCTCAGTCCATCCAGTATTATTCCTCTCGGTCACCCTCCTTTCCCATTGATCTTTCCAGCTGTCACAGTATTCCCCAGTCCCTCTCTTCTCATTACACCACCAAGTAATGCTGTTTGTCTGTTCCTTATAATTGTATAAAATGAACCAGTTTCTTGTCCTCTTTCAGACAATCATTTTAGCTACTCTGACAGTCCAGGGTATTCACAACATTCGTCCCAGGAACCACATCTCCGTTGCTTCCAAGCTTTTCCTAATTTGTGGTTTGTATTTTGAACAAATCTGAAAAATTAAGTACATGACGTCATAAAAAATGTGCTTCACAGTCCATCGTGAAGAAATATGCAACGAATGGCTGTCGTCTGCTGGAGTAATTCTTTGTACTCCAAACAGAATGGTGTTATGAAAGGAAGAAAGAATTGTTTTGGGTTGAACAAGTGTTTCGAAATGGTAGTGGATACACACGGATGGTTGTTCAAAGATTTATAGCAGGATTTCCTAATAATCAACCTCCTCATGGCATTACGGTTAGAAATTTGTTGTATGAGTATATTTGCTACGGGAAATGTGGAAGATGCTCTGCGATCTGGTAGAACTGCTGTGTCTGAAGAAAAATGTCTAGATGTCCAAGACAGAATCCTAAAAAGTCCAAGCAAGTCCTTAAGGAAAATGTTGCAACAAGAGAACGTATCAGTGAGCACAGTGCACACAAGTATTAAACAACTATTACATTTTCATACATACAGAATTTCTGTTGTGTCTGAACTAATAGAGTGTGGTAATCAATCCAGACAGGTCACCGTGGCGAAGGGCGCAACTGACGCGATTCGTAATCCCGTATACCCGCGTTCGAAACACAACTGTGCGTGATTTGGCAGCAGACCGCGTAGCACTGTTTTTTTTTTTTTTTTTTTTTTTTACGAAACTGTATGGGTGCCGGTCGTTCAGAAATCAATGGCAAACTACTGAACGTAAACTTGCCAAGACACCAATAACAGCTAAAAATTGCTGGTGTTGACTGCAAACGTCATGCAAAGGATATGCAACTAAAAAAAAAAAAAAAAACTCAACCCAAAGTGAACTACTCCACGTGGTTTCAAACATTTTTAACCAAAGAAAACGAATCAATTCTCAATTTCACATTCTTCTCTGATGAGGCATGGTTTAATCTATCTGGTTACGTTTATAGCCAAAATAATCGGATTTGGAGCACTTTCAATCCCAATGCATTTCATGAAACGCCTCTAGGCAATGAGAAAATTGGGGTATGGCGTGTCGTCAGTTGTTGTTGCATATCCTTTACATGACGTAGTAGTCAACCCAAGCATTTTTTGACTGATTGTGATTCCTGGACAAGTTTACGTTCAGTAGTTTGCCATTGCTTTCTTAACGATCGGCACCCATACCATTTTATAAAATACCAACACAGCTGTGTTTCGAACGTGGGTGTGCGGAATTTTGATCTGCGCCCATTAACAGCTTCGCCGCGGAGCAGTCAGTAGAAAACGATTTATTGGAAAAATTTTCTCCAACAACACTATAAATGCCAATCAGTACCGTACTGACCCACTGGAACCTTTTTAGAACAGCTGAATGAATATTAAATTGAAGACGCGTGGTTCTAGCAAGATGGTGCAACTGCACACACAGCTAGAGCATCACTGTATTTTGTTTTGTTTGGGCAGAAATTTTCGCAAATCGCATAATATCACGTAGAATTTGGCTTGCTCGTTCTCCAGATCTAACTCCATTAGATTATTATCCATGGGGTTTCTTGAAAGGAAATGTTTACAAAATTAAGGTACACACAATTGAGGACATGAAAGAAGCAATCAGAATTACCATTCAAGAAATAACAACAGGCACGTTGCAGAAGATATTTAACAATATGAAGAGACGTGTACAGTCATATCTTGAAGCCCGTGGTGGACATTTCCAACACCCGTTATAATGAATACTTCATTGGTACTTTCCAGCTTCCACAGAACAGAGTTAGAACAAAGCCGCAACTATTGTAACTAATTTAATGAATTTTTAGCACAATTTTTGATGACGTCATGTACTTCATTTTTCAGATGTGTTCTTTATACAAATTGTAGTGAGACTTTACCAACACCTCGGTATATACAAAACGATCAGTTCTTGATCAAACGGTGATGCTATATTGCGAGACGATCAGAACACTGAAATCTCTCAGCTGACAGATGGTCAATCGATGATCTACCTTCAAAATGGCCTGGACATGTAACACATTCTGTGTCAAACTAAAAGTAGGTTTGGACCACAACCAAAAAAAAAAAAAACAACCGAATGACGGAAAACGTAAGTAGTTGGGTATCACAGTGATGACTGAAAAGTTGTGAACATGGCAGCGGACATGTATTATAACACAATGACAATATTTCGGCCATATATAAGCCCATGGCAGACACGGGAAGTCGTTTAAGGCGATCAATCATCCTATGGCACTTAATCATATGGCTGCTAATCGTTCCAAATGTCATATGATTGAAAGTTCTCCTGGTCTTCCCTCTAAGTTTTGAGAGTCATCCAGAAAGATTATGTTTACACGCCTAGTGTTGTATGGATATATCATCTTGTATAAATACAAACCCCTCGATAAATGATGGGATTAATATCACACCACTCGCCTTCACTTCACAGAACCTTATACCCGATTGTGTCGGGATCGAACTGCGTTCTCAGGTCATTTGGAAAAAAAATGTCTTGATGAGGATTCGAACACACGCCCCCCTCCCCCGGGCGGGCTGACAAGCGTCGTGCTAGCCGCGCAGTGTGGTACCGTGGCTCCAAAAATGGCCAGCTCATGCTTTGCTTGAGTTAAGTTGAGTTGAGCTAAGAACTGACATCATTGCAATTAGGACATTCCCACGCTCGCCCCGTCCCCTCGTTCAACAGCCAGCGAAGAGTCATGCTGCTAATCGTTCCAAATGTCATATGATTGAAAGTTCTCCTGGTCTTCCCTCTAAGTTTTGAGAGTCATCCAGAACCCCTGCCGACCTCCTGTCATATCATCTGCCCACATACGGGTGCTCAGTCCTTTTCCCTGCCTTCTCCACCTGGTCCCACAGGTGCCCGACCACCTCTACTTGTCCATAGGTAATCTACCACTGAGAGGTGCATTCCCTGCCAGCTATCAGCCTGTTCATTCCCCTACACTCCCGCATGATCAGGTCAAAATATCCATACAATTCTCATAATCTGTGACCTCTGAAGCGAGGCAAGCTATTCTACACGAAACATCCCTTTCTCCACCTTACTAAGCGACTTTGCTTGAAACATAATAACTGATAACTAAGCAACTTTGCTTGAAACCTACCACTCCTTGATCTAAACTTAAAACGGCCGTGTCGTAACTGCTATTTTCAGAAGCACATTTTGGCCACTTGTCCAAAGCCAGAAATTGATTATAACAAAGTCAGACCAGTGCGTGCTGAGATGCTCATCTCCTGCAAATGGCACTGCTCACAGACACAGGGCAGCGAGAGGTAATTAAATGCGGTACACGACCACATAAAAGACCCCAATTTGTTAGCCCAAATCAGGTTTATCTCAGACCACGTGATCTGGGTTAATAGTAGTCACGTCTGGCTTATGGTAAAGATCTTTCTATTTGTGGATGGGAGAAACGAATGTCCTTTACAGCACATTCTAAAACCTGTATTTCATCCCACGTTAAGAATAGACAGCAACCAATCAATATCAATGTTCCTTTTGGCACTATTACAAAGGAACAACTAGCCATTTCCCTGATTGGTTCTCCATATATATATATATATATATATATATATATATATATATATATATATATATATATATATATATATATATATATATATATATATATATATATATATATATATGCAATGATGTACAGACCAAATGGAAACAGAGGAAGAGGCCGACCACGTAAACGTTGGACGGAGGGAATAGCAGAGTCCACGGGAATATCGATATATGAAGCCCATAATCGGGCACTCTCACGATGTTTATACTTACCTCGACACCGCAAGGTACAAGAAGAACATGATGAGATGAGATGAGATGATATATATATATATATATATATATATATATATATATATATATATATATATATATATATATATATATATATATATATATCCTATATATATCCTAAAAGTCCTTGTCTATCAAGCCTGTGTCCTTAGTACTCTTCTCTATAGCAGTGAAACCTGGACAACTTACTCACACCAAGAGAACAATTTAAACAGCTTTCATATGCGGTGTCTGCGAAGAATTCTTGGTATTAAGTGGCAAGACAAAATCACAAATACTGAAGTATTGGAAAGATCAGGTTGTGTGACAGTTTATTCCATGCTCAGTCTTCGTAGACTTAGATGGATAGGACATCTTAGGAGGATGGATGATGGTAGAATACCAAAGGATATCTTTTTTGGTGAATTACAGATGGGTAAGAGATCTCAGGGTCGGCCTCTACTACGATACAAAGATGTGTGTAAGCGGGACATGATTGATACAGGCATTGATAATGCACACTGGGAGCAAGTCGCCGCTGAACGTGTTGCATGGATGGCAAATATCAGAAATGGAATAAAGTCAAAGGAGAAAATTATTGCAGAAAAGTCACACACCAAGCGTTTGAGACGTAAGATGGTGCATGATGGTGGAAATGACCACGTGTTCACATGCACCCACTGTGAACGGACATTTACAGCGCAAATTGGCCTTATCAGTCACACTCGCTACCGCCATAGTTAAAAGTTATTATGCCTTTTTAAAGCACAAACTATCGTCTGTCAAGACGGCAAGGTGCCAATGATATATATAGTATATATATTCGTAGCCCACTGATTGGTCAATGGGTGGTAAATGTCTCGGTAGAGCATGATTTAACTACTTTATTTAGCGCTTTCCCTCTCAATGGAAACTAAAGGATGACCTTTTCAATGGTAGATTAATCGATGGCTTTTTATTGGAAGATTAAAGGGTGGCTTTCTCATTGACATATTAAAGATTTGTTTTCTCATTGTCAGATTAACCGATTTTGTGCCAAAAAAAAAAAAAAAAAATAGGGTTGAACCGCACAAACATTGATGGCGTAAATTGAGAAGTAGGGGTGTGTCACAGTTAGGACTTAAAAGTTGTTAATATGGTAGCAGACATGTTGTATTATAAAGCAATAATATCATTTCGGCGAAATATAAGCCCATGGCAGATATTGGAAATTGCTGAAGACGATTTAATCATCTATGACACTTAATCAGACAGTCAACATTTTTTGTGCATGTTATGAGAAGAAATGAATTGGAGAACTTGGCAACAACTGGCAAGATCAAAGGGAAGAGACCAAGGGTAAGACCGAAAAGTAAATACTGGATGGCTTGGCCACGTGGCATGGTCGAGACGGAAAAACGGAGCTGATCCACGACTTTGGTGATCGAATGAGATGGTAAAACATGACCGCCCACGCTTATCGGCAAGGCACATGATGGATGAACACTTAATCATTTAAACCATGGCTTTCTGGACGATATTGCAAGATAGCTTTTTCATTGAGAAATTACACGAAGGCATTCATATTGGCAGATTATACAATGGTGTTCTCATTAACAGATTACAAGATGACTTTCGCGTTGTTAAGTTAAAACGACGGCCTTTTCATTGGTAGATTACAAGATGGTTTTACAATTGACAGATTACATGAAGGTTCTCACATGAACAGATTACAGAATGACTTTCTCATTGATAGATTACATGATGGCTTTCTCATTGATAGATTACAGAATGACTTTCTCATTGATAGATTACATGATGGCTTTCTCATTGGCAATTTGTTTGCGTTCGCTTGCTTTGAACTCAAGCGTAGTCCATAGACACTACTTCTCCTCCTTGACTTAGGGAACGTTCATTACAAGTCCCCCTATGGTGAGGGACACTGGTAATAGGGAAAGTTAATCCACATGCAAAAATATGTTCAGTGCACTAGCAGTAATAGCACATGTACGGACTACGCTTGAGTTCAAAATGAGTGAACAAAATACAATCAAACAAACAAACAAACAAACAAACAAATACTCGAGTCTTCCAAAGGATTCTCAACCAATAAACCAAGCAACCAAGTCACCACCAGCCAGTCAGCCATCCAACCAATCAGTCAAATAACTGAACCACTAAGTTAATCCATCAATCAATCAAACATCCATTCTCCAATAAAGGCGAGCTGTAGTGAGTCTCCCAACATATTCTGTCGCACGTTCTTATGTTGACTTTCAAAGACTGCTTTCCGATCAATTCTAGATGGACCCACTATCCCCTCCTTAACCCTCCTTTCCCCCACCCATAGTTCTTTACCTACTATGGTGTCATCAACTCTTCTGTGAGGCCTGGCCACTTGCTAAACAAGCTGAATTGCGCATAAATCCCTTTGAATATAAATGTTATAGACAGGTTCTAAGAATATTTTGGATGCAGAAAAGAACAAATGCATCCATACTTCAAGAGCTGAATATTGAAGAAGGCTGGCTACAAAAAATATACAATACAATAAAACAAAGAAAATTGAAATATGTTGGTCAGTTGAAACTCCATGAAAGTTTGGAGAGAACAGTAATGGAGGGGTATATGCCTGGGAAGAGAAGAAGAGGCAGGTCAAAGAGAAGATGGGTGTATCGGACATGGGACATCTTGCTTATGACCGAGAAGTTTTCCAGAAAGTCGTTATGGGTGCGAAGTTCTGCAAAGGACATGCTACTGAATGAATGAATGAACTCATCAAGTAACTGATTTTAAAAAAAAAGTTAGTTGCATATCCTTTACAGCGCGTCACAGTCAACTCCAGCACATTTTTGGCTCAGCATGTTTACGCTCAGTAATTTGTCATTGTTTTATGAACAACCGGCAATCATACCATTGTATGAAAAGGAAAGCAAAGCTTCAAAAATTTCCAGCAGCTGTGTTTCGAATGTCGTATGCGTTCTTAACCCCTTCACCACAGAGTGTTTAATGGACTTGAAGATAAAAGCAACAGTCCCCTATCTAAATGATTATAGACAAGATTAGATGGTTTACTTAAACAAGAAGAAACTTAAGAAAGTTATTTACAGATTAACTGATTCAGTGGCAAACAACAAGTAGGGGTAAACAAAACATTTGACACAATCAAATGGACAAGTATTATCATGTCAATTTCCATTCACTGGGATTGACATTGCGTAAGATGTAATAAATAAAACCAAATAGCGTGTGACCCTAGTATGGCGATATATCGTCCTTCTGTCCAGATGGGAAGTCACACGTGGCTATATATTATCCTTCGACGGAGAATCAGTTAAAAGGCGTCATATAAATGGTTTGTATGGAACTTAGTCTGAACAATGACACTGCTGCCAATGCTAAAAAAATTTTAGATAAAAATCTCAGAAATCTCGCCTGAAATAAAGAATGTGCCCCTTTTACCATGCAAGATGAGAACCTGTGGGTATAGCTCTGTTACCCTACGGCCAATCTAACTCGTGTGTTGGAGAATGTGTCTGCCTCAAGTCAGCCTGATAGATTTATTATCTTGCTTTAATAACCTATGCAAGTTGAGAATATGTGGAACTTGCACTGTCCCCAGACGATCCGCCTATCTCCAGCATCTCACAATTTGTTTGCCACACGCCAGTGTGATAGATTTGTAATATTGTGTTTATAATCTTTGCAAGTTGAGAAACTTTGGGTCTAACGTTATCCCGCAACGTTCAGCCTATCTCTCATATATCGCACAATTTACCTGCCACAAGCTATTGATAGATTTATAGTCTTGACGTTTATAATCTATACAAACTTGCCCTCGAGTATGAGTCCACCACTGTTTCTTCACACACACACACACACACACACACACACACACACGCACGCACGCACGCACGCACGCACGCACACCCCCCCCCCCCCCCCAATCAGCCTATCTCTTGTGAATCGCAAAATTTTCCTGCGACAAGCCAATGGCACAGATTTACAAATAGGATTGTGGTTATCATCTACGCAAGTTGAGAACCTTTGTGTCTATCATTTCCCCCAAAAGGTCAGCCAACGTCGTGTGTGGCAATATTTATCTGCCACAAGCTAATGTGATAGATTTATAATCTTATGTTTCCAAATCTGTGCTGTAAAATTAGCTGACATGTGATTCATAAACTTTCGCGATTTTGCAACCCGGATATGAGATGTCAGTGACGTCACGGATATTCGGTTACCTTATACGGTTTCGGTTTCTGCCAGTCCGGACCTACAAGTAAACAACCCCATATCCCTGCGGAAGAACATGTTATGCATCTGTGATGTGATATGATTATAAAAGATCGCTGAATATTTCATGAAAAGCAAAATGAATAATATGGACGTTATGAGTGAAGTTAAAACGGAAAGATAAGTTATAATAAACATCCGAAAGATGCAATTATCATTTTGTTGCCACATTATGAGACGACACAAAACTGGAATATGTTGTGACAACTGGAAATATTTGTGGAAAGAGAGATAGAGGCAGGCAGCGAGAGAAAATTCTTGACATTCTTGTGTCATGGCACGGAAGCAAGTCAACACACGAATTGATACATGCTGTGAAGATTGCAAGATGCGGAGAAGTATGATCGTCCACGCCAGCCAGCAAGGCACTTGATGACGATATGATACGACCATCACATTTCATAGGCCTAAATGCACGGAGGAATATCTGAGCAATTTTTGCCTCGCTTAGCGAGACGTCGAACGTAGGCGTCGAATCCTTTTGCAATAATGATAGATATGAGAAGTAACGGATGCATCAGGATATCATCATTATCACTCCTCCGAAGTCGGAGAGTGTCTGCCTGCACGGCGAGGAACCACCAGTCTGCACAGCAATAAGCCAGACATGGGACAACGGATACGGATGTTGGACAACAGGATGTTTTCATCCGACGTACAGGACTTCACGCTGGAGATCACAGCCAGCGAACACAAGCAAGCAAGCAAGCATTATTATCATCATCATTATCCAATGACCGCTCACGCTTATTTACATGGAAAATGATGATGTTGTGGATGTCTGTTATCTGCTGGGGTGTCATCCTTGCACTTCGGACAAGTCCATAGGTGCTCAGACCCCCTCCTCCCCACCACCACCCACATTTGCATCAGCGTATGACAACTAATATTGCCAGTTCAATGTTGTTTTACGAAGCCCCTCATTCTCCCGATGTGCCTCTCGTGTCTGGTTGTGCCAATTCTGATTCCTGAGTCTCTCCTTCTGCACAACGGTGTGGATTCCCTGGCGTCATAGTCCCCGCTCTCGACATCACTCTAAGGGCATTGATAACATCGGCACGATCCGTGGGCTGTCATCTGCATCTATGAAAATAACACTTGTTCATTCTTCTGTCTGCTCTAAATTTCTATCAAAATAACTCTCTTCCAGTAATAATCTCGTCTATCTACTAGTTAGCTACACCGATGTGCCAATCGATACAACTATTGAAGCATACAAACCAGTTAACTGACCGTGCTGGCACTTGGGCAGGAAAATATCGCCCAGGAAACAGCCGATGACTTCATCCTCTAATGAAGCGATTTACTGTCAGTCCAGACTTGGATGCAGGCGTGGTATTTACCAAATCATCACGCGATGAGAGGCGGTCGGTCTATACAAATGTGGCGCCACTAACTACAGATTAGTCTAGACAAATATCCCGCTATCAACCAACGATTGACTAAAATGTTGACTTCTCGTCCTTGACTTGGGGGACGTACATTACAAGTATAGGGTGTATTTTTAATGACTGTGGGGTTTTTGAAAATATTGCCATTCCAAGTTTTGTACTTACCTTTTATGTCGCATGAGTTCACAGAGGGTAAATATCTTATACAAAACTTGGAACGGCAATAGTTTCGCAAACCCCACAGTTATTAAAAACACACCCTATACCTCAAAAGTCGAGGTGGGTTCGCATGATGGCGAGCGAGGGACACTGGTAACAGGGAAAGCTAATCCACACGCACAAATCAGTCCAATGCACAAGAAGTAGTAGCACACGCGTGGATTACGCTTGAGTTGAAAGCGAGCGAACGCAAAATACAAATATGGCTCCATCTACTACCGTTAGTTTATACAAACATGGCTCCATCTACTACCGTTAGTTTATACAAACATGGCTCCATCTACTACCGTTAGTTTATACAAACATGGCTCCATCTACTACCGTTAGTTTATACAAACATGGCTCCATCTACTACCGTTAGTCTATACAAACATGGCTCCATCTACTACCGTTAGTTTATACAAATATGGCTCCATCTACTACCGTTAGTTTATACAAACATGGCTCCATCTACTACCGTTAGTCTATACAAACATGGCTCCATCTACTACCGTTAGTCTATACAAACATGGCTCCATCTACTACCGTTAGTTTATACAAACATGGCTCCATCTACTACCGTTAGTCTATACAAACATGGCTCCATCTACTACCGTTAGTCTATACAAACATGGCTCCATCTACTACCGTTAGTCTATACAAACATGGCTCCATCTACTACCGTTAGTCTATACAAACATGGCTCCATCTACTACCGTTAGTTTATACAAACATGGCTCCATCTACTACCGTTAGTCTATACAAACATGGCTCCATCTACTACCGTTAGTTTATACAAACATGGCTCCATCTACTACCGTTAGTCTATACAAATATGGTTCCATCTACTACCGTTAGTTTATACAAACATGGTTCCATCTACTACCGATAGTCTATACAAACATGGCTCCATCTACTACCGTTAGTTTATACAAACATGGCTCCATCTACTACCGTTAGTTTATACAAACATGGTTCCATCTACTACCGTTAGTTTATACAAACATGGCTCCATCTACTACCGTTAGTCTATACAAACATGGCTCCATCTACTACCGTTAGTTTATACAAACATGGCTCCATCTACTACCGGTAGTCTATACAAACATGGCTCCATCTACTACCGTTAGTCTATACAAACATGGCTCCATCTACTACCGTTAGTCTATACAAACATGGCTCCATCTACTACCGTTAGTCTATACAAACATGGCTCCATCTACTACCGTTAGTCTATACAAACATGGCTCCATCTACTACCGTTAGTCTATACAAACATGGCTCCATCTACTACCGTTAGTCTATACAAACATGGCTCCATCTACTACCGTTAGTCTATACAAACATGGCTCCATCTACTACCGTTAGTCTATACAAACATGGCTCCATCTACTACCGTTAGTCTATACAAACATGGAGCTAGCACCACCCAGTGTGCCTCAAAGGGTGGAAAAGGTCCTTTTTTAACAACACAGAAGTCGCTTGTGGAAAAGGTAATTAACAATAGAGAGGTCAACTGTGGAAAATGCTCTTTTTTTTTAACAATAGAGAGGTCGCATATGGAAAAGGTCCATTGTTTAGCAAGAGAGAAGTCGCATGTGGAAAAAGTCCTTTTTTAACAACAGAGGTTGCACGTGGAAAAGATTCTTTTTTTTTTTTTTTTGACAACAGATAGTTCGTATGTGGTAAAGGTCCTTTTACAACAACGGAAAGGTCGCAAGTGGAATAGATCCTTTTTTTTAACAACAGAGAGGTCGCATGTGGGAAAGGTCTTTTTTAACAACAGAGAGGTCGCATGTGGATAAGGTCCTTTTTAAAAAAAAATTACTAAGTCGCATGTGGAAAAGGTCATTTTTTAACAACAGATAGATTGCATGTGGAAAAGGTCTTTTTATAACAACAGACAGGTCGCAAGTGAATTAGATCCCTTTTTTAACAACAGAGAGGTTGCATGTAGAAAAGGTCCTTTTATTAACAACAGACAGGTCGCATGTGTAAAGGTTGTTTATTTTTAGAACAGAAAGGTCGCATGTGGAATAGGTCCTTTTTTAACAACAGAGTCGTCGCATGTGGAAAAGGTCCTTTTTTTAACAACAGATAGATCGCGTGTGGAAAAGGTCCTTTTATAACAACAGAAAGGTCGCAAGTGAAATAGATCATATTTTAACAACAGAGAGGTCGCATATGGAAAAGATCCTTTTTAGCGACAGTGAGGTCGCGTGTGGAAAAAGTCCTTTTTAATAACAAAGAGGTCGCATATAGAAAATGCCCTTTATGTGTGTGTGTGTGTGTGTGTGTGTGTGTGCGCGCGTGTGCGTGCGTGCGTGGGGGAACGCGTATACTAGACATGATTATATATTCACGGAGGTTGACCGATGGAAGGGTTGGTAGCTGAAAGGCAGAACCTAAACATGGCAGATAAACCGGCTGGCTGTCAACCAGGTGACAGACAGCCATGGATAAAATCCGACAGACAATTTCAGTGACGCACCTCACGTTCATTGAAAATAGATGTTGAAGCACTTATCTCCACACAGTCGTAATGTGAATTGGCTATCCAAACGGTAACATCTATTTCACACATGGTAATGACGCCGGTTTCCGTGGCGATGGCGTTGCGGACACGATTCGTAATGCCGCTTACACACACACACGCACGCACGCACGCACCCACGCAGGCAGGCAGGCAGGCAGGCAGGCAGGCACGCACGCACACACACACACACACACATACACAAATGACGCATAGCCGTTGTCTCGGCATCTCATTCTATAGTTCTGTAGATGTGGTTACATCATCTCGACATCTCGTTGCATAGTTCAGTAGATATTGCTGCGTCTTCACGACACTTTATTACACATTTCAGTAGATATTGCTACATCTTTTCATATTATTACATATCTCTGTAGATATTGCTACATCTTCTCGGCATCTTGTAACCTATTTCACTTGATATTACTCCATTTTCTCATCTTTTTACATATTTAAGTACATATTGCTACACCTACTTGACATCTTGTTACTGATCTTAGTAGATATTGCTACGTCTTCTCGACATCTTGTCACATATTTCGGTATGTCTTTCTACATCTTCTAATCTTGTTGAGTATTTCATTAGATATTGCTACATCTTCTAGACATATTTTTACATCTTCTCGACATATTGTTACATATTTCAGAAGATATTGCTACATCTTCTCGACATCTTGTTACATATTTCCGTAGATCTTGCTTTATCTTCTCGACATCTCCTTACATATTTCAGTAGACATATTTTTGGTTTCTTTACTTATTCAGTCGGTGGAGATTTGCGCGCAACAGACGAGCAATATCTCCGGCGGGCCTATTCTCGCTGGTCGCGAGATCCGCACAGTGGAAGGATGGGAGATTTTCTCGCAATAGACGAATATCTCCGCCTATATCTCCGACGGGTCTATTCCTGGTGGCCGTGGGATCCTCAAAAGTCAGGCGGGGAGTCTGACGGTAGTACACACTTTACACAGGTCCGGACACTTGTGATTGACAGATGTACGCGTCCTATGGGCCAGGCGTGTACGAGGCCCTCACCTGTGGGACTTGGTTGAACGCCTCTAAGCCGGGTCCCTTGGGTGTCAGGGTCTGGCCATAACTCGCCACCGGCTCGTGGTGGTGAGGTCTCGGAGGATTGACGCTGAGCCGCCAGCGTCTGCAGCCTACCTTGTGCCAGACGTATTGGTTACCCATTCCTCTGGAATACACAAGACTAGGCCGAGAGAGGGAACATGTCGTTTGGGCACCACATGTTTCTCTGAAGCTCTGCCCAGGCATTGTGATGGGATTTTGGCCACATTCCAATTCACATACTTTGGTCTGTCAAGACTGTAAGGTGCCACTCACTACAACCGTTGAATACCACGCTGCTCTAATATACAGATCTCTTTAAGTCTTATCAACATCTTTTCAATATCTTTGTAGATTTCATTGCCCTTTTATTACATCTTAGCTGTCCTCACACTGAATAAATCTCTTTTCATGCTCTGTCGCAGAAATTACGCTGTCTATACACCTAAGTAAATCCCTCTTGTATTGTTCGCCAGAGAAGTTCAATAGATCTTTGGTATATCCCGTTCATTATCCGTTTCTGCGGTTTTCCTCCAATCCTCTTTGTTTTGTCTATCTCTTCCCAGGACATGCGTGTCATTTCTATATGTTTGTCCTAAAAGCCGATTTCAATTTTAGGCATGTCATTGTTGTAGGTCTGAATGTAAGAAAGTGAGTGTTGAAATGCTATTGGGTGTCTTTTTAATAACTGTGGGGTTTTTTGAAAATATTGCCGCGTTAAAAGTTTTGTGTTCACCCTCTGTGGAGTTCATGCAGCATAAAAGGTAAATACAAAACTTGGAACGGTAACATTTTTACAAACCCCACAGTCATTAAAAATACACCCTGTATATAGAACCAGTTTTGCTGTATGGCAGTGAATCATGGAATGTAAATGAACAAATTAGGAAGAACTTAAAAGCAACAGAGATGTGGTTCCTGAGACGAATGTTGCGAATTCCTTCAACTGCCAGAGTTGAGTTGAGTTGAGCTAAGAACCGATATCACTGCACTCAGGACATTCCCGTCTGCGCTCCGTCCTCCCGTTCAACAGCCAGCGAAGAGTCACACTACTTGCCAGAGTATTAACAACGACTGCCTGATAGAGGCTAATGAGAGTAGAACATTATATACAACAACAAGAAAGAGACAATCAGCTTTTTTGGGTCATGTGATGAGAAGAGAGACATTGAAGAACATGGTGATGGCTGGAAAGATCGAGGGGAAGATAAGCAGAGGCAGACCAAGAGAAATGATGCTGGATGGATTGAGACGGTGGCATGGAGGAATATCATCAGCGGAGTTGATCCAGAACACCAAAGATCTGTGGAGCTTCGCCAGCTGGCAGGGCACTTGATGATGGTGATTGCAGTTACAACTATCTTAAAAGAGATGTAACCAAACAAGGAAGACACGAACAAGCGAAAAGAATAAATGAAGCGACAAATAAAATGGAAAGGGGGGGGGGGGAGAGAGAGAGAGAGAGAGAGAGAGAGAGAGAGAGAGAGAGAGAGAGAGAAGGAAATGATTTCCGACGCAATGGAAATTTTCCAAGCACGGGAAATAATGCCTGTCAGGGGGAGATAACTCTCACAGGGGACTGAATAATGTCCTGGCAGGACATTTCTGATACTGTTTTCATTTGGTTGTGTCACTAAATAAATGAGACACGACTCTTTTAGCAACACGCGAAGATGCATTCGGTTGACACAGATAACGGATTCTGGCTGTTGTGGCGAAAACAGTGATTTCACTATGTTTTTGTGGTGTTTTCATTGTTTCGGGTGCTCCAGTAATGGATGTTCCTGTGTGTGTGTGTGTGTGTGTGTGTGTGTGTGTGTGTGGAGGTTTGTGTGTTAATTGGGCGTTCGTTAAGTGATGCGGAAACGTACCATTGTATGCACTGTTTATTTTTCCGTTCTGTGTCTAAGTACCTACCTGTCTGTCCACCTGTGTATTTAAGCGTTTAACAGTCGTTTCGTCGGTCGATTGACCGGTTTGTCTGTTTCTCTGTCTGTCAGCCTTGCCTTTCTGTTTGCTTGTCTGTCTCTCTTCTCCGTTTCTAAATGTCTCTGTCTGTCTGTCTGTCTGTCTGTCTGTCTGTCTGTCTGTCTGTCTGTCTGTCTGTCTGTCTGTCTGTGTTCCCGTCTGACTTCGTGTCTCCGTGGCGTGTCTGTATCTGTTGGCCTTAACTTTACGTCTGTCTGTCTATCTCTCTGTCTCTGTTCCTGTCTATCTCTCTGTCTCTGTTCCTGTCTGTCTCTCTGTTTGTCGGCTTTATGTCTGCTTGTCTGTGTCTTTGTCTGCGCTATTCCCTGCCAGCTTTCCCTGTTTTCACGTCTGCCTGCCACTCTGCATGCTTTTATCAGCCTTCTTTCTCTCTGCCTATTTTCCCCTGTTCCTGATCTCTTCTCTGCCTACTTCTCAGTGTGTTTGCATATCTGCCTCTCTGTGTGTATGCATATCTGTGTGTCGGCATATATGTGTGTCTGCATATATGTGTGTTTGCCTCTTTGTATATCTGCATATATGTGTGTCTGCATATCTGTGTATCTGCATATCTGTATGTCTGCATATCTGTGTGTCTACATATATGTGTGTCTGCACATCTGTGTGTTTGCATATCTGCCTCTCTGAGTGTCTACATATCTGTGTGTTTGCATATCTGTGTGTCTGCATATCTGTGTGTCTGCATATCTGCGTGTCTGCATATCTGTGTGTCTGCATATCTGTGTATTTGCATATCTGTGTGTCTGCATATCTGTGTGTCAGCATATTT
This sequence comes from Cepaea hortensis, assembly GCA_963921405.1. Classification (NCBI taxonomy): domain Eukaryota; kingdom Metazoa; phylum Mollusca; class Gastropoda; order Stylommatophora; family Helicidae; genus Cepaea; species Cepaea hortensis. The sequence goes on from OY992876.1 coordinate 399,085,798, forward strand.
GTGTGTCTGCATATCTGTGTGTTTCCATATCTGTGTGTCTGCATATCTTTGTGTCTGCATATATGCGTGTTTGCATATATGTGTGTCTGCCTCTCTGCGTGTCTGCATATCTGCGTGTCTGCATATCAGTGTGTTTGCATATCTGTGTGTCTCCATATCTGTGTGTTTGCATATCTGTGTGTCTGCATATCTGTGTGTTTACATTTCTGTGTGTTTGCATATCTGTGTGTCTGCACATCTGTGTGTTTTCATATCTGTGTGTCTGCATATCTGTGTGTTTGCATATCTGTGTGTCTGCATATCTGTGTGTTTGCATATCTGCTCTCTGTGTATCTGCATATCTGCCTCTCTGTGTGTCTGCATATCTGCCTCTCTGTGTGTCTGCATATCTGTGTGTTTGTATATCGGCCTCTCTGTGTGTCTGCATATCTGTGTATCTGCATATCTGCCTCTCTGTGTGTCTGCATATCTGTGTGTCTGCATATCTGCCTCTCTGAGTGTGTGCATATTTGCCTCTCTGCGTGTATGCATATCTGCCTCTCTGCTTGTATGCATATCTGCCTCTTTGCGTGTATGCATATCTAGGCTCCTCTGTGTATCTGCATGTCTGCCTTTCTGCGTGTTTACATATCTGCCTCTCTGCGTGTTTGCTTCATGTTTTCTGGCTTACCCTCTCCAGATTTCTTCTCTGTCTGCCTCTCTGCATGTCTGCCTTTCTCTTTTCCTGCTTTCGTCTCTGGAATCTTCCCTGCGTGTTTACATCTCTCTCTCTCTCTCTCTCTCTCTCTCTCTCTCACTCACTCTATCTCTCTCTCTACCTCTCTCTCTCTCTTTCGTTCCCTTTCTGTCTCTCTCCCTGTGCCTCTTTTTATCTCTTCTTAGCTCTCTGCACACCTCACTGTTTCACAGGAAACTGCTTAGGGGCAAATTTATGTATTTGTACATGTTAATAATGAGGAGCAGCTGGTCAAGTGGCTAGAATGCCGGATTCTCCTTCGGGAGACCCGGATTCGAAACCTCTTTAAGGTGTGGAGGTTTTTTCTGTCGGGGGCAAAGAGAAAATCCTAACCTGCACAGTTCGCAGCGACTGCACTAGTCAGGCGGCCTTAATTCCCCAGGCTCATGACCCCTATGCCATATATCGCAAGGTACTATATTGGTAGTAAATGACAGAAATAAATGACAATACCCCCTGTCTGAGACAGTTGTCACACTAACCCACTCAATACAAATTGTTACTATAGCTTCAGATTGATCAAAGTATTCAGTTCCATAGATTTAGTATTATAACTTCTTGGCATGAAAAAGTTAATTGCATATCCTTTACAGGGCGTCGCAGTCAACCCCAGAATATTTGCTGTTTGTGATCCCTTGGCAAGTTTACGTTCAGTAGTTTGCTATTGCTTTCTGAACGACCTGCGCCCATAACTTTGTTTTAAAACATTTTATGTAGACTGGGAAACCATGACCGCGAGGTCATGGGCTAGCGGGGCTAAGGCTCGCCATAGGGGATGGACTCCCTATGATCAGGTTTTGTCCTAAACCTGCGACTGGCCTGGCAAGCCGGTAGGGGATCTTCATACTACTCGTAGAAAAACGAAGAAGTATAAACGGTCTGACCCAAATGGATATGGTCCCTGCAATGTTAATGGACTACGAGCTAGATCAGCGATCTAGAAGAACTTATAGAAACAATGGAAGAGAGGAATACTAGACTGATGGGGATATCGAATACCAGAATAAAGGGGGAAGGATGCAAGGAGGTCCACCACAGTTACACGTTTGTCTACTATGGAGTGGAACAGCAAGAAAGGGCAAGACACGGTGTGGGAATAGTCATTGAACCACGGCTAGCAAGAGGAATACTAGAAATAAAATATATATCAGAAAGAATCATAACAGTGAGAATAAAAGAAGAAACAATTACAACATATGTACAAATATACGCACCATGTAATACAAACAGTGTTGAGCAAGAGTGTGAAGAATTCTGGAAGACATCCATGACGTGCTAAATAAAATAGATAAGCAGGACAACATCATAGTTATGGGAGACTTCAATGCAAGACTAGGACATAACAGAGGGGGCATAAAAATCCATCTGGGAGCATTTGGAGACCAACATAATGAAAGAAATGATAACGGAAGTAGACTGATAGAGCTATGCAGCCAACACGACTTCTATATAACAAACACATTCTATAAACACAAAGACTCACAAATATACACCTGGTATAAATGGAACGATCTAGATACTAAGAGACAAATTGATTTTATATTAACAAGAAATAACAGAAAGAGAAATATATTAGATGCAAGGGCAGAGCCCAACATAAGTATAAACAGACCACAAAGCAGTCGTTGCCACAATAAGAATCAACAGGAGAAGAAAGCAAAACCCAGGAAAATACATGCCATGCGAATCAGTAAACTTTAAAAAAAAAAAAAAAAAACTCAAAGAAAAGGCAGTGATGGGAAATTATGAGAAAGAACTAACTGAAATCTTTGGAAAATTACCTATGGAAAGAAAGACAGTGGAAGAAGAATGGGAGAAATTCAAATGAAGCATTTTAAATACTGCAAAAATAACACATGGAACCACCCAAAAAAAAAAAAATAAATAAATAAATAAATAAAGAAAGAAAGAAAACGCAAAGCACGGATAAAGAAAATAACTAGTTGGTGGAACACAGAAGTGAAGAAAACTGTAAAAGACAAAACGGAAAAATATAAAAAGTGGTCGAAGAGCAAACAGGAATGCGATTACATAGAATATAGTAGTAGTAGTAGGCCTCTTTCAGTCCTGAAGGAATATAGAGTTGTGCCGCTTGGAAGGTGCCTGGCAGCACCGCTGGTGACTGTATAGTCCAATGCGAGAGTGACAATCCCTGTCACAGTTTCCGCATCTGTAAGACGAGGCAAGTCCCGCAGTAAGTGACTGCGCTTTGAGCCTGTGCCGCCTATCCTCAGTTTGTTGGCTCAAAGAGCACCAGTCCATTTCGTACATCTCTTCTCCAGGAGCATCTATCTGTTGCAACTCTCTCCCACGTGTCTGGATCTATTCCAATGGTTTTCATATCTTGTTTACACAAATCCCTATATCGCATTTGGGGTCTTCCGGTTGGCCTCTTTCTTGTGGCTAGTTCTCCGTAAAGGAGATCTTTGGGAATACGTTCATCCTCCATTCGAGATACGTGGCCCAGCCACCGGAGGCGTCTCTGCTTGAGGAGGGTGTGCACTGTGGTAATATCTGCTCTTTCAAGCACCTGTTTGTTTGTTATGTGGTCTTTCCATGTTATGCCCAGGATACGTCTCAGACATCTCATGTGGAAGGAATTCAACTTCCTTTCCCGTCTTGAGTACAGGGTCCAGGATTCAGACCCATAGAGTAGTGTGCTAACAACACAAGCTTTATATACTTGAGCTTTTGTACGCTCTGTTAGTCTATTATTCTCCCAAACTCTTTTAGTAATTAGAAATTTTGATTGACGGAGGCGCACCAGCATCTTGTTCCATCACCTGCGTTTTATTTAGGCCAATGGTGAGCCCAAAGTCTTTGCAGGCGGCTGCAAAACGATCTATGAGCCTTTGGAGATCTTCTGCTGTATGAGTAGTCAGTGCTGCATCATCTGCAAAAAGTAGTTCTCTTACGCATCTTGATCTTATTATTGGTCTTTGCCTTGAGTCTTGATGGGTTAAAAAGTTTGCCATCGGATCTTGTGTGGAGTTATATGCCTTCAGTGGCAGTCCCAAATGCCTGCCTTAAGAGAACAGCGAAGAAGATACCAAAGAATGTAGGAGCAAGCACGCAGCCCTGTTTTACTCCGCTGCTGATGCTGAATGACTGGGATGTTGAGCCGTCAAATAAAATGGTCCCCTGCATGTTTTCGTGGAATGATTTCACAAGACTAAGAAGGGTGGGTGGACATCCAACCTTTTCAAGACCTTAAAAAGGCCGCTTCTGCTCACGAGGTCAAATGCCTTTGTGAGGTCGATGAAGGCAATATATAATGGCTTCCTCTGTTCTCTGCACTTCTCTTGGAGCTGCCGGAGTGAGAAAATCATATCGATGGTGGACCTGTTGGGTCTAAATCCGCACTGCGATTCGGGGTAGATTCTTTCAGCAAGAATGTGTAATCTTTTAAGGATTACTCAGGCAAAAATCTTGCCTGTAATGCTGAGTAGGGAAATGCCGCGATAGTTGTTGCAGTCGCTTCTGTCGCCTTTGTTTTTATAAAGGGTAACGATGTTTGCGTATTTCATATCTTGTGGTATTGATTTTTCTTTCCAGCAGAGCTGAAATATTGCATACAGTTCTGGGATGATTGTTTCTTTGCTACATTTTAAAATTGCAGGTGGAATACTATCTTTTCCAGGTGCCTTGCTGGATTTGAGAGAGTCTAGTGCTTCGCTGATTTCTGTGAGGCAAGGTTCGTTATCCAGGGCATGCATGGCGGACTGTTGATCGATGGCTTCCAGAGCTTCTTCGCTGACAGTGTTATCCACTGAGTATAGCTCTGAGTAGTGTTTTACCCAGCGATCCATTTGTTTCGCTCGATCTTTCATGATTACCCCCTCAGTTGATCGTAAAGGGGCCATCTTATTTTTTGATGGACCGACAGCTTGCTTGATGCCCTCGTTTTTTTTTTTTTTTTTTTTTAGCATATCCTTTTACAGGACTTAGCTGTCAACACCAGCATCTTTCAGCTGTATGTTGATCTCTTGGCAAGATTACGCTCAGTAGTTTGCCATTGCTTTCTGAGCGGCCGGCTCACATACCCCGTAAGTTACCGATGCGATTCGAACCACTGCTGATTTGAACCGTCATCACGTTACCTGACGAGAGTATACGAGATTACGGAGAAAAGTCATAACCCCTAAGCCACGAAGCCGGCTTGATGCCCTCGTACATTCCTCTTATATTCCCAGTGTCTGCACAAGTTTGAATTTGAGCAGAGAGCTGTAGCCAGTACCTGTTCACACATCTTCTTGCCATCTGTTGTACTCTATTTCTGGCCATTCGCAATGCCTGCAGTGTTTTCTCTGAAGGTGATGTTTTATACATTGAGAATGCATGTGTCTTTATCTCCAGGACTGGGAGCATCTCTTCAGAGTGTGCTTCAAACCAGTCGGTTGACTTAGTTTGCTTCTTGCCAAATGTTGATAGTGCTGTATTGTAGATTGTGTCGCGAAAATGACTCCATCTCTCGGTGGAATTTCTGTTTGTGGGGCCAGGCAGAGTACCCGCTAGAGCAGTGGTTCTCAACCTTTTTTGGCCCTTGCCCCCCTTCACCATATTTTCAGAACGTCATCCCCCCTTACATATTTCCTATCTGAAAATCCCCCCACCCCTACACAGTATACGTACAAATGTAAGGTAAATTTAATAGCACATACTAAAACAAGTCTAGACATCCACATAAAACATGATTTGTGAGTCTATTGACTTTATAAAATGAATTTTAGAAGGATGAGACGTACTTAACTGTAAAGTATGAAGGGAAAAACAATATCAAGTAATCGGTTCTTGTATTAACGCGATCTTGAAATGGTCTTCATTCCCCCCCCCCCCCCCCATGGAAACCCTAAAATTCCCCCCTGGGGGGGGGGGGGGGGGAATTCCCCACCGGTTGAGAACCATTGCGCTATAGCCTGCATGAATTTGTTGACCTTCTCTTTGTTTTGGGTGCCGCTGGTGTCAATGCGTGGTCTTCCTTCTGTTCTGCTTCTGTAGATTCTCTTGGGCTTTATCTTCACCTTGCCGGAGACGAGTGAATGGTCGGTGTCGCAGTCAGCACTATGATAGCTGCGGGTCAGTCGTAAATTGCGGAGGTTGCTGCGTTTAGTGAGCACCAGGTCGAGTTGGTGCCAGTTCTTTGATCTGGGGTGCCTCCATGACACCTTGTGTTGAGGTGTCGTGTCAAAGAAGGTGTTGGTCACGCACAGATTATGGTGGCTGCATAATTCCAAGAGACGTTGTCCATTGTCATTGATCTTCCCAACGCCAAACTGTCCTAGACATGAAGGCCAAGATTCGTGGTCGGAGCCAACCCTGGCATTGAAATCCCCCAGGATAAAAAAGATGTTGTTTCTCTGGTGTTTCACTGACTTCTTTGCTAAGGTCGTCATAGAACTTGTCTTTAGATTATCATGCTGCAGTTAGTGTTGGGGCGTAAACGCTTATAATACTAACTGGGCCTGCCTCTGTCTGGAGTTGGAGCTTCAGTATTCTTTCAGTGCCATCACTTGGTGGTATGATGGAATTAAGCAGCTTGTTTCTGATAGCGAAGCCAACTCAATGCTCCCTGGTCTCTCCGCTCGGCTTGCCATGCCAGTAGAAAGTGAAGTCCCTCTCCTTGATGCTTCCAGATTCTTAGAGTCTGGTCTCTTGCAGGGCGACAATGTCTATCCCCAGTCTTAGTAGTTCGTTGTTTATCACTGCAGTTTTGCGGGCATCCACAATCTCGTTTAGATCGTCTGAGATGCCAGGGGTCATGGTTCTTACGTTCCATGTTCCCAGCCTTAGGGCCGGCTGTTTTGTTTTTTTCTTGTTGCTAGGTGTATAGATTGCAGTCCGTGTGTCAGGATTTTCCCCTAAGCTCCACACACCCTCAGGAGCAGATGAACCGTGGCGAGACAACACCTTATTGACTGGGGGCTGCCCAGCTTAGGCGGGCGGTAGCTGTCTAGTGAGATACGATGATCTCTCCCACCGTCGGAAGTAGCCCCTGGCGCCTTGCTCTACGCCAATCGAGCATTAAGACTTATAACCGGCAAATGCTTCTTCCCGTTTTGTGTCACCGCTTTACGCGGTGCTGAAGTGACCTCTTCGGGGCACAAGCCTGGGCAATGGAAATCGGAGAACCAGCTGTTGCCCAGTAGCAAGTTCCTCCTCTCCACGTCGCCGATGTTGACCAAGGGAAAGGCAGTAGCCAATGCAACTTGGCATCGGTGCCGTCGCAGGAGTTGCCAGAACTATGTTGTTTACAACAGGGAACTGCCTTAGGGACTCCATCTCCGGATTTGTCCTCAGAGTTTACCCCCGAAGCCTTTCCCATATGGGTATACCCGCAAGGCAGCGGAGGTTTGAGATTTAGAGTTCCCTCTCTTAGAAGAGATACCAACCAAGACTGACGAGCCTCCTCTGCCCGGGAATCAATAAGGAGGGAAGTCTACCATTCTTCCTTCCTGGCAGTGACCATACTGATCGGATGACCGTAACCATTGTCTCTACTGAGAGATCCTCTGCCCACCGTCACTGACTTGAAACCATAACCAACTACTATCTGTCGGCTGCTCCCAAGTCCAATCCACCACCTGCTCATATGGCTTCACGTTACCCTATTGGGGGGGGGGGGGGGGGGGCTAAACGGGTACTCCATCTTGCCCAAGGGTGTCCCGTAGGCTAGCGGAGGGAAGGAGGCACATTACTTCTCCTTTGATAGGGGGTATCCCTACCCTGCTACCCGTGCATAGAATATAGAATAGCGAGAAGACACGTGAATATAATAGTAAAGAAGGAAAAACAAAAAGACTGGGAGGAGTATGGAGAAACCCTAAATAAAAACTACAAGGAGGCAACTAGAAACTTCTACAAAAAGATAAGTGCAAAGAGAACCAGAGGAGAACCCTTTGACCCAACTGAAATAATTAAGAGCGAAATTGGAGAACCAATAAGTGAACAAAAATAAATCCTAATAAGATGGAAACAGTACTTCGAACAACTTCTCAACATCCCATCAGATGTCACAGGAATTCAAGAAACCTACATAAATGCCATCGAAGAACTAGAACCAGACATACTGAAAGAAGAAATTATAGAAGCCGTCAGATTAGTCCCATTGAACAAATCACAGGACAAGATGAAATACCAAATGAACTAATTAAAACAGCAAGAGAAGTAGGAACAGCATGGCTACATAGACTGTTCAACCATGTTTGGGTAGAACAACAGACACCACGACACTGGGGAAACGCCATAATTATCCCAATGTGGAAATACAAAGGCAGCTGAGTCATACTGGGAAAATATTTTGCAAAATTCTTAAGAAAAGATTACGAACTACTATAGAATCCCAGCTAAGCGAAACACAACTAGGATTTAGGAAGAAAAAACACAAAAAACAAATGATGCACAGATGCAATTGTTGAAGTTAAAAAACTTATAGAAAAATCAGTCGAATTCAATGAAACACTCTACTTAGCCTTTATCGACCAAGAAAATGCATTTCATAAAGTAGATAGAAACAAGCTGTGGGAAATCCTTAAACAATATGGTGTGAGTATACATCTAACAAACCAATGTAGAAGCTTATACAACAACAGTGAATGCATAGTGAGAGCAACTGGAGGACACTCAGAACCCTTCACCATAAGATCCGGAGTACGACAAGGCTGTGTCTTGTCCCCTCTCTTGTTCATAACATATATAGACAACATATGTAAAGAAACCAGCCAAACAGAGACCACAAGAACACCGCATGACGAGGACACGGAAGAAGAACCATCTGCAAATCTAACCATTAGAGAACTCCTGTTTTACGGATGACCAAGCACTAATAGCAAAATCAGAAGCTTAATTACAAGACCACATGAATAGTCTAAATGATATGTGTAGGGAACATAACATGAAAATTAGCACAAGTAAAACAGAGGTAATGGCTGTAACTAAAGAAGAAAAAGCAACAACGATTCACCTAAACAAACATCCCTTGAAACAAGTAAAGAGTTTCAAGTACCTAGGAAGTATAATATCATCAAATGGCAAATCAGGAGGCGAATAGATGTGATAATTCAAACCAACTCATTGGAGAAATGACACCAATACTAAAGAACAAACATGTATCAATAACTACTTAGAAAGCACTTTACAACACAATCTTCCTACCAACTCTATGGTACCAATGCCAAACCTGGACAATAACAGAAAAAGAGAAAAGAAAAATCACAACAGAAATGAGATTCCTGAGAAGAATACTCAATGTATCAAGAAGAGATCAGATCAGAAATGAAGAAATCAGGACTAAAGTGGGGGTTATAGCTGCACACCATCCATCCATTATGTCCATGCCGGAAAGCTTGGGCGGTCATGACTCGCTATTTCACACGATCACCAGATAAGCTCAGTGTTCCTGTCTAGACCATGCCATGTGGCCAAGCCATCCGGGTATTTACGTCTCGGTCTTCCCATTTATCTGTTCCCTTTGATCTTGCCAGTTGCCACCAAGTTCTCCAGTTAATTTCTTCTCATAACATGTCCAAAACATGTTGACTCTCTACGTCTAATTTCTCTCTTCAGTTTACGATTTTCAAATGTTTCCTGTAGTACTTTGTCATTTGTTTTTCTTTCTGTCCATGATATTCTTTGCATCCTCCTCAGCAACCACATTTATACAGCCATCAGATGTTTTTCAGCTTGACTGCTCATTATCCAGGTTTCACATCCATATAAAAGTACAGTTGCACTAGATTTTAAACGATGGACGCAGGGAATAACAGAGTCAATGAAATATCGATACATGAAGCCCATAAGCGGGCACTCTCCCGCTGTTTATACTTCACCTCGACACCGCAAGGTACAAGAGGAACATGATGAGATGAGATGAGAAACTTAAACAATTAGTCCTATTCTATGCATGTCTGTACCTCAGTTCTCCCATATTTACCTGTTTATATATAACAGGCATATCTCATACTATATTATAGTGCTCGATACTGTCCACTCTATTCCCTACCACATGCTACACCTTACTCCCTGGCGACTCCTCCACCCTACTCCATACCTTACTGTCAACACCACTACTTGCATTATGTCCACTCTACTGCCTGCCTTACTGTCCACCCTACTCCCTGCCCTTAATGCCTACTCTACTCCATGACTTACTCTCCGCCATATTCTCTGCCTTACTACTCACCCTGACTGACTGCCTACTCTACGCCCTGATTTACTGCTTACTCTACTCCCTGACTTACTGTCCACTCTACGCCCTGATTTACTGCCCACTTTACGCCCTGACTTACTACCCACCCTGACTTACTGCCCACACTACTCCTTGACTTACTGCACACTCTACGCCCTGACCTACTGCCCACTCTACTCTCTGACTTACTACCCACTCTACTCTCTGACTTACTGCCCACTCTAATCCCTGACTTACTACCCACTCTACTCCCAGACTTACTACCCACTCTACTCCCCGACTTACTACCCACTCTACTCTCTGACTTACTACCCACTCTACTCCCTGACTTACTACCCACTCTACTCTCTGACTTACTACCCACTCTACTCCCTGACTTCATACCCACTCTACTCCCTGACTTACTACCCACTCTACTCCCTGACTTACTACCCACTCTACTCCATGACTTACTACCCACTCTACTCCATGACTTACTACCCACTCTACTCCCTGACTTACTACCCACTCTACTCCCTGAGTTACAGCCCACTCTACTCCCTGATTTACTGTCCACTCTACTCTCTGACTTACTGCCCACTCTACTCCAAACCCCACTGCCCACCCCACTCCATGCCTCACTCTCCACCCCACTCCATGCCTCACTCTCCACCCACTCCCTCACTAAGAGTAATGTGTCAGTTGGCATGATACCTGTTTACGACGACGTCGTGGCATTATATCTTACCATGCCCGCACCAATTATATCAGGATTGCTTTCCAGCTAATATGGTCTTAGGACCTCCCCTTTCCACATAAGTCTCGTAAATTGGATGGATACCAGCTATATTTGTAGGGGAAACACAAAGCTAGGAAGAAAGGAACGGATCACAGCACCGCATAATGCTGCCATCAGTATAAGCGGAGAATGAGATTCTCCATGACCGTATATTTCGTCGAACAGGATTTACGGTTCACAGCCGCTGTCATGTCAGTGTGGCATCTTTTGTAAAAGAGGCCACATGGATGTAGAGATGGGCCAGGTTTAGATGCGACTCTGACCAAAACTTGCCTTCACCTCTATGTGGTTTAACTGGAAACAGCTCTCTTCATCTTCCAGTGGAAGATGTTATAAACAGCTCTTTACATCCCCCGATGGGTGTAAATAGCTCTCTTCATCTTTCAATGGAACATCCCTATCGGGAGGTCTGGAAAATAATCTATTCATCTCTACGAGAGGCATAAAGCAAACAACTTTCTTCACCACCAGGCGGTACGTGGTGGAACCTGTTGTCGACACCTCCACGTGGGACGTCGTGGAACCTGTTATTTACACCTCCATGTGGGACATCATAGATCCACCTGTCTACACCTCCATGTGGGACGTGATAGATCCACCTGTCTACACCTCCATGTGGGACATCATAGAACCACCTGTCTACACCTCCATGTGGGACATCATAGATTCACCTGTCTACACCTCCATGTGGGACATCATAGATCCACCTGTCTACACCTCCATGTGGGACATCATAGATCCACCTGTCTACACCTCCATGTGGGACATCATAGATCCACCTGTCTACACCTCCATGTGGGACATCATAGATCCACCTGTCCACACCTCCATGTGGGACATCATAGATCCACCTGTCTACACCTCCATGTGGCACGTCATAGAACCTGTTGTCTACACCTCCATGTGGGACGTTATGGAACCAATGTCTTCACCTCCATGTGGGACGTCATGGAACCAACTGTCTACTCCTCCATGTGGGACGTGGTGAAACTTGTTTTCTACACCTCCATGTGGGACATCATAGAACCTGCTGTCTACACCTCTTTGTGGGACGTCATAGAATCAGCTGTCTACACCTCCATGTGGGACGTCATGGAACCTGCTGTCTACACCTCCATGTGGGACGTCATGGAACCTGATGTCTACACCTCCATGTGGGACGTCATGGAATCAGCTGTCTACACCTTCATGTGGGATGTCTTGGATACTACTAACAATACATCTACAAGGGACGTCATGAACCTGCTTTCTACACCTCTATGTGGGACGTTATGGAACCAACTGTCTACACCTCCATGTGGGGCGTCATGGAACCTGTTGTCTACACCTCCACGTGGGACGTCATGGAACCTGTTGTCTACACCTCCACGTGGGACGTCATGGAACCAGCTGTCTACACCTCCATGTGGAACGTCATGGAACCAGCTGTCTACACCTCCATGTGAGACGTCGTAGAAACAGCTGTCTACACCTTCATGTGGGATGTCTTGGATACTAATAACAATGCATCTACAAGGGAAGTCATGAACCTGCTTTCTACACCTCTATGTGGGACGTAATGGATCCAACTGTCTACACCTCCATGTGAGACAACAAAGAACAAACTGTCTACACCTCCACGTGGGACATCGTGGAACCACCTGTCTACACCTCCATGTGAGACGTCGTTGAACCATTTGTCTACACCTCCATGTGGGACGTCTTGGAAACTGCTTTCTACACCTTCACGTGGGACGTCGTGAATACTACTAACATTACCTTCACGTGGAACGGCGAGGAACCTGTTGTCTACACCTCCATGTGAGACGTCGTAGAAACAGCTGTCTACACCTTCATGTGGGATGTCTTGGATACTAATAACAATACATCTACATGGGACGTCATGAACTTGCTTTCTACACCTCTATGGGGGACGACATGGAACCAACTGTCTACATCTCCATGTGGGACGTCATGGAACCTGATTTCTACACCTCCATGTGGGACGTCATGGAACCAACTGTCTACACCTCCACGTGGGACGACATGGAACCAACTGTCAACACTTCCATGTGGGGCGTCATGGAACCTGATTTCTACACCTCCATGTGGGACGACATGGAACCTGATTTCTACACCTCCATGTGGGACGACATGGAACCAACTGTCTACATCTCCATGTGGGACGTCATGGAACCTGATTTCTACACCTCCACGTGGGACGACATGGAACCAACTGTCTACACCTCCACGTGGGACGTCATGGAACCTGATTTCTACACCTCCATGTGGGGCGTCATGGAACTTGTTGTCTACACCTCCATGTGGGACGTCATACGAGAAACAACTGTCTACACCTCCATGTGGGACGTCATAGAACCAACTGTCTACACCTCCATGTGGGATGTCATGGACCCAACAGTCTACTCCTCCATGTGGGACGTGGTGAAACCTGTTGTCTACACCTCCATGTGGGACATCATAAATCCACCTGTCTACACCTCTATGTGGGGCGTCATAAAACCTGTTGTCAACACCTCCATATGGGACGTTATGGAACCACTTATCTATACCTCCATGTGGAACGTCATAGAACCAACTGTTTACACCTCCATGTGGGACGTCATGGAACCAACTGTCTACACCTCCATGTGAGACGTCATAGAACCAACCTCCATGTGGGACGTGGTGAAACCTGTTGTCTACACCTCCATGTGGGACATCATAGATCCACCTGTCTACACCTCTATGTGGGGCGTCATAGAACCTGTTGTCTACACGTCGCGTGGGACGTTATGGAATCACTTGTCTACACCTCCATGTGGGACATCATAGATCCACCTATCTATACCACCATGTGGAACGTCATAGAACCAACTGTCTACAACTCCAAGTGGGACGTCATGGAACCTGCTGTCGACACCTCCATGTAGGACGTTATGGAACCAACTGTCTACTCCTCCGTGTGGGACGTCATGGAACCAACTGTCTACACCTACATGTAAGACGTCATAGAACCAACTGTCTACACCTCCATGAGAGACGTCATGGAACCTGCTGTCTACACCTCCATGTAGGACGTTATGGAACCAATTGTCTACTCCTCCGTGTGGGACGTCATGGAACTTGTTGTCTACACCTCCATGTGGGACGACATACGAGAAACAACTGTCTACGCGTCCACGTGGGACGTCATTGAACCAACTGTCTACACCTCCATGTGAGACGTCATAGAACCAACTGTCTACACCTTCATGTGGGACGTCATAGAACCTTTTGACTACACCTCCATGTGGGACGTCATGGAATCATCTGTCTACACCTTCATGTGGGATGTCATAGAATCATCTGTCTACACCTTCATGTGGGATGTCATGGACCCAACTGTCTACTCCTCCGTGTGGGACGTTATGGAACCAACTATCTACTCCTCCGTGTGGGACGTCATGGAACCTGTTGACTACACCTCCACGTGGGACGTCATAGAACCTGCTGTCTACACCTCTTTGTGGGACGTCATAGAATCATCTGTCTACACCTTCACGTGGGACGTCATGAACCTGCTTTCTTCACCTCTATGTGGGACGTAATGGAACCAACTGTCTACACATCCATGTGGGACATCATAGATCCACCTGTCTACACCTCCATGTGGGACATCATAGATCCACCAGTCTACACCTCCATGTGAGACAAAAAAGAACAAACTGTCTACACCTCCACGTGGGACGTCGTGGAACCACCTGTCTATACCTCCATGTGGGACGTCGTGGAACCTGTTGTCTACACCTCCATGTCGGACGTCGTGGAAACTGTTGTCTACACCTCCATGTGAGACGTCGTTGAACCATCTGTCTACACCTCCATGTGGGACGTCGTGGATACTACTAACAATACATCTACATGGGACGTCATGAACCTGCTTTCTATACCTCTATGTGGGACGTAATGGAACCAACTGTCTACACCTTCATGTGGGATGTCGTGGAACCTGCTTTCTACACCTCCATATGGGACGTCATGGAACCCGTTGTCTACACCACCATGTGGGACGTCATGGAACCTGTTGTCTACACCTTCATGTGGGACGTCATGGAACCTACTGTTTACACCTCCACGTGGGACGTCATGGAACCTGTTGTCTACACCTCCATATGGGACGTCATGGAACCAACTGTCTACACCTCCACGTGGGATGTCATGGAACCAACTCTCTGCATTTCCATGTGGGACGTCATGTAACCTGCTTTCTACACCTCCATGTGGGACGTCATGGAACCAACTGTCTACACCTCCACGAGGGACGTCATGGAACCAACTGTCAACACTTCCACGTGGGACGTCATAGAACCAACTGTCTACACCTCCACGTGGGACGTCATGGAACCTGTTGTCTACACGTCCATGTGGGACGTCATGGAACCTGTTGACTACACCTCCATGTGGGACGTCATGGAATCATCTGTCTACACCTTCATGTGGGATGTCATGGACCCAACTGTCTACTCCTCCGTGTGGGACGTTATGGAACCAACTATCTACTCCTCCGTGTGGGACGTCATGGAACCTGTTGACTACACCTCCATGTGGGACGTCATAGAACCTGCTGTCTACACCTCTTTGTGGGACGTCATAGAATCATCTGTCTACACCTTCATCTGAGATGTCATGGACCCAACTGTCTACTCCTCCGTGTGGGACGTTATGGAACCAACTATCTACTCCTCCGTGTGGGACGTCATGGAACCTGTTGACTACACCTCCATGTGGGACGTCATAGAACCTGCTGTCTACACCTCTTTGTGGGACGTCATAGAATCATCTGTCTACACCTTCACGTGGGACGTCATGAACCTGCTTTCTTCACCTCTATGTGGGACGTAATGGAACCAACTGTCTACACATCCATGTGGGACATCATAGATCCACCTGTCTACACCTCCATGTGGGACATCATAGATCCACCAGTCTACACCTCCATGTGAGACAAAAAAGAACAAACTGTCTACACCTCCACGTGGGACGTCGTGGAACCACCTGTCTATACCTCCATGTGGGACGTCGTGGAACCTGTTGTCTACACCTCCATGTCGGACGTCGTGGAAACTGTTGTCTACACCTCCATGTGAGACGTCGTTGAACCATCTGTCTACACCTCCATGTGGGACGTCGTGGATACTACTAACAATATATCTACATGGGACGTCATGAACCTGCTTTCTATACCTCTATGTGGGACGTAATGGAAACAACTGTCTACACCTTCATGTGGGATGTCGTGGAACCTGCTTTCTACACCTCCATATGGGACGTCATGGAACCCGTTGTCTACACCACCATGTGGGACGTCATGGAACCTGTTGTCTACACCTCCACGAGGGACGTCATGGAACCTACTGTCTACACCTCCACGTGGGACGTCATGGAACCTGTTGTCTACACCTCCATATGGGACGTCATGGAACCAACTGTCTACACCTCCACGTGGGATGTCATGGAACCAACTCTCTGCATTTCCATGTGGGACGTCATGTAACCTGCTTTCTACACCTCCATGTGGGACGTCATGGAACCAACTGTCTACACCTCCACGAGGGACGTCATGGAACCAACTGTCAACACTTCCATGTGGGACGTCATAGAACCAACTGTCTACACCTCCACGTGGGACGTCATGGAACCTGTTGTCTACACGTCCATGTGGGACGTCATGGAACCTGTTGACTACACCTCCATGTGGGACGTCATGGAATCATCTGTCTACACCTTCATGTGGGATGTCATAGAATCATCTGTCTACACCTTCATGTGGGATGTCATGGACCCAACTGTCTACTCCTCCGTGTGGGACGTTATGGAACCAACTATCTACTCCTCCGTGTGGGACGTCATGGAACCTGTTGACTACACCTCCACGTGGGACGTCATAGAACCTGCTGTCTACACCTCTTTGTGGGACGTCATAGAATCATCTGTCTACACCTTCACGTGGGACGTCATGAACCTGCTTTCTTCACCTCTATGTGGGACGTAATGGAACCTGCTGTCTACACATCCATGTGGGACATCATAGATCCACCTGTCTACACTTCCATGTGGGAGAAACTGCTCTCTTCATCTTCCACTGCGACATCCTGGAAACAACCGCTCCAATCTAGCCAGTGAAAGAAGGATCGACCATGATCTCTGTAGTATTAAAGTCTGCGGAAGACCGCACATTTTGCACACTGTGAGATTGTAAGAAAAGCATAGAAATTGTCCCGATTATTCCCCACATCTTGCCTACCTATTTGCATAGCTCACGAATATGTTGGGATTGATTGTTACCTATCTACTACGTCTGCTATAATAGCAAGTTATCACAATCCCTCAACCCGCTTCTCGTTCAAGAGTGACCAACTATGTTAGACAGGACTCTCATACAACAGCAATGTCAGCGACTTGTGCGCTGCAGCTTTTCAAGACTCCGCTACTTTCGCACTGCACGAAATAACAATTCATGACATTTGCGAAAGGAATGCAATTTATTCAGAGCCGACATTTTAATGGCTCTACGAGCGTTAGGTTTCATCATCATTACACAATATGAATACATTAACGTGATGATAGATGATGCTAGCATTACACAATCTAAATGAACAGCCCTATGTTTGCCTATGGCCTAGAAAGCTATCGCATTGGTCAAGGATACGTCTGCTCTCTCTACCGTCTCCAGTCAGTCTGTCCACACGCTACACATTGTGTGGACAAGCACGGACACTTTACTCTCCGTGCAGTAGCTATTATTGCGTGCCTGGTCTTGCCAGCACGCCGGCTAGTGAGTTCGAGTAACCTGGCATATCACGGTTACTCGCAAGGACCAGCTACCCAATTGCTTGGGGAAAGCCCTCGCTCATCTGTACTTATCGACCTCTGGTCTGACACAAATGTGTCTCCTTGTGAGGCTATTAATAGTACTCGGTGTCTCTCTTCTGTCCGGTGTCTCCCTACTAGCCTAGTGTTAACTCATTACTCCTGTAAGGCCTTATTGGGGA
Organism: Cepaea hortensis; assembly: GCA_963921405.1. Lineage (NCBI taxonomy): Eukaryota > Metazoa > Mollusca > Gastropoda > Stylommatophora > Helicidae > Cepaea > Cepaea hortensis. The sequence continues at coordinate 399,103,509 of OY992876.1, forward strand.
TGCTGACAAGCAACAACCACCACACAGTCACCCACAAGCCAAACTAACAGCTCCCTCTAAAGAGAACGAACAAACGAACTTTATTTTTAAATAGTCACAAATTAGGCACTCAGGCCCGTCTTACATTTGGCCCTTCCAGTCACTATTCTTTCGTATATCAATTATCTAATTTTGCAGGTTACATTGACATAGGGTTAAAAAACACACAGTGTACAATGGGGCTTCAAATAAAAACCTTACATGTATGTTTTTGGTGTGTTAATATATTCTGAAAAAAAGAGTAAAGAACAAACGTATCATTTTTCACTGTAGTCACCGCTGCCTTCAATGCAAGTCACCCAGCGCCGATAAAGTGCTTGGATTCCTGTAGAAAAAAATGCTCTTGGTTGTGTATGTAATAACTCACGCACGATCTGCTGTACCTGTTCATCGGACCGAAAAGTGTTGACACTTCCCTACTGCACTCATACACTTGCTGGACTGGCAGTCATGCATCACCATGCATTCACCGATGAATTTCTATAGGTTTCACCCCTTCACTGATTAAAAACAAAACGGATAACAGAACTCTGCTTCTCTTTGTTACTTGTCAAAATGGGATGGCCATCTTTAAACTGTCCTCGTGACTTCACCGTGTTTGTCTGCAACGTGATGTCACGTGCTTAACCCTCTTGACCCCCTTAACAACAATATTGACAGGTTACAAGACAAGGGCGTGGTTATTGTAACTGGTATCACAATTTTAAGGTTTTCATTTGAAGCCCTCTCGAAAAATGAAAGTTGTGAACATAAACAATGCATATGCCATGTTATGAGACAGGCAGGCAGGCAGACACACATATACACGCACATGTAAAAACACTTATCCATACTTACAACATTTACAGAAACTCTCACAGTTATGCACCCACTCAATAACACACAAATACACACCCCTCGCATACACATATACTCATTCTCAATCACAAAGTCACTAACAAAAGTATACTTATACATACATAAAACAAACACTCTCTCTCTCTCTCTCTCTCTCTCTCTCTCTCTCTCTCTCTCTCTCTCTCTCTCGCTCTCTCTCTCTCGCTCTCTCTCTCGCTCTCTCTCTCTCTCTCTCTCTCTCTCTCTCTCTCTCTCTCTCTCTCTCTGTGTCTTCCTTTACGTCTCTCTCTCCTCCACGTCTCTTTCTCTCTCTCTACCTTCCTCTACAAATGAGGATAAAAATGGCGACACCTTGTCTCGAGCCAGACCGTTGCATCGTAAATTTAATGCTAAACTCCGTTACCTGGGCGTTCTCAGGCCGATAATTATCATGCACAAATTATTGTTATAGCAAACGCTAGGACCGGTCGATACCGTCTCGGCAGCCTCTTTGTCGTGTGCCGTTGCACGCAGAGGAGTCAAGTGGAAACAAATAAATTATGCAAGAAGCTCTACTGATGCGTGATAATAACATCTAACGTTTTGGTAACAAGTGTTGTCATCAGCTCGTCACAAAAGAATAGAAACAGGGAGAATAATTACTGGGATATCTAAATAATTAAATGAAATTAAATCAATACAGTTGTTGTTGCCGTACCTTGAGGAAGGCATCAATGTTCAGTGATGGTTGGTTGGTTGGCTGGAGGGTGGGTAGTGGTTGGTTGGTTGGATGGAGGGTGGGTGGTGGTTGGTTGTTGGCTGGCTGGCTAGTTAGTTGGTTGATTGCTTTAATCGGGTGATTGGTTGAGACGTATGGAGGCGAGAGAGGCCGTGGCGGGGGAGGAAGCTCGCATCCCACGACCACACGTGCCCAGGGGTAGGCACAGGCTGCACGGGCTCTCACCACCAAGGGAGGGAGGGCTTGAGAGTGGACAAGGTAACAGCAAAGGGACAAGCATAACATCATGGATAACTAAATGACCGAAAGAACGTCTCCACGGCAGGGGACAGACGCCCGGAGTCATGACCCGGACGGGTCCGCCTCCAGAGATTGTCAAGAGTGTAAAGGGGCCGAAACACTTGAAGAAAGGGGTACTCTTCTGAAGATCAGAAGCCGCCTGTCGTGTTTGCTTCGCGTCGGAGTTCTTACTACTACTACTACTACTACTGGTTGGATGGTGAGGTTGTAAGTTGACTGGGGTTGGTTGATTGATTGGGTGGTTTTTGGTTGCTTGGCTGGTTAGCTATGTGGTTTTTTGGTAGGTTAGTTGTTTAGCTAGTTGATTATTTGTTTGGTTAAGTGGCTGGTTGTTTAGTTAGGTGATTGGTTGTTTGGTTAGGTGGTTGGTAGAAATGATTCGGTGATTGGTTGAATAGTTGTTTAGTTGGTTGGCTGACAGGCTGGGTGGTTGGGTGTTTAGTTGGTTGATGAGATTGTTGGTTGACTGATTGGGTGGTTGGTTGATTGGTTGGTTGATTGGTTGGTTGATTGATTTGATGGTTTAGTGTTTGACCGGTTGACTAGGTGGTTGCTTTGTTGATTGATTGGTTGGTTGATTAGTTGATTGATTAGTTGATTGATTGGTTGATTGATTAGGTGATTGATTAGGTGATTGATTGGTTGGTTAATCGGATGGTTGATTTATTGGTTAATTTGACGGTTGATTTGTTGGTTGGTTAATTGGTTGGTTGATTGACTGAATGGTTAATTGGTTGGTTGATTGATTGTTTGGTTAATTGGTTGGTTGATTGATTGATTGATTGATTGACTGATTGCCTTATTGATTGATTGGTTGATTGATTGAGTGGGTAATTGGTTGGTTGATTGGTTTGTTGACTGTATGTTTTCTTGGCTAGTTGTTTGGTAGGTTAGTTGGTTTTGTGGTTGGTTTATGGTTTCGTTGGCTGACTGGTTGGTTGGTGAGATGGTAAGATTGTTGGTTGGTTTATTGGGTGGTTGGTTGATTAGTTGGTTGCTTGATTTTTTTTTGGTTAGTAGGTAGGCTAGTTGTTTGGTTGGTTGGCAGATAAGTAGGCTGAGTAGCTGTGAATCCTCTTTGTCGTGTGCTGGAGTCAAGTATAAACAAACAAATTACACATGAAACTCTACTGATGCGTGATAATTGTGTCAACAGCGCGCGAAAATAGAAACAAAACGGCGACAAAAATTACTGAAACATCAAAATAAACAAGTATAATTAAATCAATTCACGGATTGTTGCAGCACCATGAACAGTGTATCAACATTCAGTGCGGGTTTGTTGATGGTTGTTTTTTTTTTTATTAGCGTGGTTAACTGACTGGTTGGTTGAGTTATTGGTCAGATTGTTGACTGGTTGGCTGGTTGACTGGTTGGGTGGGTTGTTAGTAATATTATTGGTTAGTTGGCTGGTTAGTTGCTTGATTGGTTCGTTGGGTTGTTGGGAAGATTGTTATTTAGTTGGCTGATTAGTTGGTTGATTGGTTGGTTTGGTTGTTAGTGAGATTGTTGGTGAGGTTGTTGGTTGGTCGGTTGGTTAGTTGGTTGATTGATTGGTTGGGTTGTTGTAGAGAATGATGGTTGGTTGGTTAGTTAGTTGGTTTATTGGTTGGTTTGGTTGTTAGTGAGATTGCCCATACCACCCTCATTCGACAGGACTTATAGAAAAGATGAATGGGGATCTCAAGCATATGTTATCAAAAGTAACCCAGGAACACCCTGAAGACTGGGATACGTATTTACCTGCCATACTATTTGCATATCGCGAAGTACCTCATTCCCGTAAGGTTTCTCACCATTTGAACTTGCTTATGGCGCCAAACCACGCGGCCCATTATCTATGTACCATTCTATGTTAACTGAAAGTATAACTATTCATACACCAGTATCATCATATGAACATGTCACATCATTGCGTGATAGGATAATGAAATCTTGTGTGTTAGCTAAAGAAGCACTAAAACAGTCTGGTGCTATTTACAGACAGTATGCCAACAGAGGAAATAGGACAATAACATTGACACCTGGACAGGGCGTCTTACTTCTTTTGCCAAGCGACAGACATCTCTTGACAGACTCATGGCAAGGACCGTATAAAGTACTGAGACAAATCTCGACTGTTGACTATGAAATAGCAGTGAAAGACAAACATAAAATATTTCACATCAACATTCTAAAACCATACTATAACAGAGACGGGGACCAAGACGAGACAGCAGCAAGCACAACGATAGTGAACCACACAGACGATGACGAGACCGACGAAATACCGACCCCATCACTTGACACGACAGACAAACTATCGACATGACATCAAGACAAATCCTAATCTGACTCAGACAGAGACTGACAGTTGCAGACAACTGTTACAAGACGGCGACATTTGTACGGAATACGAAACTTCTTCTGACAGAACGGTTAACAACGATACAGCAGACACTCGACCGTATCAGACAACACGGAATGACAGACAAACCATCTAAAGTCAGCATAGCCTTCCAAGAAATTTCATTTTTGGATTGTAAAATTTTGAATGGCTTTGTCATGACTGACAATAACATCATGTCAATAATTCTTAAAATTGTCGCTTCCTACGACAAAGAATTCAAAAATGTCTTCGGTCTGTTAAATTATTACAGACAGTTTGGATCAAAATGTTGCCATATGCACGGAGTGTTTTACTAACCTATTAACAAAATTGTACACAACGAATGCCTAAGACCTGCATTTACAAAAGTATTGTATTATTTTTCCAAATCCCATTCTTAAATTACCAAAATTTATGTATTATTTTCAGATTAACAACGTACACGAACTCCGTAGCGATTAGGGCAGTACTTCTACAACATCACGACCCAAAGTCTCCACCCAGTTTACTCTGTGAGAACATATGTCGTAAGTAGAGACAGACAATAGTCCGTTGAAAAGCATTACTACAGAAACGCCTACCAACCACAGAGTGGCAATATGGTCACTGTGATTGTAAGATTTCAGTTTCGAAGTCAGGCATACCTCTGGCACCGATAATACGATTGCTGATCTTCTATCACGATGTCCTTGCGACACACCCATAAGCCAAATGGTGTCTGAGCGCACACAGCAGGTGAATGAAAAATCTGCAGAGTAAGATAACGCTCAGCAACGCAGCGCACTATGAAATGTTTTTTTTTTTTTTCAGTAACGCTGTACAGATTATGTGATAGGGACTACGTCCCATGTAAATATATTGTGTATATACTTTATAATTATAGTAATGCATGTGATGAATACTTGTGTGTATGTGTTAGAAAGGAAACATTATTTTAAATTATACAGAAACATTGTTACGAACAGTGCTACAGGAGGTCAAGACTTACTTCACTGGAACTGTGAAAATATCCGTAGTACCTGCCACGCAGAAAGTTCAGACGTATTTTAACCAGTGCGAGAGAGACTGTGAAATCTGAGTTCTACAGAACAACACCGTGAAAGAAAGAGTTAATCCAACAGCTGTACTTAAGAACTGTATCCTCCGTTCCTTTCGGTAATATCCAGATGAAAGAACATTGTGCTGTGTATTTCCGGTGTTTATTAAATTTACTCGAAAAGTAGCAGACTATAATGTCATCCTCACAAAGAATTGACGATGTATTTAAACTTTGTGAGCTGCAACATTACATATGCAATTTGTATGTAAGGATTTTGATAGAATGGAATCTTAGAATCATAACTTGATTAACTTGTTCACAATAGTGACATTTAGTTCGCTATTGTCAATAAGCATCAATCTATGACGCTTAGAAAGTAATTTTCTAATGTAATTTATTTTCTTTGACAGCATGTTGAAATTATCCCCCATTAATTTTGTAATTGTTTCAAGGGAAACAATTGAAATTTGTAATAATGTGTAAAAGCCATTTTCAGGTTGCCAGGTAGATGACACATCAAGATCACGTCACCTGTGCATGGTATTAATTACCCAAGTTGTTGACCTTCATAAGACTCTCCAACCAAATGAGGCTGAGGTCAAATGTTGGAGTCATCTTATAGGAAGACGGCTCGCAGTCTGACATGTCGTTTTTTTTTTTTTTCAACTTTTCTTTATCTGTCGAGAGGTAGTTGCGAGTTCGCTGAATAGCTACCGGACTGGCTGTGTCATATTACAACTAAAGATAATAACCCATCGAGTGGATTGTACTTGATGAGTGTTGCTTCTTAGCAGCATTGATGAATGAGTGGATATAACTTACAATTATTTGCACATTTCAAATGTAAACTAAAGTGTCAGGCCAGACGACTATTAATGGGTCGATTCTGACAAGTTTAGTAAATCAACCATATATGTATATAGAGTACATGAAAGGCAAAAGTCCTTTCATGAAATGGAGATGGGGAGACTGTCATAATCTCCCCATTAGTTCTATCGCGTCGTCGTCTATGACGCCTGGCGAATACGGCCAGGGGTCTACCAGTGAGCGACGCTAACCACACTGTGTCAGAAAGGGCCAGTCGATGAACGCATGTGAGACACGATCTCCACGCAGTGACGCAGGCCCGCGTAGTGAGACTCACAGCGTTTATCCGGCAGACGGCTTGGGAGTGTTGACGAAGACAGACGTGAGTGAATGAGGCTCGTATATATGAACGCCATAGAGAGAACGCCTGTGAGAAGATATGACTGTGCGCCTGTGAGTTGTGTAGTAGTGTATTGATATATTTATTGAATGTATTATTGCATTGTCATTATAATTGTATGATACATGTAATTGCTGCGACGAGTGAATAAAGTGTTTGCATTGTAAGTGTAGTTCGTCACGTTAAGTCATTCTGTGACCGTGTTTTGTATCACACTTATTGGTATGTACGAGCCAGTGTCATTGCTGTAAGCAAGACCCTGACAGTTGGTTGGTTGGTTGGGTTGTTGGGAAGATTGTCAGTTAGTTGGCTGATTAGTTGGTTGATTGATTGATTGGTTAATTCGGTGGATAGTTAATTTATTGGTTAGTTGGTTGAATTGTCGGTGAGGTTGTTGGTTGGTTGACTCAGATTTAGTTGGTTAATTTTGTTGTTGTTGTTGTTGTTGTTATTTTTTTTGAATGGTAAAGTTATTTCTTTAATTGGGGTTGGTTGGTTGGTCGTTGTTGATGGGTGGGTTGGTTGATTGATTAGTGAAATGATTGGTTGGATGTTTATTTGATTGTTTGATTGGCTGGTTGATTGGTGAGACGGATGAATCCCCTCGAAGTCAGATTATGAACTCTTTAGTGCCATACAATGATTGCGACAAGAGCTTGCGTCTGTAAAAATGATGTTGGGTAACTGTTCATACACCTGGTACCAAAACTACCATCTCCGCATACATGTGTACAGTTCATCTTTCTCTCTCCGGAAGCGGAAACAACTGGAGAATGCAAGGCCGGTACTGAAACTGTACATCAGCAGAGTGGCATGATAGCATGTGGCTAGGTCTTTATTCAGTAAAGCACGTACGGGCTGTCTGGTGTTGGGTCTTGGAGGGTGGGAATCATCATGTGCCATGCCGATAGATGTGGGCGGTCATTGTTTGTCTTTTCAATCGATAACAAGAGTCACATGTCAGGAGCAATATGGGGACAACCCGTTGCCGTGAAGTTTGAACCGCGATTAACTAACTAACTAACTAACTAACTAACTAACTAACTAACTAACTAACTAACTAACTAACTAACATGTCAGGCCTGTGTTCTCTTCTATCACACCTGTGTTCTCTTCTATCACGTCTGTGTTCTGTACTATCACGTCTGTGTTCTCTTCTATCAAGCCTGTGTTCTCTTCTATCACGCCTGTGTTCTCTTCTATCACGTCTGTGTTCTGTTCTATCACGTCTGTGTTCTGTTCTATCACGTCTATGTTCTCTTCTATCACGCCTGTGTTCTCTTCTATCACGCCTGTGTTCTCTTCTATCACGTCTGTGTTCTGTTCTATCACGACTGTGTTCTCTTCTATCACGCATGTGTTCTCTTCTATCACGTCTGTGTAATGTTCTATCACGTCTGTGTTCTCTTCTATCACGTCTGTGTTCTCTTCTATCAAGTCCGTGTTCTCTTCTATCAAGCCTCTGTTCTCTTCTATCACGCCTGTGTTCTCTTCTATCACGACTGTGTTCTCTTCTATCACGCCTGTGTTCTCTTCTATCACGCCTGTGTTCTATTCTATCACGACTGTGTTCTCTTCTATCACGTCTGTGTTCTCTTCTATCACGCCTGTGTTCTCTTCTATCACGTCTGTGTTCTCTTCTATCACGCCTGTGTTCTCTTCTATCACGCCTGTGTTCTGTTCTATCACGACTGTGTTCTCTTCTATGACGTCTGTGTTCTGTTCTATCACGTCTGTATTCTCTTCTATCACGTCTGTATTCTCTTCTATCACGCCTGTGTTCTCTTCTATCACGTCTGTGTTCTCTTCTATCACGACTGTGTTCTGTTCTATCACGTCTGTGTTCTCTTCTATCACGCCTGTCTTCTTTTCTATCACGTCTGTGTTCTGTTCTATCACGACTGCCTTCTCTTCTAGCAGGTCTGTCTTATCTTCTGTCCTGTCTGTCTTTTCTTCTATGTGGTCTGTGTTTTTGTTCGGATTATGTCACGTGGCCACGTTTGTTACGTGGCGTAACGGTTTAAAAGGGATTTTTAAGGCAGGGGGAATCGACTTCATTGCATCCGGTGTGATCCCATATGGTTTGATCTCTCTACGCAGGGCGACTTACAGAAAGCGTCACACAGAGCACGAACTCCGCAGCTCAAGCGACGACCTCCAGGGGTCTCCGAAACAAACAAAAAAAAACAACTGCACGCGTGAACCGAATGACGTAGCCCGGAATCGAACCCAAATCCTTCGGAGAGGGAGGCAGTCGTCTTAACCACTTCGACAATGAGAGGCATGTTAGAAATTAACCAGGCCATGTTGTCAACACCGTGTGGTCAGATGTGTTCTGTAGCCTGGCCACACGGACACACCGCTGTTGAGTCTATCTGGACTCTTGAGTAGTAGATGTCCCTGTTGTTTCTGTCTAGTCCCCTTCCCGAGTGTAACGTTAGTATCCCGTTCTGTGTTTCTCCAGACGAAGTGAATCCTGAACAGTCTTAACCAGAATGCACCAGGGCGTGAAGAAGCCTGTCCACTACTTAGGCAAGAGGTCACGCGAATTCTAACATCTACAGTCAAGTCGAGTCACAGGGAGATATTTGGATTACAGTGATAGTTGTGATAGTTGTGGATATTGTGGTGTAATGTGAACGTCTGGATATGACTCAAGCAAGTGAGTATCTGCATGTCTGTCTAGACTTGTTGTTGCGTTGATTGCTACTCTTTTTTTTTTTGTTAGCATATCCTTTACAGGACTTAGCTGTCAACACCAGCATCTTTCAGCTGTATGTTGATCTCTTGGCAAGATTACGCTCAGTAGTTTGCCATTGCTTTCTGAGCGGCCGGCTCAGTATCCCGCAAGTCACGAGCGGGGTCGAACCGCCTCAGCTCTCGCTCCGCTACGAGACTCTGCGTGATAAACGGGATTACAGAGAGAAAGTGTTGTAACCCCACAGCCAGAGAGACCGGCTATCGTGTCCGGTAGAGGTTAACAGTGTTGTTTTGTTGGCGCGATAAACAACAGGGAAATGTCGGGAATTTATTAGAGATAAACAGTTTGGAAATATCGGGAATTCATTTGAGATCATCATCATCATGTGCCATGGCGATAAGCGTGGGCGGTCATGTTTTCGCCATCTTACACAATCACCAGTCGTGGATCAGCTCTAGGTTCTTGTCCGGACTTTGCCACGTGGTCAAGCCATCCAAATATTTACTTCTCTGCCGTCCCCTTAATGCTTTCACCTCAGCCTTGGCAGTCGTTACTAATTTCTTTAGTTTATTTCTTCTCATAACGTGCCGAAAACATTTTATTGTCTGCGCCATTAGAGATAAATAGCGCCTTTCCGAGACAAACAGCGTGGACGTATGGGGAGTTCGATAGAGATGAATATTAACTTTCCGTGACAAGCAGTAGAGAAATATAGAGAATTTATTAGAGATAAACAGTGCATTTCGGAGACAAACAGTATCGGGAAATCAATGGGGATGAATATCACCTTTTCGTGCCAAATAGTAGGGAAATGTCGGGAATTCGTTTGAGATGAGTTTTTCGAGACAAACAGTATCGGAAAATAAATAAGAGTTGAATATCACTTTTTAGTGGCAAATAGTAGGGAAATGTCGGGAATTCATTTGAGATAAACAGAGTTTTTCCAGAGACAAAAAGTAGACAAATATCGGGAATTCATTAGATATAAACACTGCCTTTGTGTGAAAAAAAAAAACAAAACAGTAGGGAAACATCGGCCATCTTTGGCAGGCCATTGTTCCATTAACGAAATGTACATACAAAATCGAACGTTTCGTGCAAAGTCTTTATCAACGAATAAAATAAGTAAATAAACAAACCAATCTGTAGCATATCACTCGCAGAACGTGGCTCTCATTATGGCCTGCCCAGGAGATTCTCGATCTCTGGCCAGTTCTCTTGTCTCGTGTATTTTTATATCAAATGTGTCTGCAATTTCCTGTGTCAATCATCGTGCTGGTATACTCCTGGCACTTCTGACAGGCACCCACGCCTTCCATCACTGTGATGTAAACACTGCAGGTAGTTGGTTGGTTGGTTGGTTGGTTGGTTGTTTTTGGTTGGTTGGTTGGTTTTGGTTTGTTGGTTTGTTAGCTGATTGGTTGGTTGGTTAGCTGATTGGTTGGTTGGGTGGTTGGTTCGTTAATAAGTTCATCGACAGAACATCCACATAGCACATCGAACCATTCAGTCCATTAAGTGCTCGGATCCCCTCTTCAGTAAATTCCGCAGCGTGTAGCGGCTCACGACACCAGTTCTGTGTTGGTTTATTAATCTTCTTTGGCTACCTGCGTAGTGTTCGTGTCTGGCCACACCTAATTTAACTTGCTGTTCTCGCAGTTTGACCATGGTTGTAGCTCCACAGTCATCACGTGGTTCTCGCCAAAAGTCTTACTGCTCCTAAACTACAGGGATGTTTAATATGGACAAAGTATTGGAAAGTTCGGGTTGTGTGACGGTTTATTGTTGGGTTTGGAATATTTTCTCCCTGGGGGTTTAAGTGTTTCATTGTCAACAAACTTAACCTTCAAGTCTAGAGAGATTTATGTACATTCTAAAATTTGAGGTGAAAATATTGCCAACTTAGCCCAAAATATAGTCAACTTAGCATAGGCTTAACCCCAGCCATTTCACATAGACATAAATAATTCCAGTTACTTCACGTAGGCTTAGCCCCAGCCAGTTCACAGAGACATAAATAACCCCAGCCAGTTCACACAGACATAAATAACCCCAGCCAGTTCACCCAGACATAAATAACCCCAGACAGTTCACATAGACTTAAATAACCCCAGACAGTTCACATAGACTTAAATAACCCCAGACAGTTCACGTAGACTTAAACCCAGACAGTTCACATAGACGTAACCCCATCTAGTTCACATAGGCTTAACCCCAGTCAGTTAACATAAGCTTAACCCTAGACAGTTCACATAAGCTTAACCCCAGACATTTCACACAGACTTAACCCCAGACAGTTCACATAGACTTAAATAACCCTCGACAGTTCACACAGACTTAACGCTAGACAGTTCACATAGACTTAACCCCAGCCAGTTCACATAGACTTAACCTAGGCAGTTCACATCGACTTAATCTAGACAGTTCACATAGACTTAACCCCAGCCAGTTCACAAAGACTTAACCCCAGACAGTTCACATAGACTTAATTCCAGCCAGTTCACATTGACTTAACCCCAGCCAGTTCACATAGACTTAAATAGCCCCAGACAGTTCACATAGACTTAAATAACCACAGCCAGTTCATATAGACATAAATAACCCCAGACATGTCACATAGACTTAAACTCAGACAGTTCACTTAGACTTAACACCAGCTAGTTCACATAGGCTTAACCCCAGTCAGTTAACATAAACGTAAATAACCTCAGCCAGTTCACATAGACTTAAATAACCCCACACAATTCACATAGACGTAAATAACCCCAGACGGTTCCATCCATCTATCCATCATGTGCCATGCCGGTAAGCGTGGGCTGTCATGTTCTGCCATCTCACTCGATCACCAGAGTCGTGGATCAGCTCCGTGTTTCTGTCTCGACCATGCCACAAGGCCAAGCCATCCAGGTACTTGCTTCTAGGTCTTCCCCTTGGTCTGTTCCCCTCGATCTTACCAGTTGTCACCAAGTTCTCCAAATCATTTCTTCTCATAACATGCCCAACAAATTGTGACTGTCTACGTCTAATGTCTCTAATCAGTTTACGATCTTCATTTGTTTCATGAAGGACTTGTTCATTGGTCTTTCTGGCTGTCCATGGTATTCTTTGCATTTTCCTCAGAAACCACATTTCTACAGCCATCAGACGTTTTTCAGCCTGACTGCTCATTGTCCAAGCTTCACATCCATATAAAAGTACAGGTTCTATGTAGCATCTCAACACTCTTTTTCTCGTTTCAATTGACATCTTTTTTATTGGTCAGAAGGTTCTTCATCTTGCTAAAGGCTACTTTTGCCATGGCGATTCTTGTTCTAATCTCTTCAAGGCATCTCCCATCAGATGTTATTGCTGTTCCGAGATAATTGTACCTATTCACTTGTTGAAGAATATTCCCATTTACTTGTATATTACATTGTGGTATTTCCTTTTTCCTAGTGACGACCATAATCTGTGTCCTTTTACAATTTAATTCTAACCCTAGTTGTTCACTTCCTAGTTGTTCTAACCCAGACGGTTCACATAGACTTAAATAACCCCAGACAGTTCACAAAGACGTAAATAACCCCAGACAGTTCACATAGGCTTAAATAACCCCAGGCAGTTCACATAGACTTAAATAACCCCAGACAGTTCACAAAGACTTAAATAACCTCAGATAGTTCCATCCATCCATCATGTGCCATGCCGATAAGCGTGGGCTGTCATGTTTTGCCATCTCACTGGATCACCAGAGTCGTGGATCAGCTCCGTGTTTCTGTCTCGACCATACCACGTAGCCAAGCCATCCAGGTGTTTAATTCTTGGTCTTCCCTTTGGTCTCCCCCCTTCGATCTTGGCAGTTGTCACAAAATTTTCCAATTAATTTCTTCTCATAACATGCCCAAAAAATGTTGACTGTCTGTCTACGTCTAATGTCTCTAATCAGTTTACGATCTTCATTTGTTTCTTGAAGGACTAGTGCATTGGTTTTTCTGTCTGTCCATGGTATTCTTTGCATTTTCCTCAGAAACCACATTTCCACAGCCATCTGCTGTTTTTCCGCTTGACTGCTCATTATCCACGCTTCACATCCATATAATAGTACAGGTTCTATGTAGCACTTCAACACTCTTTTTCTTGTTTCAATTGATATCTTATTATTGGTCAGCATGTGTTTCATCTTGCAAAAGGCTGCCTTCGCCATGTTCATTGATAACAGCCTTGCTGTTGATGGTGGATCGAATGTCTGTGTATTGTCTGTTGGTCACTTGACTTTCATGATTACGATGTGGTAATAGTGATGGGGGGGGGGGGGTGTGGTTGGGTTAGTTTTCCTCTAACCCGAGTAGGTATGGTTAAGTGTTTCCTCCCTCCTCCTCCGTTCTTTTCGTCTTCTTTCTTCGTTGTCGAATGTAAGACGGGCCTGCGTCCCCAATTTGTTACCCTTTGAAAATAAAGTCCGTTCGTTCGTTCATTCATTCGTTCGTTCGTTCGTTCGTTTGTTCATTCGTTCGTTCGGTCGTTCGTTCGTTCGTTCGTTCGTTCGTTCGTTCGTTGTCTTATGACTTCATCGTCTTCTGTCTTCATCCTCTTCTGTCTTTGTCATATTCTTTCTTCGTCCTCTTCTTTCTCTGTTGCCTTCTTTATTCATCACATTATTTTGTTACAGTTTTCTTTCTTCGCCGTCGTCTTCTTTGTTTTAATCTCTTTCTAACCGTTAATGACAGTGACTTTTTTTTTTAAAGTACTCTCTTTCTAACATTCAATGATAGTGACTTATTTCAGTAATCTCATTCTTACATTCAGTGATTGCGACTTATTTAAGTAATCTCTTTCTTGCATTTAACGCCAGTGACATTTTTCAGTAAGCTCTTTCTTACATTTAATGACAGTGACTTATTTAAGTAATCTCTGTCTTACATTTAATGCCAGTGACTTTTTTCAGTAAGCTCTTTCTTACATTTAATGACAGTGACTTATTTAAGTAATCTCTTTCTTACATTTGATGACAGTAACTTATTTAAGTAATCTCTTTCTTGCATTTAATGCCAGTGACGTTTTCAGTAAGCTTTTTCTTACATTTAATGACAGTGACTTATTTAAGTAATCTCTTTCTTACATTTGATGACAGTAACTTATTTAAGTAATCTCTTTCTTGCATTTAATGCCAGTGACTTTTTCAGTAAGCTCTTTCTTACATTTAATGACAGTGACTTATTTAAGTAATCTCTTTCTTACATTTAATGACAGTGACTTATTTAAGTAATCTCTTTCTTACATTTAATGACAGTGACTTATTTAAGTAATCTCTTTCTTACATTTAATGACAGTGACTTATTTAAGTAATCTCTTTCTTACATTTAATGACAGTGACTTATTTAAGTAATCCCTTTCTTACATTCAATGATAGTGACTTATTTAAGTAATCTCTTTCTTACATTTAATATCAGTGACTTTTTTAAGTAATCTCTTTCTTACATTTAATGACAGTGACTTATTTAAGTAATCTCTTTCTTACATTCAATGACAGTGACTTATTTAAGTAATCTCTTCTTACATTTAATGACAGTGACTTATTTCAGTAATCTCTTTCTTACATTCAATGACAGTGACTTATTTCAGTAAGCTCTTTCTTACATTCAATGACAGTGACTTATTTCAGTAATCTCTTTCTTACATTCAATGACAGTGACTTATTTCAGTAATCTCTTTCTTACATTCAATGACAGCGACTTATTTCAGTAATCTCTTTCTTACATTCAATGACAGTGACTTATTTCAGTAATCTCTTTCTTACTTTCAATGACAGTGACTTATTTCAGTAATCTCTTTTTTACATTTAATGACAGTGTCTTATTTCAGTAATCTTTTTCTTACATTCAATGACAGTGACTTATTTCAGTAATCTCTTTCTTATATTCAATGATCATGACTTATTTCAAAAGATAACTTTAATTGTGTGAAATACAGTTTTGCTGTGCTTTATCCCGAAGCACTTTGCTGCTACGGGTTTGTGATGTGATAAGGCCATTACATTGTATAGGCCTGAAAGCACGGAGAAATAGGTGGCTAACATGTCCTTACCTTAGCAGGCGACAAGTAACAGTGTATATGATATTATCGGCTGAGTTCCATATCAACTTCGTTAACTCCTGCTTGTCCGTGCATTACATCAACAACATTTTGTAAATAAAAAGGCGCTTAAAAGTCGACAGGGTCAACGTCATTGCACCTGGTTTTATCCCACATGGCTCGGTCTCTTTCCGCAGCGCGGAAAGCATCGCACAAAGCACGAACTCCGTAGCTCTAGCGACGACACACAGGAGTCTCCGAAAAATTTAACTCGTGAACCGAAGGACGCGGCCCGGAATCGAACCCACAACCTTCGGAGCCCGAGTTAAACGGCTTGACCACTTCGCCACGAAGACTCCCTGTAAATTTTGTAAATAAACCTGCTAATAATGAACTGCCAATGTCAATAATTTATGAAAACTTAAAGATATGCAAAATTCACCGCCAAGCATGGATAAATCTCACATCCTGTAACTGATTCATTGCGGAAGGATAATATATCGCCAAATGTGATTTGGACAGAAGGACGATATATCACCGTATTAGGATCACCGTGTTATTTGTTTTATTTTGTGATATCTTACACAATTTCAATGCTCAGTGAATGGAAATTTACATTGTAATACTTCTTCATGTGATTGTGCACCATGTTTGGTCCAACCCTACTTTTGGTTTGGGACTGAATCAATTAAGAAATAATAGACTAAAGCACCAGCGACACTACAACATGATACACTCATTGCAGTACCCACACCTTCTTCTGGAATACTAAGTTTTGTATAAAACTAGAACCAGTTAGCTTTTATCTTTCCAGAGGACGCATTTCTTGCCCCAATCGCGCGAGCTAGTTCCAATTACCCACAGGAGCCTGCAGCAAATAGATTGCAAGGAATTTCTGCAATCTATATATAACAGATGGCAGAATGGAAAGCTCATTTCCCTATTTCAGATTAACACGTGAAGAAGACGCTTGCTATAGGACGTTTTAATGTTATTTACTGCGCCAATGTCTATGATGTTTCTTTGGGCCTCGTCAAAATCTCACCGCAAATTTTAACTAGATATTTAAATTCTGCGCTAGTATTCCATTTATATCCGCCTGTTCATTAATACAGGCATGGCTTTAGAAATTTAGAATTCTGTAAACGTGAGATGTTTTCTCTAGGGAAATGCCCCCCCCCCCCCTTTTTTTTCCCGTTCGCTCGCTTTGCACTTTCGAGTAGTCCATGCATATGTTACTACTTCTAGTGCACAGGCATGATCTTTGCGTGTGAATTAGTTTTCCTTGTTACCAGTGTCCCTAACCATCAGGCGAACCCACTCCGACTTTTGAGGTACTTGTAATCTACGTCCCCAAGTCAAACGAGAAGTCAACATTTTAGTCCAGCTGACCGGTGTAGGGGTTGAACCCGCTACCTCGTCATCAGCACACCGTATGTGTAATAAAGAATGCGCCTATATATTCGACCTTGCCGACCCCCATATGGCCTTAAGCCATGTATTCCAACAACAAAATAAGCGGTTTAAATGCAAGATAATGGACTTCATTAGACCGGGTTGTCACATGTGGCTCGGTCTCTATCCACAGAAATATCAGTTTGAGGCCACGAAGACAGTTCATCAATAATTAAGCATGTATTGTTTGGCGCGCATGGAAATAGAAGAAAGTAGAGACTAGAGGACACACTAGACAACATAGAAATTGAAAGCTATAATTACAGACCAGGATTCGAGCCTTTCACATCCAAATGACGACAGTGCCTCGTTGCAAGAACAAGTGTACTTGGACACAATAGCTGTGATTCCTACTTATGTGACTTGAGAAAATATAATTTATCAGCTTTTGTTCTAAACTATGAATTGAGTAACAGTTTTTGTTTGATCAACTGTCGTTCCTTTGTGGCTGGAGTAACAAGTCTGAACTGGAATTTATATGCATATGAGACTGAACCCGGTGCAATGAAGTCAATCTTCTCGCCTTTTCAATCATTTTGTAAACATCCCTGGCTACAGTCACATGAGCACACCCAAGAGAATTGCCCTACATTCACCAGACAGAGAACGGCAACCAGGCACCAGTGTATAACCCGCCAAGTCAAATTGTGCGGGACCCCAAGCGTCCTGTTCATGCCCCATGCCGGGGTTGACCGTAGCTACAGTTGGTTGCTTATAGAGGAGTAGCTACAGTGGCGAGCTGAGAAACAGGTCACGCTATTGCGTTAACACATCATCATTATCACCACCACCACCACCACCACCACCACCACCACCACCACCACCACCACCACCACCACCACCGTCATCGTCATAGTCATCATCATCATCATCGTCGTCATCATCATCATCATCATCATCATCATCATCATCATCATCATCATCATCATCATCATCATCATCATCATCATCATCATCATCATCATCATCATCATCATCAACTATCGTCTATCGTCGTCATCATCAATCATCGTCGACATCACCACCACCACCACCACCACCATCATCATCATCATCATCATCATCATCATCATCATCATCATCATCATCATCATCATCATCATCATCATCATCATCATCGTTAATTCATGCCAGACGTAGATGGCGAAACGTCTCTAACATTCCACCCATTGCTTGTCTCTCTTGTGAGGCTCTAACTCCATGTACGTCTGTGTAAGACAATGATATGTTGTTTTTGTTTTTGCCCTCGCTCGATTTGAACTCAAGCGTAGTCCGCATACGTGATAGTACTTCTAGTGCACTGGATTAAATTTTGAGAGTGGATTAACTTTCAATATTACCAATGTCCCTCGCCATCAGGCGAACCCACTCCGACTTCTGAGGTAGACCTACTTGTAATTTACGTCCCAAAGTCAAGAACGAGAAGTCAACAATTTTAATCCTATTGACCGGTGTAGGGGGTTGAACCCGCCACCTCAGAATCAGCACACCGAAAGTTCAAAAGCTAGCGATCTTATCCATTCGGCCACGCTGACCTCCCAGTGGAAAGTAACGTGTATATTTAACAGGGTATAAACAGCAAGAGGATCCGCTTCATTTCACCGGGTTATGTCCCATATGGCTCGGTCTCTTTCCGTAGGGCGATCTGCCGAAAGCGTCACAAAAATCTAGAACTCCGTACCTCCAGCGACAACCCCCGAGGATTTTTCGAGAAAACTGCACTGGTGAACCGAACGACCTAGGCCGGAATCGAACCCACAACCTTCGGAGTTCTAGACAGTCAGAGTAACCACTTCGTCAAGGGAATCACTCATTTGATTTATTAAGTAACCTTCCAGATGTGACATAATATGACCATTGGTCAATTTTTCAGTCCAGCTGGTTCTGGCCATTTCCTGACAACGCCACAGCTCAAATGCCTCTCTTTTTATTTTCATAATGATAATATATAGTCCATACTTCAGACTTTCAGCTCTCTGGAGGAATAAGGTTGGTTACTAGACACAATACCCATGGTATCTGGAGACGTGGTATGTGGAGACGTGGTATGTGGAGATATGATACATGGAGACGTGGTATGTAGAGGCGTGGTATGTAGAGACGTGGTATGTAGAGACGTGGTATGTGGAGACTGATATGTGGAGACTGGTATGTGGAGACTGGTATGTGGAGATATGGAGATACGATATGTGGTGACGTGGTATGTGAAGATACGGTATGTGGAGACGTGATATGTGGAGATGTAGAGATACGATATATGGAGACGTGGAATGTTGAGACGTGGTATGTGGAGACATTGAATGTGGAGACGTGGTATGTGGAAACGTGGTATGTGGAGACGTGGTATGTGGAAACGTGGTATGTGGAGACGTGGTATGTGGAAACGTGGTATGTGGAGACGTGGTATGTGGAAACGTGGTATGTGGAGACGTGGCATGTGGAAACGTGGTATGTGGAAACGTATTATGTGGAGATATGTGGAAACATGGTATGTGGAGACGTGGTATGTGGAAACGTGGTATGTGGAGACGTGGTATGTGGAGACATTGAATGTGGAGACGTGGTATGTGGAAACGTGGTATGTGGAGACATTGAATGTGGAGACGTGGTATGTGGAAACGTGGTATGTGGAGACGTGGCATGTGGAAACGTGGTATGTGGAGACGTGGTATGTGGAAACGTGGTATGTGGAGACGTATTATGTGGAGATATGTGGAAACATGGTATGTGGAGACGTGGTATGTGGAAACGTGGTATGTGGAGACGTGGTATGTGGAGACGTAGTATGTGGAGATACAATATGTGGAGACGTGGTATGTGGAGATGTGGTATGTGGATACGTGGTATGTGGATACGTGGTATGTGGAGACGTGGAATGTGGAGGCGTTGTATGTGGAGACGTGGTACGTTGAGATATGGTATGTGGAGACGTGGTATGTGGAGACGTGGTATGTGGAGACGTGGTATGTGGATACATGGTATGTGGAGATACAATATGTGGAGACGTGGTATGTGGAGATACAATATGTGGAAACGTGGTATGTGGAGACGTGGTATGTGGAGATACAATATGTGGAGACGTGGTATGTGGAGACGTGGTACTTGGAGACGTGGAATGTGGAGACGTGGTACATGGAGACGTGGTATGTGGAGACGTGGTACGTGGAGACGTGGTATGTGGAGACGTGGTACGTGGAGACGTGGTATGTGGAGACGTGGTATGTGGAGATACAATATGTGGAGATACAATATGTGGAGACGTGGTATGTGGAGACGTGGTACGTGGAGACGTGGTATGTGGAGATACAATATGTGGAGACGTGGTATGTGGAGACGTGGTACTTGGAGACGTGGAATGTGGAGACGTGGTACATGGAGACGTGGTATGTGGAGACGTGGTACGTGGAGACGTGGTATGTGGAGACGTGGTACGTGGAGACGTGGTACGTGGAGACGTGGTATGTGGAGATACAATATGTGGAGATACAATATGTGGAGACGTGGTATGTGGAGACGTGGTACGTGGAGACGTGGTATGTGGAGACGTGGTATGTGGAGATACAATATGTGGAGACGTGGTATGTGGAGATACAATATGTGGAGACGTGGTATGTGGAGATACAATATGTGGAGACGTGGTATGTGGAGACGTGGTACGTGGAGACGTGGTACGTGGAGACGTGGTATGTGGAGATACAATATGTGGAGACGTGGTATGTGGAGATACAATATGTGGAGACGTGGTATGTGGAGATACAATATGTGGAGACGTGGAATGTGGAGGCGTTGTATGTGGAGACGTGGTATGTGAAGACGTGGTATGTGGAGACTGGTATGTGGAGATACGATATGTGGAGACGTATGTGGAGACGTGGTATGTGGAGACGGGTATGTGGAGACTGGTATGTGGAGACTGGTATGTGGAGACTGGTATGTGGAGACTGGTATGTGGGGATACGATATGTGGAGACGTAGTATAAAGAGACGTGGTATGAAGAGACGTGGTATGTGGAAACGTGGAATGTGGAGATGTGGTATGTGAAGATGTGGAGATACGATATTTGGAGATGTGGTATTTGGAGATGTGGTATGTGGAGATGTGGAGATACGATATGTGATAATAGTGATGGGGGGAGGGGGGGGGGTGTGGTTGGGTTAGTTTTCCTCTAACCCGAGTAGGTATGGTTAAGTGTTTCCTCCCTCCTCCTCCTTTCTTTTCGTCTTCTTTCTTCGTTGTCGAATGTAAGACGGGCCTGCGTCCCCAATTTGTTACCCTTTGAAAATAAAGTCCGTTCGTTCGTTCATTCATTCGTTCGCTCGTTCGTTCGTTTGTTCATTCGTTCGTTCGGTCGTTCGTTCGTTCGTTCGTTCGTTCGTTCGTTCGTTCGTTCGTTCGTTCGTTGTCTTATGACTTCATCGTCTTCTGTCTTCATCCTCTTCTGTCTTTGTCATATTCTTTCTTCGTCCTCTTCTTTCTCTGTTGCCTTCTTTATTCATCATATTATTTTGTTACAGTTTTCTTTCTTCGCCGTCGTCTTCTTTGTTTTAATCTCTTTCTAACCTTTAATGACAGTGACTTTTTTTTTTAAAGTACTCTCTTTCTAACATTCAATGATAGTGACTTATTTCAGTAATCTCATTCTTACATTCAGTGATTGCGACTTATTTAAGTAATCTCTTTCTTGCATTTAACGCCAGTGACATTTTTCAGTAAGCTCTTTCTTACATTTAATGACAGTGACTTATTTAAGTAATCTCTGTCTTACATTTAATGCCAGTGACTTTTTTCAGTAAGCCCTTTCTTACATTTAATGACAGTGACTTATTTAAGTAATCTCTTTCTTAAATTTGATGACAGTAACTTATTTAAGTAATCTCTTTCTTGCATTTAATGCCAGTGACTTTTTCAGTAAGCTCTTTCTTACATTTAATGACAGTGACTTATTTAAGTAATCTCTTTCTTACATTTAATGACAGTGACTTATTTAAGTAATCTCTTTCTTACATTTAATGACAGTGACTTATTTAAGTAATCTCTTTCTTACATTTAATGACAGTGACTTATTTAAGTAATCTCTTTCTTACATTCAATGATAGTGACTTATTTAAGTAATCTCTTTCTTACATTTAATACCAGTGACTTTTTAAAGTAATCTCTTTCTTACATTTAATGACAGTGACTTATTTAAGTAATCTCTTTCTTATATTCAATGACAGTGACTTATTTAAGTAATCTCTTTCTTACATTCAATGATAGTGACTTATTTAAGTAATCTCTTTCTTACATTCAATGATAGTGACTTATTTAAGTAATCTCTTTCTTACTTTCAATGACAGTGACTTTTTTCAGTAAGCTCTTTCTTACATTTAATGACAGTGACTTATTTAAGTAATCTCTTTCTTACATTCAATGATAGTGACTTTTTTCAGTAAGCTCTTTCTTACATTTAATGACAGTGACTTATTTAAGTAATCTCTTTCTTACATTTGATGACAGTAGCTTATTTCAGTAATCTCTTTCTTACATTTAATGACAGTGACTTATTTAAGTAATCTCTTTCTTACATTCAATGACAGTGACTTATTTAAGTAATCTCTTTCTTACATTTAATGACAGTGACTTATTTCAGTAAGCTCTTTCTTACATTTAATGACAGTGACTTATTTCAGTAATCTATTTCTTACATTTGATGACAGTAACTTATTTCAGTAATCTCTTTCTTACATTTAATGACAGTGACTTATTTCAGTAAGCTCTTTCTTACATTTAATGACAGTGACTTATTTCAGTAATCTATTTCTTACATTTGATGACAGTAACTTATTTCAGTAATCTCTTTCTTACATTTAATGACAGTGTCTTATTTCAGTAAGCTCTTTCTTACATTTAATGACAGTGACTTATTTCAGTAATCTCTTTCTTACATTCAATGACAGTGACTTATTTCAGTAATCTCTTCTTACATTTAATGACAGTGACTTATTTCAGTAATCTCTTTCTTACATTCAATGACAGTGACTTATTTCAGTAATCTCTTCTTACATTTAATGACAGTGACTTATTTCAGTAATCTCTTTCTTACATTTAATGACAGTGTCTTATTTCAGTAAGCTCTTTCTTACATTCAATGACAGTGACTTATTTCAGTAATCTCTTTCTTATATTCAATGATCATGACTTATTTCAAAAGATAACTTTAATTGTGTGAAATACAGTTTTGCTGTGCTTTATCCCGAAGCACTTTGCTGCTACGGGTTTGTGATGTGATAAGGCCATTACATTGTATAGGCCTGAAAGCACGGAGAAATAGGTGGCTAACATGTTCTTACCTTAGCAGGCGACAAGTAACAGTGTATATGATATTATCGGCTGAGTTCCATATCAACTTCGTTAACTCCTGCTTGTCCGTGCATTACATCAACAACATTTTGTAAATAAAAAGGCGCTTAAAAGTCGACAGGGTCGACGTCATTGCACCGGGTTTTATCCCATATGGCTCAGTCTCTTTCCGCAGCGCGGAAAGCATCGCACAAAGCACGAACTCCGTAGCTCTAGCGACGACACACAGGAGTCTCCGAAAAATTTAACTCGTGAACCGAAGGACGCGGCCCGGAATCGAACCCACAACCTTCGGAGCCCGAGTTAAACGGCTTGACCACTTCGCCACGAAGACTCCCTGTAAATTTTGTAAATAAACCTGCTAATAATGAACTGCCAATGTCAATAATTTATGAAAACTTAAAGATATGCAAAATTCACCGCCAAGCATGGATAAATCTCACATCCTGTAACTGATTCATTGCGGAAGGATAATATATCGCCAAATGTGATTTGGACAGAAGGACGATATATCACCGTATTAGGATCACCGTGTTATTTGTTTTATTTTGTGATATCTTACACAATTTCAATGCTCAGTGAATGGAAATTTACATTGTAATACTTCTTCATGTGATTGTGCACCATGTTTGGTCCAACCCTACTTTTGGTTTGGGACTGAATCAATTAAGAAATAATAGACTAAAGCACCAGCGACACTACAACATGATACACTCATTGCAGTACCCACACCTTCTTCTGGAATACTAAGTTTTGTATAAAACTAGAACCAGTTAGCTTTTATCTTTCCAGAGGACGCATTTCTTGCCCCAATCGCGCGAGCTAGTTCCAATTACCCACAGGAGCCTGCAGCAAATAGATTGCAAGGAATTTCTGCAATCTATATATAACAGATGGCAGAATGGAAAGCTCATTTCCCTATTTCAGATTAACACGTGAAGAAGACGCTTGCTATAGGACGTTTTAATGTTATTTACTGCGCCAATGTCTATGATGTTTCTTTGGGCCTCGTCAAAATCTCACCGCAAATTTTAACTAGATATTTAAATTCTGCGCTAGTATTCCATTTATATCCGCCTGTTCATTAATACAGGCATGGCTTTAGAAATTTAGAATTCTGTAAACGTGAGATGTTTTCTCTAGGGAAATGCCCCCCCCCCTTTTTTTTTCCCGTTCGCTCGCTTTGCACTTTCGAGTAGTCCATGCATATGTTACTACTTCTAGTGCACAGGCATGATCTTTGCGTGTGAATTAGTTTTCCTTGTTACCAGTGTCCCTAACCATCAGGCGAACCCACTCCGACTTTTGAGGTACTTGTAATCTACGTCCCCAAGTCAAACGAGAAGTCAACATTTTAGTCCAGCTGACCGGTGTAGGGGTTGAACCCGCTACCTCGTCATCAGCACACCGTATGTGTAATAAAGAATGCGCCTATATATTCGACCTTGCCGACCCCCATATGGCCTTAAGCCATGTATTCCAACAACAAAATAAGCGGTTTAAATGCAAGATAATGGACTTCATTAGACCGGGTTGTCACATGTGGCTCGGTCTCTATCCACAGAAATATCAGTTTGAGGCCACGAAGACAGTTCATCAATAATTAAGCATGTATTGTTTGGCGCGCATGGAAATAGAAGAAAGTAGAGACTAGAGGACACACTAGACAACATAGAAATTGAAAGCTATAATTACAGACCAGGATTCGAGCCTTTCACATCCAAATGACGACAGTGCCTCGTTGCAAGAACAAGTGTACTTGGACACAATAGCTGTGATTCCTACTTATGTGACTTGAGAAAATATAATTTATCAGCTTTTGTTCTAAACTATGAATTGAGTAACAGTTTTTGTTTGATCAACTGTCGTTCCTTTGTGGCTGGAGTAACAAGTCTGAACTGGAATTTATATGCATATGAGACTGAACCCGGTGCAATGAAGTCAATCTTCTCGCCTTTTCAATCATTTTGTAAACATCCCTGGCTACAGTCACATGAGCACACCCAAGAGAATTGCCCTACATTCACCAGACAGAGAACGGCAACCAGGCACCAGTGTATAACCCGCCAAGTCAAATTGTGCGGGACCCCAAGCGTCCTGTTCATGCCCCATGCCGGGGTTGACCGTAGCTACAGTTGGTTGCTTATAGAGGAGTAGCTACAGTGGCGAGCTGAGAAACAGGTCACGCTATTGCGTTAACACATCATCATTATCACCACCACCACCACCACCACCACCACCACCACCACCACCACCACCACCACCACCACCACCACCACCACCACCGTCATCGTCATAGTCATCATCATCATCATCGTCGTCATCATCATCATCATCATCATCATCATCATCATCATCATCATCATCATCATCATCATCATCATCATCATCATCATCATCATCATCATCATCATCATCATCATCAACTATCGTCTATCGTCGTCATCATCAATCATCGTCGACATCACCACCACCACCACCACCACCATCATCATCATCATCATCATCATCATCATCATCATCATCATCATCATCATCATCATCATCATCATCATCATCGTTAATTCATGCCAGACGTAGATGGCGAAACGTCTCTAACATTCCACCCATTGCTTGTCTCTCTTGTGAGGCTCTAACTCCATGTACGTCTGTGTAAGACAATGATATGTTGTTTTTGTTTTTGCCCTCGCTCGATTTGAACTCAAGCGTAGTCCGCATACGTGATAGTACTTCTAGTGCACTGGATTAAATTTTGAGAGTGGATTAACTTTCAATATTACCAATGTCCCTCGCCATCAGGCGAACCCACTCCGACTTCTGAGGTAGACCTACTTGTAATTTACGTCCCAAAGTCAAGAACGAGAAGTCAACAATTTTAATCCTATTGACCGGTGTAGGGGGTTGAACCCGCCACCTCAGAATCAGCACACCGAAAGTTCAAAAGCTAGCGATCTTATCCATTCGGCCACGCTGACCTCCCAGTGGAAAGTAACGTGTATATTTAACAGGGTATAAACAGCAAGAGGATCCGCTTCATTTCACCGGGTTATGTCCCATATGGCTCGGTCTCTTTCCGTAGGGCGATCTGCCGAAAGCGTCACAAAAATCTAGAACTCCGTACCTCCAGCGACAACCCCCGAGGATTTTTCGAGAAAACTGCACTGGTGAACCGAACGACCTAGGCCGGAATCGAACCCACAACCTTCGGAGTTCTAGACAGTCAGAGTAACCACTTCGTCAAGGGAATCACTCATTTGATTTATTAAGTAACCTTCCAGATGTGACATAATATGACCATTGGTCAATTTTTCAGTCCAGCTGGTTCTGGCCATTTCCTGACAACGCCACAGCTCAAATGCCTCTCTTTTTATTTTCATAATGATAATATATAGTCCATACTTCAGACTTTCAGCTCTCTGGAGGAATAAGGTTGGTTACTAGACACAATACCCATGGTATCTGGAGACGTGGTATGTGGAGACGTGGTATGTGGAGATATGATACATGGAGACGTGGTATGTAGAGGCGTGGTATGTAGAGACGTGGTATGTAGAGACGTGGTATGTGGAGACTGATATGTGGAGACTGGTATGTGGAGACTGGTATGTGGAGATATGGAGATACGATATGTGGTGACGTGGTATGTGAAGATACGGTATGTGGAGACGTGATATGTGGAGATGTAGAGATACGATATATGGAGACGTGGAATGTTGAGACGTGGTATGTGGAGACATTGAATGTGGAGACGTGGTATGTGGAAACGTGGTATGTGGAGACGTGGTATGTGGAAACGTGGTATGTGGAGACGTGGTATGTGGAAACGTGGTATGTGGAGACGTGGTATGTGGAAACGTGGTATGTGGAGACGTGGCATGTGGAAACGTGGTATGTGGAAACGTATTATGTGGAGATATGTGGAAACATGGTATGTGGAGACGTGGTATGTGGAAACGTGGTATGTGGAGACGTGGTATGTGGAGACATTGAATGTGGAGACGTGGTATGTGGAAACGTGGTATGTGGAGACATTGAATGTGGAGACTGGTATGTGGAAACGTGGTATGTGGAGACGTGGCATGTGGAAACGTGGTATGTGGAGACGTGGTATGTGGAAACGTGGTATGTGGAGACGTATTATGTGGAGATATGTGGAAACATGGTATGTGGAGACGTGGTATGTGGAAACGTGGTATGTGGAGACGTGGTATGTGGAGACGTAGTATGTGGAGATACAATATGTGGAGACGTGGTATGTGGAGATGTGGTATGTGGATACGTGGTATGTGGATACGTGGTATGTGGAGACGTGGAATGTGGAGGCGTTGTATGTGGAGACGTGGTACGTTGAGATATGGTATGTGGAGACGTGGTATGTGGAGACGTGGTATGTGGAGACGTGGTATGTGGATACATGGTATGTGGAGATACAATATGTGGAGACGTGGTATGTGGAGATACAATATGTGGAAACGTGGTATGTGGAGACGTGGTATGTGGAGATACAATATGTGGAGACGTGGTATGTGGAGACGTGGTACTTGGAGACGTGGAATGTGGAGACGTGGTACATGGAGACGTGGTATGTGGAGACGTGGTACGTGGAGACGTGGTATGTGGAGACGTGGTACGTGGAGACGTGGTATGTGGAGACGTGGTATGTGGAGATACAATATGTGGAGATACAATATGTGGAGACGTGGTATGTGGAGACGTGGTACGTGGAGACGTGGTATGTGGAGATACAATATGTGGAGACGTGGTATGTGGAGACGTGGTACTTGGAGACGTGGAATGTGGAGACGTGGTACATGGAGACGTGGTATGTGGAGACGTGGTACGTGGAGACGTGGTATGTGGAGACGTGGTACGTGGAGACGTGGTACGTGGAGACGTGGTATGTGGAGATACAATATGTGGAGATACAATATGTGGAGACGTGGTATGTGGAGACGTGGTACGTGGAGACGTGGTATGTGGAGACGTGGTATGTGGAGATACAATATGTGGAGACGTGGTATGTGGAGATACAATATGTGGAGACGTGGTATGTGGAGATACAATATGTGGAGACGTGGTATGTGGAGACGTGGTACGTGGAGACGTGGTACGTGGAGACGTGGTATGTGGAGATACAATATGTGGAGACGTGGTATGTGGAGATACAATATGTGGAGACGTGGTATGTGGAGATACAATATGTGGAGACGTGGAATGTGGAGGCGTTGTATGTGGAGACGTGGTATGTGAAGACGTGGTATGTGGAGACTGGTATGTGGAGATACGATATGTGGAGACGTATGTGGAGACGTGGTATGTGGAGACGGGTATGTGGAGACTGGTATGTGGAGACTGGTATGTGGAGACTGGTATGTGGAGACTGGTATGTGGGGATACGATATGTGGAGACGTAGTATAAAGAGACGTGGTATGAAGAGACGTGGTATGTGGAAACGTGGAATGTGGAGATGTGGTATGTGAAGATGTGGAGATACGATATTTGGAGATGTGGTATTTGGAGATGTGGTATGTGGAGATGTGGAGATACGATATGTGATAATAGTGATGGGGGGAGGGGGGGGTGTGGTTGGGTTAGTTTTCCTCTAACCCGAGTAGGTATGGTTAAGTGTTTCCTCCCTCCTCCTCCTTTCTTTTCGTCTTCTTTCTTCGTTGTCGAATGTAAGACGGGCCTGCGTCCCCAATTTGTTACCCTTTGAAAATAAAGTCCGTTCGTTCGTTCATTCATTCGTTCGCTCGTTCGTTCGTTTGTTCATTCGTTCGTTCGGTCGTTCGTTCGTTCGTTCGTTCGTTCGTTCGTTCGTTCGTTCGTTCGTTCGTTGTCTTATGACTTCATCGTCTTCTGTCTTCATCCTCTTCTGTCTTTGTCATATTCTTTCTTCGTCCTCTTCTTTCTCTGTTGCCTTCTTTATTCATCATATTATTTTGTTACAGTTTTCTTTCTTCGCCGTCGTCTTCTTTGTTTTAATCTCTTTCTAACCTTTAATGACAGTGACTTTTTTTTTTAAAGTACTCTCTTTCTAACATTCAATGATAGTGACTTATTTCAGTAATCTCATTCTTACATTCAGTGATTGCGACTTATTTAAGTAATCTCTTTCTTGCATTTAACGCCAGTGACATTTTTCAGTAAGCTCTTTCTTACATTTAATGACAGTGACTTATTTAAGTAATCTCTGTCTTACATTTAATGCCAGTGACTTTTTTCAGTAAGCCCTTTCTTACATTTAATGACAGTGACTTATTTAAGTAATCTCTTTCTTAAATTTGATGACAGTAACTTATTTAAGTAATCTCTTTCTTGCATTTAATGCCAGTGACTTTTTCAGTAAGCTCTTTCTTACATTTAATGACAGTGACTTATTTAAGTAATCTCTTTCTTACATTTAATGACAGTGACTTATTTAAGTAATCTCTTTCTTACATTTAATGACAGTGACTTATTTAAGTAATCTCTTTCTTACATTTAATGACAGTGACTTATTTAAGTAATCTCTTTCTTACATTCAATGATAGTGACTTATTTAAGTAATCTCTTTCTTACATTTAATACCAGTGACTTTTTAAAGTAATCTCTTTCTTACATTTAATGACAGTGACTTATTTAAGTAATCTCTTTCTTATATTCAATGACAGTGACTTATTTAAGTAATCTCTTTCTTACATTCAATGATAGTGACTTATTTAAGTAATCTCTTTCTTACATTCAATGATAGTGACTTATTTAAGTAATCTCTTTCTTACTTTCAATGACAGTGACTTTTTTCAGTAAGCTCTTTCTTACATTTAATGACAGTGACTTATTTAAGTAATCTCTTTCTTACATTCAATGATAGTGACTTTTTTCAGTAAGCTCTTTCTTACATTTAATGACAGTGACTTATTTAAGTAATCTCTTTCTTACATTTGATGACAGTAGCTTATTTCAGTAATCTCTTTCTTACATTTAATGACAGTGACTTATTTAAGTAATCTCTTTCTTACATTCAATGACAGTGACTTATTTAAGTAATCTCTTTCTTACATTTAATGACAGTGACTTATTTCAGTAAGCTCTTTCTTACATTTAATGACAGTGACTTATTTCAGTAATCTATTTCTTACATTTGATGACAGTAACTTATTTCAGTAATCTCTTTCTTACATTTAATGACAGTGACTTATTTCAGTAAGCTCTTTCTTACATTTAATGACAGTGACTTATTTCAGTAATCTATTTCTTACATTTGATGACAGTAACTTATTTCAGTAATCTCTTTCTTACATTTAATGACAGTGTCTTATTTCAGTAAGCTCTTTCTTACATTTAATGACAGTGACTTATTTCAGTAATCTCTTTCTTACATTCAATGACAGTGACTTATTTCAGTAATCTCTTCTTACATTTAATGACAGTGACTTATTTCAGTAATCTCTTTCTTACATTCAATGACAGTGACTTATTTCAGTAATCTATTTCTTACATTTGATGACAGTAACTTATTTCAGTAATCTCTTTCTTACATTTAATGACAGTGACTTATTTCAGTAAGCTCTTTCTTACATTTAATGACAGTGACTTATTTCAGTAATCTATTTCTTACATTTGATGACAGTAACTTATTTCAGTAATCTCTTTCTTACATTTAATGACAGTGTCTTATTTCAGTAAGCTCTTTCTTACATTTAATGACAGTGACTTATTTCAGTAATCTCTTTCTTACATTCAATGACAGTGACTTATTTCAGTAATCTCTTCTTACATTTAATGACAGTGACTTATTTCAGTAATCTCTTTCTTACATTCAATGACAGTGACTTATTTCAGTAATCTCTTCTTACATTTAATGACAGTGACTTATTTCAGTAATCTCTTTCTTACATTTAATGACAGTGTCTTATTTCAGTAAGCTCTTTCTTACATTCAATGACAGTGACTTATTTCAGTAATCTCTTTCTTATATTCAATGATCATGACTTATTTCAAAAGATAACTTTAATTGTGTGAAATACAGTTTTGCTGTGCTTTATCCCGAAGCACTTTGCTGCTACGGGTTTGTGATGTGATAAGGCCATTACATTGTATAGGCCTGAAAGCACGGAGAAATAGGTGGCTAACATGTTCTTACCTTAGCAGGCGACAAGTAACAGTGTATATGATATTATCGGCTGAGTTCCATATCAACTTCGTTAACTCCTGCTTGTCCGTGCATTACATCAACAACATTTTGTAAATAAAAAGGCGCTTAAAAGTCGACAGGGTCGACGTCATTGCACCGGGTTTTATCCCATATGGCTCAGTCTCTTTCCGCAGCGCGGAAAGCATCGCACAAAGCACGAACTCCGTAGCTCTAGCGACGACACACAGGAGTCTCCGAAAAATTTAACTCGTGAACCGAAGGACGCGGCCCGGAATCGAACCCACAACCTTCGGAGCCCGAGTTAAACGGCTTGACCACTTCGCCACGAAGACTCCCTGTAAATTTTGTAAATAAACCTGCTAATAATGAACTGCCAATGTCAATAATTTATGAAAACTTAAAGATATGCAAAATTCACCGCCAAGCATGGATAAATCTCACATCCTGTAACTGATTCATTGCGGAAGGATAATATATCGCCAAATGTGATTTGGACAGAAGGACGATATATCACCGTATTAGGATCACCGTGTTATTTGTTTTATTTTGTGATATCTTACACAATTTCAATGCTCAGTGAATGGAAATTTACATTGTAATACTTCTTCATGTGATTGTGCACCATGTTTGGTCCAACCCTACTTTTGGTTTGGGACTGAATCAATTAAGAAATAATAGACTAAAGCACCAGCGACACTACAACATGATACACTCATTGCAGTACCCACACCTTCTTCTGGAATACTAAGTTTTGTATAAAACTAGAACCAGTTAGCTTTTATCTTTCCAGAGGACGCATTTCTTGCCCCAATCGCGCGAGCTAGTTCCAATTACCCACAGGAGCCTGCAGCAAATAGATTGCCCAAGGAATTTCTGCAATCTATATATAACAGATGGCAGAATGGAAAGCTCATTTCCCTATTTCAGATTAACACGTGAAGAAGACGCTTGCTATAGGACGTTTTAATGTTATTTACTGCGCCAATGTCTATGATGTTTCTTTGGGCCTCGTCAAAATCTCACCGCAAATTTTAACTAGATATTTAAATTCTGCGCTAGTATTCCATTTATATCCGCCTGTTCATTAATACAGGCATGGCTTTAGAAATTTAGAATTCTGTAAACGTGAGATGTTTTCTCTAGGGAAATGCCCCCCCCCCCCCTTTTTTTTTCCCGTTCGCTCGCTTTGCACTTTCGAGTAGTCCATGCATATGTTACTACTTCTAGTGCACAGGCATGATCTTTGCGTGTGAATTAGTTTTCCTTGTTACCAGTGTCCCTGACCATCAGGCGAACCCACTCCGACTTTTGAGGTACTTGTAATCTACGTCCCCAAGTCAAACGAGAAGTCAACATTTTAGTCCAGCTGACCGGTGTAGGGGTTGAACCCGCTACCTCGTCATCAGCACACCGTATGTGTAATAAAGAATGCGCCTA
The DNA here is from genome assembly GCA_963921405.1 of Cepaea hortensis. Lineage (NCBI taxonomy): Eukaryota > Metazoa > Mollusca > Gastropoda > Stylommatophora > Helicidae > Cepaea > Cepaea hortensis. The sequence continues at coordinate 399,136,139 of OY992876.1, forward strand.
TATATTCGACCTTGCCGACCCCCATATGGCCTTAAGCCATGTATTCCAACAACAAAATAAGCGGTTTAAATGCAAGATAATGGACTTCATTAGACCGGGTTGTCACATGTGGCTCGGTCTCTATCCACAGAAATATCAGTTTGAGGCCACGAAGACAGTTCATCAATAATTAAGCATGTATTGTTTGGCGCGCATGGAAATAGAAGAAAGTAGAGACTAGAGGACACACTAGACAACATAGAAATTGAAAGCTATAATTACAGACCAGGATTCGAGCCTTTCACATCCAAATGATGACAGTGCCTCGTTGCAAGAACAAGTGTACTTGGACACAATAGCTGTGATTCCTACTTATGTGACTTGAGAAAATATAATTTATCAGCTTTTGTTCTAAACTATGAATTGAGTAACAGTTTTTGTTTGATCAACTGTCGTTCCTTTGTGGCTGGAGTAACAAGTCTGAACTGGAATTTATATGCATATGAGACTGAACCCGGTGCAATGAAGTCAATCTTCTCGCCTTTTCAATCATTTTGTAAACATCCCTGGCTACAGTCACATGAGCACACCCAAGAGAATTGCCCTACATTCACCAGACAGAGAACGGCAACCAGGCACCAGTGTATAACCCGCCAAGTCAAATTGTGCGGGACCCCAAGCGTCCTGTTCATGCCCCATGCCGGGGTTGACCGTAGCTACAGTTGGTTGCTTATAGAGGAGTAGCTACAGTGGCGAGCTGAGAAACAGGTCACGCTATTGCGTTAACACATCATCATTATCACCACCACCACCACCACCACCACCACCACCACCACCGTCATCGTCATCGTCATAGTCATCATCATCATCATCGTCATCATCATCATCATCATCATCATCATCATCATCATCATCATCATCATCATCATCATCATCATCATCATCATCATCATCATCATCAACTATCGTCTATCGTCGTCATCATCAATCATCGTCGACATCACCACCACCACCACCACCACCATCATCATCATCATCATCATCATCATCATCATCATCATCATCATCATCATCATCATCATCATCATCATCATCATCATCATCATCATCATCATCATCATCATCATCATCATCATCATCATCATCATCATCGTTAATTCATGCCAGACGTAGATGGCGAAACGTCTCTAACATTCCACCCATTGCTTGTCTCTCTTGTGAGGCTCTAACTCCATGTACGTCTGTGTAAGACAATGATATGTTGTTTTTGTTTTTGCCCTCGCTCGATTTGAACTCAAGCGTAGTCCGCATACGTGATAGTACTTCTAGTGCACTGGATTAAATTTTGAGAGTGGATTAACTTTCAATATTACCAATGTCCCTCGCCATCAGGCGAACCCACTCCGACTTCTGAGGTAGGCCTACTTGTAATTTACGTCCCAAAGTCAAGAACGAGAAGTCAACAATTTTAATCCTATTGACCGGTGTAGGGGGTTGAACCCGCCACCTCAGAATCAGCACACCGAAAGTTCAAAAGCTAGCGATCTTATCCATTCGGCCACGCTGACCTCCCAGTGGAAAGTAACGTGTATATTTAACAGGGTATAAACAGCAAGAGGATCCGCTTCATTTCACCGGGTTATGTCCCATATGGCTCGGTCTCTTTCCGTAGGGCGATCTGCCGAAAGCGTCACAAAAATCTAGAACTCCGTACCTCCAGCGACAACCCCCGAGGATTTTTCGAGAAAACTGCACTGGTGAACCGAACGACCTAGGCCGGAATCGAACCCACAACCTTCGGAGTTCTAGACAGTCAGAGTAACCACTTCGTCAAGGGAATCACTCATTTGATTTGTTAAGTAACCTTCCAGATGTGACATAATATGACCATTGGTCAATTTTTCAGTCCAGCTGGTTCTGGCCATTTCCTGACAACGCCACAGCTCAAATGCCTCTCTTTTTATTTTCATAATGATAATATATAGTCCATACTTCAGACTTTCAGCTCTCTGGAGGAATAAGGTTGGTTACTAGACACAATACCCATGGTATCTGGAGACGTGGTATGTGGAGACGTGGTATGTGGAGATATGATACATGGAGACTTGGTATGTAGAGACGTGGTATGTAGAGACGTGGTATGTAGAGACGTGGTATGTGGAGACTGATATGTGGAGACTGGTATGTGGAGACTGGTATGTGGAGATATGGAGATACGATATGTGGTGACGTGGTATGTGAAGATACGGTATGTGGAGACGTGATATGTGGAGATGTAGAGATACGATATATGGAGACGTGGAATGTTGAGACGTGGTATGTGGAGACATTGAATGTGGAGACGTGGTATGTGGAAACGTGGTATGTGGAGACGTGGTATGTGGAAACGTGGTATGTGGAGACGTGGTATGTGGAAACGTGGTATGTGGAGACGTGGTATGTGGAAACATGGTATGTGGAAACGTGGTATGTGGAGACGTGGCATGTGGAAACGTGGTATGTGGAGACGTATTATGTGGAGATATGTGGAAACATGGTATGTGGAGACGTGGTATGTGGAAACGTGGTATGTGGAGACGTGGTATGTGGAGACGTAGTATGTGGAGATACAATATGTGGAGACGTGGTATGTGGAGATGTGGTATGTGGATACGTGGTATGTGGATACGTGGTATGTGGAGACGTGGAATGTGGAGGCGTTGTATGTGGAGACGTGGTACGTTGAGATATGGTATGTGGAGACGTGGTATGTGGAGACGTGGTATGTGGAGACGTGGTATGTGGAGACGTGGTATGTGGAGACGTGGTATGTGGAGACGTGGTATGTGGATACATGGTATGTGGAGATACAATATGTGGAGACGTGGTATGTGGAAACGTGGTATGTGGAGACGTGGTATGTGGAGATACAATATGTGGAGACGTGGTATGTGGAGACGTGGTATGTGGAGATACAATATGTGGAGACGTGGTATGTGGAGACGTGGTACTTGGAGACGTGGAATGTGGAGACGTGGTACGTGGAGACGTGGTACGTGGAGACGTGGTATGTGGAGACGTGGTACGTGGAGACGTGGTATGTGGAGACGTGGTATGTGGAGATACAATATGTGGAGACGTGGTATGTGGAGACGTGGTACGTGGAGACGTGGTATGTGGAGATACAATATGTGGAGACGTGGTATGTGGAGACGTGGAATGTGGAGGCGTTGTATGTGGAGACGTGGTACGTTGAGATATGGTTTGTGGAGACGTGGTATGTGGAGACTGGTATGTGGAGATACGATATGTGGAGACGTATGTGGAGACGTGGTATGTGGAGACTGGTATGTGGAGACGGGTATGTGGAGACTGGTATGTGGAGACTGGTATGTGGAGACTGGTATGTGGGGATACGATATGTGGAGACGTAGTATAAAGAGACGTGGTATGAAGAGACGTGGTATGTGGAAACGTGGAATGTGGAGATGTGGTATGTGGAGATGTGGAGATACGATATTTGGAGATGTGGTATGTGGAGATGTGGAGATACGATATGTGGAGATGTGGTATGTGGAGATGTGGAGACTGGTATGTGGAGATGTGGCATGTGGAGATGTGGTATGTGGAGATGTGGAGATACGATATGTTGAGACGCGGTATGTGAAGATGTGGTATGTGGAGATGTGGAGATACGATATGTTGAGACGTGGTATGTGGAGACGTGGTATGTGGAGATGTGGAGACTGGTATGTGAAGATGTGGTATGTGGAGATGTGGAGTCTGGTATGTGGAAATGTGGAGATACGATATGTGGAGATGTGGCATATGGAGATGATGAGACTGGTATGTGGAGATATGGTATGTGAAGATGTGGAGATACGATATGTGGAGATGTGGTATGTGGAGATGTGGAGATACGATATCTGGAGACGCTGTATGTGGAAATGTGGAGATACGTTATGTGGAGACGTGGTATGTGGAGTTACGATATGTGGAGATGTGGTATGTGGAGATGTGGAGATACGATTTGTGGAAATGTGGTATGTGGAGATGTGGAGATAAGATATGTGGAGACGTGGTATGTGGAGATGTTAAGATACGATATGTGGAGACGTGGTATGTGGAGATGTGCAGATACGATATGTGGAGACATGGTATGAAGAGACGTGGTATGTAGAGATGTGGTATGTGGAGAAATGGTATGTGAAGAAATGCAATGTGGAGAAATGGTATGTGGAGAAATGGTATGTGGAGACGTGGAATATTGAGACGTGGTATGTGGAGACGTGGTATGTGGAGACGTGGTTTGTGGAAACGTGGTATGTGGAGATACAATATGTGGAGACGTGGTATGTGGAGACGTGTTATGTGGAAACGTGGTATGTGGAGACGTGGTATGTGGAAACGTGGTATGTGGAGATACAATATGTGGAGACGTGGTATGTGGAGACGTGGCGATACGATATGTGGAGGCGTGGTATGAAGAGACATGGTATGTGGAAACGTGGAATGTGGAGACGTGGTATGTGGAGACGTGTTATGTGGAGACGTGGTATGTGGAGACGTGGTATGTGGAGACGTGGTATGTGGAGACGTGGTATGTGGAGATGTGGAGACGAGACGTGGTATGTGGAGATGTGGAGACATGGTATGTGGAGACGTGGAATGTTGAGATATGATATGTGGAGACGTGGTATGTGGAGACGAGACGTGGTATGTGGAGACGAGACGTGGTATGTGGAGACGAGACGTGGTATGTGGAGACGAGACGTGGTATGTGGAGACGTGGCATGTGGAGACGTTGTATGTAGAGACGTTGTATGTGGAGACGTGGTATGTGGAGGCATGGTATGTGGAGATGAGACGTGGTATGTGGAGACGAGACGTGGTATGTGGAGACGAGACGTGATATGTGCAGACATGGTATGTTTAGACGTGGTATGTGGAGACGTGGAATGTGGAGGCATGGTATGTGGAGAAGAGACGTAGTATGTGGAGACGAGACGTGGTATGTGGAGACGAGACGTGGTATGCGGAGACGAGACGTGGTATGTGGAGACGAGACGTGATATGTGCAGACATGGTATGTTTAGACGTGGTATGTGGAGACGTGGAATGTGGAGGCATGGTATGTGGAGAAGAGACGTAGTATGTGGAGACGAGACGTGGTATGTGGAGACGAGACGTGATATGTGCAGACGAGACGTGGTAAGTGGAGACGAGACGTGGTATGTGGAGACATGGTATGTGGGGTAATGGTATGTGGAGGCATGATATGTGGAGATGAGACGTGGTATATGGAGATGAGACGTGGTATGTGCAGACATGGTATGTTTAGACGTGGTATGTGGAGACGTGGAATGTGGAGGCATGGTATGTGGAGAAGAGACTTAGTATGTGGAGACGAGACGTGGTATGTGGAGACGAGACGTGATATGTGCAGACGAGACGTGGTATGTGGAGACATGGTATGTGGGGGAATGGTATGTGGAGGCATGATATGTGGAGATGAGACGTGGTATGTGGAGACGAGAAGTGGTATGTGGAGATGAGACATGGCATGTGGAGACATGGTATGTTGAGACATGGTATGTGGAGACGAGACATGGTATGTGGAGACATGATATGTGGAGACGAGACGTGGTATGTTTAGACGTGGTATGTGAAGACGTGGTATGTGGAGACATGATATGTGCAGACATAATATGTGGAGACATCGAATATGGAGACATAATACGGGGAGACATCGCATGTGGATACATCGTTATGTGGAAGCATGGTATGTTACGATAGTATAGGGAGACATGGTATGTAGAGATGAGCTTCTGGGTGCATCGGTTGATCCTGCGTTCATAGATTATCCAGACTTGCAGCTTCTCCAGAAGGATAACTCACGCGTGCACACCGCATACATTACGCAACAATATCTACAGCAGCTGAACATTGTGGCCATTGATTGGCCTGCCCTAACACCAGACATGTGCAGTATAGAACATCTGTGGGCCGAGCTTGGACGCAGAATCTATAGGCAAGGTTCTCCAGTTAATCTGCAACAGCTCGAAGCTGCTCGTACACGTGAATGGGACTTGATTCCCTGGAATTTCCTTCAGAGACTTTCGCGTTCCATGCGGGGTCGCTGCCAAGATTGTTTGCAAGCACACGGTGGACATACAAGATACTGAGGTTAAAGTGAATGAATTGTTTTATTGGTTGCATTTTTGGTGTACTACCTTGTCTGAAGAGAACGCAAAGAATCAAATGTACAAATTAATGACCAGCATGGATTCATAGGAAAATGAATACAGATTCCAAATATGTAAACTTGTAAACACTTATAATTACATTTCACACTCTGTTCCTGGCTTATACAGGTGATGCGTTTTTAACGTACTTCAGTATATGTTATATGCAATGTTATATGTTAGGTTTTATGTTATGTTATATGTAATATTATATGTTATGTTATATATGATATGTTATATGTTATATTATATGATATGTTACATGTTATGTTATGTGTTATGTTACATGTTAATAGCATGTTATATGTTATGGCACGTGTTATGCATGTTATGTTATAGTTGTTATAGTTATGCTGTATATTATGTTATATGTTATGTTATAGTTATGTTATATATTATGTTATAGTTATGTTATAATTATACATTATATGTCATGGTTTATGTTATATGTTATGTTTTTATATGTTATATGTTATGGTTTAGACATGTTATGTGTTATGCCATATGTTATGTTACGGATTATGTTATGTCGTATGTTATGTGTAATGTTATATTATATATTTTCTTTGTTACGATATATGTTATGCTGTATGTTATGGTATATATTATTCTCTGCTTTATATACTTATATTTTTGCAGCTGTAGTGATCGAGACTATGGCAAAGGGGTAACGAACGCAGTTCGTAATCCCGCATACCGCGTTCGAAACACAACTGCGGGTGATTTAGCAGCTGACCGCCATGCGTTGGTTTTTATAAAATGGTATGCGTGCCGGTCCTTCAGAAAGCAATGGCAAACTACTGAACGTAAACGTGCCTATAAATCTCAAACATCCAAAAATGCTGGGGTTGACTTGACGTCTTGTAAAGGATATGCTACTAACTAGCTGTTGCCGTTACTTATTGTCTTCTGGGCGTTTGTTTTCATATTGTATATTCTTGCTGTTTTATTGAAGTTGACTAATTTCTGGACATGAAAAAAAATATACTGGAGCGAATATTCTTTCTTCTGTTACCACTTGGTAATCTCATCTCATTTTATCTTGTTTCTCTTGTACCTTGCAGTGTCGAGGTGACGCATAAACAGCGGGAGAGTGCCCGTTTATGCGCTTCATATATCGAGATTCCCATGGACTGTGCTATTCCCTCTGCCCATCTTTTACATGGTCGGCATCTTCTTTGCTTCCATGTATATAATTCTTAGTTTTTCTACGAGCAGTATGAAAATCCCCCGCCGGCTTGCTAGGCCAGTCGTAGGTTTAGGACAAAAAATCTGACCAAGGCGAGTCCGTCCCCACCTGGCAATCGGCAGATGATATTGTACTATTTCCTTCTCTTGGATTCTCAGTAGCTGGCACACTTGTCTGTCTTGTAGCTGCTGCTACTTCATGTTTGTAACAATGTCTCCAGTAGCTACTGCTGTTCTTTTGTCATTGTTCTAACATATCCAGTAGCTACTGCTGTTCTTTTGTCATTGTTCTAACATATCCAGTAGTTAATGCTGATATGTTGTCATTGTTGTAACATTGCCTCCAGTTGCTACTGCTGTTTCTATTATCATTGTAACATTAAAACATCTTAAATCAATAACATGGCCCGAGACACAGACATTCAATCGGGCATGTGTCCTTAGTGACTCAATGAGTATGCTCAGAAAGATAGAGAGATGGGGCGGGTCCGAAGAGAGTGGTTGCCGTCTCTAGATGGTCTCGGTTGGCAAAGGTTAGTTTCATTTTTGTGCCAGGGCATGCGGGTGTATGAGGAAATGAGCAGGCTGACAGACTTGCAGGTAGGGCTACTGTGGAAGGCGGACGAGCCATGGACCAGGCAGACATTCTGAATGCTCTACGAGAAATAAATCGTTTACGAGAACTAAACGATGACTGTGAGTCTACAGCCATGGTCAGGCTGCGAGAACAGCAAGTTAAAAGAGATGTGGCCAAACAAGAACACTACGCATGAAGCCAAAGAAGATTAATAAACCAACACAGAACTGGTGTCGTGAGCCGATACACGCTGCGAGATTTGCTGAGGAGGGGATCTGAGCACTTATGGAATGAATGGTTCGATGTGCAATGAAGATGATCTGTCGACTAGTTAGTTAGTTATTAACTAACTAACTAACCAACCAACCAACCCACCCACCCACCCACCCACCCACCTACCCACCCAACTGTAACATTGACTCAAGTAACCACTGCTGCTTCTATTATCCTGTCTATAACATTATATCAAGTAACCACTGCTGCTTCTATTATCCTGTTTGTAAAATTATCTCAAGTAACCACTGCTGCTTCTATTATCCTGTTTGTAAAATTATCTCAAGTAGCCACTGCTGCTGGGGGATGCGTGGTCTCGAGGTATGGTGTCCGCCTTGAGTGCTGAAGGTCTCGGGTTCATGCCCCGGCGATGCCGGGATTTTTTCTCGTGGACTTCTAGTAATAAATTTCCCCTGGTCTATGGGTAGTGAGATCGGACACCCGTGTGTATTGTTGCGCACGTAAAAAATCCCTTGGCAGTTTGAAATCGAAAAAGAGTAGCCTAACGGCGCTTCCCGGGCAAAATTTCGAGTTAAAAATCTACCCAAAGTATTTCAGGATCCTCGCCGGTGCTACGGAGTTCGTGCTCTTAGCTGAGTTTCTCCTGATTCAGGTTTGAGTTAGGAGGAGAACGGAGCACTTATGGGTTGCACCCGTGTGCCGTGATTGTGATCCGTCGACTAAACTAAAACTAAACTAACCACTGCTGCTTCTGTTATCCTGTTTGTATCATTATCTCAAGTAACCACTGCTGATTCTATTATCCTGTCTATAACATTATATCAAGTAACCACTGCTGATTCTATTATCCTGTCTATAACATTATATCAAGTAACCACTGCTGATTCTATTATCCTGTCTATAACATTATATCAAGTAACCACTGCTGCTTCTATTATCCTGTTTGCAAAATTATCTCAAGTAACCACTGCTGCTTCTATTATCCTGTTTGTAAAATTATCTCAAGTAACCACTGCTGCTTCTATTATCCTGTCTGAAACAGTATCTCAAGTAACCACTGCTGCTTCTATTATCCTGTCTGAAACAGTATCTCAAGTAACCACTGCTGCTTCTGTTATCCTGTTTGTAACATTATCTCAAGTAACCACTGCTGATTCTATTATCCTGTTTGTATCATTATCTCAAGTAACCACTGCTGATTCTATTATCCTGTCTATAACATTATATCAAGTAACCACTGCTGATTCTATTATCCTGTTTGTATCATTATCTCAAGTAACCACTGCTGATTCTATTATCCTGTCTATAACATTATATCAAGTAACCACTGCTGCTTCTATTATCCTGTCTGAAACAGTATCTCAAGTAACCACTGCTGCTTCTATTATCCTGTCTGAAACAGTATCTCAAGTAACCACTGCTGCTTCTGTTATCCTGTTTGTATCATTATCTCAAGTAACCACTGCTGATTCTATTATCCTGTTTGTATAATTATCTCAAGTAACCACTGCTGCTTCTGTTATCCTGTTTGTATCATTATCTCAAGTAACCACTGCTGATTCTATTATCCTGTTTGTATCATTATCTCAAGTAACCACTGCTGATTCTATTATCCTGTTTGTATCATTATCTCAAGTAACCACTGCTGATTCTATTATCCTGTTTGTATCATTATCTCAAGTAACCACTGCTGCTTCTATTATCCTGTCTGAAACAGTATCTCAAGTAACCACTGCTGCTTCTGTTATCCTGTTTGTAACATTATCTCAAGTAACCACTGCTGATTCTATTATCCTGTTTGTATCATTATCTCAAGAAACTACTGCTGCTTCTATTATCCTGCATGCATCACTATACTGGACCTTCATTCGCGGATGAATGTCTATAGGTATCACCCGTTGACTGAACCCCCCCCCCCCCCCCCCCGCCCCCCCCCCAAAAAAAAAAAACGGACAATAGAACGCTGCTCCTATTTGGTGCATGTCTGAATTTTTTTTAAACTGTTCACTTGACGTCACCGTATTCGTCAGCACCTTGATGTCACGTGCTTAACACTCTTGACATCCTTAAGAACAAAACTGACAGATTACAAGACAATGGAATAATTATTGTAATGTTTACTACAATATGCTACATTTTATATATGTTAGTCAGTCCTAACAACTGTACTTTTTCATTGACCTGTGTCCTATGCGACTTTATATCCCCAAGAGTGCACAAGACTCCTGTACTTTCTCACTGGCCTGTGTCCCATGCGACATTATGTCCCTAAGGTGTGAATAAGGCTCCTATACTTTCTCACTGACCTGTGTCCCATGCGACATTATGTCCCCAAGGTGTGCACAATGCTCCTGTATTTTCTCACTGACCTGTGTCCCATGCGACATTATATGCCTAAAGTGTGCACAATTCTCCTGTACTTTCTCACTGACCTGTGTCCCATGCGACATTATATGCCTAAAGTGTGCACAATTCTCCTGTACTTTCTCACTGACCTGTGTCCCATGCGACTTTATATCTCTAAGGTGTGCACAAGGCTCCTGTACTTTCTCACTGACCTGTGTCCCATGCGACATTATGTCCCTAAGGTGTGCATAAGGCTCCTATACTTTCTCACTGACCTGTGTCCCATGCGACATTATGTCCCCAAGGTGTGCACAATGCTCCTGTATTTTCTCACTGACCTGAGTCCCATGCGACATTATATGCCTAAAGTGTGCACAAGGCTCCTGTACTTTCTCAATGACCTGTGTCCCATGCGACTTTATATCTCTAAGGTGTGCACAAGGCTCCTGTACTTTCTCACTGACCTGTGTCCCATGCGACTTTATGTCCCTAAGCAGTTTCCTGCTATGCGTCTATAGATTAGTTTAGTCATGGATCAACATCACGGCACACGGGTTTAATCCATAAGTGCTCCGTTCTACTCAAAACTCAGACTGAGTCCGGAGAATCTCAGCTCACCGCACGAACTCCGTACCACCGGCGAGGATCCTGAAATACTTTGGGTAGATTTTTTAACTTGAAATTTTGCCCGGGCAGCGCCATTAGGCTACTCTTTCCAACTGCCAAGGGATTTTTTAAATGCGCAACAATACGTCCGATCTCACTACCCTGAGATCAGGGGCATTGTTGTTACTAGAAGTCCACGTGAAAAAATCCCGGCCCTCATCGGGCTTGAACCCGGGACCTCCAGCACTCGCGGCGGATACCATACCTCGCAAGTCGAGTCCAGACGACGTATCCGCGGCCGACCGTGCTCATGGAGTTACCACCGCAGTTCGCCATCACCTTCGCTGGGGCGTCCGCCACAATCGGCCTTGAGGCGTGTGAAAGATCCCCTTAACTACTCACTAAATAATGGAGCGGATAGTGCAATTAGGGACAAGAAATCTGACAGTAAAGCTGAAAAGGAAAATAGCGTGGCTGTAGAATGGGGATTTCCGGGTGAAGCAGCCGTGAGATTAGGAGGGACCGGGTATCGATCGGGACCTCTCCTGGAGTTAATCTTTCGTTTGGATAGATCGGCTTATCTGAAAGGTCAAAGTCGCAGGCTGTTTATAGCCATGGTTGTGGTTATTTGTGGAAACTGTGGAGTTGTCATCATCATCATCTTTATTATAAACATCGTCTTTTTCTTCTTCTGCTGCTTCTCATCCTCATCCGTCTTCTCTTGTGTGGAGTTGTTGTTGTCGTTATCATCATCATCATCATCATCATCATCATCATCATCATCATCATCATCATCATCATCATCACCGTCTTCTCCTTCTGCTGCTGCTTCTCCTCCTCATCATTCTCATCTTCATTACCCTCCTCATCCTTCTCCTCTTTCTTCTCCTCCTCATCTTTCTTCTACGTCTCCATCTCCTCCTCCTCATCATCATCATAATCATCATCATCATTCTCCTCCTCTTTCTCCTCCTCATCCTTCTCCTCCCTCTCCATCTCCTCCTGATCCTCTTTCTTCTTCTCCTCCTGCTGCTTCTTCTAGTCTCCATTCTCTTACGTCTCCATATCCTCCTTCTTCTCTTCCTCCTAATCCTCCTCCTTCTACTGCTGTTTATGTTGTTGCTGTTGCTGCTGTTGCTGCTTCTCTTACTCCTCCTTCTTCTCTTTCTCGCCTATTCTACTTCTTCTTTCATTCTTTCATGTTTATACCGACAGACGAGATCTCGTGAAGTAGTCAACAGTTTGTTTTTGAGTCCCTCTTGTGTTCCATACAGTTTTGAATGTAGTGCCGCTTCACTACACCAGTATTTCCTTCTTAGTTTTGTGTGTGTTTTGGTTCGCATATCCTTTACAGGACATCGCTGTCAACATCAGCATGTTTCAGCTGATTGTTGATTTCGTGGCAAGATTACACTTCTTCTTCTTCTTTCGTTCGCCTGAAATATGTTTATAACTGCAATGTTGTCTCTTGTATGAATCTAACAGTCTTTTTTAATTCATTCAGCGGTCCATAGAGTTTATCTTCCACTGTTGTCTCTCTAGGCCAGAAGGTTCGCCTGGATATGTTGTAGTTTGGGCAATCCTGGAGTATGTGCTCTGCTGTCTGCGATGCCAAACCACATGTGCACATGGCTGAGTCACCAATCTTGAATTTTGTATACATGTGGTTGCGTAATCTATTGTGTCCTGTTCTGAGGCGCAGAAGAATGACCTGTTCTGGTCTGTCCATAACGTTGTAGTCGTCTTGAGTAAGGTTTGGTGGCCTTCTGACTGATTTGATCATTCTTTTCTTTTGGTGGTATGTAATAGGCACATCTGGTTGTTCTTCTTGTGCTCCTTCCTTAGCCAATCGATCAGCTCTGTCGTTTCTGGGGATTCCACAGTGGGATGGTATCCACTGTATGGTGATCTTACGCTGACTGCTAAGTTCAGAAAGTAGTGTCCTCAGAACTGGCAATTTCCCAGACAGGAGCGCCTCTATTACGGATTTTGCATCTGTCAATATCACCACAGGTTGTGTACAATGGCTGGTATTTTGTAATTTCTCTGTGGCTATCTTGATTGCCTCAATTTCAGCATCATAATTATGGCAGTACTTTCCTGTTGGAATTCTGGCCGTGTCTCTAGTATTATTTGGGTATTCTATATACACTCCCGCTCCTCCATTTCGAACAGCATTTTGTGCTGACCCATCTGTGTAGACTCGGATCCAGAAGTCCTGTGGTTATTAGTCATAAAGGAAGCTGAGAGTGGCTGTTCTGCACTGTACACTGTTCTGTTCTTCCTTGTCAAATATCCCTCTCACTTTTGACTGGATTTGTAGCGATATTCTATGTTCATCTTTCCACGGGGTTCGCTCTGGAATAGTTGTCAGGGGGATATCAACTGTGGGAAGATCGATGGTTTCTCTGCAGAGTTGTTTGGCCTGGTGGATGAAACTACTTCTTTTCAACCGCCCCATAGCTAAGTTTTCAAATCTGTTCTTCATCGGGTGGCCTGGCAAGCTGAGAAACTTTTCTGCTTGTATTAGTGTTTTTGTATCTTACACTCAGTAGTTTGCCATTGCCCCTTCTTAGTTAGTACTTGGGAAAAGAGCAAGGGAGATAATGGAGTTCGTATTCTGCTGTTTGTTAACACTGACGGCACAAGCATGGTGGTGAGTCACTCCGACCAAACCAAGCATGTGCGTATTCTAGTTCAGTCTGTTGTACCCTGATTATTATTATTATTATTATTATTATTATTATTATTATTATTATTATTATTATTATTATTATTATTATAATAATAATATTATTATTATTATTATTATTATTATTATTATTATTATTATTATTATTATTATTATTACAGTGGTACCTCGGGTTACGAACTTAATTCGTTCCAGAACTCGATTAGTAACCCGCAACGTTCGTAACCCGAAACATTGAAATCAAAGAAATAAAGACAATCCGTTTCAAGATGAAAGTATCGTTATTTTTTATTTACATCCTGTTGGTTAGTTGGAAAAAAAATAACGCAACGAATACGTGTACTTCATGTATTAAATAAAGAGAAAGAAAACAACCAAATGAATTAAATGTAAAATAAAAAGAGATTTAGTCTATCTTTATTACCAAGAAAACGATCAAGGGAAATTTGTCACTTTCTTTGTTATTCTGAATCATTAGTTTCAGGAGTATTTTGTCGCTGTTTCTTGGCAGTCTACTGGGAATCTTTCTGCACCAAGAAACTATCAAGGGAAATTCGTCGCTTCCATTGCTGGAGAATCTGTCTGAAGTAGCCTATCGTGTTATCATTCATCAAGTTTACTGCCCTGTTAGCAACAAGTTTGTTTGGATGATGACGTACACTCACTTGCTGCACATTTCTTTAATCCTGGCAGTTGAAACAGTCTCTGACTCCTCATCATCGGAGGACTGCTCCTCATTTAATGTCTTTAGCTGTTCATTCTGAAGATCCACAAGCTCATCTGTAGTACTATTTGTACTGTACGCGATTGTTTGTCTCCAACGTTACACCTTGCTCTCTCTCTCTCTCTCTCTCTCTCTCTCTCTCTCTCTCTCTCTCTCTCTCTCTCTCTGGTGTGTGTGTGGGAATGCGTTTATGGGTGGGGTGTTGTGTGGGATGGGGGAGGTGTGGGATGTGCGGGTGGATGAAGGATGTATGTGAGGATGGGGGATGTGTGTTTGGCTGGGTGGTTGGGGTGTGTGTGGGTGGGAGGGTAGATGAGAGATGCATGTGATGATGGGTGGGTGGGTGATGTGTGGGTGTGAGTGGTTGATGGATGAGTACGTAAGTGGGTGGATGTGTGTGAGAGATGAGTGTATGGATGGGGGATGTGTGTGTGGGTGGGAAGGCGGATGTGTGTGGGTGGGGTAAATGTGGGTGGTGGGGTGTGTGTGGGTGGTTGGTGTGTGTTTTTGCATGAGGAATGTGTTGATGGGTGAGGATTTGTGTATGGGTGGGGAGATATGTGTGTGTGTGTGTGTGTGTGTGTGTGTGTGTGTGTGTGTGTGTGTATGGGTGGTGAGATGTGTAGTTAAGGGATGTGTGATTGGGGATTGGAGATCGGGGTGGGGGGATGGTTGGCGAGAGGGTAGGTGGAGGATTGTGGGAGGGTGAGTGTTTGTAGGTTGGGGGTGGGAGGGGATGTGTGTGTTTGTGGGTGCGGGATGTGTGGGTGGGGGAGATTGTGTGGGTGGGTGATATGTGTGTAAGTGGGGGATGCGTGGGTGGGTGCGGGTTTTGTGTGTGGGTAAGTGCAGGATATGTGAGTTGACGGGAATATGTGTGTGTGGGTGTTGGATATGTGGTTGGGGGATGTGTGCTTGGATGAGTGGTTGGGGGTGTGTGAGTGGGTGGTGGAGGATTTTGGGTGGGTGAGTGTTGGTAGGTTATGGGATGGGTGGAGGATGTGTGCGTGTGGGTGGGGAGATGTGTGAAGGTGGGGGATGTGTGGGTGGATATGGATAGATAGTTGCATGCATGTGTGCCTGGGTTTGTGTGTGGGTGGGTCAGGGATGTGTGGTGGGTGGGAAATATGTGTGTGGATGGGGAGATGGTGTATGTGGGGGTGTGTGTTGGATGTGTGGGTTGGGGGATGTGTGGATGGATGGGGTCATATATGTGCCTGTGGGTATGTGTGTGGTTGGGTGGTGGATGTGTGTGTGGGAGACACGCAGATGTATATGGGATGGGTGAGTGGGTGGGGGATTTGTCTCATAACATGGTAACATGCATTGTTTATGCTTACAACATTCATTTGACAATGTTTATTTTCCTATGTGAATGCACTATGCACTGATGAACGAAAGATAAGTGATTGCAAGGGCCGAATGTAAGACGGGCCTGCGTGCCCAATTTGTTACCCTTCGAAAATAAAGTTCGTTCGTTCGTTCGTTCGTTCTCTCTCTCTCTCTCTCTCTCTCTCTCTCTCTCTCTCTCTCTCTCTCTCTCTCTCTCTCTCTCTCTCTCTCTCGCCTTCGTTCGTAACTCGAGGCACTCTTCGTTACCCGAGACATGCAATGTTCGAAGTTGTTGTTCGTAACCTGAATTGTTCGTGACCTGAGGCGTTGGTAACCCGAGGAACCACTTATTATTATGAATATCACTACTACTACTACTACTACTACTACTACTACTACTACTACTACTACTACTGCTGCTGCTGCTGCTGCTGCTGCTGCTGCTGCTGCTGCTGCTGCTGCTGCTGCTGCTGCTGCTGCTGCTGCTGCTGCTGCTGTTGCTGCTGCTGCTGCTGCTGCTGCTGCTGCAACTACTATTATTATTACTTCTACTGCTACAAAAAGAATAATTACTACTACGACAGCAATAACAACAACAGCAACAACAACACCTACAACAACAACAACAACAACAACAACAACAACAACTACTACTACTACTACTACTACTACTACTACTACTACTACTACTACTACTACTACTACTACTACTACTACTACTACTACTACTACTACTACTACTACTACTACTACTACTGCTACTGCTACTGCTATTACTATTACTATTACTATTACTATTACTGCTGCTGCTGCTGCAGCTGCAGCAGGAGATACTGCTGCTACTGGTACTACTCCTAAGTAGTGCTGTATGTAAAGAAGTACCTGTTTTTGTGGCTGGATTTTGTGGCTGCGGATCTCTGTGTGTCTGTGGGTGATAGGCGGGTCGCTTAGTATTAATATGTCGGCGAGTAGCGATTAGAGGATGGAGTAGACAACATAAAATTTGAAAGATATAGTTACCGAGCGGGATTTGCACAACTCAGATCACAAACTGCCTTGAGAAATCTTATCTGCTCTATCTCTACCCCCTCCCCCCCCCCCTTCCCGGTACCAGACCACCACATGAATACGCTATCAACAAGTAAAGTCTCCGGTGGACTGGTATTGATTAATGACTGGGGAAGGTAGTAACATGGGTGATAGTAACAGTAGTTGAACCTCTATACTGTTGATGTTTACTTGTGCTGGTTTTATTTTTCCCGGTTTTATTCAAACTTCTCAATGTTTTCATGACGTTGTCCTCTTTCTTGACGTTCTGGTGATTGCGGCATGTGGTTGCCGTGGTTGCGTGGTGGTTATGACATGGGTCTGAACAGGGAATTCATAAGTAAAAATGTAAATATGGCGAGTATATGGTCTGCAGAGAGCTTTAGTGGCTTTTTCACTATCATCATACGAGTTACAAATGAACACCTTAAAAGTTAAAGATGGCCCGTATTATTGATTGTAGTGAGTATGGCTTAGTGAAATTCGATGTTAAGGGGTGGATAGGGGTTATTAGTAATGTAGAGTGTCGTAACGGTGAAAACACTATCATCAACCGGGTTACAAATGAAAACCTTAAAAAAGTATAGATGGCAGGTATTATTGATTGTAGTGAGTATGGCTTAGTGAAATTAGTTGGTACGGGGTGGGTAGCGTTTATTAGTGATCTGTAGAGAGCCGTAGTGGCTTATTCACTATCATCATTGGATTACAAATGAAAACCTTAAAAAAGTAAAGAGGGCCGGTAGTACTGGTTGTAGTGGGTATGGCTTAGTGAAATTGGGTGTTAAGGGATTGATAGTGGTTATTAGTGATCTGTAGAGGGTCGTAGCTGTTTAAACACTATCATTTTACTGGTTACAAATGAAAATCTTGTAAAATTAAAACAGATTTGGTGGCTGCGATATGTAACGGTGGCTTCTGTGGCATTATCTATGTGGATGTATGCACATGCGTGACGTTGGTTGTGTGGGCGCATGAGAGGCGTTGTCTACTTGCGGTTGGTAGCGGTGGTTGGTGGCTGTGTGAGAAAAAAGCGAGGCGTTGTCTATAAACGCCACGTTAGCCCGGTGGTACCGCGTGCAAAAGTCATCTCAGGACATTTTTTATGCAGGGCGTTGCCTACAAAACGCCACATCAGCACTGTGGTGTCGTGTGACGATGTAGACAGTGTATACATAGAAAGCGTCGTGTGTGAGCTGTTACTCTGTGCCAGCCATCGTGTTACAACAAATATTTCACCTTTGTTCATGTGCTGACTTGGCTACCTGACAACGGCCTGGCCATCAGTGTGCACGTGCTGACTTGGTGACCTGAAAACCTTCGTCAGAGAGTTATTTAAAAAAACAGGCTTGTGTGACAAACAATATCACTGGATTGTTATTAAACAGTGCTAATATAACAGTGCACGCTTATCGTTGTTCGTGCAGAACAACTTCAATCGGCGATAACAAACCATTCACAACTGTTCTTCGACATTTTGTCACAGGTGATGTCGGTATCTGAGCTGTGATAAAACAGTGAAACATATATTGCTTTATTGAGACCAGTGCTAACACCACCGTCTCAGCTTTGTGGGATATTCATTCAATCCTAGCCAAAAAATTATTGCTTGTGCTTACACCAGAACTTTTGCGCTTTTAAAGGTGAAATTGTGGAATGTTCGTCAGTGCTTGGTTCAAAGTTTTGTAAAACTTGACAGTACATAATCGAGAACATACAGTTTTGAATTATTCAGACATTGTGGTAATAACAGCCTCATTAGCAGCACATACCACTACTTTTTATTCTGTCAATATGGCCAGTACTATCATATCTGTGTTCGTGTGTCCTACTTGTGACAAATCCAACACTTCATCTAAACATCTCACGGCCATATCAGGACCATTCACAGTAATAAGGATCAAGTACACTTATGTCATATCTGTGGACAGCTTTACAAAAGGAAAGACATTCCACAACGACACTTACGAACACATCACCAGACACTTATGGATACATCTACACGAGCATCAAATGCGACAATTGCATCTACAATATCAACGGCGACGACACCACCAACATCATCACGTCAGAGGAAAGTGCCACAAGTATATTTCTGACATCCCCGTAGTGTAATGTCTACTAAAGTAGCAGACCACCACCAGTGTACCACTTGCAGGAAAAAGTTCACTTCGTATCACACCCCCACTCGCCATATTCTGACCAGTCATGATATGAAAGATCAAACATATGCCTATCAGTTACCCAGGCACACATGCATTCAACCACCCATCCATACCCACCCACACATCCCCCACCTTCACACATCTCCCCACCCACACGCACACATCCTCCACCCATCCCATAACCTACCAATACTCACCCACCCAATATCTTTCACCACCCACCCACACACCCCCAACCACTGATCCAAGCACACATCCCCCAACCACATATACAACACCCACACACACATATTCCCGCCAACTCACATATCCTGCACTTACCGACACACAAAACCCGCACCCACCCACACATCCCCCACTTACACACATATCACCCACCCACACAATCTCCCCCACCCACACATCCCGCACCCACAAACACACACATCCCCTCCCACCCCCAACCTACACACACTCACCCTCCCACACATCCTCCACCCACCCACTCGCCAACCATCCCCCCGATCTCCAATCCCCAATCACACATCCCTTAACAACACATCTCACCACCCACCCACCCACACACACACACACACACACACACACACACACACACACACACACACATATATATATATATATATATATATATATATATATATATATATCCCCACCCATACACAAATCCTCACCCATCAACACATTCCTCATCCAAAAACACACACCAACCACCCACACACACCCCACCACCCACATATATCCCACCCACACACATCCGCCTTCCCACCCACACACCCCATCCATACACTCATCTCACACACACAACCACCCACTCACGTACTCATCCATCAACCACTCACTCCCACACATCCCCCACCCACCCATCAACACATGCATCTCTCATCTACCCTCCCACCCACACACACCCCAACCACCCAGCCAAACACACATCCCCTATCCTCACATACATCCTTCATCTACCCGCACATCCCACACCTCCCCATCACACACAACACCCCACCCATAAACGCATTCCCCCACACACACACACCAGAGAGAGAGAGAGAGAGAGAGAGAGAGAGAGAGAGCAAGGTGTAACGTTGGAGACAAACAATCGCGTACAGTACAAATAGTACTACATATGAGCTTGTGGATCTTCAGAATGAACAGCTAAAGATATTAAATGAGGAGCAGTCCTACGATGATGATGAGTCAGTGACTGTTTCAACTGCCAGGATTAAAGAAATTTGCAGCAAGTGAGTGGACGTCGAAGACTTCATTGTGAACCATCATCCAAACAAACTTGTTGCTAACAGGGCAGTAAACCTGATGAATGATAACACGATAGCCTACTTCAGACAGATTCTCCAGCAATGGAAGCGACGAATTTCCCTTGATAGTTTCTTGGTGCAGGAAGATTCCCAGTCGGCTGCCAAGAAACAGCGACAAGATACTCCTGAAACTAATGATTCAGAATAACAAAGAAAGTGACAAATTTCTCTTGATCGTTTTCTTGGTAATAAAGATAGACTAAATCTCTTTTTATTTTACATTTAATTCATTTGGTTGTTTTCTTTCTCTTTATTTAATACATGAAGTACACGTATTCGTTGCGTTTTTTCCCCAATAAACGACAGGATATAAATAAAAAATAACGATGCTTTCATCTCGAAACGGATTGTCTTTATTTCTTTGATTTCAATGTTTCGGGTTACGAACGTTTCGGGTTACGAATCGAGTTCTAGAACGAATTAAGTTCGTAACCCGAGGTACCACTGTAATAATAATAATAATAATAATAATAATAATAATAATAATAATAATAATAATAATAATAATAATAATAATAATAATAATAATAATAATAATAATAATCAGGGTACAACAGACTGAACTAGAATACGCACATGCTTGGTTTGGTCGGAGTGACTCACCACCATGCTTGTGCCGTCAGTGTTAACAAACAGCAGAATACGAACTCCATTATCTCCCTTGCTCTTTTCCCAAGTACTAACTAAGAAGGGGCAATGGCAAACTACTGAGTGTAATCTTGCCAAGAAACATATGTCACCGTACTAGTCTGATTTATACGACTGATGGTAAACAATTCTTCTGTCTTCGAGGCATACACACTTTTTTTTTTATTTAGGTTGTTTGGGTTGAGCTAGTCTGACTCGGTCCCTGAGTGTAAAATAAACATTTTTGACACGTCTATCTTCTGGTACAAGTTATTCCACATTACTTCTTGATTAGTATAGCTGACTTTCACGGGTGTCATGCGAATACTTATGTGATACGAACCGTTGTAGTTGAGGATCAGTTTATCTATCACGTCGACGTAGCGCAGTGTATTGGTCGTGGTGAAATAACGCCACATTTTGCTTTCAGGGTCCGGTTGAATCTTTCCACTATGACCGTCTTCACGTATTCATTCTCGGTGGTAAAGAAATGAACACCTTGATCTTTCAAATATGTTAAGAAGGTCCGGTTGACGAATTCCGAACCTTTATTGGTCTGAAAATTTATCGGCTGGCTATCAGCAAAAATCTTACTCGCGGCCTCCACAGGAGCTTTCCCCGTTTTCTTCTTGATCGGGATAGCCCAAGCATATTTACTAAACACGTCGATGCAGGTCACTAGATACAACATCCCATCATTGTATCTTTGTAGTAGTCTCATAACTATCAAGTCGGCTTGATATTGTTGGTTTATACCATCTGTTATGGTCTGGCGTCTCTGAAAACTATGACGGATCGGTTTATTCAAAGTATAAGTATCCCGATGACGTAACTAGGCCTCTATTTTCTTAGCATTCAATTTGGTGTTTCGTTTTAAGGCGGCGGCACCATCATAGGCTCCCGGTTGTTTTGGGGTCGTAGTAATACTTTCTTATTTGCGTGGCCAGTTTTTTCAACTTGGGTGTAGGTATCTTACTCTTCTTCTTCTTTTTCTCCTGAGACTATACGACTGAGGTGTCTCGACTATTTGACTTTTGGATGTCATTTGATTGGGCGTTGTCTCGGCTACATGATTTTTAGTCGGCGGTGCCTTGACTGCTGGTGCCGGTACACTACTGACTTCCGATTATTGTACTGGTGATTTTTACTTGACAACCACTATATCTAGGCGCTTGTGTCTGTACTGCTCGAGTCGATTCAGATACCACAGTAAGGTTTGTTGATATAGTCTGGCTTTGTGTTTCCAGCACCCGGGGGTCGTTCAGGATGGATCATTTTCTTCATTATAAACCCACGACACTCTTCAAGACGTTTAGAATTGGGCCGAGTAACGCACCTATGAATCCACCTTGTTGTACGATTTGTTCTCTTTTCTTGAGCGACAGTTTCTTACGAGTGAGCTTTCTCAGACTGTTTTTGTGTTGCTGCAGACGCCTCTTCTGACCCAATGTCAGAGGGAAATTACCTTTTAACACATTGTGACAGCATTCGCAAATTGATTGGAGGAGATCCGCGGAAGCTGTTTTAATTACAGATTTTACTTCAGACGGCTTGGCCGCACGCAGAAACCGCAACATAGACTCATTTTGTTTAAGTTGAGTAGACATATTATTTGGAGACATAGAAGACTTGATCGGGAAAAATATGGATCCTTAAACGGAGCTGATCCGATGTTTCCTGTCGAAGTTCAAATAACAAATACCCGTGTAGAGCCGCTTTCGCGTCCTTAAAACTCTCTTGGACATATGCACTACTACTTGGATAAATCTGTTTGGCCAAATTGGTAATCTGCGAACCGTCTTGAGGGTTTTTAAATTCCATTAGGTAATGTGAATTCAAACTGATGAGTCTTTGTTCTGTTTAGTTTAGTTAGTTTAGTCGTTGGATCAACATCACGGCACACGGTTTAACCCATAAGTGCTCCGTTTTCCTCCTAACTCAAACCTGAGTTTGGAGAAACTCAGCTCAAAGAACGAACTCCGTTGCATCGGCGAGAATCCTGAAATACTTTGGGTAGATTTTTAATTCGAAATTTTGCCCGGACAGCGCCGTTAGGCTACTCTTTTTCGATTTCCAACTGCCAAGGGATTTTTTACGTGCGCAACAACACACACGGGCGTCCGATCTCATTACCCAGAGACCAGGGGAAATTTTATTACTGGAAGTCCAGGTGGATTTTTTAAATAAATCCCGATCCTGAGAGGTACCCTGAACCCGGTACCTCCAGCACTCGAGGCGGACACCATACCTCGAGACTACTGCAAGTGTTCTGTATTCTTTCCAAAGAGGTTCTGTACCGTATACATTACGCTGAGGTTGCAATGATGACTGCCTTTAGTAAATAATTTAGTCACTCTGTCATCTATCTCAAACATAAGATCATCTATCACCACTAACCGACGTCTACCCCCTGTCCATTTGTCCATATCCGGCAGACCTTCTATAAACTGCACACCCGTCATAGTCTCGTAATCTCGTGACATTCCCTGTAGCACAATATATCCTCCTCTAGAATGAGGTCGATCATAACCGGGAGATGGGCCAGGAACCGCTGTACAAATACACTTGTCCAGAAACCGTTGGACCGGTAATCAACGCCATAAAAGTATGTTTCTACCTAGGATAAATGAGTAATATAACCACCTACCTAGTCTCACCGCTATTTATAACGCGTCGGGTGACAGTATTAATCCATTTGACCACTTTACCACAAGTTGCACACAAGTGGTCCTCTGCTAGATATCTTTTTAATACACATTAGCTATCAGTATAATAATGACACAATCAACGGTCGACTTGAAACAAGTTCACAGCGATATGATGAATATGACGTTGACTATTATCAGTTCCTACAAGTCCAGAAAAGGCAATAACTCAAGGTTGTCTCGCTTAGTAAGTCACATAGGCAAACAACAAGATGTGTTATTCACGAGAATAGAATACAATATCAAGCCCGAACACGTTTTCCCAGTTTTTGTTACAATCGCTGATCTACTCTCTGCCGATAACGTCATCACCTATGGGAGAATAATAACGCTATTCACACTTGATATGCGTCTGGGTAAGCATCTGGCTGATAATTCTTACAATGCAGATGTGAATGCCCATGACCTGGAAGAACGCTTCGCAAAATATGTAGTATATGACAGATAAACTACATCCGTGGATACTGCAACAATAAGGTGGATGGCGTAATTTCTATACTTGGCTGCAAGCAACTGTTGAATAAATACATAACTAAAACATACATCTCAGTATTTGACTTTGTTCTTGTGGGTATGAGCGCTATTGAGTGTGTTTTTACCACCAACCGTAGGTATACACCGCCTCTCATAGGTTCACACAACCAACGTCACGCATGCGCAGACGCCCATATAGATAAAGCAACACAAGCCGCAGTCACCAACCACAGCCACCATACCTATTTAGTTTTTTAAGGTTTTTATTTGTAACACGTATGTTGATAGTGTTTACACCGCTACGCCCCTTAACAGATCACAAATAACCGCTATCCACCCAGTAACACCGAATTTCACTAAGTCATACCCACTACAACCAGTACTACCGGCCCTCCTTACTTTTTTAAGGTTTTCTTTTGTAACCCGTATGATGATAGTTAATAAGCCATTACGACCCTCTACAGATCATATACTCGCCATATTTACAATTTTACTTATGAATCTCCTATTCAGACCCATGTCATAACCACCACGCAACCACCGCAGCCACAAGAAGCAACCACCAGAACGTCAAGAAAGACGAAAAAATGAAAACATGGAGAAGTTTGAATGTTTAAAATGGTTTACATATCCTTTACAGGACATCGCTGTCATCATCAGCATCTTTCAGCTGATTGTTGATTTCTTGGCAAGATTACGTTCAGTAGTTTAACATTGCTTTCTGAGCGGCCGGTTCATTTATCCCGCAAGTCACTAGCGCGGGTAGAACCACTTCTTATTCTCGCGCGCTACGAGACCCTGCATGGATAGACAGGATTACGGAGAAAGTCGTGTAACTCCTCGGCAAGAGAGACCGGCAGAAGCTTGAATACAACCGCGAAATATAAATCTAGCACAAGTAAACATCACCCACCATCACCCACCACCACCACCACCACCCACCACCCACCACCCCCCCCCACCACCACCACCGCTACTACTACTACAACCACCACCATCACACCCACCCAACCAACCCACCCCAACCCACCGCACCTCTACCTCTATCACTACCACTACCACACCTTCTCCAGTAATTAATTAATACCATTCCAACAGAGACTTCATTCGTTGATAGCGTATGCATGTGATGTGGTGGTCTTGCGCCGGGGATGGGGGAGGAGATTTTTAGAGCAGGTAATATTTCTCACGACAGTTTGTGATCTGAGTTGTGCGAATCCCGCTCGGTAACTATATCTGTCAAATTTTATGTTGTCTACTCCGTCCTCTAATCTTTACTCGCCGACACATTAATACTAACCGATCCGCCTATCACCCACCGACTCACAGGGACCCGCAGCCACAAAACCCAGCCACAAAAAACAGGTACTTCTATACATACAGCACTACTCTCCTACTGCTGTTATGCTGATGCTGATGATGATGATGATGATGATGATGATGATGATGATGATTATAGCCGAGATAGAGCAGTGGCTAGTGCACTTGGCCATAGGCTATGTGATTCTGTTCAAATCTCACACGAATAGTTACTTGACTCTGGGGTTGAGCCAGCTTAATAAACTCGGTACCAGGTAATTTTATGAAAGATACGGCGGCGGGCGATATACTGACTTCATTACTCGCCCAGTGCCGTTTGGACAAGAAAACGATCACAATGTGCCCAATATGTCACATCTTTCAACAGCCATTCGCAGAGCTGGGGCTATGATCACATGGACCAGAGAGGAGAGAGATTGGAAGATTGGCAGGATGAGAATAGATTCATCCTGATTAACAAGCCGTCTGACCCACATACCTTCTACTCGAGATCATGGCACTCTACAACTACACCTGACCTGGCGTTTCATTCACCAGACCTGGAGTGGAACATTACACGAATTGTTGGGAAACAACTTGCTGGCAGTGACCATCGGCCAGTCTTTCTAACTGTAGAAAATGAGCTTGTAAGTGAAAGCAGCACCATCTCGAGGTGGAACTACAAGAAAGCAGACTGGGCAATGTACAAGCATCGCACTAGCATACTGGTTAGAAACCTGGACACTGAGAAGGACATAAATAAAGTAGTTGAAGTGTTTGGGAAATGCATACTACAGGCAGCACGCGAAACAATACCAAGAGGAGCCCGTAAACATTATAAACCCTACTGGAATAGTGAACTGGAACAGTTGCATAATGATGTGGATATATGTAGAAAACAAGCAGAGGCCAATCCCAGCCAAGAGCACCACAATAAATATCAGCACGCAAAAGCCAAATTTCAAAGGGCCCAACTGCAGGCTAGACGGAAAAGCTGGCAGGAGAAAACAGAGTCACTGAACTTTGAAAAAGACACAAGAAAGTTATGGAGGCTAATAAAACAGCTTAACGATGAGGGCACAGGGAGAAACTCAAAAATTGCGCTACATAAAGACGGAAACACCTTAACAGGAAAGCAAGCAGCTGACCATTTTGCGGACTCATTCGCACAAGATAACAATATTGAAATTAGTCCAGAGAAACAACAGGAGATTCGAGAGAAATTTCATAATACAGGACAGAAGGAAGTTGTACATGAGGTTATGGAGACACCTATAACATTCAGTGAACTGGAGCTAGCCATTTCAAAACTGAAAATGAGAAAATCACAAGGATCTGATGGTATCTCCAATGAAATGATCAGGAACCTAGGAACAGAGGCTAAAGCAAAGCTGCTACAGATCTTTAATAATACATGGACCTTAGGCAGTGTTCCACAAGTCTGGAGAGAAGCAATCATGATACCCCTCCTAAAATCTGGGAAAGACAGTTCCATTGCCTCCAGCTACAGACCCATTAGCCTCACCAGTTGTCTCTGCAAAACAATGGAACGCGTCATCAATCACAGACTACAGTGGTACATTGAAAGTGAAAACATCCTTGTGCCACAACAGGCTGCCTTTAGGCAGTGCTACTCTACGGAAGATCAGACAACCTACCTCTCTCAAGAAGTTGAGGATGCATTCCAAGAGAAGAAGCTGGTACTTGCGGCTTGGATAGATCTGAAGAAAGCCTTTGACAAAGTCTGGAAAGAAGGTCTGATGAGGAAACTGAGAAACTGTAAAGTCAATGGAAGAATGTACAAATGGGTAAAAGCATACTTGCACAACAGAAGAGCCCGAGTACAGATAGACGGTCTCAAGAGCAAGAAAGTATTACTGCGTCACGGTGTTCCCCAGGGCGGAGTCCTGTCCCCAAAACTTTTTCTAATCTTCATCAATGATCTTGTTGCTAATCTACCCAATGGAATTAAAACGGCAATGTACGCTGATGACCTGGTTTTGTGGAGCGCAAATGAACATGCATCATTGGCCACCATATTGCTACAAAGAGCTGTAGATACATTTGTTGCATGGGCGGATAGATAGTGTATCAGCATAAACACTGACAAGTGCAGCACCACTCTATTTACCCTTTCTCCGAAACAAAAGGCAGGGAGCATTCAGATAAATGGAACACCCCTAAGAGAAGATAAGGAACCAACATACCTTGGTGTAACATTTGACGACAGGCTGACATGGAGAAAACACATTAAAAAAGCAGTAGCAAAAGCCAGAAGGAAAATTGCCATCCTGAGAAAGTTAACTGGAACCACATGGGGAGCCAGTGGGAAAATACTTAGCAAAGTTTATCAACAGAGCATACGACCACACCTGGAATACGGGTCAACTGCATGGTGTTGGGCAGCAAAAACCACACTACAAGAGCTGGACAAAGTGCAAAATCAAGCTCTTAGAGTCATCACAGGAGGGATGAAATCAATCCCTATAATAGCAATGGAGAAAATGGGGAGGACACAAGCTTTAAGAAAACGCAGAGATACAAAAACACTAATACAAGCAGAAAAGTTTCTCAGCTTGCCAGGCCACCCTATGAAGAACAGATTTGAAAACTTAGCTATGGGGCGGTTGAAAAGAAGTAGTTTCATCCACCAGGCCAAACAACTCTGCAGAGAAACCATCGATCTTCCCACAGTTGATATCCCCCTGACAACTATTCCAGAGCGAACCCCGTGGAAAGATGAACATAGAATATCACTACAAATCCAGTCAAAAGTGAGAGGAATATTTGACAAGGAAGAACAGAACAGTGTACAGCGCAGGACAGCCACTCTCAGCTTCCTTGATGACGAATACCCACAGGACCTCTGGATCCGAGTCTACACAGATGGGTCAGCACAAAATGCTGTTCGAAATGGAGGAGCGGGAGTGTATATAGAATACCCAAATAACACTAGAGACACGGCCAGAATTCCAACAGGAAAGTACTGCCATAATTATGATGCTGAAATTGAGGCAATCAAGATAGCCACAGAGAAATTACAAAATACCAGCCATTGTACACAACCTGTGGTGATATTGACAGATGCAAAATCCGTAATAGAGGCGCTCCTGTCTGGGAAATTGCCAGTTCTGAGGACACTACTTTCTGAACTTAGCAGTCATCGTAAGATCACCATACAGTGGATACCATCCCACTGTGGAATCCCCGGAAACGACAGAGCTGATCGATTGGCTAAGGAAGGAGCACAAGAAGAACAACCAGATGTGCCTATTACATACCACCAAAAGAAAAGAATGACCAAATCAGTCAGAAGGCCACCAAACCTTACTCAAGACGACTACCACGTTATGGACAGACCAGAACAGGTCATTCTTCTGCGCCTCAGAACAGGACACAATAGATTACGCAACCACATGTATACAAAATTCAAGATTGGTGACTCAGCCATGTGCACATGTGGTTTGGCGTCGCAGACAGCAGAGCACATACTCCAGGATTGCCCAAACTACAACATATCCAGGCGAACCTTCTGGCCTAGAGAGACAACAGTGGAAGATAAACTCTATGGACCGCTGAATGAACTAAAAAAGACTGTTAGATTCATACAAGAAACAACATTGCAGTTATAAACATAATTTAGGCGAACGAAAGAAGATGAAGAAGACATCTTTCAATTCTCTGTTGTGACCTCTGATATATTTTTTCCAGTTATTTAGTGAGTTTTATGAAGTTGAGTGACTTCTATGGATTTGTTTAGTGTGTTCTATGGATCTGTTTAGTGAGTCGCATGACAAAAGGTGTTTAGCGAGTTCTATGAAGTTGCTCATTCAGTTTTATCAAGTTGTTTAGTGACTCGCATGAAGTTGGTTAGTGAGTTCTAGGAAGTTGTTTAGTTAGTTCTTGGAAATTGTTTAGTGAGTTCTAGGAAGTTGTTTTGTGAGTTCTTTGAAGGTATTTTGCAAGTTAAGGGAAGTTGTTTTGTGAGTTCCAGGAAGTTGTTTCGTGAGTTCTTGGAATTTGATTAGTGAGTTCTAAAATGTTGTGTAGTGAGTTCTAAGAAGTTGTTTAGTGAGTTCTAGGAAGTTGTTTAGTGAGTTCTTGGAATGTGATTAGTGAGTTCTAGGAAGTTGTTTAGTGAGTTCTTGGAAGTTGTTTAGTGAGTTCTTGGAAGTTATTTAGTGAGTTCTTGGAATTTGATTAGTGAGTTCTAAAATGGTGTTTAGTGAGTTCTAAGAAGTTGTTTAGTGAGTTCTTAGAATTTAATTAGTGAGTTCTAAAATGTTGTTTAGTGAGTTCTAGGAAGTTGTTTAGTGAGTTCTTGGAATGTGATTAGTGAGTTCTAGGAAGTTGTTTAGTGAGTTCTTGGAAGTTGTTTAGTGAGTTCTTGGAAGTTATTTAGTGAGTTCTTGGAATTTGATTAGTGAGTTCTAAAATGGTGTTTAGTGAGTTCTAAGAAGTTGTTTAGTGAGTTCTTAGAATTTAATTAGTGAGTTCTAAAATGTTGTTTAGTGAGTTCTAGGAAGTTGTTTAGTGAGTTCTAAGAAGTTGTTTAGTGAGTTCTAGGAAGTTGTTTAGTCAGTCCTATCAAGTTATTTAGTCAGTCCTAACAAGTTGTTTAGTCAGTCGTATCAAGTTGTTTAGTCAGTCCTTTCAAGCTGGTTAGTCAGCACTGACAAATTGAATCTGTCCTGTCACGCTTAGTCAGTGCTATCAGGTTAGTCAGTCCTAACAAGTTGTTTTGTCAGTCCTGTAAAGTTTTTTAGTCAGTCCTAACAAGTGTAATCTGTCCTGTCTTGTTTAGTCAGTCCTTCCTATCAAGCTAGAAAAGCAATTTAGGATTGAATGGAACGGCCTGCAAAAGACATACATTTTATGAAATTAGACTAGATTTCTGTCCCACTGATTCTGTATTCTTATAAATTTAAAATTCAGTTTTATTTAGGAAACCAACCAACAAACAACAACAACAACAAACATAACAACCCAGAAGCCATGGTTTCTTCAACCAGGAGACACTAGCAACTGAAGTAGTCATTAATGAGAAACTCCATTGAGAGATCGCAAACGCCTAGGGCTTGTCCCGGGCGGTCTTAGACCACTTGCGGACGCAATATATTGAGAGCTGTTGTCGAATCGATCTAGTCCATCAACTTGATGGCTGGGGCTATTCCTCCGGGTGTACATCAGACAGGGCGATATCGTTTATGCGTCTGTAATGTTCGGTATCGTTGAAAGGAATAATAAAGAGCCGTCTAAGATGACCTGCAGGGGCTGCCAGTGGGAGTTTATTGATGTTCACATGAAAAATAATCTCCGATTTATGTCTCGCAGCCGGAGGAAATCGTAATTGGGGGAGTTGATATTGTTTACACCCAGCTGTTAGGTCAGCTTAATGGGAAAGAAGTGTATTTACAGACGTGGGTGGGAAAAGGTATAACATGCAAGAAGATCGACTTCTTTGCACTGGGTTTTATCCCATATGGCTCGGTCTCTTTCTGCAGGGACCAGCCGAAAGCGTCGCATAAAGCACAAACTCCGTAGCTCCAGCGACAACCCCCAGGAGTATCCGAGAAAAATGTATTCGTGAACCTAACGACGTAGCCAAGAATCGAACCTACAACCTTCGGAGCGCGAGGCGGAGGGTGTAACGCCTCAGCCACGGAGACCCCTTTACAGATGTATAAATATGGCACTGGCTGTGGGCAGTGACGCAGCCAGGCATGTATGGGTCAATATCTCCGAGTGGTTGTGGGAACGGGCAGATATTGGAGCCAGTTTTTCCACGGGTTGATATAAGCGGCCGGTGTTTGGGCCCTTTTTCGTACCTTTCTTGAAAACGACCATTATTTGAGGTCAATACTTTCACGCATTCGTGAAAACGACCATTATTTAAGGTCAATGTTTTTACACAATCGTGGAAACGACCAGTATCTGAAGCCAAAATGTCCACAGCACGGAGACTCCCTGTACAGCCGTACAAATACGACGCTTACTTTGGGCAGTAGCGTAGAACAACTCGTGTTCTGCTTTTAAAGAGAGGCTATTGTTTAGGTCAACGTCTCCGAGCTGATGTGGGAGAGGCCAGTATTCGGAGCCAGTTTTCCCACGAGCAGCCGGTATTTGGGCCCTTTTACATGTCTAAGGTGATTTGGGCAATTGGTGCTAGATGCACGTTTTAATAGAGCGGTAACTATCCCACTGGTCACCTTTGCTTCCCAAGACATTACCTGGTACACATTTTAGGCTGGGTCGACCTGGAAGGCCGGGTACATTTTAAACATCCGACCCGATGTGGAATCGACCCCATGACCACTGGTTTCACCACAACTCTGCCGTGGCACTGGTCAGTTTACGTGGCTGGTATTTGGAGCCAACAGCTCTAAGCGGAATAGAAAGCGACCAGTATGGTTAGCCGCTATGTCCACTTATTCGTTTAAACGACAATTATTTGAGGCCAATATTTTAACGTTTTCTTGTAAACGACCATCATTTGAGGCCAGTAGTTTCAGGTATTCGTGGAAACGATCGTTATTTGAGGCCAGTAGTTTCAGGTATTCGTGGAAACGATCGTTATTTGAGGGTAATGTTTAAACGTTTTCTTGAAAACGACCATCATTTGAGGCCAATAGTTTCAAGCTTTTGTGGAAACGGCGATTTTTTGAGACCAATATTTTCACATGTATTTATTTTTTGCTTTAGTTTAAAATGTAATTGTATCCATGTCTTTTCATGTGTATGTGCTGACGAAAGCTTTTTCACTGCAACGCCTATTCTGTCACTTTGTATTACATTCTTGTAAAGTTGACTAATTCTACTTATCGGCTTTTCTTGATTTACTCATTGAAGATCTGTTTATATAGTGCTGTCTGGTGGTAACCTAGTTATGCGGCGTGGAAAGGGAAGCAATAGGATTATCTCCGGACCTGGTAAGACGGTGCCACAAAAGCCACAATTTATTACAGAGAAACGGAGAGGCAGATAGATAGATAGATAGATAGATAGAGAGAGAGAGAGAGAGAGAGAGAGAGAGAGAGAGGGGGGGGGCAGATAGAGAGAGAGAGGCAGAGAGAGAGAGAGAGGCAGATAGAGAGAGAGAGAGGCAGAGAGAGAGAGAGAGAGAGAGAGAGAGAGAGAGAGAGTGGACAGACAAATCTTGACTGTCTACGTTCTAATTTCTTTAATGAGTTTACGGTTTTCATTTGTTTCTTGTCGAACTCACTCATTGGTTTTTCTTCCGATCAATTGTATTCTTTGCATGGGAAGTGTCTTGAAGAGATTTGAACAAGAATCGCTATGGCAAATGTAGCCTTTCCCAGATGGAAAACATACTGACCAATAACAAGATGACAATTGCAACGAGGAAAAGATTGTTAACGTGCTACATATAACCTGCTACATAACGTGCTACTTTTGTATTAATGTGAAACATGGACAATGAGCATATAAACTGAAAAACATTTAATGACTGTGAAAATGTGGTTTATGGGGGAAATGCAAAGAACACCATAAACATACTGAAGGGGAAGTGGGCGAGGAAAGGAACTCCACCTCATGTGTCGTGACCTAAACTATGTGAAGACATAACCCTGCACAGCCCACATGCAGTATCTGCTGGGGGACTACATCTACATGCTCAACCCCCAGAGCCACCCCGTGTCTAGCTACTTCATGTGGTCTCTTATACGGCGTCCCGATATTACAACGGTTCTCAGACTATCACGTGGTTTGTTGTTGTTTGTTTAGTCGATGGATCAAAATCACGGCATACGGGAGCAACCCATAAGTGCTCCGTTCTCCTCCTAACTCAAATGTGAGTCTGGAGAAACTCAGCCCAGTGCACGAACTCCGTAGCACCGCCGAGGATCCTGAAAATACTTTGGGTAGATTTTTAACTCGAAATTTTGCCCGGGCAGCGCCGTTAGGCTACTCTTTTTCGATTTCCAACTGCCAAGGGATTTTTTACGTGCGCAACAATACACACGGGTGTCCGATCTCACTACCCAGAGACCAGGGGAAATTTATTACTAGAAGTCCACGAGAAAAAATCCCGGTATCACCGGGGCTTGAACCCGGAACCTCCAGCACTCGAGGCGGACACCATACCTGGAGACCACGCAGACCCCCTCACGTGGTGCCCCGGGCAACCATTACTATCTATCACGAATGGCGTGGCTTGTGTACATTTCTATTTTTCGTATTTAACTCTAAACTGTTGGTGTTTAAAAAGCGTTCAAGAGGATCGACTTCATTGCACCGGGTTTTATTCCAAAAGGCCCAGTCTCTTTCCACAGGGTGACCTGTCGAAAGCATCGCATCAAACACAAACTCCATAGCTCCAGCGATGACCCCTAGGAGTCTTGAAGAAAATTGCACTCGTAAACCGAACATTGTAATTCGGAATCGAACTCACAACCTAGAGAACGCATGTCAGACGTAACCACTAAGACTTCCTATGTAACCCCATTTAATTTGATATGTATAATATAGGGTGCCGGCTCCATGGCCGAGGAGTTAGCAGCTTTCTCCGTTAACCCCGAATACTCTCGTCACGTGACGCGACGAGAATTAGCAGCGGTTCGAATCGCAAAAGTGACTTATGAGAGTATGGAGCCGGTCGCTCAGAAAGTCGTGGCGTGCTGCTGAGCGTAATCTAGCCTAGGAATCAACATACAGCTGAAAGATGGTGGTGTTGACCGCAATATCCTGAAACAGGATGGAAACGAGGAAAAAAAATAAATAATATAGGGTGTAATTTTAATGACTGTGGGGATTTTGAAAATACAGTGGTACCTCGGGTTACGAACTTAATTTGTTCCAGAACTCTGTTCGTAAACCGAAACGTTCGTAACCCGAAACATTGAAATCAGTGAAATAAAGACAGTCCGTTTCAAGATGAAAGAATCGTTCATTTAAAAAAAAAAATTAACATCCGGTCGTTTACCTGACAAAACGCAAAGAACACGTGTACTTCACGTTTTAAATAAAGAGAAAGAAAACAACTAAATGAATTAAATATAAAATAAAAAGAGATTTAGTCTATCTTTATTACCAAGAAAAAGATCATAGGAAATTTGTCACTTTCTTTGTTATTCTGAATCATTAGTTTTAGGAGGAGTATCTTGTCGCTGTTTCTTGGCAGCCAACAGAGAATCTTTCTGCATCAAGAAACTATCAAGGGAAATTTGTCGCTTCCTTTGCTGGAGAATCATTCTGAAGTGGGCCATCGTGTTATCATTCATCACATATAGGGACATAGGGCTTGTTAGCAACAAGTTTGTTTGGATGATGTTTCACAATGAAGCCTTCGACGTCTGCCCACTTGTTGCAAATTTCTTTATAATCAGTTGAAACGGTCACTGACTCCTCATCATCGGGCGACTGCTTCTCCTTTAATGTCTTTAGCTGTTCATTCTGAAGATCCATCAGCTCATCTGTAGTACTGTTTGTACTGTACGCGATCGTTTGTCTCCAACGTTACACCTTGCTCTCTCTCTCTCTCTCTCTCTCTCTCTCTCTCTCTCTCTCTCTCTCTCTCTCTCTCTCTCTCTCTCTCTCTCGCATTCGTTCGTTAGTTAGTTAGTTAGTTAGTTAGTCGACAGATCATCCTCATTGCACATCGAACCATCCATCCATCATGTGCCATGCCGATAAGCGTGGGCTGTCATGTTTTGCCATCTCACTCGATCACCAGAATCGTGGATCAGCTCCGTGTTCCTTTCGCGACCGTGCCATGCGGCCAAGCCATCCAGGTATTTACTTCTCGGTCTTCCCCTTTGTCTCTTCCCTTCGATCTTGCCAGTTGTCACTAAGCTCTCCAAGTCATTTCGTCTCATAACATGTCCAAAAAATTTTGACTGTCTACGCCAAATGACTCTAATCAGTTTACGATCTTCATTTGTTTCTTGAAGGACTTGTTCATTGGTTTCTCTGTATGTCCATGGTATTCTTTGCATTTTGCTCAGAAACCACTTTTCCACAGCCATCAGATGTTTTTCAGCTTGGCTGCTCATTGTCCACGCTTCACATCCATACAAAAGTATAGGTTCTATGTAGCACTTCAACACTCTTTTTCTCGTTTCACTTGATATCATTTTATTGGTCAGTATGTTTTCCATCTTGCAAAAGGCTACCTTCGCAATGGCAATTCTTGTTCTAATATCTTCGAGGCATCTCCCATCAGATGTTATGACTGTTCCGAAATAACTGTATCGATTCACTTGCTTAAGAATATGCTTATTTATTCGTATATTACATTGTGGTATTTCCTTCTTCCCAGTGACGACCATAATCTGTGTCTTCTTACTATTCAGTTATAACCCTAGTTGTTCACTGTGTGCAACAACCGCATCTACTAAATATTGCAGGTCCTGTTCATTGTATGCAATCAAGGATATCATCTGCATATCTAATGTTATTGATGTATCGTCCCCCAATGTTAATTCCTTCTATATCTTCTATATTTCTGAAAATATTCTCACTGTACAGGGAAAAAAGATTTGGAGACATTATACATCCCTGTCGCACGCCTCTTTTAATAGGCTGATATTGGTCTACATCGTTCTCAATTCTGATGGCAGCTTGTTGTTTACAATATATGGTTTTTACAAGTCTAAGGTCTTTTCCATCAATCGAACATTTCAGTCCATAAGTGCTCGGATCCTCTCAGCAAATCCCGCAGCGTGTAGCGGCTAGCGACACCAGTTCTGTGTTGGTTTATCAATCTTCTTTGGCTTCCTGCGTAGTGTTCTTGCTTCACCACACCTCTTTTAATTTTCTGTTCTCGCTGTCTGACCATGGTTGTAGATTCACAGTCATCACTTGGTTCTCGCAAAAGTCTTACTTCTCGTAGAGCATTCAGAATGTCAGCCTGGTCCATTGCGCGTCCGCACTTCAACCTGCGAGCTTGTCAGCCCGCTCACTTCCTTGTATTCCCGCATGCCCTGGCACGAAGATGAAACTAATCTTTGCCAGCCGAGACCGCTCCAGAGACAGCAACCATTCTCTTCGCATCGACCCCTCCTCTGTCCTCTTGAGCATGTTCATTGAGTCACTAAGGAAACATGCCCTAGTGAATGTCTGTGTCTCGAGCCATGTTATTGCTTTACTTACTGCCATGACTTCCATAGTCAGGCTACTTGTGGTCTCTACAAAAGCACCAGCGTACTCCTTCACAATTCTCCCTCCAGTCTGAGCCGTAATTGCCCAGGAGCTTGTCACGACCGACCCATCTGTGTAGATGACAGCATCACCGTCTAACGAATTCTCGAAAATCAACGCTTGTACTTCCTCCTCCACAATAGCCGGATTTTCTTGTCTGCATTTCCTTCTAGTTGGATGCAAACAGAAAAGGACGTACAGAAATCTGTTGGCACTTGTACCCACTCCTCGCCAGGTTCTAAGTCCTCAAGTGCACACACCTGTTGAAGAATGTCTTCGGCTTTGCCCATCCACGACCTTCCTCTTTTTAACCTGCTGCCCTTCACCTTCCTAATTTCGCTACGCAGTGGATGTTGTGTGTTTGCGTTATCCCTGAGGTAGGCACGTGCTCTGCAAATTTGTATTTTGTCTTCAATGGTTGGAAAATCAAGAAGGTAGAGCATCGCCCTGCATGCTGTATCTCTTGCACATCCAAGAATAACGCGAATAGCTTCGTTCTGTATCCTTTCCATCCTTTCTATCTGCTTACGGCTGAGAGTCAGGATCGCCATCGCATACTCAAAAACAGACATGACTAGCCCCTCGTATAGAAGACATAGATGGCGCTGCTCACATTTTGCTGCCGCCATCACTCGCATCGCAGCCAAACTCCGCTTGGCTTTGTTACCACCTGGTCTATGTGCTCAGTAGACTTCGAAAAAAAAAACGAATTCCAGGTAATTCATTGCCTGCGTTCTTTCTACAGTCTCTGAACACAGATTTACCATTGGTGTTGGAGTTACACATAACCCGAGGCACTGTTCATTACCCGAAACATAAAATTTCCGAAGTTGTTGTTCGTAACATGAATTGTTCGAGACCTGAGGCGTTCGTAACGCGAGGTACCACTGTATTGCCGTTCCAAGTTTTGTATTCACCCTCTGTGAACTTATGTAACATGAAAGGTAAATATAAAACTTGGAATGGCAGTATTTTCAAAATCCTCACAGTCATTAAAAATACACCCTATACAACATGCCTACTACCATATGAATTTTTAAGTCAAAACTGTGACACACACTTACTTCCAATTTTCCGCCATCCATTTTTGTTTGGTCCAAACCTACCTTTTCTTTGGTACTGAACTTGTTAAATATGTGCATTTTGTTGCGCGGACTCGGCACTTTACTTCTTTCCATCTGTAAGTTTGTCTCGTGTTATTTGAATATTCTACACGCTTTCCCCAGCAATATATATTTTTGTGTATTCCCTGTTTACTTCTTTAATTAATTTTATGTGTAGAGTTGCAGGGAAAAAGAATATAAGAAAACGCCGTTGGAACTACATCGGCCATGTACCCAGAATGGACAAGACAAGACTTCCCAACCAAGTCCTCTTATGGTAACCAGTAGGGAAAAGAAAACGGGGAAGACCAAGAGAGACCCTGCGTAGAACCATCATCAGAGAAGGCTCATTCAACGGCCAAGTGAACATCCAGGATCTACAACAGGTAGCAGCGAACCGCCGGACATGGAGAGCCATGACTTCTGCCCCATGCGCCGCCTTATGCTCAAGAGGAAAGACTAACTAACTAAGTTGTCGGGAAGGTAAAACTCGGTTAAACAGCAACCTGTTTCATATGATAGGTACATGTGTAGATAACTGGATGAACGAACAGATAGACAGAAGATTGAAATGCGTATCAGTTTAAAAATAAAGAAGAGGGGAGGGTTCAAAAGCAAGAATATCAACTTCATTTCACCGGGCTTATCCTACGAGGGTGCTTTAACTGAAAACCTTAAATACTTTTATTTTGTTTTTGTGTGTGAATATATTCTGAAGAAATTAAAGAACAAATATATCCTTTTGATGTAGTCACCACTGCATTCAATACTAATCCTCCATCGCCGATAAAGTGCTTGGATTCCTGTAAGACAAGTCGATTCTGAGGTGTGCCTAACCTCGTCATGAACAGTCTGTCACAGAAGTCACCCCGTTTTGAAACTTCCAACCCCACTCATATACTCGCTGAACTGATATGCATGCATCACCATACTGGACCTTCATTCGCCGATGAATTTCTATAGGTTTCACTCCTTCACTGATCAAAAAAGTGATAACAAAACGCTGCTGCCCTTTGGTGGATGTCGAAAATGAGCCGGCCATCTTTAAACTGTCCTTATGACGTTGTCTTCACCGTGATGTCACATGCTTAACAATCTTGAAATCCTAACAAAAATGTTGACAGGTTACAAGACAATGGCTTGTTTATTGTAATGTCTATAACACTTTTAAGGTTGTCACTAGAAGCCCCCTCGTATATGGATAGGTCTCTTTGCGTTGATAGGACAGCCAAAACACCTCACACAGAGCTTGAACTCCGCAGCTCCAGCCCCAAGGGTTAATATTGTGTAGTGTTGTCCCTGCCTCTACCCGTTTCCATATGTACGTGTATGTCTCATGCTAACTGAATATTCTACTAGCTTTCCACAGCAAGTGACGTTTCTGTGTATCACCGATCTGTGAAACGACGTCGTGGTCAAAAGAATAACAGCTCTCGTCTTCCAATGCGCTGATGGCGAGATCAATGGTTTAACCCCTACGCCGCATTAAGTTGGACTGAAACTTTTGACTTCTCGGCCAGAAAACAATGACAAACAATTGAACGTAAACATGCCTAGAAAGTTCAAAATGGGGTTGACTGAAACATCCTGCAAAGCACATGGAACATTATTTTTTTTTACCAATCTGCTTATGAAGGCTGTTATTGTGAAGTTTGTGTTGAGTGTTTTTTTAGTTAAACGACATCAGTTTTTGTCATCATCATCAATAATCTACTGCCTATAGTACCTTTCTGTTTAGGTCGGGAGTCTTGAGCCTGAGGATTAAGGCCGCCTAAGAGGAATTAAGGCCGCCTGACTAGTGCAGTCACCGCAAACTGTGCAGGTTAGGGTTTTATTTTTGCGCCCAACAGAAGAAAAAAATTGCCACAACTTACCGAGGATTCGAACCCGTGTCTCCGGAAGAAGAACCGGGCATTCTTATCCACTCGGCCAGCCACTCTTAACCAGGCTAAGTGCTAGTGGCCACTAGCACTCTACTCATCAATCATGTGACCCAGATCCCATTACCAAACCTCCCTGTGTCGCCTCCCTCCTGCCTGTGGTAATTTCCTGATGAACAATTGATACGTCGTACCGGCAGGTATCAGTCCACGTTATCTGAATGGGTGAGTTTCCGTGTGTGTGTTTTTTTTAAATCAGGAGTATTGACTGGGGAACCTATCTGAGTTGTCAGAGCTACAATCAGAGCGTATCTGTAGAGAGCTATAATGAAATATTATCTATAAAGAGATATAATCAAAGATTATATACCTATCTATCCATTTATCATCCATCCATCCATCCATCCATCCATCCATCCATCCATCAATGCATCCAACTGACCCGTCCCGATAGTATGGTAGAACTTCAGGAATAACAACACCAGTGGTCTCATCTCATCTTGGTTCTCTTTGCTTATGACCGAACAATTTCCCGGAAGGTTTTTATGGGAGCGAGGTTCTGCAAAGGACATGTTAATGACTGAACGAATGAAAGAATTGCGGCACTGTCTCCTATCCATCTCAGACTTTGGTGGAATTTGATGCTCCCATGGGACACTACTTGAACTACTACACAGATGTTACATCAGTGACAGTGTCTTCCTATCCCATGGTACACTACTTGAACTATTACATAGATGTTACATCAGTGACAGTGTCTTCCTATCCCATGGGACACTACGTGAACTAATACATAGATGTTACATCAGTGACAGTGTCTTCCTATCCCATGGGACACTACTTGAACTACTAAATAGATGTTACATCAGTGACAATGTCTTCCTATCCCATGGGACACTACGTGAACTAATACATAGATGTTACATCAGTGACAGTGTCTTCCTATCCCATGGGACACTACGTGAACTAATACATAGATGTTACATCAGTGACAATGTCTTCCTATCCCATGGGACACTACGTGAACTAATACATAGATGTTACATCAGTGACAGTGTTTTCCTATCCCATGGGACACTACGTGAACTACTACATAGATGTTACATCAGTGACAATGTCTTCCTATCCCATGGGACACTACGTGAACTATTACATAGATGTTACATCAGTGACAGTGTCTTCCTATCCCATGGGACACTACTTGAACTACTACACAGATGTTACATCAGTGACAGTGTCTTCCTACCCCATGGGGCACTACTTGAACTATTACACAGATGTTACATCAGTGACAGTGTCTTCCTATCCCATGGGACAATACGTGAACTAATAAACAGATGTTACATCAGTGACAATGTCTTCCTATCCCATGGGACACTACGTGAACTAATAAACAGATGTTACATCAGTGACAGTGTCTTCCTATCCCTTGGGACACTACTTGAACTACTATATAGATGTTACATCAGTGACAGTGTCTTCCTATCCCATGGTACACTACTCTAGCTACTACATAGATTTACATCAGTGACAGTGTCTTCCTATCCCATGGGACACTACGTGAACTACTACACATATGTTACATCAGAGACAGTGTCTTCCTATCCCAAGGGACACTATGTGAACTACTACACAGATGTTACACCAGTGACAGTGTCTTCCTATCCCATGGTACACTACTCTAACTACTACATAGATGTTACATCAGTGACAGTGTCTTCCTATCCCATGGGACACTACTTGAACTACTACATAGATGTTACATCAGTGACAGTGTCTTCCTATCCCATGGGACACTACGTGAACTAATACATAGATGTTACATCAGTGACAGTGTTTTCATATCCCATTTGACACTACGTGAACTACTACATAGATGTTACAGCAGTGACAATGTCTTCCTATCCCATGGGACACTACATGAACTAATACATAGATGTTACATCAGTGACAGTGTTTTCCTATCCCATGGGACACTACGTGAACTACTACATAGATGTTACATCAGTGACAATGTCTTCCTATCCCATGGGACACTACGTGAACTAATACATAGATGTTACATCAGTGACAGTGTCTTCCTATCCCATGGGACACTACTTGAACTACTACACAGATGTTACATTAGTGACAGTGTCTTCCTATCCCATGGGGCACTACTTGAACTATTACACAGATGTTACATCAGTGACAGTGTCTTCCTATCCCATGGGACACTACGTGAACTACTAAACAGATGTTACATCAGTGACAATGTCTTCCTATCCCATGGTACACTACTCTAACTACTACATAGATGTTACACCAGTGACAGTGTCTTCCTATCCCATGGGACTCTACTTGAACTACTACATAGATGTTACATCAGTGACAGTGTCTTCCTATCCCATGGTACACTACTCTAACTACTACATAGATGTTACATCAGTGACAGTGTCTTCCTATCCCATGGGACACTACGTGAACTACTACACAGATGTTACATCAGAGACAGTGTCTTCCTATCCCATGGGACACTATGTGAACTACTACACAGATGTTACATCAGTGACAGTGTCTTCCTATCCCATGGTACACTACTCTAACTACTACATAGATGTTACATCAGTGACAGTGTCTTCCTATCCCATGGGGCACTACGTGAACTACTACATAGATGTTACATCAGTGACAGTGTCTTCCTATCCCATGGGGCACTACGTGAACTACTACATAGATGTTACATCAGTGACAGTGTCTTCCTATCCCATGGTACACTACTAACTACTACATAGATGTTACATCAGTGACAGTGTCTTCCTATCCCATGGTACACTACTTGAACTACTACATAGATGTTACATCAGTGACAGTGTCTTCCTATTCCATGGTACACTACGTGAACTACTACATAGATGTTACATCAGTGACAGTGTCTTCCTATCCTATGGTACACTACTAACTACTACATAGATGTTACATCAGTGACAGTGTCTTCCTGTCCCATGGTACACTACTAACTACTACATAGATGTTACATCAGTGACAGTGTCTTCCTATCCCATGGGACACTACGTGAACTAATACATAGATGTTAC
The DNA here is from genome assembly GCA_963921405.1 of Cepaea hortensis. NCBI lineage: Eukaryota > Metazoa > Mollusca > Gastropoda > Stylommatophora > Helicidae > Cepaea > Cepaea hortensis. The sequence goes on from OY992876.1 coordinate 399,178,888, forward strand.
ATCAGTGACAGTGTCTTCCTATCCCATGGGACACTACTTGAACTACTAAATAGATGTTACATCAGTGACAATGTCTTCCTATCCCATGGGACACTACGTGAACTAATACATAGATGTTACATCAGTGACAGTGTCTTCCTATCCCATGGGACACTACGTGAACTAATACATAGATGTTACATCAGTGACAATGTCTTCCTATCCCATGGGACACTACATGAACTAATACATAGATGTTACATCAGTGACAGTGTTTTCCTATCCCATGGGACACTACGTGAACTACTACATAGATGTTACATCAGTGACAATGTCTTCCTATCCCATGGGACACTACGTGAACTATTACATAGATGTTACATCAGTGACAGTGTCTTCCTATCCCATGGGACACTACTTGAACTACTACACAGATGTTACATCAGTGACAGTGTCTTCCTACCCCATGGGGCACTACTTGAACTATTACACAGATGTTACATCAGTGACAGTGTCTTCCTATCCCATGGGACACTACGTGAACTAATAAACAGATGTTACATCAGTGACAATGTCTTCCTATCCCATGGGACACTACGTGAACTAATAAACAGATGTTACATCAGTGACAGTGTCTTCCTATCCCTTGGGACACTACTTGAACTACTATATAGATGTTACATCAGTGACAGTGTCTTCCTATCCCATGGTACACTACTCTAACTACTACATAGATTTACATCAGTGACAGTGTCTTCCTATCCCATGGGACACTACGTGAACTATTACACATATGTTACATCAGAGACAGTGTCTTCCTATCCCAAGGGACACTATGTGAACTACTACACAGATGTTACACCAGTGACAGTGTCTTCCTATCCCATGGTACACTACTCTAACTACTACATAGATGTTACATCAGTGACAGTGTCTTCCTATCCCATGGGACACTACTTGAATTACTACATAGATGTTACATCAGTGACAGTGTCTTCCTATCCCATGGGACACTACGTGAACTAATACATAGATGTTACATCAGTGACAGTGTTTTCATATCCCATTTGACACTACGTGAACTACTACATAGATGTTACAGCAGTGACAATGTCTTCCTATCCCATGGGACACTACATGAACTAATACATAGATGTTACATCAGTGACAGTGTTTTCCTATCCCATGGGACACTACGTGAACTACTACATAGATGTTACATCAGTGACAATGTCTTCCTATCCCATGGGACACTACGTGAACTAATACATAGATGTTACATCAGTGACAGTGTCTTCCTATCCCATGGGACACTACTTGAACTACTACACAGATGTTACATTAGTGACAGTGTCTTCCTATCCCATGGGGCACTACTTGAACTATTACACAGATGTTACATCAGTGACAGTGTCTTCCTATCCCATGGGACACTACGTGAACTACTAAACAGATGTTACATCAGTGACAATGTCTTCCTATCCCATGGTACACTACTCTAACTACTACATAGATGTTACACCAGTGACAGTGTCTTCCTATCCCATGGGACACTACTTGAACTACTACATAGATGTTACATCAGTGACAGTGTCTTCCTATCCCATGGTACACTACTCTAACTACTACATAGATGTTACATCAGTGACAGTTTCTTCCTATCCCATGGGACACTACGTGAACTACTACACAGATGTTACATCAGAGACAGTGTCTTCCTATCCCATGGGACACTATGTGAACTACTACACAGATGTTACATCAGTGACAGTGTCTTCCTATCCCATGGTACACTACTCTAACTACTACATAGATGTTACATCAGTGACAGTGTCTTCCTATCCCATGGGGCACTACGTGAACTACTACATAGATGTTCCATCAGTGACAGTGTCTTCCTATCCCATGGGACACTACTTGAACTACTACATAGATGTTACATCAGTGACAGTGTCTTCCTGTCCCATGGTACACTACTAAATACTACATAGATGTTACATCAGTGACAGTGTCTTCCTATCCCATGGTACACTACTTGAACTACTACATAGATGTTACATCAGTGACAGTGTCTTCCTATTCCATGGTACACTACGTGAACTACTACATAGATGTTACATCAGTGACAGTGTCTTCCTATCCTATGGTACACTACTAACTACTACATAGATGTTACATCAGTGACAGCGTCTTCCTGTCCCATGGTACACTACTAACTACTACATAGATGTTACATCAGTGACAGTGTCTTCCTATCCCATGGTACACTACTTGAACTACTACATAGATGTTACACCAGTGACAGTGTCTTCCTATCCCATGGTACACTACGTGAACTACTACATAGATGTTACATCAGTGACAGTGTCTTCCTATCCTATGGTACACTACTAACTACTACATAGATGTTACATCAGTGACAGTGTCTTCCTGTCCCATGGTACACTACTAACTACTACATAGATGTTACATCAGTAACAGTGTCTTCCTATCCCATGGTACACTACTTGAACTACTACATAGATGTTACATCAGTGACAGTGTCTTCCTATCCTATGGTACACTACTAACTACTACATAGATGTTACATCAGTGACAGTGTCTTCCTATCCCATGGTACACAACTTGAACTATTACATAGATGTTACATCAGTGACAATGTCTTCCTATCACATGGGACACCACTTGAACTACTACATAGATGTTACATCAGTGACAGTGTCTTCCTATCCCATGGGACACTACGTGAACTATTACATAGATGTTACATCAGTGACAGTGTCTTCCTATCCCATGGAACACTACTTGAACTACTACATAGATGTTACATCAGTGACAGTGTCTTCCTATCCCATGGAACACTACTTGAACTACTACATAGATGTTACATCAGTGACAGTGTCTTCCTATCCCATGGGATACTACTTGAACTACTACATAGATGTTACATCAGTGACAGTGTCTTCCTATCCCATGGGACACTACTTTAACTACTACATAGATGTTACATCAGTGACAGTGTCTTCCTATCGCATGGGACACTACTTTAAATACTACATAGATGTTACATCAGTGACAGTGTCTTCCTATCGCATGGGACACTACTTTAACTACTACATAGATGTTACATCAGTGACAGTGTCTTCCTATCCCATGGGATACTACTTGAACTACTACATAGATATTACATCAGTGACAGTGTCTTCCTATCGCATGGGACACTACTTGAACTACTACATAGATGTTACATCAGTGACAGTGTCTTTCTATCCCATGGGACACTACTTGAACTACTACATAGATGTTACATCAGTGACAGTGTCTTCCTATCCCATGGAACACTACTTGAACTACTACATAGATGTTACATCAGTGACAGTGTCTTCCTATCCCATGGGACACTACTTGAACTACTACATAGATGTTACATCAGTGACAGTGTCTTCCTATCCCATGGGACACTACTTTAACTACTACATAGATGTTACATCAGTGACAGTGTCTTCCTATCGCATGGGACACTACTTTAACTACTACATAGATGTTACATCAGTGACAGTGTCTTCCTATCGCATGGGACACTACTTTAACTACTACATAGATGTTACATCAGTGACAGTGTCTTCCTATCCCATGGGATACTACTTGAACTACTACATAGATGTTACATCAGTGACAGTGTCTTCCTATCGCATGGGACACTACTTGAACTACTACATAGATGTTACATCAGTGACAGTGTCTTCCTATCCCATGGGACACTACTTGAACTACTACATAGATGTTACATTAGTGACAGTGTCTTCCTATCCCATGGGATACAACTTGAACTACTACATAGATGTTACATCAGTGACAGTGTCTTCCTATCCCATGGGACACTACTTGAACTACTACATAGATGTTACATCAGTGACAGTGTCTTCCTATCCCATGGGATACAACTTGAACTACTACATAGATGTTACATCAGTGACAGTGTCTTCCTATCCCATGGGACACTACTTGAACTACTACACAGATGTTACATCAGTGACAGTGTCTTCCTATCACCATACATACCTGTACATTTCCCGCACAATGTTCAGTACACTAAATATTCTACGTACGATGCGGTGTCGGCACTTTCGTAAATTGCCTTATCTAAAACAAATGGCTCAAGAGAGAACTCTTTGCACTCATTATTGTAAGCTGTCAATGAAGAATAAATTGAGCTTTTTGTTTGTCTCCTTTCGAACGTTGCGAATATGTCTATCACTTAATTGTTTACAATTATATTTCACTACAACTGTTTCTGTACCTAACAAATACGCCTCATCTCTACCGAAGCCCAACATTGAGTGTTCCTTTTTCTTGGTAGCTATTTGTCCCCAGTCCCTTTCAACGTCGTGATTCCCTAGTGGCTGGCCGTCACGCGATAGCACTGACCTGAACTTGTAACCTTTCATCTTGTCTGTCTCTGTTAACTGTTCTTCTGGTCTAATTGTCTATTAACTCTAATCGTATTTTGCTGTAATAGTTGACCTAAGAAATTACATTACTGCACTCGGGACATTCCCACTCGCACTCCGTCCCCTCTTTCAACAGCCAGCGAAGAGTCATACTGCTAATCGTTCCAACTGCCATCTGATTGAAAGTTCTCCTGGTCTTCCCTTTCAGTTTTGAGATTTGTCAAGAGCCTTTGCCAATCCCTCGCCATATCATTCTCTCCACATAACGTGTGTTCAGTCTGTTCCACCGCTTTCTCCACCTGGTATCTTAACCTAGACAGTTGATTGTTACACATTTATAAACGTACTTACTTATGTCACACATTTATAAACGTACTTACTTATGTCACACATTTATAAACATACTTACTTATACATTCACACATAAATTAAGTATGTGATAATCGACCTCTTGCATCCTGTTTTATTCCATATGTCTCGGTCACTTGCCGAAAGTGTCGCACAAAGCACGAACTCCGTAGCTCCAGAGACGACCCTTAGGCGTCTCTGAGAAAACTGCACCTGTGAACCGAACAACGTAGCCCGGAATCGACCCTACAACCTTCGGAGCGCGAGGCATAACCATTTCGCCACGGAGATTCCCTCGGTAGTTTCTCATTTGGAATACAATAAATCCGTCGTTTCTTGTTCACCATGTATCTTGCATATGCCAGTGTGCTTTTTATTAACCCGATGTGGGAGTGTCTGGTTAGCTGCCTCAGATTGTAGACCCCAGGGACACAATGTGAACTGAAATACGTGGAGCATTTAGTTGTTGATGAGTGTGATCTGGTGCTGAAGTTGATTTCTGTTCTGTGAGATATTTTGGAGACGGCGATCATAAAACGCACAAGAACGACTGTCTGTCGGTACGTCCGTCGGTTCGTACTTACGTTGGGTTGTCTGATTAATTATCTATCTAATTATCCTATATGTCTGTCTCTCTGGCTGTCTACCTGCTGTAACAGAGTAGCTCATTTCGGTGAGGGAGTATTGGTGACTTAATGAATCTACGGATACAGAAGTAAAGGTTGATGAAAAACGGATTATTGGAAAGACGTTTTGTTTCCATCCCTTGTACACGAGAATGCACCAAGGGGTTCTGTCGTAGGAGATTTGGGGGTTGTAACGAAGACTGCGAACAACATCAAGAGGTGTGCTGACAAAGAGCAGAATTCAGCTAAGTCTCCACCGGGAAGGGCAGTTTTGGCCGATTCTCCATTCAGGACGGACGTATCGTTCAGATTTAAAGCCATAATGGTTCATATCAATAAGAAGAAGTCTAATTCACACCGTATAATGTCCCTTTGAAGAGGGGTTCAGTTGCTGTATTCTATATTATGCAATTTGCTCTCCGTGATCTCGCCGTTTTCAAGAATGAAATAAATGATGAATATAACGATATTGGAAGTTGTTCTTTTATTCGAGTATTGAATTCAAAGTAATCGTAGAGGTACGGATCATATAAAAATCAACATCACACAACGCGGAGGAATGAAGTAAGAAAAGAACCGTTATCGTGAGAAAATCGCTGGACTACTACTATTATGACCACAAGGCCAGAACATCATGAAGATGAAGATGAAGGTCGACCGTTGAGATTGTAGGTGGCTCTGGTGAGCGTTGATTGTCTCCTGTTATGTAAATGAAACGGCTGTGTTACACCGCCTGCCGGAGTGCTTGCCTACTCAACATCCCGTCAGTATGTCTTCCTTTGTTAGAGTAAGAAGAGTAAAGGATTGATTTACACGCCTTAAGGCGCAGTGGGTATATGATGCCAGACTCGTATTTTCATAGACAATCGGCACTCAATGAGTGCTGAGGTCAGTATCACGCTCACAGCTTTTACTTCCCAAGACGTTTTCTGGTTCACATTTTCAGACTGAGTCTACCTGGGTGTTCTAGTCAGTCTGAAATATAACTGTACGTAATTTTATAGCATGATCATCATAATCATGTGCTATGCTGGTAAGCGTGGGCGGTCATGTTTTGCCATCCCACTCGATCACCAGAATCGTGGATCAGCTCAGTGTTCTTGTCTCCACCATGCAATGTGGTCAAGTCACCCAGGTATTTACTTCTCTGATCTCCCCTTGTTCTCTTCCCCTCGATCTTGCCAGTTGTCACCAAGTTCTCCAATTTATTTCTTTTCATAACCTGCCCAAAAAATGGTGACTGTCTACGTCTAATTTCTCGAATCAGTTTACAATGTTCATTATTTCTTGTAGAACATGGTCATAGGTTTTTCTATATGTCCATGGTATTCTTTGTATTTTCCTCAGAAACCACATTTCCACAGCCATCAAATTTTTTTAGCTTGTCTGCTCATTGTCCACGATTCACGTCCATACAAAAGTAGAGGTTCTATGTAGCACTACAACATTCATGTTCTCGTTGCAAATGCCATCTATTTATTGGTCAGTATGTTTTTCATCTTGCAAAAGGCTTTCTTCGCCATGGCGATTCTTGTTCTAATCTCTTCAAGGCATCTCCCATCAAATGTTATGACTATTCCGAAATAATTGTATCGATTTACCTGTTTAAGAATATTCCCATTTTCTTGTATATTACATTTTGGTATTTCCTTCTTCTTAGTGACGACCACAACCTGTGTCATCTTACAATTTAATTCTATGTTTATGTCTTATGTAGTACTCAATACGGGTGTTTACAGCAGGCAAGAGCCCGATTACAATAATTTATTATATACCAGGTTGATTATGTGGTTGTTTATTGATTATTGCTCACTGGATTTAGGAGGCCTGGTGTTCCTTGCCAGTGAGAAGTCCTGATCGTTCGGGTCCTATCGATTGACGGACGTCGGTCGCGGCGATTGGGCAATCTTGAGCATAGCCTACGATGGGTAGCGTTGTGATGTTCTGTTGTGATAATTTGGTGTGTCCAGTGTGTGCCGCGTGGTTACACACCCGCTTCACACGCGTGATCCGGGACTGTTTCCGGGTCCGGTCAAGGATATGCACTACTGACGAGCTCAAACAAGGGCGAAACTCGAGTATAGTGCTTCCATATTGACGTGGATAGGCCTTAGGTTCATACCAGAATGCGATCGGCGTTGCCAGTATTGGGTTGTGCTCAATATATACCAGGTTGTTAAATGTGCGCGACCCCTCTTTAAAATATTGTTTTTCCTACCCCCAGAAACGCGGTTTGGCTAATGCAGCTAAAATCAACTGGTGCTATGTTCCCTGATATTTAATTGTCTCCCCTTGTGTCCCTTGAACTTCAATCAATAATTGGGAATTCATTCCCTCGTTAATTTGATAGCGTCCAATTCTCCAATATTCTACATTGTTTTGTCAATTTGATATCGTCATAGGCTACAATGTTCTACATTGTTTTGTTCAAAGATTAATACAAAAATATTCTCTACGCCAATGATGCAGTAATAACGTTGTCAAAAACGCGTTTACAGAAAACTGCCCATAAATGAAATAATGAATTATTCCTGGCACATTCCCGTTACACGGGCATCTATTCTTGACATCGATAAGAGGAGACAGCTGCCCGGGCTCTCGTGTCTGCGGCACAGAATTCTTTTCAGACGTTCTCATCCATCTATGGCTAGACCAGACGGACATAACTGCCATCATCCGGCCACTGGGTCGTTATAGAAAGGGATGTCCGACCCATTATGTGCCCGGGAAGGGAAGACTAATGCGGGATAGTGCCTTCATCTCGCTGTCTGACGAAATACACTTGTTCCTGCAGTCAGGCCTGATTCTTATAGGGGAATGGTGCGTTCGATCAAGCAATATTCCCTATATTTATTACATTGGGATTAATCAATCGATACTCCGTATTGGTATATGATAATGGCACGAATCGACAAATATTCCGCAGTTGTATATTACAACTGAGCTAATCAACCAGCATTGCGTAGTTGCATATTATAAAGGAACCAACCAACGAATATTGCATAATTTTATATTACAATGGAACCATCTAACCATTATAGCAAGGTTGTATATTACACTGAAACAATTAACCAATATCCCACAGACGTATATCAAAATAATAACCAATTAATTCATAAAACTGTCATTTACTGCCAATATAGCACCATGCGGTGTATGGCAGGGGGTCTTTGAGCCTGAGACCGCCTGGCTAGTGCAATCACCGCGAACTGTGCAGATTAGGATTTTCTTTTTGCCTCCGACAGAAAAAATCCCACACCTCACCGAGGGATCGAACCAGGGTCTCCCAAAGGAGAGTCCAGCGTTCTAGCCACTCTGCTAGCCTCTCCTCTTCATATCTGTCTAATAACATGTGGTAGGCCAGGATATATTGTTGTTGGTTTCCAACTGCCACATCTAAAACCTACTTTCCGTTGGAAGAGGGCTGCAGCGATTCAACTAAGGAGGAATGGACTTATCTTGAGGTCAAGAAGCTGAAGCATTAAAAAAATCCAATGGTACTCAGTTGTAAGGGTCTCAAGATCAATCGCTGCAGCAAAGGTTTCAATGTCTGAGTGGTAACCTTCATAGACGTCATGGGCAAAAACGGCTGCATTGGTCCAGATTTCTCTTTTTCGACGGTACCCTCCCAGGGTAAGTTGGAAAACACCTTGCCTCTCTAGCTGGCTTGATAATTTTCTGGCAATTAACTTCTCCAGCAGCTTGTCTATTGTATTCTGCATGGTTATTACTCGATATCCCTGAATTTTTGTGTGGTCTTTATATATATCTTTGTATATCTTTATATCTTTATATCTGGTCTTTATATATCTTTGCCAGGCTTCGGCTATTTTTATTCTTCTATAATTACGACAGAATCAACCATCCAATGATCCATAGTTGAATGTTAGAATGGGACGTGTTAGCCAACATTCCATATGTGTAAATTGTAATGGAAACAAAAACCAGCCAACATCTTATTGATGTATAATACAATAGAACAAACCAATTGTACATAGTTGTATATTACAAGGAAAGCAAACAACCAGCATATCATTGCTGTACATTATAATGAAATCAATCACCAAGTATTCCATAGTTGTATTTTTTTTACAATGGTCACAATGTGCTAGAACCAACATACAATGTGCGAGAACCAATATACATTGTGCTAGAACCAACATACAACAGTAAACTTGCCAAGACATAACATCATCAGTAAAATGCTGGTGTTGACAGCAATGTCCTGTTATAAAAAGGATATGAAAAAAGTAGCCTTTGTACATCTGTATGTAGTTTTTTTCGTTGCATGTTAATTATCTGTAGGTACTACATTTCCAGTTACCGAACGTCGCCGGCGATGTTTCAAACGGCGATTTACGTTTTCTTGTTATTGTTCCCCGGTATTAAGGACATATATAGTACTCGTTATATAGACGTTGCCGCTTGATTTAGTATACATAATTAATTTGAGCATCCTTTCTTACGCGTACTGTGAAATGTTCAAATATTTTAATCGGCGGGGTCATCCCAAACAGAAATTATTAAGATCGTATGCTAAGATGCGTCATGTTAAATTTCAATGGCGGGAATATAGCGGTTTTCCGTGTCATAATACAGCGATGATCATTTAATATTCTTATGGATTATTCAGAGCGACGAGATTATAATGATGCACGTTTGCATTCACCACCCATTCTAGTATTTAGGAGTGGAGGAAGAGGCTGGAGGAAGAGGGAGTTTGAGGTTTTCATTTGAATTTTGCGCTCAAAATAAAAACCTGAGTTATCCCCCTTAGCGCAAAAAAAAAAAAACAAGAGCAGTTATCTGCCCTTAGCTTACGTGTTGTGTCAAGTTTTGTGGTCACTTTCCAGAGTGGGTTACCAATATGCCAATGTTAAATATAAACTGACATACAAAAATTAATATCTCAGCTTACAAATGACGTACAGACTTGAATAAGGTATCGTTGGATTTGTTTTTTCAAGAGGTATCCAACTATGCAGGTTATATAATTAAAAAGTAATTTAGAAAATGTTCCTAAAGTACCTAATTATCTGTGTGCTGACGAAAGTTCTAGCCCGGTGGTTCTCAACCTTTTTTGGCTCATGCATCCCTCCACCATATGTTCCGAATGTCACCCCGCCCCCTTTCGTATTTCTTCCCTATAACCGCCCCCCTCCCATCCGCCTACACAGCATACGTATACGTAAAAATGGAAGCTAAATTTAATAACACATACTAGAATAAGTCTAGACGTCTACATAGAACGTGATTTGCAGGCCTATTTACGTTATAAAACGAATTTCAGAAGAGCGAGAAGTACAGAACCATAAAGTATGGAGGGAAAACAATATCAAGTAATCGGTTCTTGTATTAACGCGATCTTGAAATAATCTTAATATCCCCCCCCCCTCCCCACGCACTGGAAACCCGAAATCCCCCCCCCCCCCCCGGAATGGGAGGGGGAGGATTCCCCATCGGTTGAGAACCACTGCTCTAGCCGCAACGTCAATGTTGTCATCTGTGGTTGAATTATGGTGGCACCTGTATCTTCTGGCAAACCATAGCGTGTTTGTAGCGTTAAATTGTTATGTTGTCCGGAATGTTCTTTGCTTGATTTTATTATTTTTATTTGTTACCTTTAATTAAGACCTGTACATTTCAATCCATTTTATCACCCCCTGCCCCACTCCCATCTCCTAAAGATGTCCCTTTTCCTTCCTTGTCTGTTTTTGTCCGTATAAATGTGTTACATTTTCTTCCTTATATCTTTATGTTCGTATAAACGTGTTCTTTCCCCTTCATATGTTTTGTATATGTGTCTATTCCCACATTTATATGTTTTGTTGTTGTTTTATTTTTGCATATAAACGTGTTCCATATCATTCCTTCTCTGTTTTGTGTGTGTCCCAATAAACGTGTTCCATTTCCAGCCTCATCTGCTTTTTTGGTCCCTATAAACGTGTTCCATATCATTCCTTCTCTGTTTTGTGTGTGTCCCAATAAACGTGTTCCATTTCCAGCCTTTCCAGCTTTTTTGGTCCCTATAAACGTGTTCCATATCCTTCCTCATCTTTTTTGTGTGTACCTATAAACTTTTTTTTATGGAGCTGGCGGTTACTCCAGAAGCAAGAGTCGCCCCATGAGGTCCCCATGTCCCCCTGTTTTTGTTGTGGGCCCTTTAGTCCCACTATTTTCCTTCCAGCCCATAGTGGTCCACCAAGGCCCACAGCCAATGATAGTGCACAGTGATTTGAGTTGTGAAGTTGGTGACGGTCTCTGTACTTTAGTCAGACCAAGCGCGGATGAATCTGCACTTGGTCTTAGCCAAAGGCCGACACACGTGTTCATGTTCCTTCCTTATCTGTTTTGTGTGTGTTCCTATAACGTGTTAATTTTACTTCCTTGTGTGTGTGTGTGTGTGTGTGTGTGTGTGTGTGTGTGTCCCGATAAACGCGTTCCATTTCTCTCCTTACCTGGTGTGTGTGTGCGCGCGCGTGTGTGTGTGTGCGTGTGTGTGTGTCCCGATAAACATGTTCCATTTCTATCCTCACCTGTGTGTGTGTGCGCGCGCGCGCGCGTGTGTGTGTGCGTGCGCGCGCGTGTGTGTGTGTGTGTGTGTGTGTGTGTGTGTGTGTGTGTGTGCATGCCATGCCTTTAAGCGTGGGCGGTCATGTTTTGTCATCTCAATCGATCACCAGAGTTGTGGATCAGAACCGTGTTTCTGTCTCGACCATGCCATGTGGCCAAACCATCCAGGTACTTACTTCTCGGTCTTCCCCTCGGTCTCTTCCCTTCGTTCTTGCCAGTTGTCACCAAGTTCTCCAAATAATTTATTCTCATAACATGCCCACATATTTTTGACTGTCTACGTCTAATGTCTGTAGTCAGTTTACGATCTGTGTCCCTATACACCTGTTCATTTTCCTCTCTTATCTGAAATTTTTGGTTCAGTTATATCCTTCTCTGTTTTGATGTAATGTTCCAAGTACCCAAGCGACCCCCCCCCCTTCCCCCTTTCATCCATATCTACGTATTGTCCTAATTAGCTCCAGTTTCTCTCGTTGTCTATTGCCAACCCCGGCCCCCCCCCCCCCCCCCCCGATACATATTTTTTTCGCGTTACCATCCTGTTTCAGGAGATTGCGGTCAACACCAGCATCTTTCAGCTGTACATTGATTCCTAGGCTAGATTACGCTCATCAGCACGCCACGACTTTCTGATCGACCGGCTCCATACTCTAATTAGTCACTGGTGCGACTCGAACCGCTTCCAATTCTCGTGCACTCACGTCAACCACGAGAGTAGTCGGGATTACGGAGAAAGCTGCTAACTCCTCGGCCAGGGAGCCGGCCCCGATACATATACCTCATAAAATATCTACCAGAGTGACACTGTTCATATCGAAAGCCGATTGGTCTGTTAAACAATGACTCTAACGCCCTATACCAATTACGTCTCACAACGGGGAAAAGAGACCTTTTAATATGGGTTTTTTTTAATAAAAAAAAAAAAAATTAAACATCCGAATATAACGGTCTATCTGAAGGAAAGGGTCATGTGGTAATGAGACAGGCTGGCTCTAGATAAATGGCTTCCCGTGACAGCAAGTTACTGGCTAGACACGGAAGTGATGTCACAAGTCCAGATTACAATCAGACATTTTTCTTGTCGTCTCAATGGCTGTTCTTTGCGAGGTAGTAGAAATAATTTGTAGTCTGAGTAAAATTAGCCTATCGATTTTCATAGAGGGGAGAGTGGGGAATGATAGAGTGTGAGAGACAGATTTATAGATAGATAGACAGAGCGAGAAGTAGACAGATTGGATTAGACTAGATTATATTATGGAGGGTGGTGGGTGAGGTGGGTGTGATGGCTGGGTGTTGGGTTGTGTTGGTTTTGGGAGAAAGTTGCTTTTGGGAGGACTCCTGGGTTTTGGGAGGAAGTCGAAGAAGGAGAAGGCAGAAAGAAGGAGGAAGGAGGAGGGAGTCGAAGAAGGAGATGACGAAGAATAAGAAGGAAAGAGAAGAAGTAGGAAGGAGGAAGACAAGGAAAAGGAGGGAAAGGAGGAGTAATAATATCATATCCATAGGCGAAACCGGGCTTTAATTTAGCTCACGGGGTCACCAAACTTTTTTTCACAGCGGGCCGGATAACTGACAAAATGACGAGCGCGGGCCGCATACTCATTCTGTACAATACTTCTCTGTGGCGAAGGTCTTACGGACGCGGTTCATAATCTCGTATACCCGCGTTCGAATTACAGATGCGCGCGATTTGGCAGCAGACCGCGTTGCGCTGAGTTTTTTCCGCTATAGTATGGGTGCCTATCGTTCAGAAAGCAATGGCAAACTACAGAACGTACACTTGCCAAGACATCAACAACAGCAAAAAATGCTGGTGTTGACAGTAAACGTCTAGAAAAGGATATGCACCTAACTTTAACAATACTTGCAAACCATAACGAAAGCTCTGGGGAAAAAAGACGAAACACTAAGTTAATCATGGGTGAGTGGCGTGCAAAGCACACACACACACAAACACACACACACACACACACACACACACACACACACACACACGCACGCACACGCACACACATACACACACACACACACACACACACACACACACACACAAAACATTTATTTACTAAAAAAAGTTATCAAAGAAGGCGACGTTAGCAAACAGATAATTACATCAGACCTAGTGTGCACATATCCGAATCTCACAAACTAAGCAGCAAAAACGATTAGTGAGATTTGTGAAACTGATATTTGGCTTTCAAGGTATCATCAATATTTGGTTTGAAATTGCAGCATCCAATCAAGAGAATTGCTTTCAAATGTTCATCAGTCAATCTCGTTCGATGTGTTGACTTCACATACTTCAGTTTTGAAAATGTTTGCTCACAGACATAAGTTGTTCCAAACACTGATGCCATTCCAGCGGCAAATTTCAACAGTTTCGGAAACTCAACAGCAGGTAAGTAGCGGTAAAATTCAACAAGTTTTCCTTCTCTGTGCTTCTTGTTCAACAAGTCATTTGCGTGCAAATCAATGAGCTCCACCGTAGTTCGTCCCGCGCATCATCAAGGTTACAATCAAACGGATTCTGGAACAGAAGAATGTCATTTTCACTTCTGTCAAGATTTGAACATCTCTCCAAAAAATGCTTCTTCAAATCACGAATAATTTTTTTTCGGAATATCGAGGTTGACATCTTCGTCGATTTTAGCGCAAAACTCTTTGAAATAGTGAAAATGAGAAAAGTTTTCTCCTTTCAGTTGTGCTTCAAACAATGACAATTTTCTCCGAAATCCTTTGATGATTCTGTTTGAGATCACAGACGAGGTTACCCTTTCACTGATGTTTCAAATTCAGTTCATTCATGTGGGATGTGATGTCGACCAAAATGACAACGTTGACAGCCAGGTAGGATCTGGCAACTGTGGATCAGCTCTATCTTTTTCAGTGATGAAAATATCTATTTCATTTCGGAGCTTGTAAAAACGAAACAGGACTTTACCGCAGCTGAACTACCTCACTGATGTGTGATAAGGTAAGTCACAGAATTCAGAATCAATTTCTTCAAGAAAAGCCTGCAACTGACGGTGATTGAGTGTATGTCCCCAAATGAAGTTCCAGCAGAAAGGACAGGTTTCAGTACACAAGAAATATATAAGTCTTTCCCACAGAGCGCTTGCAGATGTATGAGGCATTGTATGAACAGAGCGTCCGGAATTTGCAAATCTTCCAGCTGACTCCTGATCTGCCCAATCAGACCGTTCCTCACTCCAGCCATTTTTTCCCCTCCATCAACTGTAACACCTCGAATCTGATTCCACTGAAGGTTATTGTCTTGCAAAACTTTTCGCACTTCCATCAAAATGTCTTTTCCAGTTGTTGTTCCATGCATGCTGCAAACGGATGTTAACTATTTTGTTATCTGAAAGTCCAAATTGACACCACGAATGAACACGAGAAGTTGTGACGTACTCGAAAGATCATTAGACTCATCCAGCGCTAGAGAATACCACAAGTTCTTAGTTTTATCGCGGAACTGTAGCACTATGTTCTCTCCAAGTCCTTCTGCTCTCCGCACGACTGAACTTGCCGAACGGCTGATAGTTCCAAACAAATCAGCTTTCTCAGGACACACGTCATTTACTGCTTCCATCATACACTCTTTGATGAAGTTGCCATCAGTAAACGGTTTTCCTCGTTCTGCCTTCTTAAGCACTATTTTGTAACAGATTCATTTTCAGCAAACTTTCTCGTGAAGATATTTCTTTGTGTTTCTAAACCACGTTTCATGGACTCATATTTCTCAAAGCATTAACATTCCAGAAAACTTTCAATATATTGATAGATGTTTTGTTTCGTAGTGACGCCAAAGATTGTACTCTTTCAAAACAGCAACACTTTCGCTGCATATTACGCAATTGGTTTTCTTGTCCTTTGTTTCCTCAAAGAAGTACGTTACTCCCCATTTTTCATTGAAAACACAACACTCGGCGACCACTTTTCTTTTCTTAGTAGCCATAATGAGGGTGAAGTACGCGGGATCTGAAAATAAAAAAGACATTGAATTAGAAACATAATTAAAATCCTATTGAAACAGAAGAAAAGCAGAGGAGTAGGGGTCACTGGTGAAGCAACTGCTCACCAAAGGTACATATGAAGTTTATATATACCTTTGGTAATAGAATATGTCTCATAATAAGGTTTGCAAAATATATAAATAGGGCCGGTCTAAATAAACAGCCTAGAGCAGAGTTTTTCAACCGGGTTTCCGCGAGTGGCAGCCAGGGATTCCGCCGAAACAGACCGAAATCGCCTAAATGCAACATTTCTGCCCATCTGGTTTATTACATAAAGTAGGACTGACACTTAGATCATCGCACAGAATTCCTTGAGTAAGTAAACGTTTGCGCAAGGATCTGCTCCAGCAGAAAGGTTGAAAAACACTGGCATAGAGACCAGTTCGACTAATACCTGGACCGGGGAATTCTTCTTAGCTGGGTATATGTTTGTTATAAAACGAGACTTTTATGGCATTTTTATGCTATGTTAGCTACTTTAATGCCTCTATTCACACTTGTAGTTCAATTACCTATCACTGTCAAACAAAGGAATCCTAGTTACATACCTATAAAATGAATGACTGGCAAAAAGAAATAAATATTTCTGGAGCATCGGTCCTGTGTCGACAGCGCGACGCATTGGGGGAAGGAAAAGATGCGCGCGAGCGTGTATGTGTGTGTGTATGTGTGTGTGTGCGCGTGCGTGCGTGCGTGCGTGCGTGTGTGTGTGTGTGTGGGGGGGGGGGGCCGGCCATGGAAATCATAGTAATGTCAGAGCTAGGCGGCGCTACCACGAACCGGGGAAGGACTTGGGATGGCGCGAAATAAGTAAACATTACAATAAACAAGAACATCTAGATACAATAATTTATAATTGAAAATAGTAAATTTAAGACACATAGTAGCTAGGAGGTCTCCGCACGTGTAAATATCTCCTATTATTCTAAATATAATATTTACATTTAAATTATATTACAACGTCTCGTGTTCCATACGTTATATCAAGGCTCGAGTACTGTCGGCGGGGCGGATGAACTGACGACGCGGGCCATAGTTTGGTGACCCCTGGTTTAGCTAATAATTTCAACAACACGTCCTGGATATCAGTAGGAACTTCTCTACCCGGTGTCTAACAAGCTCATGGCTGCTCATTCATTCACCCGTCCCACCTTCATCCATCCACCCACTTGTCATCCACACGTCCCACGTTCATCTACCCGTCCCACGTTCATCCACCAGTCCCACTAGTCATCCATCCGTCCCACGTTCATCCACCCGTCCCACATTCATCCATCCGTCATACGTTCATCCATCCGTCCCACTTGTCACTCATCCGTCTCACTAGTCATCCACCCATCCAACTTGTCACTCATCCGTCTCACTTGTCATCCACCCGTCCCACTTGTCATCCACCCATCACACTTGTCATCCACCCGTCCCTCTTGTCATCTATCCGACCCACTTGTCACCCACCCGTCCCACTTTTCATTTATCCGTCCCACATTCATCCATCCGTCCCACTTGTCATCCATCCGTCTCACGTTCATCCACCCGTCCCACGTTCATTCACCCGTCCCATATGTCATCTACCCGTCTCACTTGTCATCCGCCTGTCCCACGTTCATTCACGCCTCCCACTGGTCATCCACCTGTCCCACGTTCATCCACCCGTCCTAGGTTCATCCACCTGTCCCACGTTCATCCACCCATCTCACTTGTCATCCACTTGTCTTGAGTTCATCCATCCGTCTCAATTATAATCCACCCGTCCAACGTTCATCCACCCCTCCCACTTGTCATCCACTCGTCCCACTTGTCATCCACCCGTCCCACTTTTCATCGACTCGTCCCACTTGTCATCCACTCGTCCCACTTGTCACTCACTCGTCCCACTTGCCATCCACTCGTCCCACGTTGATCCATCCGCCCCACATGTCATCCACTCGTTAAACGTTCATCCACCCGTTCCAGGTTCACCTACCTGTTCCACATTCATCCACCCGTCCCACGTTCATCCACCACCCGTCCCACTTGTCATCCACTTGTCCCACGTTCATCCATCCGTCCGAATTATCATCCACCCGTTTGACGTTCGTTCACCCATTCCCACGTTCATCCACCCAGCCCCACGTTCATTCACCCGCCCCACTTGTCATCCACTCGTCCCACTTGTCATCCACTCGTGCCACTTGTCATCCATTCGTCCCACTTGTCATCCACTCGTCCCACTTGTCATCCACCCGTCCCACTTGTCATCCACCCGTCCCACTTGTCATCCACCCGTCCTACGTTCATGCACCCGTCCCACTTGTCGACCAACAACTGATATCTTACAGAACCCGGAGCTGGCAAACATTGCCAACGATTAATACATAAATTATTCCAAAGCAATTTCCTGCTTGGATCTGTGATGTAATAACGCCATCACATTATGTAGGTCAAGACCAAGGAGGAACAGGTGGCCAATCTTTCCCTCATTTTGGCATCGAACCCACGTCCCTCCGTGCATATGACATTACCAGCTCAGTCCGCTATCAACTTCGCTAGTGCACCCGCCACTGGCTACGATTACTCTCCATTATAAGTGGTTGTAGAATAAACTGTACTCTTGTTAAAAGCCCCGTACCATTCGGGGTATACGTACATACATCAATTATTCATTTACAGTCAACGCCGTCCTTCATTATCTTTTCACACAAGTCCCAAGTGCAAGCAGCAGATTGCGTTGTCAGTTTTCACACTAGTCAAACATGTGTACAGACGCCACAAACAATGTGTTGCACGATTTATTGCCTGGCATATTTCGCTGTATCTCGTAGGGTGCATACTGGGCTTCAAATGAAAACCTTAAATGTTTTTTATTTGGGTGGGGGGGGGGGGGGGATATATTCTGAAAAAGTAAAATACAAGTGCATCATTTTTCGATATAGTCACCACTGCTTTCAATACAAGTCCTCCAGCGCCGATAAAGTGCTTGAATTCCTGTAGAAAAAAAAAACACCATTATCTTGATCGCTCGTGTAACCACTTATGCAGCATCTGCTGTAACTCTTTTTCTGATCGACAACTTTTGAAAGTTCCTACTCCACTGACACACTTGCTGGACTGAAAGGCATGCATCACCATACTGGACCTTCATTCGCCGATAAATTTATATAGGTTTCACCCCTTCACTAATTTAAAAACAGAACGGATAACAAAACGCTGCTTGTCTTTGTGCATGTCAAAAGTGGGGCAGCCATCTTTAAACTGTCCTTATGACGTCACCGTATTCATCTGCATTGTGATGTCACGTGCTTAACACATTTGACATCCTTAACAACAATATTGACAGGTTACAAGACAATGGTATGGTTATTGTAATTTCTATCACACTTTTAAGGTTTTTACGTGAAGCCCCCTCGTATGTGTGTGTTTGTATATGTGTGCGTGTGCGCGCGCGCGTGTGTGTATGTGTGTGTGTGAGTGTGTGTGTGTGTGTGTGTTTTATTTTTATTTTTTTCATGTAGAGTTTTAGAGTTTTTCACGTAGTTATATCCGTGTGTGTTTGTTGTGTGTTGCTGCTTTGGCCACAACGCCAACTTTCTTACTTGTTATCGTGATGTAGTATTGCTCACCGTCTACTTCTCGTTCTTGTTTTGTTTCTTGGGTTGTGATTCATTTAATTTCACTGGGCACATTTCAGTGGACATCGCTTGGCAAGGGCTGACAACCGAACCTGCCACTTGGCGCGCTTGTGTTGACAATAAGTGCAGGAGACGCAGCGGGGAGTGTTGGGTCCTGTGCCGAATCACACTTCCAGTGGAAGATGTCTACAGGGGGTAATGCAGTTGACAGCCGCAGGGCACTGTGCTCTTTGGTTACCGGAGAACAATACACGGACGCGGACTGTACGATGGGCACTTCTTAATTCTTCATAATCAACCCTCGCCTTACCGAGCAACACCCCAGGCGTTCATTAAATGCTATGAACAGAAGTTCTTCTTCTTCTTCTTCTTCTTCTTCTTCTTCTTCTTCTTCTTCTTCTTCTTCTTCTTCTTCTTCTTCTTCTGCTGCTGCTGCTGCTGCTGCTGCTGCTGCTGCTGCTGCTGCTGCTGCTGCTGCTGCTGCTGCTGCTGCTGCTGCTGCTGCTGCTGCTGCTGCTGCTGCTGCTGCTGCTGCTGCTGCTGCTGCTGCTGCTGCTGCTGCTGCTGCTGCTGCTGCTGCTGCTGCTGCTGCTGCTGCTGCTGCTGCTGCTGCTGCTGCTGCTGCTGCTGCTGCTGCTGCTGCTGCTGCTGCTGCTGCTGCTGCTGCTGCTGCTGCTGCTGCTGCTGCTGCTGCTGCTGCTGCTGCTGCTGCTGCTGCTGCTGCTGCTGCTGCTGCTGCTGCTGCTGCTGCTGCTGCTGCTGCTGCTGCTGCTGCTGCTGCTGCTGCTGCTGCTGCTGCTGCTGCTGCTGCTGCTGCTGCTGCTGCTGCTGCTGCTGCTGCTGCTGCTGCTGCTGCTGCTGCTGCTGCTGCTGCTGCTGCTGCTGCTGCTGCTGCTGCTGCTGCTGCTGCTGCTGCTGCTGCTGCTGCTGCTGCTGCTGCTGCTGCTGCTGCTGCTGCTGCTGCTGCTGCATCTTCTTTATTAGTTCGTGCTTTATGCGACTCTTTCGGCAAGCCGCCCCGCGGAAAGAGACCGCTACATATGGGATGGAACACTGTGCCATAAAGTTGATTGCCTTGCCGTTTACACCCTCTAAAGACAGCCGCCGTAAAGATGGTCCTCGGGTACCACGCGGAGAGAAATTCACTACACCCACCTCACTCGGGTAGAGGCAAACACCCACACGACCTAACCTCAATCACCCACATGACCTAACCTCAATCACTTACACGACCTAACCTCAATCACCTATACGACCTAATCTCAATCACACGCACGCTTCAACCTGAATCACACACACGACCTAACCTCATTGTACTGGACTTAACAGTTAAATTCAGAGTTGTCTAGAGCAGTAGTTCTCAACCGATGGGGAATTCCCGACCAACCCCCCCCCCCCCCAAGGGGGGGGGGGGGGTTTGTTTGGGATTCGGGGGGGGGGGATTAAGATTATGTCAAGATCACATTAATAGAAAAACCATTTACTTGATATTGTTTTTCCCTCTAAATTTTACGGTTCTGTACTTCTCGCCCTAATGAAATTCGTTTTATAACGTAGGAAGACCCGCAAATCACGTTTTGTGTAGATGTCTAGACTTGTTCTAGTATGTGTTATTAAATTTAGCTTCCATTTTTATGTATACTGTGTAAGCGTTGGGTGGGGGGAGGAAATTTGAAAGGTGGGGAATGACGTTCTGAGCATATTGTAAAGGGGGCATGGGCCAAAAAAGGTTGAGATCCACTGGTCTAGAGGATTACGGGCCCAACTAACCAACAACCAACCAATTACCAACTAACAAGCAACCATTCATTCAGATGGATTGTAAAAATCGTTTGTCGCGCGGCGATTCGAATTTAGCCATGCGCTGTAAATTACGTTTTGCCTCTAGTAATCGAGTTCTCATTTTTATATAAACGATATAAAATAACAACATAATTCAGATTTACAGAACACAATTACGAAAAACATAGGACGTAACCCCCATCAGCAAACATACTCATGCATCATGTGCCATGCCGAAAAGGTCATGTTTCACCACCTCACTCGATCACCAGAGTCGGGGATCAGCTCTGTGTTTTTGTCTCAGACCATACCACGTGGCCAAGCCATCCAGGTCTTTACTTCTTTGCCTTCCCCTTGTTCTCTTCCCCTCGATCTTGTCAGCTGTCACCAAGTTCTCCAATTTATTTCTTCTCATAACGTGACCACAAAATTTTAACTGTCAACGTATAATTCCTCTAATCAGTTTACGATTTTCATTTGTTCCTTGTAGGACTTGCTCATTGGTTTTTCTGTACACAAAAACACAACATATAAAAGCGGGGAAGACACTACAACTTTACCGCAGTCCTACCAATTTTGTTCATTTTTATATATTTCATTCATTGTTTGTTCCTGTTTTTTTCCCCATCCTGTTGTATATCTTTGCTGCCAAATCCTTGCAGTTATATTTATGTGTTCTAGTATTATTTATATAATAGTTGCTCCGCATTCATTGCAGGCTCATTATTTAACCTCCCATTTCCTCGTGAGTCTTTTACATTTGTATAGCTGTTCATTGGTGTCTTTTCTTTTTAATGTTTGTTTTACTGTTCAAGGTGCGAATGCGCCGAAAGGTTAAAAATTATGTGCTTGTTTTCTTGTGCAGGATCAGCTGTTCTTGCATTTCTGAATGGTTATTAAGTGTATCAGTATAATATAGCATCATCATTATGTGCCTTGCCTATATGCGTATTCAAATATGTCTCGATATCTCACACCGTGGAGGTCTGCATGGCCGAATGGAAAAGAGCGCACGTTCTTAAACATCCGGTGTGCTGATGCCGAGATAGCGGGTTCAACCCTTACACTGGTTAGCTGGGCTAAATGTTGACTTCTCGTACTTTATTTGGTGGCATAAATTACAAGTATCTCTGAATTCGGAGTGGGTTCGCCTGATGGCAATGGACACTGGCAATAGGGAAAGCCAATCCACGCGCAAAAATAAGTCCAGTGCACTAAAAGTACTAGCAATTCTATGGATTACGCTTGAGTTCAAAGCGAGAGAACGAAAACATAAATCTCACAGTGTCATCAGTCTCGAATGAGGCCTGGGTTCTAATCCCGGTTTTGCCATTTGGTCAAACCATTTTCTTTTTGTCTCCCACTTCCACTGTTTCTATCAAGTTTATCAGTTGAAAGTTTGCCATATGGTCAAACTATAATTTCTTTGTCTTCTCCTTGCGCTGTTCCTTTCAAGTTTAGCCGTTGAAAATAAGTTTTCCATATGGTCAAAACATTATCTTTTTGTCTTTCCCTCTGCTCTGTTTTTATCAAGTTTATCAGTTGAAAGTAATTGCCATATGGTCAAACCATTTCGTTTTGTCTTCCCCTTGCTCTGTTCCTATCAAGTTTATCAGTTGAAAGTAAGTTTGCCATATGGTCAAACTATTTTCTTTTTGTCTTCCCCTTGCAACAACTTCCTAACAAGTTTGTTAGTTGAAAATAAGTTTGCCATATGGTCAAACTATTTTCTTTTTGTCTTCTCCTTGCGCTGTTCCTATCAAGTTTATCAGTTGAAAGTAAGTTTGCCATTTGGTAACACCATTATTTTTTGTCTTCTCCTTGTACCGTTCCTATCAACTATCAAGTGTATCAGCTGAAAGGAAGTTTTCAAGCTATTTCTCCACACAACATAAATCTTGACTGTCTAATTTCTCTAATCAATTTACGTTTCATATCTGTTTTATTTTTTCCCAAACATTAAAAGAGATATCAAATGAGACACAGACAAATCTAGCCAAGAATTGTATATGTTACACCCAAAAAATAAAAGTTGCATAACCTTTACAGGACGTCGCAGTCAACCACATCATGTTATAAGATATTTTTGAGTTCAGTATTATTAACACACCAACACATTAGATAAAGAAAACACGATGAAGTGATCAAAATATGCATCCGTATTAACGTTTCTGGAAATGATGTTAGAATAATAAAAATATTAGCAAATAGAGGTGATTAAAATGTAAAGTTCATGCAACCTAATAGACAAATACAAAACTTGGATCGGTAATATTTTCAAACACTGCACAGTCATTAAAAATACACCCTGTAGTGTAATCAAGCTGTGTTATGCTACAGATGACAGAGTATTGCTAGCCGAAAACGTAAAAGATCTGCAACATATGTTGGACATTTGGATATTGCAGACATCAATCAGGTGGCGTCTCCACAATGAAGGTTGGTTGCAATGGATCTCAAACACTGTCTGTCTCTCGCCTTGACTGTACTTTCTGCCAGACTGATGTTAGTCCATCTCTTGATGCATCTTCTCACTTGTATCATTGTCCACCTCGTGCTCGCTTGCCTTTCAGCCTAATCCTATGTCTTTTATATGCGTGTTGTGTCTTTTAATGTGGCCGAAATATTTTAATTGCCACTTTTCTATTTGCCGGCTGCCTGGCCGAGGGGTTAGCAGCTTTCTCTGTTAACCCCGAATACTCTCGTGGTCGACGTGAGCGGACGAGAATTAGAAGTGGTTCGAGATCTAGCCTAGGAATCAACATACAGCTGAAAGATGCTGGTGTTGACCGCAATATCCTGAAACAGGATGGAAACGCGGAAAAAAAAACAAAAAACTTTTCTATTTCTTTCATCAACTTTCTTTTCATTCACTTTTTTTCTAGAACTTCTATATTTGATTATTTTTATTTGAATGAAATACAGTATATTCTTCTGTATATCCACATCCCCGGAGCCATTGTACCTTCCCTTTGTTCTTTTCCCCTCAACCTTGCCAGTTTTCACCAAGTTCTCCAGCTTATTTCTCCTCATAACGTACCCAACCAAAACATCTTGATTAATTTCTCTAAACAGTTGACGCTTTTCATTTGTTTTTGTTTTTTTGTAGGACTTGCTTTGATGTTTACAAGTATATGGGATGGAAGCCCGGATAGAGAACAAGCAATTAGAAAGTTGAATGGAGATGTGGATATACAGAAGAATATGTCGTATTTCATGGAAACAAATACAGAGGTTCTAGAAAATATAGGCATAAAAAAAGAGGTGATGAAAGAAATAAAAAAGAGGTAAGTGAAATATTTCGACCACGTTGAAAGACATAACACTCTTATAAAACAACACACCGTACTGGAGAGTAAGGTTGAAGGCAAGCGAGCAAGAGGTAGACAACGATACAAGTGGGAAGATAACAGCAAGAGATGGACGAACAATAGTCCAACAGTATGTATAATCATGGCGAGAGACATACAGTGTTGAAGATCCATTACAGCCAACCTTCATCGGGGAGACGGCACCTGATTGATCGTATATTCACTTTAATGTCATCTCTTCATCCCCATTTCTCCACAACTGTTGAAGGTCATAAGAATGCAATCCCTGAAGCCCTTACATTAATTCCACCCTGTCACTGCGCAGATAGCCACCCCACTACCCGATTATCTGGTAGAATTGGCCCGATTGTGAATTCGCACAAATCAATGTAGGCCGCCGTAAACGGGGGTAATGTGTATTCTATCGTTTAAGTGGACCTGACAGCGAGTGCTGTTGGCCCTAAAGACATTCGCCCGCTGCCATCCATCTTAAACGTAATCATGCTGGTTCTGGCGACAAATGGCTGGCCTTGGGACAGGCTCGCACTGTACGACAACATCAATCGGACAATGGTTTTGTCTTGTGCTCTCTGAACCTCACCTTGGAGCTGGCTCGCACTGTACGAAAACATAAACTGGACAATGGTTTTGTCTTGTTCTCTCTGAACCTGGCTTGAGGTAGGCTGGCACTTTACGACAACATCAATCGGACAATGGTTTTGTCTTGTGCTCTCTGAACCTCACCTTGGAGCAGGCTTACACTTTACGACAACATCAATCGGACAATGGTTTTGTCTTGTGCTCTCTGAACCTGGCTTGGGACAGGATCGCGCTGTACGACAACATCATTGGGACTATGGGTTTTGTCTTGTGCTCTTTGAACTTCGGTTGAAAGGGCCCATGATTTGCCCTTGTTTTAGTTTTCATTTCTCATCATCATCATCATCATCATCATCATCATCATCATCGTGATCATCTTCTACTTTTCCGGCAAGCGTCGTGTGGAGGTATAGTTGGCACCTGATTGGTGACACTGGATAGTGGCTTTCCGCGTGATTATACAATGTCTTTGATGTCGTCAGTCTATTTTCTTCTCACGCATCCTCCTGTTCTTTTATGTAGGGCAATTGCTGGTAGTTGATAGTGTTGCATTCTAATGAGATAGCCAAAACGTTTCATCTTCTGTCTTTCAATATAGTTAGTTAGTTAGTTAGTCGACAGATCATCCTCATTGCACATCGAACCATTCAGTCCATAAGTGCTCGGATCCCCTCCTCAGCAAATCCCGCAACGTGTAGCGGCTAACGACGCCAGTTCTGTGTTGGTTTATAAATCTTCTTTGGCTTCCTGCGTAGTGTTCTTGTTTGGCCACCCCTCTTTTAATTTGCTGCTCTCGCAGTCTGGCCATTGTTGTAGATTCACAGTCATCACTTGGTTCTCGCAAAAGTCTTACTTCTCGTAGAGCATTCAGAATGTCGGCCTGGTCCATGGCGCGTCCGCCCTCCACAGTAGCCTCACCTGCGAGCTTGTCAGCCCGCTCATTTCCTTGTACTCCCGCATGCCCTGGCACGAAGATGAAACTAATCTTTGCCAGTCGAGACCGCTCCAGAGGAGCAACCATTCTCTTCGGATCGACCCCTCCTCTATCCTCTTGATCATGTTCATTGAGTCGCTAAGGAAACAAGCCCTAGTGAATGTCTGTGTCTCGAGCCATGTTATTGCTTTACTTACTGCCATGACTTCCATGGTCAGGCTACTTGTGGTTTCAATGAAAGCACCAGAGTCCTCCTTCACAATTCTCCCTCTGGCCCGAGCTGTAAAGGCCCATGAGCTTCTCACATGTCGGACGACCGACCCATCTGTGTAGATGAGCGCGTCACCGTCTAGCGAATTCTCGAAAATCAACGCTTGTACTTCAGCCTCAACAGCAGCCGGATTTTCTTGTCTGCATTTTTATCTAGTTGGATGCAAACTGAAAAGGATGTGCAGAAGTCTGTTGGCACTTGCACCCACTCCTCGCCAGGTTCTAAGTCCTCAAGTTAACACACCTGTTGAAGAATGTCTTCGGCTTGACCCATCCACGACCGTCCTCTTTTTAACCTGCTTCCCTTCACCTTCCTAATTTCACTATGCAGTGGATGTTGTGTGTTTGCGTTAATTCTGAGGTAGGCGCGTGCCCTGCAACCTTGTATTCTCTCTTCAATGGTTGGAAACCCAAGAAGGTAGCGCATCGCCCTGCATGCTGTATCTCTTGTACATCCAAGAATAATGCGCATAGCTTCATTCTGTATCCTTTCCATCCTTTCTATCTGCTTATGGCTGAGAGTCAGGATTGCCATTGCATACTCCAAAACAGACATGACCAACCCCTCGTACAGAAGACATAGATGGCGCTGCTCACAGTTTGCTGCCGCTATCACCCGCATCTCTGCCAAACCCCGCTTGGCCTTTGTTATCACCTGGTCTATGTGCACATTATAAGCAAAGCTTCGATCAAACCGTATCCCCAAGTAATTCATTGCCTGCGTTCTTTCCACCGTCTCTGAACACAGCATTACAGTTGGTGTTGGAG
The DNA here is from genome assembly GCA_963921405.1 of Cepaea hortensis. Classification (NCBI taxonomy): domain Eukaryota; kingdom Metazoa; phylum Mollusca; class Gastropoda; order Stylommatophora; family Helicidae; genus Cepaea; species Cepaea hortensis. Next base: position 399,206,151 of record OY992876.1, read on the forward strand.
TGTTGACAATATGATTATTCAACGAGAACCAAGTCACTGTTGCCTTTCTTGGGTTGACCATTGCCCCAGCTTCATCACACCAAGTACTTATGCGATTGAGTTCGGTTTGTAGTTCCACAGCAACCTCCTCTCTATCCTTCCCCTGACGATACACTAAAACATCATCGGCATATGACAATGTCCTGCTATACGTGGCACGAGTTTTTGATACCACTGTCTGTTTGGTAATACAATTTCTTATTCGGTCTCGGATAGTTAAGTTGGCAGCTCTCCCCAAGAAGGTGTTGATTTTGTGTAAGTATGATTTGGATGATGTCTACGTTCGACATTGGTAGCATAGGGTTGGTGTGAATATGCTATTTATTACGTTTTCCTGAGACAGGTATGTTTGGATACCTACAAAATGATAGCTGTAGGTCCCTTTATACATGATGTACCTGCAGGTCCTTTTATACATGATGCAGCTGTAGGTCTTTTTATACATGATGTAGCTGTAGGCCCTTTTATACATGGTGTGGCTGTAGGTCCTTTGATACATGGTGTGGCTGTAGATCCTTTGATACATGATGTGGTTGTAGATCCTTTTATACATGGTGTGGCTGTAGATCCTTTTATACATGGTGTGGCTGTAGATCCTTTTATACATGGTGTGACTGTAGGTCCTTTGATACATGATGTGGTTGTAGATCCTTTTATACATGGTGTGGCTGTAGGTCCTTTTATACATGGTGTGGCTGTAGATTCTTTTATACATGGTGTGGTTGTAGATCCTTTTATACATGGTGTGGCTGTAGGTCCTTTGATACATGATGTGGTTGTAGATCCTTTTATACATGGTGTGGATGTAGATCCTTTTATACATGGTGTGGCTGTAGATCCTTTTATACATGGTGTGACTGTAGGTCCTTTGATACATGATGTGGTTGTAGATCCTTTTATACATGGTGTGGCTGTAGGTCCTTTTATACATGGTGTGGCTGTAGATCCTTTTATACATGGTGTGGCTGTAGATCCTTTTATACATGGTGTGGCTGTAGATCCTTTTATACATGGTGTGGCTGTAGATCCTTTTATACATGGTGTGACTGTAGGTCCTTTGATACATGATGTGGTTGTAGATCCTTTTATACATGGTGTGGCTGTAGGTCCTTTTATACATGGTGTGGCTGTAGATCCTTTTATACATGGTGTGGCTGTAGATCCTTTTATACATGGTGTGGCTGTAGATCCTTTTATACATGGTGTGGCTGTAGGTCCTTTTATACATGGTGTGGCTGTAGGTCATTTTATACATGGTGTGGCTGTAGGTCATTTTATACGTGGTGTAGGTCATTTTAAACATGGTGTGGCTGTAGGTCATTTTATACATGGTGTGGCTGTAGGTCATTTTATACATGGTGTGGCTGTAGATCCTTTTATACATGGTGTGGCTGTAGGTCATTTTATACATGGTGTAGCTGTAGATCCTTTTATACATGGTGTAGCTGTAGGTCATTTTATACATGGTGTAGCTGTAGATCCTTTTATACGTGTTGTGGCTGTAGATCCTTTTATACATGGTGTGGCTGTAGATCCTTTTATACGTGGTGTGGCTGTAGATCCTTTTATACATGGTGTGGCTGTAGATCCTTTTATACGTGGTGTGGCTGTAGATCCTTTTATACATGGTGTGGCTGTAGGTCCTTTTATACATGGTGTGGCTGTAGGTAATTTTATACATTGTGTGGCTGTAGGTCATTTTATACGTGGTGTAGGTCATTTTAAACATGGTGTGGCTGTAGGTCATTTTATACATGGTGTGGCTGTAGGTCATTTTATACATGGTGTGGCTGTAGATCCTTTTATACATGGTGTGGCTGTAGGTCATTTTATACATGGTGTGGCTGTAGATCCTTTTATACGTGGTGTGGCTGTAGATCCTTTTATACATGGTGTGGCTGTAGGTCATTTTATACATGGTGTGGCTGTAGGTCATTTTATACGTGGTGTAGGTCATTTTAAACATGGTGTGGCTGTAGGTCATTTTATACATGGTGTGGCTGTAGGTCATTTTATACATGGTGTGGCTGTAGATCCTTTTATACATGGTGTGGCTGTAGGTCATTTTATACATGGTGTGGCTGTAGATCCTTTTATACATGGTGTAGCTGTAGGTCCTTTTATACGTGGTGTAGCTGTAGGTCATTTTATATATTATGTAGCTGTAGGTCCTTTTATACATGGTGTGGCTGTAGGTCATTTTTTACGTGGTGTAGGTGTAGGTCATTTTATACGTGGTGTGGCTGTAGGTCATTTTATACGTGGTGAAGGTGTAGATCATTTTATACATGGTGTGGCTGTAGATCCGTTTATACATGGTGTGGCTGTAGATCCTTTTATACATGGTGTAGCTGTAGGTCCTTTTATACGTGGTGTAGCTGTAGGTCATTTTATATATTATGTAGCTGTAGGTCCTTTTATACATGGTGTGGCTGTAGGTCATTTTATACGTGGTGTAGGTGTATATCAATTTATACGTGGTGTGGCTGTAGGTCATTTTATACATGGTGTGGCTGTAGATCCTTTTATACATGGTGTAGCTGTAGGTCCTTTTATACGTGGTGTAGGTGTAGATCATTTTATACATGATGTAGGTGTAGGTCCTTTTATACATGGTGTGGGTGTAAGTCGTTTTATACATGGTGTGGCTGTAGGTCCTTTTATACATGGTGTGGCTGTAGGTCCTTTTATACATGGTGTGGCTGTAGGTCCTTTTATACATGGTGTGGCTGTAGGTACTTTTATACATGGTGTGGCTGTAGGTACTTTTATACGTGGTGTAGGTGTAGGTCATTTTATACGTGGTGTAGGTGTAGGTCATTTTATACATGGTGTAGCTGTAGGTCCTTTTATACATGGTGTGGCTGTAGGTCATTTTATACGTGGTGTAGGTGTAGGTCATTTTATACATGGTGTAGCTGTAGGTCCTTTTATACATGGTGTGGCTGTAGATCCTTTATACATGGTGTGGCTGTAGATCATTTTATACATGGTGTAGCTGTAGGTCATTTTATACATGGTGTAGTTGTAGGTCATTTTATACATGGTGTAGCTGTAGGTCATTTTATACATGGTGTAGCTGTAGGTCATTTTATACATGGTGTAGCTGTAGGTCATTTTATACAGGATGTAGCTGTAGGTCCTTTTATACATGGTGTAGGTGTAGGTCATTTTATACTTGGTGTAGGTGTAGGTCATTTTATACGTGGTGTGGCTGTAGGACATTTTATACGTGGTGTAGGTGTAGGTCCTTTTATACATGGTGTGGCTGTAGGTCATTTTATACGTGGTGTAGGTGTAGGTCATTTTATACATGGTGTAGCTGTAGGTCCTTTTATACATGGTGTGGCTGTAGATCCTTTTATACATGGTGTAGCTGTAGGTCCTTTTATACATGATGTAGCTGTAGGTCCTTTTATACATGGTGTAGCTGTAGGTCATTTTATACATGATGTAGCTGTAGGTCCTTTTATACATGATGTAGCTGTAGGTCATTTTATACATGATGTAGCTGTAGGTCATTTTATACATGGTGTAGCTGTAGGTCCATTTATACGTGGTGTAGGTGTAGGTCATTTTATACGTGGTGTAAGTGTAGGTCCCTCTATACGTGGTGTAGCTGTAGGTCATTTTATACATGGTGTAGCTGTAGGTCCCTTTATACGTGGTGTAGGTGTAGGTCCCTTTATACGTGGTGTAGGTGTAGGTCATTTTATACATGATGTAGCTGTAGGTCCTTTTATACATGATGTAGCTGTATGTCCTTTTATACATGATGTAGCTGTAAGTCCTTTTATACGTGGTGTAGCTGTAGGTCCATTTATACGTGGTGTAGGTGTAGGTCCCTTTATACGTGGTGTAAGTGTAGGTCCCTTTATACGTGGTGTAGCTGTAGGTCATTTTATACATGGTGTAGCTGTAGGTCCTTTTATACGTGGTGTAGGTGTAGGTCCCTTTATACGTGGTGTAGCTGTAGGTCATTTTATACATGATGTAGCTGTAGGTCATTTTATACATGGTGTAGCTGTAGGTCATTTTATACATGGTGTAGCTGTAGGTCCTTTTATACATGATGTAGCTGTAGGTCATTTTATACATGGTGTAGCTGTAGGTCATTTTATACACGGTGTAGCTGTAGGTCATTTTATACATGATGTAGCTGTAGGTCATTTTATACATGGTGTAGCTGTAGGTCCTTTTATACATGGTGTAGCTGTAGGTCATTTTATACATGATGTAGCAGTAGGTCCTTTTATACATGATGTAGCTGTAGGTCCTTTTATACATGGTGTGGCTGTAGGTCCCTTTATACGTGGTGTAGGTGTAGGTCCCTTTATACATGGTGTAGGTGTAGGTCCCTTTATACATCGTGTAGCTGTAGGTCATTTATACATGATGTAGCTGTAGGTCATTTTATACATGGTGTAGCTGTAGGTCCTTTTATACATGGTGTAGCTGTAGGTCATTTTATACATGGTTTAGCTGTAGGTCCTTTTATACATCGTGTAGCTGTAGGTCATTTTATACATGGTGTAGCTGTAGGTCATTTTATACATGATGTAGCTGTAGGTCATTTTATACATGATGTAGCTGTAGGTCCCTTTATACGTGGTGTAGGTGTAGGTCCCTTTATACGTGGTGTAGGTGTAGGTCCCTTTATACATGGTGTAGCTGTAGGTCATTTTATACATGATGTAGCTGTAGGTCCCTTTATACGTGGTGTAGGTGTAGGTCCCTTTATACGTGTTGTAGGTCCCTTTATACGTGGTGTAGGTGTAGGTCCCTTTATACTTGGTGTAGGTGTAGGTCCCTTTATACGTGTTGTAGGTCCCTTTATACGTGGTGTAGGTGTAGGTCCCTTTATACGTGGTGTAGGTGTAGGTCCCTTTATACTTGGTGTAGGTGTAGGTCCTTTTATACATGGTGTAGCTGTAGGTCCCTTTATACGTGGTGTAGGTGTAGGTCCCTTTATACGTGGTGTAGTTGTAGGTCCTTTTATACATCGTGTAGCTGTAGGTCCTTTTATGCATCGTGTAGCTGTAGGTCCTTTTATATATGATGTAGCTGTAGGTCATTTTATACATGGTGTAGCTGTAGGTCCTTTTATATATGATGTAGCTGTAGGTCATTTTATACATAATACTGCAATCAATCACAGCAATCTCTCTCTCTCTCTCTTTGTCTCTGTCTGTCTGTCTGTCTGTCTGTCTGTCTCTCTCTCTCTCTCTCTCTCTCTCTCTCTCTCTCTCTCTCTCTCTCTATCTCTCTCTCGCTTCCCGGCTTCTGATGGGTTGATTTCGTTCGTTACTTTCTTGATGAGGTTATTCATGTCTGGACCGAGTCGCGCATTGTTGAGGCCTGGAGTAGTTGGGTACCCACCCCGTCATATGGTGCTGTTTCCTTCAGGGAGTTGTACCAATTGTCGTCTCTCCTGGTGTTCCTCCTATTTCCCCGTCGCAAGTTGCCTTCGAATCTTCTTGGCGTTCGCCAGTCGGATCTTGGTGGTGAGCGATATCTTTCTTCCTCTGTTGCTTCTTCTTCTGTTTGTGCCCTTGTATCCTCTGGTTCGGGTGTGGCTGTCTGGATCTTGAACAGTTCAAGTATCTTATCAAGAGTGATTTCTGTGTTTCGTTTCACTTCTTGTACGTTAGATGGCTGTTCATCCGTCTCAGCCTTTATGGCAGCCATTCGAGCGACATCCTGTTCTATCTTCTGCTGCACTTGCTTCATTTCGTCGAGGATGCGCTGAACGGCCGTTATCTGTTTTTCTTGCTTCTTGTATTTTTCCTCCTCCCTGCTTGATAGCCTTTCTTCTGTCTCAGCCTGTATAGCAGCCATTCGAGCGACATCCTGCTGAATCTTCTGCTGGACTTGCTTCGTTTCGGTCAGGATGCGCTGAGCGGCTGTTGTCTGTGTTTCTAGCGTCTTGACATTTCCTTCCTCCATTGTTTTGAACTGTGTTCGCAGGTTCTTCAGTTGGCCTTCCAGTTGCGCTTTGTCATTTTTGGTGAGTCGGTTGGTCGCCTCGTACTGCCTCCTGGCTTCCTTATATGGTAGGTTAGACTTGAATGCGATTTTCATGGCTTCTTTGCTGTCTTGGTGGCAGGGGCAGCCGAGGTACCTGGCCCCGTGGTTGTCGAGGTAGTTGGCGCATTTTCTGTTATTGTTAGGCCTCCTGAAGTCCTACTGGCACTTACTGTATGGATGAGGTCCAGAGCAGTACCTGCAAACCTCAACCTCACTCTTGCAGATGGCACGGGTGTGCCAAAACTTCTGGCACTTAGAGCACTGCAACACTCTCGGTATGTAGTGCTCTGGAACTTGGTCTCTCTTGTCCCATCTGATGTATTGAGGGATCACTCGGCCCTCCGATGTTACTATGACGACTGTGGGGGGGGGGGGGATGTTGTTCTTTCCGATGATCCTCTCGGCACCGGTGATCTTGAGTTTCTTGTTCTCCCTTGTCAGCATCTCCCTGATCTGGTGAGTGGTGAGATGGGTCTTGACTCGTTTAATGACCCATCGTTTCATCACGCTGTGTCGGGCGGCTTCTAATACTATGTCGTGGTGAAGCTGTATGATGGCTTTATCCTCTTATGTTATCTTCTGGATAAGTGCTGTGGTTTTTGGGTTTTTATTGATGGAGACCATTACTCCATCAGGTGTCTTGCGCAGCTGGTTGATGCTGTGTCTTCTCAGCTCGTTTTCCAACAGACTGATTATCTTGTCTGTTGGTAGCGCCGACAGTTTAGCTTCTCCCACGCTTGCCTGTTTGAGCAGTACTCTGCCGGTGAAGTCCTCAGATGTTGCTGTTGTTTCTTCCTGTGTGGAGGTCACTGGAAGATTAGGCTGTATCGTCTTGGAGCTGGTTGGAAATTCCCGGCTGCTGCTGACTTGAGTTGTGGTGTCTTCCTCAACTGGGACGGCTTCAGCTGGTGTAGGAGCCGGACTTCTGTTTGTATATATGGGCTCAGCAGACGCAGCGGTCTTCCTCGCCTCTGCCTTCTGTTTCCCGGCTGCGTATAGCGCATGTCTCTGCGCGGCACTTTTAACGCGAGGCATCCTCTGCGTTAACTGATTAGGCGACTTGCTCTCGATAGCGCGTCGAGTCGGAATGATGTTTATACATGATGTAACTGTAGGTCCTTTTATACATGTGTCAAGGTCTCACATCCGAGATTGCGACGCGTTGTCTGTACCAACGCCAGACAACATAACAACACGCAACCCTGAGTAATGTGAAACACGGCAGAGAGAACGCGGCGTCGTTACCGACGCCCGGATAGGTAGCCACGCACAGCAATTGAGTTCACCCCGTGAACCGTGCAGGGGACACCAGCTGACGGGTGCGTGTAAGCGTGTAGGAACTGGCAGACGGGCTGAGATCGTTGAAGGGACAGGTCGCAAGGGAATGCGAGTTGAGTTTGAATCTGCCTTGAGAGCTAGCCTGTACGACAGTGGGAGACTGAGTCGAATGCTTGTAGAGTTTAACTGTAAGTGAGATGCTTATTGCTTGCATGTATTATTATGTATTGTAGTGATCTTGTTCATGTTGAAATGATTGCTATAGATTGTCAGTGCGCGATGTTTGTACGATAATTAATGCAACGCGTCAATAAAGCGTGTGAATAATACTTTCGGATATTCACTTCGTGTGATTTGATAGTTTGATATTACTTCACACTTGCCAGAAAACGAGCTACTTGTCTTGTGTTATGCAAGACTCTGACAAGTGCGAATGTGGTGGCTTTCGTCCGGGTTTTGAATCAAATGCGAACGTATAAATTTTTTTGTCCGAGTTTGAAGCGAATGTAAACATGCCGATAGAAGTGTGCAAGTCATAGATTAAGGTAAAGTAACGAATTAATAGAGTTGATTTAATTAAATTATAAGTGTGAAGATATTATTTGAAGCCAACCGAGGCGTCTTCAGACTTAGCACTAAATTCAACAAATTTTGTACCGAAAATCCAAAATGGCGGCCGTGCCCTTGAATGTCATTGAGTAGAGGTAGTGTGAGCGTGAAAGTTGTTGAAAGTGGTAACGACTAACAATAATACTTGACAGCATACAAACCTTTACAGACTTTAGTGACATTACACACACCATACATTTACAAACGTTCTAAATTTCGTTTAGTTTAAAAAGTACAGGGTTTTTGTGACAACTTTACCTGAGTCTGGTGAACTTCAAAAAATTTTTGTGCGTCAACCCGAAAGACGTTCCAGTGTGATTTCGAGCACCACTGAACAGCACAGTACCCAAGGATTACTTGAGTATAAAATTTTTTTCCAGCTTTCTTTATACTTTCGTTAGTCTGGCTTTGGACATTAACTGTGCTATAAATATTTGTAACTTACTAACATCATAAGTAATTTTGTTTATATTTATTCCATCATACCTATTGTTCATCATGTCTTCTTTAAACGATTTCATTGAAATGGGTTTAAAAATGAATATGTCTGGTGAGGGATTGAGAACATGGAGTAAAAGTGAATATGCAGAATATCTTTTGAAACAAGAGCAAATTAGTGAGAGGGATGAGAGAGCGGCCGAAAGGGCATTAAAGCAATCAGAAGTTGCTCTGAAAAGTAAAGAGGCAGACTCAGAAGCTGCTTTAAAGCTTCAACGGGCACAATCAGAAGCTGCTTTAAAGCTTCAACAGGCACAATCAGATGCTGCTCTAAAGCTTCAACAAGCACAATCAGAAGCTGCTTTAAAACAGTCAGAAGCTGCAGTGAGGCAAGCTGAGATCTTAGCACAAAGTAAGAAAGAAGAGCAAGAAACACAAATGAAAATTGAACAACTTAAAGCTGAATGTTCTAAAGAGAAAGTGAATAGAGAAACAGACAAAGATCAACCTCATAAGAAGTACCAAGGTCTGATCAAAAGTTACAACACAGGTGATTGCATAGCAGCATTCACCCAAAATTTTGAATTTGTTATGGATCATTACAAAATCCCAAAACCTGAATGGGGGATAGTATATGTAAGAAGTCTTTCTGGGGAACCTCTTAAAGTCATAGAGTCGATCCCAAATGACCTGAAAGAAGATTATCTTTACATTAAAGCAAAAATTATGTCACATTTTTTGCTAGATGAATCAGGTTATAGAGAACAGTTTAGGAAGTTGTCTCCTAAGCCAACACACACGTTCTCTGATTACATCTCAGAAATTCAAAATATTTTTTCTAAATGGCTGTCAGCAGCTAAAGTAAATGGAAGTTATGACAAATTGGTTGACCTTATGTTGAGAGATAAGATTATTGCATCTCTCCCAGCCCCCTTTTCTAAATTTTTGTTGGAATGTCAGTGTGAAAGTGTTCAACAGATTTAAAGTCGTGGCTCTGGTTATTTTGCAGCCAATAAGCATTGTTTCTCTAGTGGTCTGACCAGCACAGACTTTGTAGCAGCAGCTACATATGGCAAATATCAGGCAGGGTCAAATAGCAAACAAAGACCTTATAAGCAAACTGCAGAGAAATTATATCAGTGTAAATATTGTAACTATGCACACAATGAGCATGATATGTGCGACCAACATCCTGGGTACACTGCTTAGTTGCATAATTACATTTCTAAGCAAGAGAAAGAGAGGAAGAACTACAAAAAACTTACAAAATGTTACCTTTGTAAGGCTTTTGGTCACTGGCGTAAGGATTGTAAAGCCAAGTCAATGACCAAAAAGGCTAATGCAGCCATGTTTGACATTTCTTCGTCAGAAGATGAAAGTGTACAAGATCACCCAGTAAACTCAGCACATTCCATTGAGGTATTCCATCAGGAAAAATGTACCATTTGTGATCAATTTCATGAGGATGGCGTGTTAACATGCGGCCATTCTATACCTATTACCAGTGAGGAGGCCAATTCTGTAGTAAACTCCAAAGGTAGACTGAACATCCACCAGGGGTATGTTAATGGTAAACCTGCCACAGTTTTACGTGATAGCGGAAGTACTCTCATTGGTGTAAAGAGAGATTATATTTTACCAACACAATATAGTGGTAAATATGTCACATGCAGGACATTCTCAGGGAACATAGAGAAATATCCACTTGCATGGGCATATATAACTACACCATTCCTTACAGGAAAGGTGAAATGCGCAGCATTAACCAATCCTTGCTGTGATATTATCATTGGAAACCTTCCTGAAGTGAATGACATACCACATGACATCAATACATCATCTGTCAGTTGTAATATTGATACTACCACTTCACCTTCATCACCAATCACCATTCATGATGTATTACCACCTGTAAATGAATGTACAAATACCAACCTGGCTATGCCAGAACATACATGTAATTGTGTGAATGTAACATCAATGTGTGATGAGAATGATCGTTGCGATATTACAAATGCAGTAAGCAGATCTACTGCCCAAATGCAAGATCGAATCGATCAAACAGAGGCTTTACAACAAATAAGTCCAGTTGTGACATCTCCTGAAACAACCAGGGAGAAGTTTATAACAGCCCAGAAAGCCGATCGATCTTTGCAGAAGTATTTTAAACTTATAGGCCAAAAGCCACGAGTAGCAAAGAATGCTAAATGGTATTTTGCTCTGAAAAACGAAATTCTGACACGGTACTATACCAAAGGTTCTAGCACTACAGAACAAACGGTGCTACCTGCAGAAAACCGCAATCAAGCATTAAAGCTAGCACATGACATACCCTTCGCAGGGCATATAGCTGATGCTAAAACAAGAGCAAGATTACTTACTCAATTCTATTGGCCTAAGTTTCGCAGTGATACCAAACGGTATTGCAGAAGTTGTGACATCTGCCATAAGCTTGTGAAGAAACACTCGCAAGCTGAACTGCAATTAACAGAGTCAACAAGCAGACCTTTCAAAAATATCTCTGTCGACAGAATTGATCCTCTTGACCACATAATATCAAGAGGTACTAAATTTCGCCAGAAGCGAGTCCTTCTAAAACCATAACTTCCAAAGACATCAGGGAAGTCTGTTCCCATATTAGAACTAAGTTAGGGAGCCATAATACCAATTTCACTCACTCCTCATTAGTAATGTACCAATCTATGTTGACTGAAAGTGCAACTGTGTCTATACCCATTTCACCATATGAACATGTAACATCATTGCGTGGTAGAATTATGAAATCATGTATATTAGCCAAAGAAGCTCTCCAAAAATCAGGAGCTATTTACCGACAATATGCCAACAGAGGAAATAGAACTATTACACTGACGCCAGGACAGGACGTGCTTCTTCTTTTGCCAAGTGATAGACATCTCCTAACTGACTCATGGCAAGGACCGTTCAAAGTGCTACGACAAATTTCGACGGTAGATTACGAGATTGCAGTTAGGGACAAACATAAGATTTTTCATATTAACATGCTCAAACCTTATCACCACAGGCAAGACGAACAAGTAGAGACTGCAGCAAGCACCTCCATAGTGGACCAGACGGACGACAATGACACTGACGAGATACCGACACCAGGTCTTGACACGACGACCAACTTACAAGACATTAAGGTAAATCCTAAACTGACCCAGACACAAACTGACAGTTGCAGACAACTGATACAAGACGACAGGACTATCTTTTCTGACAGCCCAGGACAGACAGATTTAGTGCAACACCAAATCATCTTAACATCTGACATCTGGCTATTAAGTGTAGACCATAGCCAATCCCGATACACTATAAGATCTCAAATGGCTTTATATCAACTGACGATAACATCATGTCCAGAATTTTGAAATTGTCGCTTCCGACAACTAAGAAACAGTTGCGAAGTGTGTTAGGTCTGTTAAACTATTATAGACAGTTTATTCCTCATTTTGCTGAATTGACCAAATGTTTCACTGATCTACTAACAAATAAACACCCCAATGTGATTGTAAACAGTGAATGTTTAAGGCCAGCATTTACGAAAATTCTTTCTTATTTTTCTAAATCACCTATTTTGAAATTGCCAAATTTGAATATTACTTTTAGATTAAGATGTGATGCGAGCTCCGTAGCCATTGGAGGTGTGCTTCTCCAAGAACACGACAAAATCTTGTACCCAGTATACTACGTCTCTCGAAAACTGAACACCAGCGAACGAAATTACAGTACACCGGAACTCGAGGCTCTTGCCATGGTATTTTCGGTACGTAAACTTTCTAGATTTCTGTTAGGCAAACATTTCATTATTGAAACAGATAATACTCCGCTGACAATTGTTACCAGAGGAACGCCTAGTAACAGCAGGGTGGCAAGATGGTCCCTTCTTCTGCAGGACTATAGCTATGAGGTTAACCACATAAAAGGTTCACAAAACTGTCTTGCAGACCTTTTGTCGAGATGTCCATACAACGAACTTAATACCCAGTCGACACCAGAGCACAGTGCAGAGGGTGTATAAAACTGCAACGTTGATAGTGCTCAGTACCACAGCCAATTGTGACAATGTGTCAGTAACGCTGTGTACACCATTGTGATGGGGAAGATTGTATCTCCCAATGTATATAACTTATGTACATATTGTGATTCTTATCATGCGAATGAATGCGTATATAATTGTGAGATATGTGAAAGAATGGAATCAGTATTATGTAAACTAATGTGTTGTATAACTGTGAGATATGAGAAAGAATGTAATTATTATTGTAAATAAATATTATAACAACCAGACACTACAGAGAAGTGTCACGGGACAACACTAGAGGATCCAAGAAGTTACCAAGCACTAAAACGTGAGGTAATCCTAAAGTATCCAAACCGAGGTGCCCAAGACGTTTTAACAAGGTACGAAAGATGACTGCGACAGTACAATCCGAGCAGAAGACGGAAGAGATGATCCAACAGCTGATAGTAACAACTACTACTCCGTTTATAGAAGATCCATCCAGAACGGACCAGCTTTGTTTGAATGACATCACAATACATGTAATAGTACAGCTGTATACTTCCGAGTTTTTGCATATTATTAAAAGTATATAAATGTATGACGTTGTATTAAAATGTGATTTAAAATATTCCCATATACGGAATTGTATATGTTGATTTGTATAGGATGTAATCTCAGCATCATAACTTGATTGGTTCTTTACAAACGTGACTTTTTGTGCACATTTGTCAATAAGGATCAAATTATGACACTAAGAAATGAGTTTGCAATTGTAATTTATGTCTTGTAAACGACGATAAATTATTGTTCCCAAAATTTTCTGTATAATAACCATGGGACATTATTCTAAATTGTTGGTGATATGTAAATATGTATTGTAACCATTAACATGTGTGCTTGATAAATAACATGTCAATGTAACATCGTTTAGATATGGACAGTATATTGCCAAAACTGTTGACCTTCATTAGAAACTCTAAATAGAGGTCTGATGGAGGAGTCATCTCAGAGGGAGATGCTCACGGCTTGACCTGATTATTTTAGTATTTTTGTTCTTGGTTGTGAGGTAGGGGCCAGTTTAGCCGATACCTACCGGACTAGCTGGGTCACAGCGAGGTAATGCCCATTAAATAGATTGTACTTGACTGTTGTACTTCATAGTGCAACATAAGTGGTGTATACATATTGTTGACTATTCACCTGTATATATTTATTATAATTGGTAATGTATAATGTTCGACTTTGACATGTTTAATAACACCTAGATATATATTGTACATGAAAGGAAATCCTTTCATGAAAAAGGGGTGTGGAGAGTGTCAAGGTCTCACATCCGAGATTGCGACGCGTTGTCTGTACCAACGCCAGACAACATAACAACACGCAACCCTGAGTAATGTGAAACACGGCAGAGAGAACGCGGCGTCGTTACCGACGCCCGGATAGGTAGCCACGCACAGCAATTGAGTTCACCCCGTGAACCGTGCAGGGGACACCAGCTGACGGGTGCGTGTAAGCGTGTAGGAACTGGCAGACGGGCTGAGATCGTTGAAGGGACAGGTCGCAAGGGAATGCGAGTTGAGTTTGAATCTGCCTTGAGAGCTAGCCTGTACGACAGTGGGAGACTGAGTCGAATGCTTGTAGAGTTTAACTGTAAGTGAGATGCTTATTGCTTGCATGTATTATTATGTATTGTAGTGATCTTGTTCATGTTGAAATGATTGCTATAGATTGTCAGTGCGCGATGTTTGTACGATAATTAATGCAACGCGTCAATAAAGCGTGTGAATAATACTTTCGGATATTCACTTCGTGTGATTTGATAGTTTGATATTACTTCACACTTGCCAGAAAACGAGCTACTTGTCTTGTGTTATGCAAGACTCTGACAACATGATGTAGCTGTAGGTCCTTTTATACATGGTGTGGGTGTAGGTACTTTTATATATGATGTGGCTGTAGGTCCTTTTATAAACGGTGTAGCTGTAGGTACTTTTATACATGATGTAGCTGTGGGTACTTTTATACATGATGTGGCTGTAGGTCATTTTATACATGATGTGGCTGTAGGTCCTTTTATATATGATGTAGCTGTGGGTCCTTTTATACATAATACTGCAATCAATCACAGCAATCTCTCTCTCTCTCTCTCTCTTTGTCTATGTCTGTCTGTCTCTCTGTCTGTCTGTCTGTCTCTCTCTCTCACTCTCTCTATCTCTCTCACACTCTCTCTCTTTCTGTGTGTGTGTGTGTGCCCGCGCGCGCGCGTGCGCGCGCGCTAAATAACACTATCTCTATTAATCTACCATTGATGTCTGAAGAATTGACCTTAATATCGCTTTATAAATCAATGCAAGGCAGTCTGCTGCCAACCCCGAGCGGCAGGGTTTGAGCCAGGTATTCGGGATTGGTCAACTGCTGGTTCCCTTCCTCCAATCAAAGCCGTAGAGGTCAGCTCTAACTATCAACAGGGCTGATGTCCGGTGTTTGTTTCAGTGATTTGCTGATTATAATTCCATTGTCTTATTTCACCAAGAAGTGTATTGTTTTTCCAAAACCAATTTCCTCCTTGGTTCTCCACGGTGCTCGGATTATTCGGTTATTAACAACTTCTTTATACACAGTCTTTCCAGTTTACATGACAATGGCACGTCTCTCTCTCTCTCTCTCTCTCTCTCTCTCTCTCTCTCTCTCTCTCTCTCTCTCTCTCTCTCTCTCTCTCTCTCACACACACTCTCTCTCTGTATCTGTGTCTCACTCTTTGTGTGCCTCCCTCTCTCCGTCTCTCCCTCTCTTTGTCTTTCCCTCACTCCCTGTCTCATTCTCTCTCTCTATGCGTATCCTCTATCTCCGTATCCCTATCTCCCTCTGTGTGTGTCTCCCTATCTGTCTCCTTCTATGACCCTCTTTCTCTGTTTCTCTCCCACTCTCTGTCTCCCACTTTCTTTATCTCCCAATCTCTCTGCCTCTGTCTGTCCCCCCCCCCTCTGTTTCCCTTGCACTCTGTCTCCCTCTTGATCTCTCTTTGTCTCCCTCTCTCCTCCCTCCCTCCCTCTCCGTCTCCCTCTTCGTCCCCCTCTTTGCCTCCTTCTCTCTCTCTGTCTATGTGTCTGTTTGCACATAATTGGTTTTAAATTTGCAACTGCCGTGGAGATAACACATGATCCATATTCGAACAATAACTGTGACTACGTGTCTTGTTCACCTAAAACATAATTCATTGTATCCATTCATATGATATTATAGCTCTGCAGTATGCACCTGACAAGATGCTTCCAAATATACCAGGCAATAAATCGTTTGTCGGTCTTGCGTGTAAATTCACTAAGTGAATACCTTGTTTTGAATTTCTTAAACGGAACAAAAATCCAGAATAATAATCAACTGTAAATATGCTGATGACGCAAGGTTATTGACAGAACGTGTCCGGGAGTTACAGGCACTTGTGGGGACACCAGACAGTCGGTCGAGTGTAGAATATGGTTTAGTTATCAATGTTCGGGAAAATTCAAATGATGGTGAATAACATTGTAAGACTAACAATTAGTAACCCAATAAACGAGGGCATTTGCTATCGTTTACAGGACGTTTCAGTCAGCGCCATCATTTATTGGCTGTTTGTGATTTCTATGCAGTTTTAACGTTCAGTAGATCGACATTGAAAAACAATGGTAAACTACTGAGCGTAATCTTGCCAAGAAATCAACAATCTGCTGAAAGATGCTGATGTTGACAGCGATGTCCTGTAAAGGTTATGCGAAAAAAAGATCGACATTGCTTTCTGAACTGACGACGCTCGTTCCAACAACATCGACGAAAATGGGTCTGCGTTCACATGTCCTGATGTTGAATTCGAACTCTAAACAAGTTAATCTCATCTCATCTTGTTGCTCTTGTACCCTGCTGTCGAGGTGAAGCTTAAACAGCGGGAGAGTGCCCGTTTATGTACTTCAAAAATCCAGATTGCCATGGACTCTGATTCCCTCCATCCATTGTTTACATGGTAAGCTTCTTCTTCTGGTTCCATTTGGTCAGTACATCATTGCTTGTTGTGGTATATTGTTAGTTGGTAGCTTAGTTATACAACCAAACCATTTAGCTTCCTGTTTTCTAATGAAATTTAGCGCTGCCATAACCCCCACTTTAGTCCTGATTTCACCATTTCTAATATTCCCTCTTCTTGATACATTGAGTATTCGTCTCAGGAATCTCATTTCCGTTGTCGTAATTTTTCTTTTCTCTTTTTCTGCAATTGTTTGGGTTTGGCATTGGCAGCATAGAGTTGGTAGGAAGATTGTGTTTTAAACTGCTTTCTTAGTAAATATTGATACGTGTTTGTTCTTTTGTATTGGTGCCATATATCCAATGAGTTTGCTTGCCTTATTGCATCTATTTTGGATCTCGTCTTCTAATTAGCTTTTTGATGATATTATACTTCCCAAGTACGAGGCTCTTGACTTGTTTCATGTTGTGTTCTATTAGATGCATCTTTGTTATTTTTTTATCTTTTGATTATAGTCATTACCTCCGTTTTACTTATGCCAATTTTCACGTTATTTTCCTTACATACTTCGTTTAGACTATTTATGTGGACTTATAATTCTGTTTATGCTATTAGTGCTTGTCGTTCACAAATAGGAGTTCTTTAATGGTGTAATTTGCGGTTGGTTCTTCTTTTATGATCTGTTCTTTATGCGGTGCTGTTGCGGCCTCTGTTTGGTTGGTTTCTGTACATATGCTGTCTATATAGGTTATGAACAAGAGAGGTGACAGGACAACCTTGCCGTACTCCGGATCTTATGGTGAAGGCTTCTAAGTGTCCTCCGTTTGTTCTTACCGCACATTCACTGTTGTTACATAAACTTCTACATAAGTTTGTTAGATGTGCACTCACTCCTTATTTGTTTATGTTCACAACTTTTATTGTAGAATTTATTTATTTTTTCCTATGTCAATGTAACATGCGCAATAGATAATTGATGTACGAAAGATGAGTGATTGGAAGGGCCGAATGTAAGACAGGCCTGCGTACCCAATTTGTGACCCTCTGAAAATAAAATTCGTTCTTCCAGTCCCTACCTTCATCCTTCCTTACATCTGCCAGTTTGTCTCTTTATGTGTTATTCCGTCTGTCTGCCTATCTGTCTTTCTGCCCTTCCGTCATTTTGTCTGTCTTGTCCACCTGTCTCTTCTTCTTCACCTTCCTTCTTTCTCCCTTCTGCGCATCTGTCCACCTATCTATCTGTCTATGTTTCCGACTGCATGTCTGTCTGTGCATCCGTCTCTGTCTGTCTATGTTTTAACCTCCTACCCCATTCACCCCTCCAATGAAAATGAAATATTCTAGACTAAAGCACGCAGTTTATGAAGTGGATCGATTCCTTTTAAGAATGGCCAGCAAAATGGGCGGAAGTTCCGATGGAAAAGTTGCATTTGTTCCGGCTGAAGGGAGAGATTCCGAAATGGGCAAAAGATATTACCACTAGTAATTGCCTAATATGTCGGAGACGGGAGAGAAAATGTTGCTACAACACGTGGTGAATAACTGTTGATTGGAAACTTCACACACGGAAGTAGGCATGAATAATGAGTTTCACATCTGACGTTGCAAATTTTCTTTTTCTTCTTTCTCCCTCAGATGTATATTTAAATAGCTGTCTGCTGCAGATTGTTGGCATTTCCGTTGTTGGTTTTTGGTTAGTTAGTCAATCGTATAGTTAGCTAGTTAGTTAGTCAGTCAGTCGGATAGTTAGCTAGTTTGTTAATTAGTACGACAGATAGCTAGTTAGTTAGTCTGTCGGTCGGATAGTTAGCTAGTTAGTTAGTCAGTCAGACAGTCATCTAATTAGTTAGTCAGTCAAACAGTTAGTTAGTAAGTCGTAGAGTTAGCTAGTTAATTAGTAAGTCGAATAATTAGCTAGTTAATTAGTAAGTCGTATAGTTACCTAGATCGTTAGTAAGTCGTTTAGTTAGCTAGTTAGTTGGTAAGTCGTATAGTTAGCTAGTTAATTAATAAATCGTACAGTTAGCTTGTTAAATAGTAAGTCGTATAATAAGCTAGTTAAATAGTAAGTCGTATAGATAGCTAGTTAGTTGGTAAGTCGTATAGTTAGCTAGTTAATTAGTAAGTCATATTATTAGCTAGTTAATTAGTAAGTCGTATAGTTAGCTGGTTAGTTAGTAAGCCGTATAGTCAGCTAATTAATTAGTAAGTCGTATAGTTAGCTAGTTAGTTAGTAAGTCGTACAGTTATCTAGTTAGTTAGTAAGTCATATAGTTAGCTATGTTACTATAGCACTAGTATCAAGTAAACTGAGTGCTAAATGTTACTGTGCCAGCTCTGTGGCGAAGTGGTTACGGACCCACTTCGTAATCCCGCATACCCGCCTTCGAAACACAGCTGCGGGCGATTTGGCAGCAGACCGCCTTGCGTTGTTTTTTTTTTACGAAATGGTGTGCATGCCGGTCGTTCAGAAAGCAATGGCAAACTACTAAACGTAAAACGTGCCCAGAAATCACAAACAGCCAAAATGCTGAGGTTGACTGCTACGTCCTGTGAAGGACGTGCAACTATTTTTTTTTTTTTTTAGCATTGGCTTCAATCGAGCTTTAACCGAGTGCTAAATGTTACTATGGCACTAGTCTCAAATAAACTTGAGTGCTCTAATTTTACATGAGTTCTACCTTGGAACAAATTATATAATATATATTACTAAAGTTCTTTCTAGCTTGGAACAAACTGTACAATAAATGTTACAAAAATTCTAACTTGGAACAAATTGTATACTAACTTGGAAGAAATTTTATCATAAATGTTACTAGAATTCTACCTTCGCACAAACTGTATAATACATGTTACTAGAATTTTGACTTGGAATAATAATAATTGTAAACTGACCAACATTTAACATATTTATCTTGTTATTCCATGAACTGTAGGGATCCCCAACAACTGTCACTCCTGTGTAAGATGTTCTCCGGTGTCTGCTATGATTCCATCATGTTTTTATTAACCCTGACAGTCCTGTGTTTGACTTATCATTCTGTCCTGTTAAGTCAAGTTGTATAATGTCCTTTAATTTTCTATCTTGTTTACCGTGTGTTGTATTTCCACGTCACGGTCAATCTACCTTATCTGATCTTATTTTATACTATCTGATCTGCATCTGTCTGTCTGTCTGTCTGTCTGCAGCCAAGGGGAAAAGACATGGGAAAGACAATGTTTCCTTTGCTACGGTGCTAAGAGGTAGAGAGTAACTCTGACTTCGTTATGACCAAAGATTATGGGATCAAACCTGTCGCCTCCAAATGACGATGGCACTTCGCTGCAGGAACAAGTGTACTTCGACGCACGACCAACTAGCAACAGCGAGGCGCTGTCGTCATTTGGAGGCGACAGGTTCGATCCCGGTCGGTAACTATTATAGCTTTCAAATTTTATGTTGTCTAGTGCGTCTTCTAATCTCTATTTCCTTCTTCTTCTGCTGTGAGCGCCAAATAATACCATGTGTGTTTATTTGTTTAATCGTCTTAGTGGCCTCAACGGTTCTCCCCATTTATTTCTTGTGTTCTGTTTTCTAAACCACGTTTTCACTTCAAATTCAACTTCGGCGTCATTCGCTAAATGTCTCCCGCTAAGGTGTGTTTTCGGTGGACTTAGTCCCTAACGATTTCCCGTAAAGCGGTACATAGATGTGCAGAAAATGTTACGAGGGCGAGTCAATAAGTAAGACACACAGTTATGTGGGATGACAGATAAATGAAAACAAAGCATGCAGTTCTATGCAGCCGGTTTGGGAGGACTGATAAAACGATGGGATAAATGCATCAATGTTGGTGGAAATTATGTTGAGAAATAAAGGGACAATGTATGTAATAAAAATAAACTGGTTTCAAGTTGTTATCATTGTTAGTTATTTTTCAACAGCCATTTGTCACTTACTTATTAACATACCCTCGTACCTATCCACTTACCCACCTACTTACCTACCTCTGTCTGTCTGTCTGTCTGTCTGTCTGTCTGTCTGTCTGTCTGTCTGTCTGTCTGTCTGTCTGTCTGTCTGTCTGTCTGTCTGTCTGTCTGTCTGTCTGTCTGTCTGTCTGTCTGTCTGTCTGTCTGTCTGTCTACTTATCCGATTGTCTGTCTGCACCTACATCTACTCGTCTGACCTCAGTGCCTCTGTTTTACCTTCGGTTTTCTGTCTGTCTGCTGCGTGTCTGCTCATTTTCTATTCGTCTCATTTTTGTTTTCACCACTTTTCTCCCAGCTTTCTGTCTCTCTATTTGGCTGCCTATATCTCCGTATCTGTCTCTATGCTCGCAATTTTAGAATGCTCTATCGATCTCCCTTTTTCTATGCGCGAGCGTGTGTGTGTGTGTGTGTGTGTGTGTGTGTGTGTGTGTGTGCGCGCGCGCGAGTGGGTGGTTGTCATCTGTTTGATATTTGCAACAAAATACCATATTATTTATTTATGTTTGTATTTATCCCGGATCGATCGAGTTGGGAAAAACATGACAGGAAATGTCAGTGACGGAATTTGTGTAAATTTCAAACACGTAGTTTGGGGTTTTAGCGTGCGTTTGTCTCTCTCTGTGTGTGTGTGTGTGTGTGTGTGTGTGTGTGTGTGTGTGTGTGTGTGTGTGTGTGAATGAGTGCAAGGTGCAGGATTGGGTAGATGGGTGAGTGGGCTGGTGGGTGACTGAGTGAGTGGGTATGTGAGTGGGTGAGTTAATCAGTCAGTGAGTTGATGAGTAAGTGAGTGTCAGTGAGTAAATCAATGGGTAGGTGAGTGAGTGAGTGGGTGAGTGAATGAATGGCTAAGTGAGTGAGTCAGTGAGTGAGTGAGACAATGGCTAAGTGAGTGAGTGAGTCAGTGAGTGAGTGAGACAATGGCTAAGTGAGTGAGTGAGTGAGTCAATGGGTATGTGTGTTAGTGAGTGAGTGATAAGTGAATTGCTGAGTGGGTGAGTGAGTGCGAAGTGAGTGAGTTAGAAATGAGTGAGTTAGTGAGTGGGTGAGTAGGTGGGTGGGTGGGTGCGAGAGAGAGTGAGTGAAGTTCTGGTCAACACACATTTTAGAAACGTGCATCCCTGTGTTTTCCTTCGGTTTTCTGTCTGTCTGCCGCGTGTCTGCTCATCTTCTGTCTGTCTTATTTTCGTTTTTATCATTCCCACCCCCAAACCCACCCCTTCCCAGCTTTCTGTCTCTCTGTTTGCCTGCCTGTGTCTTCATTTATGTCTCTCTGCTGCTCGCAATGTTATAATGCTTTATCGATCTCCCCTTTTCTACGCGCGAGCGCGCGCGCGTGTGTAAGTGAGTGAGTGGATGGGTGGCTGTTGTCGGCTTGATATTTGCAACAATATACCATATTATTTATTTACGTTTGTATTTATCCCGGATCGATCGAGTTGGGGAAGACATGACAGGAAATGTCAGTGACGGAATTTTGTAAATTTTTGATCACGTTGTTTAGGGTTTTTGTGTGCGTTTGACTGTGCGAGAGAGAGAGAGAGAGAGAGAGAGAGAGAGAGAGAGAGAGAGAGAGAGAGAGAGAGAGAGAGAGAGAGAGAGAGAGGAGGTAGGGAGGGAGAGTGAATGTGTGTGTGAGTGAGTGAGTGAATGAGTGAGTGAGTGGGGAAGGAGGGAGGGAGTGAGTGGTGGTAAACACATATCTTACAAACTACAAGTTATGTGATTGCAATCCCGGGATCGCATTTCGCGTGTCTATAATTTGAGGAGGGTGGGGAGTGGGGGTCCCCCTTGTATTATCATCATAATCATGTGCCCTACCAGCTGGCGTTGAAGTGTTCGGTCTCTCCACAGATCTCGGTCCTTCGTACTCTAGATCAAATCGGTGTATGCTCCATCTCAGTGACGCCGTCTGAGTTCATGCAGTATCATTTCTCTCAGTCTACCTCTTTCTGCCACAGATTTTCTCTTGTTGTCACGATGCTTTCCAGTGCTTCTCTTCTGATTTTGTGACCAAAGACAGCTGTTTGTCTCTTTCCTTATAGTTGTGTATAATGTTCTATTTTTATTAGCCTATTTCAGATTGTCATTGTTAGTTACCCTGGCAGTCCAAAGTATTTGCAATATTCGTCTTAGTAACCATATCTCCATTGCTTCCAAAGTCTTCTTAAATTGGTCTTTCATTTACCATGAATGTCTGCAGTGCGGGAGGAGCGGCTGGCCGAGTGGCTAGAACGCCGGACTCTAATTCGGGAGATCCGGGTTCGATCCCTCGGTAAGGTGTGGGATTTTTTTTCTGTTCGCGGCGACTGCACTAGCCAGGCGGCCTTAATTCCTCAGGCTCAAAGACCCCTCTGCCATACACCGCAAGGTATTATATTGGCAGTAAATGACAGTTTTGACAGTCTGCAGTGCAACAAACCTGTTTCTTTATAACATTTAGTACTCTCTTTCTGATATCCAATGATGGTAACGCATTGCATAAGATACTTTTCATTTTTCTGAAATGCAGCTATTTTTTTTTTAACCTATTCTGCCCTTAATAATTTAGCAGGATAATGTATCGTCAAATGTGACCTTCCCTTTGGACAGAAGGACAATAAATCCCTATATCAATGTCATCCTGTTTGTTTTGTTTCGTGGTATCTTCCGCAATTTCAATGCGCAGTGAATTCTAAAACACATTCTTCGTACCAGCTCTATACTACCAATGCCAATCCTGGACGACAGAAAAAGAGAACAGAAAAATTATACTCAATATATCAAGAAGAGAGGAAATCATAAATGTAGAAATCAGGACTAATGTACAGCAGCGCTAGATTTCATCAGACAACAGCAAGTTAAATGGTTCGGCCATATAACTAGATTACAAACTAACAGTTAAACAACAAAAATCAGTGATGTACAGACCACATGGAAGCAGAAGAATTTCGGCCAGTACGAGAACTAGAAACAAAATAAAATATGTGAACTGGAGACAAAATCACACAGTTGAATTGGAGAGAAAACCACAAAGTAGAAATGGAGAGAAAATAAAATATTAGAACTGAAGAAACAATAAAATATCAGAACCGACGACAAAATCAAATATTACAACTGAAGAAAAATATGTTAGAAGAAGAAACAATAAAATAATAAAATAAAATAATAGAACTGAAGAAAGGATAAAATATTAGGACTGAAGAAACTATAAAACCTGAGAACTGAAGAAGCAATAAATTATTAAAACTGAAGACAGAATAAAATATTACAACTGAAGAAACAATAAAATATTAGAGCTGAAGAAACAATAAAATATTACAACTGAGGAAAAAATAGAATATTCGAACTGAAAAAAAGATAAAATATTAGACCTGAGGAAACAAAAAAAAAATATTAGAACTAAAGACAAAATAAAATATTCGAACTGAAGAACCAATAAAATATTAGAACTAAAAACAAAAAAAACAAAAAAAAAACAAAAATCAATAAAATAATAGAACTGAAGAAACAATAAATAAAACATTAGAAATGGAGACAAAATATAATATTATAATTAGAGACAGCATAGAATCTTAGAATTGATGACAAAATAAAATATTAGATCTGGGGGCAAAATATGACAGTGGAACCTGTGACAAAATAAAATATCACAACTCTAGACAAAAGAAAATATGTCAATTTAACCAGATGAACCACAGCACAATAAAAAAAAAATACAATGATGCAGTGAAAATGCCAACCAATATGAAAGTAAATACCACAAACTAAACGTAATCTTTAAAAAGTAGGAAATGACAAGGAAAAGGGGGAGTATATGAAGTAAACAAATAAATAGCTTAATGAATACTTAGGGTAAAAATGATTTCAAAATGCTGCAAATGTCTGGCGTGCAAACGAAGAGAGGAGAGTGTGCGAATAAGAAAGGACTGCTGATAATGAAAAACATATAACGGGAATAAAATGACGGAGACGGATTGAGCAAAATCGATATAAATCGGCTTAACTAGAAGTTGAGGAGCGTGGCAGAATGAAGCTGTAATGCGGATATAAGAATGAGTTCAGGGAAACAAGAGCTTTGGGTGTGGAAGCGCGGTTAATACATGAAAGAAAAGATCGAAGATGAATGCTAAAGAAAGAGAGAGAACGGGAAGAGGGCATACGAAGAAGAAGGACAGAGCACGAAATATAGAAATCTTTCGCATTTCCAAATCACATCCTTTCAATACAGTTTTTTTTTTGTTATAGGAGAATAAGGATTGACAGAAAATCTTTGGATGTGTTGACATTTGGGAACGGGAGGAATTTGTGGTTTTTTGAACGTGAGAAGCTTTCTGAACAACGGCTACACTTTGTTGACAGACTGTGCAACTTACCATCAACTGGTCCATTTTGTTCACAGAATGTGTAACTTAAACACAAATGCTACATTTTCTTCACGGAATACGTAATTTATCAACAACAGCTACATTTTGTTCACATAATATGCAACTTCAACAACAGCTACATTTAGTTCACAGAATAATTGCAAATTACCAACAACAGCTACATTTTTTTCAGAGAATGTGTAACTTACACACAAATTCAAAATTTTTTTTCACAAAATATGCAACTTATCATTCATTCATTCATTATGCGCCATGCCGATAAGCGTGGGCTGTCATGTTCTGCCATCTAACTCGATCACCAGAGTCGTGGATCAGCTCCGTGTTTCTGTCTCGACCATACCACGTGTCCAAGCCATCCAGGTATTTAATTCTTGGTATTCCCCTTTGATCTTGCCAGTTGTTACCAAGTTCTCCAATTCATTTCTTCTCATAACATGCCCAAAATTTTTTGACTGTCTACATCTAATGTCTTTAATCATTTTACGATCTTCATTTGTTTCTCGAAGGACTTGAACATTGGTTTTTCTATCTGTCCATGGTATTCTTTGCATTTCCTCAGAAACCACATTTCCACAGCCATCAGAAGTTTTTCAGCTTGTCTGCTCATTGTCCACGCCTCACATCCATATAAAAGTACAGGTTCCAAGTAGCATTTCAACACTCTTTTTTCTCGTTTCAATTGATATCTTTTTATTGGTCAGTATGTTTTTCATCTTGCAAAAGGCTACCTTCGCCATGGCAATTCTTGTTCTAATCTCTTCAAGGCATCTCCCATCAGATGTTACGACTGTTCCGATATAGTTGTACCGACTCACTTGTTTAAGAATATGCCGATTTAATTGTTTATTACATTGTGGTATTTCTTCCTTCCTATTGACGACCATAATCTGTGTCTTCCTACAATTTAATTCTAACCCTAGTTGTTCACTGTGTGCAACAACCGCATCTACTAAATTTTGCAGGTCCTGTTCGTTGTATGCAATCAAGACTGCATCATTTGCGTATCTAATGTCATTGATGTATCGTCCCCCAATGTTGATTCCTTCCATATCTTCTATAGTTCTGAAAATACTTTCACTGTACAGGGAAAAAGTTCTGGAGACATTACACATCCCTGTCTCACACCTCTCTTAATAGGCTGATATTGACCTACTTCATTATCAATTCTTATGGCAGCTTGTTGTTTCCAATATATGTTTTTTAGAAGTCTAAGGTCTTTTCCATCAGCAACTTATCAACAACAGCTATATTTTCTTCACAGAATTTGCAACTTATCAACAACAGCTACCTTTTGTTCACAAAATTTGCAGCTTACCAACAGCAGCTACATTTTGTTCATGTAATATGCAATCTTACCCGCGTTAGAAACACAGCTGCGCGCGATTTGGCAGCAGACTGCGTTACGTTAGTTTTTTTACGAAATGGTATGAGTGCTGGTCGTTCAGAAATCAATGGCAAACTACTGAACGTCATGTCGTAAACTTGCAAGAGATCACAACAGCAAGAAATGCTGGCGTTGACTGCAACATCCTGTAAAGGATATGCAACTAACAATAACAACCAACAACATACAATCTACGAACAACAGTTATATTTTGTTCACATAATCAGTAATCTATGAGCAACAGCTACATTTTGTTCACATAATCAGTAATCTATGAGCAACAGCTACATTTTGTTCACATAATCAGTAATCTATGAGCAACGGCTACATTTTGTTCACAGAATATGCAACCCATCAACAACAGCTACATTTTGTTCACAGAATATGCAACCCATCAACAACAGCTAAATTGTATTCATATAATCTGTCATCTATGAACAACAGCTATATTTTGTTCACATAATCTGTAATCTGTTAAGTCCGCGCTAATCACTGGTATCATGAAGGCTAATAGACTACAACGGCTGGGGCATATAGAAAGAATGGAAGATAATAGGGAAACAAAACTCGCTTACACTCAGGAAATAAATGACCGTAGACCCCGAGGTAGACCAAGAAGACGGTGGAGAGATAATACATATACAGACCTACAAGCACTTGGAATCAGCGACTGGCAAGAGAAGGTCAACCAGAGAGACGAATGGAGACGGATTGTATCTGAAGCAAAGAACCTCAATGGCTCGGAACGCTGAAGAAGAAGAATCTGTAATCTATGAGCAGCTATGTTTTGTTCACATAATCTGTAATCTATGAACAACAGCTTTGTTTTGTTAAAATAATCTGTATTCTATGAACAACAGATACATTTTGTTTACATAATCTGCAAATCACTTAACAAGAGCTACATTTTGTTCACATAATCTGTAATCTGTGAACAAGAGCTACAATTCGTTCACAGAATATGTAACTTATCAACAACAGCTACATTTTGTTCACATAATGTGCAACCCATCAACAACAGCTACAATTTGATCATAGAATATGCAACTTACCAATAACTACTACATTTTGTTCACAGAATGTGTAACTTACACACAACAGCTACATTTTTTTCACAGAATCTGCAGCATATCAACAACAGCTAAATTTTGTTCACAGAATATGCAACATACCAACAATAGCTACATTTTGTTCACAGAATATGCAATCTACCAACAACAGCTACAGTTTGTTCATTTAATCTGCAACTTATCAACAACAGTTACATTTTGTTCACAGAATATGCAGCTTACCAACAATAGCTACTTTTTGTTCACAGAAAATGCAATTTACCAACAACAGCTACATTTTGTTCACAGAATATGCAACATACCAACAATAGCTACATTTTGTTAATAAAATATGCAACTTACCAACAACAGCTACATTTTTTTTCACAGAATATGTAACTCACACACAAATGCTACATTGTGTTCACAGAATGTGAAACGTATCAACAATGACAGCTACATTTTGTTCACATAATATGCGACGTATCAACAACAGCTAGATTTTATTCACAGATTGTGCAACTTACCAAAAAGCAGATACATTTTGTTCACATAATATGCAATCTTTGAACAACAGCTACATTTTGTTACATAATATGCAATATTTATGGGGCTGGTCTGGTTCGCTAGATCAGTTCCGCGGCTAGCGTTTGTTGTCTCGGATGGCTGTGTGAGGTGCACCAAAATGGGATCTTCCCAGCCAACGTAAGTTAGCGAGGCAGGCGTTACAAGAATGTAACCGCATCGTGCAGCCAGGGTCGTGGTTTGAGCGGGCAAAAGAGCAAAATTTGTACGACCGTTCGACAAAGTCTCGATAAGCGCCCACTCTCTCTCGATGAGTAGTGGGCCTGCAGTCAGTAAGCTGGTATAGCTTTTTTTTTTTCGGTTAGTCCTGCCGGCGTAGCTTGAAAGCTCGTCGGTAGGCGTCCAGTGGTTTTACATGTATCACCTTGTACCGGAAGGGCGCACTTTAGCGATGCTACTCTTGGCTTGCGTGTGCGTGAATATTCCGTCTGTCCGATAGATATCTGGTTGATCCTGCCAGTAGTCATATGCTTGTCTCAAAGATTAAGGCATGCATGTCTAAGTTCACACTGTCTCACGGTGAAACCGCGAATGGCTCATTAAATCAGTCGAGGTTCCTTAGATGACACGATCCTACTTGGATAACTGTGGCAATTCTAGAGCTAATACATGCTTACCAAGCTCCGACCCTCGCGGAAAGAGCGCTTTTATTAGTTCAAAACCAATCGCTCTCCCGGTGTGTCTCCACCTTGCCGTGGTGGGGGGGGGGGGGGGGGGGCTTGCGTGTCCCATCGACCCCATGTGCTTGCCGATGGATGAAAACTACATATCGGACAGCTTATGGGATAGGGGCCAGACTAAGAGAGACACAACCTGCTGCTCTGCGGGTTAGACTGAGGTGAGGATAACAGTCAGAAGTTTAAATCAGGCGCACGAAGGCAAAAGATTTGGTCCGGACAATACTCTATGGCTCTCTGTCGAGGGTTGAGGCTGAATGCTCTAAGCCACCCTTGGATCTGAGAGCCTGGGCGATACACAACTCCTAAAATAGAAGTGAGATACTGAGCAAGCTACAAGCCCAGATCTGATACCTTTTCGAAGGCTCTCAGCTGGGTGATATGAGGGATTCCCGGATGAGAGCCTGGCCGTTTCTCGTTCACTGCTGCACGGAGGTAAGGTGCTGAGCCGGCAGCACATGTAGCCTACCTCGTGAGCGAGTACAAAGTAAGAAAAGTGCCCCAGTCGAATGAAATGGTTACGAAAACTGTCTGTATCTAACTCATAGAGAGTGTAGACAAAAGTGGAAAAACGTCTCAATAACACGAAATGGAACGCACGGCTAGCGAATCCATTGCGTGGTCCGAAGCAACAGCAAAAGCTTACCGAGTGGATGTCGCCCGCAGTCTGACCGTTCCTGGTGTGCGCTTGAGCGACCAGTGGCAAGCGAGATGCCCAACATACGGAAGTGAGGAACTAAAGCAGCCATGAGCAGGACGTAGCAACTCCTTGGGTGAGCCCTGTCTCAGAGCAATATGTGCCGGCTCTGCAATTATTGTAGCCTCCTTGGATAGCAAGGGAATTCCCATGGTCTGCCCCTGCCTTCCCTTGAGGGCCGACCAAGATGTCGCTGATCGTTCTATCTTGACCAGCTGAGATGTGGGCGACACCACGACAATAAGTCTAACGTGCCTCGAAACCCGAGGAAGGCTAACCTCATTAAAAAAATGCCCGCCGGAAGTCGGAAGTGCCGTCCTACGGGTGGCAAACTAAAAATTGGCACTACGCATTTACGTCCGAGTGAAATGTCTCGTCCGAATGTCTCTCGTGCTAGGAACAGCTCTGACTACCTAGTTTCCGAATGCCGCTCTTGTTCGGAACAGCTCTGACTAGGTAGTTTTCCGAATGTCTGTCGTGCCTGGAACAGCTCTGACGGGCGCAACGACAAGCACATGTCCGAAAACTCGCTGTGTGGATGCCGTCTGCAAACCTGTCTGGTTTGTGCGGGAATGGCCCGGGGCAAACGAAATGACCAATATATTGAAGTGAGGATTTAAAGCAGCCATGAGCAGGACGTGACGATTTCCCTCGGTGAG
This sequence comes from Cepaea hortensis, assembly GCA_963921405.1. Classification (NCBI taxonomy): domain Eukaryota; kingdom Metazoa; phylum Mollusca; class Gastropoda; order Stylommatophora; family Helicidae; genus Cepaea; species Cepaea hortensis. The sequence goes on from OY992876.1 coordinate 399,235,956, forward strand.
CCCAGATCCAGGGCGCTATGTGTCGGCCCTGCAACTATGGAGGCAACCTTGGATGGCGGAAAATGCTATGGACTGTCCCTGCCTTCCTTTGAGGGATGACCGTTGTCTTCGACCGTTCAACCTTGGCCAGCTGGGTTGTTGATGGCACCACAAAAGTGAGAGTCTCCCAGGAATGCTACCTGGTCAAAAAAGCACGCTCTAGCCGGATGTGTTGGCCTACGGGTTTCGACCCAAGGCCGCATAACAGACACACCGCAATCACATCTGAAAAAACACTCCGGATGAACGAAAAGAAGATATGCAATATTTGAACAACAACTACATTTTGTTCACATGATATACAATCTATGACAACAGCTAAATTTTGTTCACAGAATATGCAATATATGAACAGCAGCTATATTTTGTTCTCGTAATCTGTAATCTATGAACAACAGTTACATTTTGTTCACAGAATATACAACCTATCAACAACAGTTGTATTTTGTACCGTCACTCTCAAATATTGTTGTATTTTCTATTTCTTATGTCACTGTCAAAATTATATTTTGTTCTGTTACTGTAAAAACGTGTCGTATTTTGTTTTCTACAACTGTAAGCAAGTTTTGTAGTTTGTTCTGTCACTGTTAAAAAGTGTTGTGTTTTGTTCTGTCCTTGTCAAAATTTGTTATAATTTCTTCAACGAATTTACCATTTGTCCACAATATGTACATTTTGTTCACAGACTCCGCAATTTGTCAACAACAGTTGTATTTTAATAATCGAGTCTGCCACTGTTAAACAAAGTTGTATTTTTGTTCTATCAGCCCTCCACAGTAGTTGTATTGGGGGTGGAAGGGGAGGGGGGGGGGGGGACGGTCGTTTGCTTTGAACTCAACTGAAGACCATACACGTGATACTACTCCTAGTGTAATGGACTGATTTTTGCGCGTGGATTAGCTTCCCCGTTTATTGGCATGCTTCGTGCAAAATGGCTTGCTTCGATTCAGAGGTCGCGGGTTGTGAGCATTCGCTGGATCTTTTCTCCAGGGCACTCTGGTGTGGTTGGAAATGAACAGACAGACAGATTGGCTGGTGCCGCGTCATTAAGGGGTGATTTGATGCATGATAAGGCAGATGTGGTGAAGGCCTTCTGGGAGAATGTCACTGATGCAGAAGAACAGATGGACTGCCATGGGCTAGAGAGAATGCAGCAGCAAGGGGTGGTCAGAGGATCTGGTCGACAGTTGTTATTCAGAGGTAAAGCAAGATGGACATGTAATCAGATTGTAACGTACATCATTATGTTGGAACTCTACGCTGGCTGTTGAGAGAGATAGATGTTAATGGGATATGAGACCTAACTCCCAAGACAGTGCTCGCAGGCTCCCTAAGGCGGGTCAATGGACTAAAGGTCATCTGTTCGCTATCTGCATAATGAGATATCCGGCTTGACTATTCCATACATGTGTATTATTCAGTACATTCATATAAATTAAAACGAATGAAAATATTATGTTTTTAACAATTTAAGCTGTGAGTTCATTATTTTGAAATACCTTATGTACAGTTTGTTTAGGCAGAAATTACAATATTTTGGAGAACATAATTTTGTATCGACACATATCACTTAATAGCAGCAACATGTGTGCTGGCCTAAATATATTACATCCCAGAGAACTAGTTTGTGATAGGAGTGGTCGGGAAAGAGGCGAATAATGAGATAGAAAAAGAACTTTGTCAAGGTGAGTCACTGCTGCTCAACACTTACTCGATTTGACTCAAACCAAACATATTTACTTATAATGTCTAACAACTTTCACTTTGAAGGGATGCAACAACGGGAATAGCTTTAAGAGAATTATATGTATCAATTTAATTTTAAGTTAAACGTTTATATCATACGTTTGTCTACTCTGGAGTGGAACAACAAGAAAGGGCATGACAGTGTGGGAATAGTCATTGAACCACGGCTAGCAAGAGGAATACTAGAAATAAAATATATATCAGAAAGAATCATAACAGTGAGAATAAAAGAACAAACAATTACAACATATGTACAAATACACGCACCATGTAATACAAACAACAATGAGCAAGAATGCGAGGACTTCTTTTAAGACATCCATGACGTGCTAAATAAAATAGATAAGCAGGACAACATCATAGTCACGGGAGACTTCAATGCAAGACAAGAACACAACATAGCGGGCATAGAAATGATGAAAGCAATGATAAAGGAAGTAGACTGATAGAGCTATGAAGCCAACACGACCTCTATATAACAAATACATTCTATAAACACAAAGACACATAAATATACACCTGGTATAAATTGAACGATCTAAGTACTAAAAGCCAAATTGATTTTATATTAACAAGAAATAACAGAAAGAGAAATATATTAGATGCAAGGGCAGTGCCCAACTTAGGTATAAACACAGACCACAAAGCAGTCGTTGCCACAATAAGAATCATCAGTAGAAGGAAGCAAAGATCAGGAAAATACATGCCATGCGAATCAGTAAACTTAAAGAATCTCAAAGACGAGGCAGTGAGGGAAAATTATGAAACAGAGCTAACTGAAATCTTTGTAAAATGACCTATAGAAAGATAGACAGTGGAAGAAGAATGGGAGATGTTCAAATCAAGCATTTTAAATACTGCAAAGATAACATGCGAGGACTACGAAAAAACGCAAAACACGGAAAAAGAAAATAACAAGTTGGTGGAACTCAGAAGTAAAGAAAGCTGTAAAAATAAAAAGGAAAAATATAAAAAGTGGTCGAAGAGCACGCAGGAATGCGATTGCATAGAATATAGAATAGCGAGAAGACATGTGAATAGAATGGTAAAGAGAGAAAAACAAAAAGACTGGGAGGAGTATGGAGAAACTCTAAATAAAAACTACAAGGAGGCAACTAGAAACTTTTATGAAAAGATAAGTGCAATGAGAACCAGAGGAGAACCCACGGACCCAACTGAAATAATTAACAACGAAACTGGAGAACCAATAAGTGAACAAAAACAAATCCTAAAAATATGGAAACAGTACTTCGAACAACATCTCAACATCCCATCGGATGTCACGGGAATTGAAGAAACCGACACAGATGCCACCGAAGAACTAGAACCAGACATAGTGAAAGAAGAAATTATAGAAGCCTTCAGATAGCCCCATTGAACAAATCACCAGGACAAGATGAAATACCAAATGAACTAATTAAAGCAGCAAGAGAAGTAGGAACAGCATGGCTACATAGACTATTCAACCACGTTTGGGTAGAACAACAGACACCAAGAGACTAGGGAAACGCCATAATGATCCCAATTTGGAAAAACAAAGGCAGCAAAAGAGACTGCACACAATACAGAGGCATTTCACTGTTGAGTCATACTGGGAAAATATTTTACAAAATTCTTGAGAAAAGATTACTATTATAGAACCCCAGCTTAGCGAAACACATCTTGGATTTAGGAAAAAACAAAGGATGCACAGATGCCATTATTGTTCTTAGACAACTTATAGAAAAATCAATCGAATTTAATTAAACACTCTACTTAGCCTTTGTCGACCAAGAAAAGGCATTTAAAAGAGTAGATAGAAACAGGTTGTGGGAAATCCTTAAACAATATGGAGTGAGTACACATCTAACAAACCTATGTAGAAGCTTATACAACAACAGTAAATGCATAGTGAGAGCAACTGGAGGACACTCAGAACCCTTGACCATAAGATCCGGGGTACGACAAGGCTGTGTCCTGTCCCCTCTCTTGTTTATAACATATATAGATAACACATGTAAAGAAACCAGCCAAACAGAGACCGCAAGAACACCGCATGACGAGAATACAGAAGAAGAACCATCTGCAAATCTAACTATTAGAGAACTGATTTATTTGGTTATTTCGGGATTTGAAATTTAAATATTGAGCACAACCCACTACTGGCAACGCTGATCGTATTCTAGCATGAACCTAAGGCCTATCCACGTCAATATGGAAGCACTAGACTCGAGTTTCGCCCTCGTTTGAGCTCGTCAGTAGTGCATATCCCTGACCGGATCCGGAAACAACCCCGGATCACTGGCATGTGAAGCGGGTGTGTAACCACGCGGCACACGTTGGACACACAGCCAAATTATCACAACAGAATATCACAACGTCACCCATCGTAGGCTATGCTCAAGATTGCCCAATCGCCGCGACTGACGTCCGTCAATCGATGTGGACCCGAAACTATCAGGACTTCTCACTGGCAAGGAACACCAGGCCTCCTAAATCCAATGAGCAATAATCAAATTGATTTATTTGGTTATTTCGGGATTTGAAAACTCCTGTTTATTAGAGAACTCCTGTTTGCGGACGACCAAGCACTAATTGCAAAATTAGAAGCTGCATTACAAGACCACATGAATAGTCTAAACTTAATGTGTAGGGAACATAACATGAAAATTAGCACAAGTAAAACAGAGGTATTGACTATAACTAAAGAATAAAAAGCAACAACGATTCACCTAAACGAACATCCCTTGGAACAAGTAAATAGTTTCAAGTACCTAGGAAGTATAATTTCATCAAATGGCAAATGCGAAGACGAGATCGAAAATAGATGCAATAAGGCAAACCAACTCATTGGGCAAATGGCACTAATACTAAAGAACAAACATGTATCAATAACTACTAAGAAAGCACTTTACAACACAATCTTCATACCAACTCTATATTACCAATGCCAAACCTGTACAATGACAGAAACAGAGAAAATAAAAATCACAACAGAAATGAGATTCATGAGAAGAATACTCAATGTATCAAGAGGAGAGAAGATCAGAAATGAAGAAATCAGGACTAAAGTGAGGTTTATAGCTGCACTAAATTTTATTAGAAGACAGCAAGTGAAATTGTTTGGCCATGCAAGTAGATTACCAACTAACAGTATATCACAACAAGCAGTGATGTACAGACCAGAGGGAAGCAGAGGAAGAGGCCGACCACGTAAACGATGGACGCAAGGAATAACAGAGTCCATGGGAATATCGATACATGAAGCCCGTAAGCGGGCACTTTCCAGCTGTTTATACTTCACCTCGAAACCGCAAGGTGCAAGAGGAACAGGATGAAATGAGATGAGATGAGTTTATATCATAATTTGTATGTTAATTCACTCGGCGTGCCATTAAATATTGTTCCACTTGCCAAGCTTGACACGCGTGCCGTAAGTTCCCGATGTCTGGTCGATTGTATGCTCCAGTCTGTACTTCTTTCTTCTACTTCTGTGAGTGTTAATCAATACATAAAAAGAAAAATTCGCATATCCTTTTACAGGACATCGCTGTCAACATCAGCATCTTTCAGCTGATTGTTGATTTCTTGGCAAGATTACGCTCAGTAGTTTGCCATTGTTTTCTGAGCGGCCAGCTCACAAGTTACCGACGCGATTCGAACCACTGCTGATTCTCACCGTCGTCACGTTACTTACGAGAGTATACGAGATTTCGGAGAAAATTCGCTAACCTCTAGGCCAGGAAGCCGGCAATCAATACATAGTAAATTTATTTCGAATGCCGCACTGCTTGGTATGGTATAAGCTAATGACATGTAAACGAGTTTCCTATGTTAGTGAGACTAAGCAGGACTGAACTTGCCAGTTGCACCAGCGATTGTCGGAGCGCACTTTGGGAGACCTATCGCTATCTGCATAAAGAGACATCAGGCTTGACTATCCCATGCATGGCCAAATACGTGCCTCTGTGTATAGCCCGGACAGACGGGACTTTTGGCTTGTCGTGTTTAAGAGGACCTGGCCGTGCATGGTAATGAGGGATGTGTTTGTGAGCAGACAGAGATTGGGGATGAGATAGAACCTAGAATGTAATAGAGCATTGCCAGAGAGAGGGACAGACAGACGAGGGATTAACCGACGGACGGAGGGACGAATGGAGAGGCGGAATCTTGACTTGCCATATTTAAGAGGTCCTGTTCGTGCATTGTTATGAGGAAAGTGTTTGTGAGCAGACAAGAGTTTCGACCCATCAGGAGAACAGTAGAGCAGACATAGTAAGATAGTCTACCAAATGTCTACAACTTTTCAAGGAGATTTAGGCGTGTCGTGCCAGTCTCATATTTGTGTAGTCCAATCAGCACTGGATGGGGGTGTGGTCGGTGTCATGGTGGCCGGTATTACTTCGCAAGACTTCCTGGAATCAATTGTTGCTGGGTCCACCTGGGGGTCCATGTCAAGATTTATCAATTACCAATCAATCTCGAGGCGTATCGAACTAACGGCCTTCATGGCCGCAGGCGCATAGACCACAAAAGATACCATTATAAGGGAACATTTATCACTGAAGACATCAGTACCAGGGAACATATATCACAGAAGACACGAGTACCAGGGAACATATATCACAGAGACACCAGTACCAGGGAACATATATCACAGAGACACCAGTAACAGGTAACATATATCACAGAGACACCAGTATAAGGGAACATATATCATTGAAGACATCAGTACCAGGGAACATATATCACAGAAGACACGAGTACCAGGGAACATATATCACAGAGACACCAGTAACAGGGAACATATATCACAGAGACCCCAGTACCAGGGAACATATATCACAGAGACACCAGTATAAGGGAACATATATCACTGAAGACATGAGTACCAAGGAACATATATCACAGAGACACCAGTACCAGAGAACATATATCACAGAGACACCAGTATCAGGGAACATATATCATAGAAGACACCAGTACCAGGGAACATATATCACAGAAGACACCAGTACCAGGGAACATATATCACAGGAGACACTAGTACCAGGGAACATATATCACAGAAGAATCAGTACCAGGGAACATATATCACAGAAGACACCAGTACAAGGGAACATATATCACAGAAGACATCAGTACTATGGAACATGTATCACAGAAGGCACCAGCACCAGAGAACATATATCACAGAAGACACCAGTACCAGGAAACATATATCACAGAGATACCAGTACCAGGGAACATAAATCACAGAAGACACCAGTACCAGGGAACATATATTACAGAAGACACCAGTACCAGGGAACATATATCACAGAAGACACCAGTACCAGGGAATATGTATCACAGAAGACACCAATACCAGGGAACATAAATCACAAATGACACCATTATAAGGGAACATATATCACAGATAATACCATTATAAGGGAACAAATGTCACATATGACACCTATACCAAGGGAATATATATCACAGATGACACCAGTATAAGGGAACATATATTACAGAAGACGTCAGCATAAGGGAACATATATCACAGAGCTGCTCGTAGGAAAACTAAGAAGTATAAACGGACTGACCCAAATGGATATAGACCAGGCAATGTTAATGGACTACGAGCTAGATCAACGATTCCAAAAATAGGCACAATGAACGTCTGCGGTTTTAATAGTAAAGAAGAAGAACTTATAGAAACAATGAAAGAGAGGGAAATTGGACTGATGGGAATAGCGGACACCAGAATAAAGGGGGGAAGGATGCAAGGAGATCCACCGCAGTTACATGATGTCTACTCTGAAGTGGAACAACAAGAAAGGGCAAGACACAGTGTGGGAATAGTCATTGAACCACGGCTAGCAAGAGGAATACTAGAAATTATATATATATATATATATATATATATATATATATATATATATATATATATATATATATATATATATATATCTTTCTATACTAAATTACAAAGATTACACCCAACATATAACAAAGAAAAACTGCAAGACATTACAGTCAAAGAGAAATTTACAGATGAAATAAAATGTAAACTTGAAACTCTGCAAAACCCTTTGGAGGAAAGCATTGACCAAACTTGGTTGAACATCAAGAATACAATTCAGTCTACCGCAGAAGAATGTCTCGGTGTGTTAACCACGCATAGAAAGAACAGATGGTTCAATCAAAAATGTGAAGAAGCAGTCATTAGGAAGAAGAATGCCAGACATGTATGGTTAAATGACATCAATAACATCCAAAAGGAAGAGCATTATAGAAATGAATGTAAAGAGGCTACAAAAATAGTCAGACAACAGAAGCGAGAATATATGAATAATATAATCAAAGATATGGAAACTAATCACCAGAAAAATGAATCCAGAAAATTTTTTAAAGAACTGAAGTCAATGAAACGAGGGCACCAACAAAACACATATGGTTTAAAAGACAAAAATGGGAATATGATAAATACCAATGAGGAAATGTGCAACACATGGAAAGAATATTTTATTGAATTACTAAATTGTGAAGCTCCAAGTAACATTTTCTCACAGGAAGAGATTCTAACATGCGAACCACAAATTGAAGAACCTACATTTGAAGAAATCCTATATGTAATCACACGACTTAAAAACAATAAGGCAACTGGGACTGATGGAATTGCTGCTGAATTTATAAAGGCAGGTGGCCATGCATTACATCTAAAGCTATACGAACTAATAATAAAAATCTGGAGGACAGAAGAATTACCCCATGACTGGAAAGAGTCATTATTGATACCTATCTTTAAGAAAGGAGACAAGTTCCAATGTGGAAATTATAGAGGAATATCACTACTGTCCACAAGCTATAAGATACTATCCGCAGTATTACTAAATAGACTAAAACCATATTCAGAAGACATATTAGGTGACTACCAGGCGGGGTTTAGACAAAACAGATCAACAATAGATCAGATATTTATCTTACGACAAATAGCCGAGAAACATTGGGAATATAAAAGAGATCTCCATAACATTTTTGTGGATTTTAAAAAGGCTTATGATAGTGTCCATAGGAATAGTCTATGGAATGCTATGCAGGAATTTGGAATACCAAGGAAGTTAATCAACATGACCAGACTATGCATGGAAGATACTTATAATATAGTAACATATAAAGGCAGGAAATCAGACCCCTTCCAAATAACATCTGGCTTGAAACAGGGTGATGCACTATCGCCGCTACTCTTCAATCTGGCTCTAGAGAAAGTTGTAAGGAAGGTAAAGGAGGAATGTGATATTGGAGGAACATCCAAGCTGCTTGGTTATGCAGATGATATAGATATTATAGGGCAAAGTGAACAAAAGACATTGGAAATATTGACTCACTTAAAGGAAAAAGCCCAACAGATGGGGCTGGTTATCAACCAAGATAAGACAGAATATATGGTAATTTCAAGAGACGGAATGGCTAGAAACTCTGGCCACATACAAATAGATAATATGACCATTAAAAGAACGGAAACATACAAATACCTGGGTACGATCTTCAACTGCTCCAACATCATAAGGGAAGAAATACAAACTAGAATCAACTCTGGAAATAAGATATACTATGCACTACAACATCTACTAAAATCAAAGGCGCTATCTCGTAACACCAAAATCACAATATACAAAACACTGATCAGACCAGTTGTGCTGTATGGCTCTGAAACCTGGAGTACAACGAAAGGAGACGAAGCCTTGTTACAAACCTTTGAGAACAAAATTTTAAGACGCATCTTTGGACCCATTAGGGATACACAAAGTGGAGAGTGGAAAAGAAGAAGTAACAAAGACATTTATGATCTGTTTAAGTCCCCGCTAATCACTGGTATCATGAAGGCTAATAGACTACAATGGCTGGGGCATATAGAAAGAATGGAAGATAATAGGGAAACAAAACTCGCTTACACTCAGGAAATAAATGACCGTAGACCCCGAGGTAGACCAAGAAGGCGGTGGAGAGATAATACATGTACAGACCTGCAAGCACTTGGAATCAACGACTGGCAAGAGAAGGTCCACCAGAGAGACGAATGGAGACGGATTGTATTTGCAGCAAAGAACCTCAATGGCTCGGAACGCTGAAGAAGAAGAATATATATATATATATATATATATATATATATATATATATATATATATATATATATATATATATATATATATATATATATATATATATATATATATATATATATATATCAGAAAGAATCATAGCAGTGAGAATAAAAGAACAAACAATTACAACATATGTACAAATATACGCACCATGTAATACAAACAATAATGAGCAAGAATGCGAGGACTTCTACGAAGACACCCACCGTGCTAAATAAAATAGATAAGCTGGACATCATCATAGTTATAAGAGACTTCAATGCAAGACTAGGACACAACAGAGCAGGCGTAGAAAAACATCTTGGAGCACTTGGAGACCAACATAATGAAAGAAATGATAACGTAAGAAGACAGATAGAGCTGTGCAGCCAACACGACATCTATATAACAAATACATTCTATAAACACAAAGACTCACAAATATACACCTGGTATAAATGGAAAGTTTTAGATACTAAAAGCCAAATTGATTTTATATTAACAAGAAATAACAGAAAGAGAAATATATTAGATGCAAGGGCAGTGCCAAATTTCGGTATAAACACAGACCACAAAGCAGTCGTTGCCACAATAAGAACCATCAGTAGAAGGAAGCAAAGACCAGGAAAATACATGCCATGCGAATCAGTAAACTTAAAAAACCTCAAAGACGAGGCAGTGAGGGAAAATTATGAAAAAGAACTAGCTGAAATCTTTGTAAAATTACCTATAGAAAGAAAGACAGTGGAAGAAGAATGGGAGATGTTCAAATCAAACATTTTAAATACTGCAAAAATAACATGTTGGTGGAACACAGAAGTAAAGAAAGCTGTAAAAGACAAAAAGGAAAAATATAAACAGTGGCCGAAGAGCAAACAGGAATGCGATTGCATAGAATATAGAATAGCGAGAAGACGTGTGAATAGAATAGTAAAGAGAGAAAAACAAAAAGACTGGGAGGAGTATGGAGAAACTCTAAATAAAAACTACAAGGAGGCAGCTAGAAACTTCTATAAAAAGATAAGTGCAATGAGAACCAGAGAAGAACCATTCGACCCAACTGAAATAATTAACAACGAAAATGGAGAACCAATAAGTGAACAAAAACAAATCCTAATAAGATGGAAACAGTACTTCGAACAACTTCTCTACATCCTATCACATATCACTGGAATTCAAGAAACCGACACAGATGCCACCGAAGAACTAGAACCAGACATACTGAAAGAAGAAATTATAGAAGCCATCAGATTAGCCCCATTGAACAAATCACCAGGACAAGATGAAATACCAAATGAACTAATTAAAGCAGCAAGAGAAGTAGGAACAGCATATCTACATATACTATTCAACCATGTTTGGGTAGAACAACAGACACCACGAGACTGGGGAAACACCATAATTGTATTGTCCCAATTGTAAAAAACAAAGGCAGCAAAAGAGACTGCATACAATACAGAGGCATTTCACTTTTGAGTAATACTGGGAAAATATTTTGCAAAATTTTTGAGAAAAGATTACGAACTATTATAGAACCCCAGCTAAACGAAACACGTCTTCGATTTAGGAAAAACAAAGGATGCACAGATGCCATTTTTGTTCTTAGACAACTTATAGAAAAATCAATCGAATTCAATGAAACACTCTACTTAGCCTTTGTCGACCAAGAAAAGGCATTTGATAGAGTAGATAGAAGCAAGCTGTGGGAAATCCTTAAACAATATGGAGTGAGTACACATCTAACAAACATGAGTAGAAGCTTATACAACAACAGTGTATGCATATTGAGAGCTAATGGAGGACACTCAGAATCCTTCACCATAAGATCCGGAGTACGACAAGGCTGTGTCATGTCCCCTCTCTTGTTTATAACATATATAAACAACATATGTAAAGAAACCAGCCAAACAGAGACTGCAAGAACATCACATGACGAGAACACAGAAGAAGAACCATCTGCAAATCTAACCATTAGAGAACTCCTGTTTGCGGACGACCAAGCACTAATAGCAAAATCAGAAGCTGAATTACAAGACCACATGAATAGTATAAACGAAATATGTAGGGAACATAACATGAAAATTAGCACAAGTAAAACACGGGTATTGACTATAACTAAAGAAGAAAAAGCAACAACGATTCACCTAAACGAACATCCTTTGAAACAAGTAAAGAGTTTCAAGTACCTAGGAAGTATAATATCATCAAATGGCAAATCAAAAGACGAGCTCGAAAATAGATGCAATAAGGCAAATCAACTCATTGGACAAATGGCACCAATACTAAAGAACAAACATGTATCAATAACTACTAAGAAAACACTTTACAACATAATCTTCCTACCAACTCTATGTTACCAATTCCAAACCTGGACAATGACAGAAAAATAAAAAATAAAAATCACAACAGAAATGAGATTCATGAGAAGAATACTCAACGTATCAAGAGGAGATAAGATCAGAAATGAAGAAATCAAGACTGGAGTGATGGTTAACGCAGCATTAGATTTTATTAGAAGGCAGCAGGTCAAATGGTTTGGCCATGCAAGTAGATTACCAACTAACAGTATACCACAACAAGCAATGATGTACAGACCAGAGGGAAGCAGAGGAGGAGGCCGACCAAGTAAACCAGAGGTTCCCAAACCACGGCCCGCGGGCCACTTGTGGCCCTCCAGCTGTAGAAAAGTGGCACGCGAGGCCTCGTTGTTTAATATAATATATTTTAATAATTTTTTTTTTTTAAATGCACTCGAAGCGCCCCGTCCGTATGCGATAATTTACTCTGCCCGTGGTTGTTATGCTTAGATATTATCGCATGCGCTTGTTCATATCACAACGAAACGTTATGAAGTTCCCATATCCCAGCCTTGTCGACCAATCAGAATGCGCAAGGCGCCATGTTGTCGTCTGTTACAACTGTTTAGCAGAGTCAGTAGTATTGTGTTGAAATTATATTTTTTTCAAATAAAAATTTCCCGTTAAAGCCTATAAACATGAGTGTGGAAAATTTAAGATCAAACAATGGTGAAAAGCGAAAATATGAAGATATTGCTTGTCGTGAATTCAATGAAGATTGGACGGAGAAATTTATGTATATGCCTAGTCGTAGTAAAACCAGTTTGCTTAATCTGCGGATTTTGTATTTCTGTTACAAAAAATTGTAATCTGGAACGACACATCACGACCACACATTCAGATATAAATGCTCAATATCCGATCAGTTCGGAGTTAAGAAAAGATTTCATACAGAAAGTTCTCTGACCAGGCAGCAGTCATTTTTCACCAAGGCTAACGAACAGAGCAAGAGTGCTGTTGTTGCGTCGTAAGAAGTAACACTTGGCTCGCAAAAAGAAGCCGTTCACCAATGCAGAAAAAAAATAATCAAGGCTTCCCTTAAAATTGCTTCTAAAATGCTTGGTGATAAAAAGTATGAAACAAAATTTGATCAGATTCCTGTGTCTAATAATACCATGGCCAGGCGAGTTGAAGAATTAGCCAACGATGTTCATCGTCAAGTAACAGTATATATCAAAACTTGTTATTTTGTATTTCATTGGCAGTGGATTAATCCACTGTCATTTCTGACACATCCCAGGTCGCAGTTTTTGTTCGAGCAATAAACGAGAAATTTGAAGTCATTGAAGAACTTCTAGGACTTGAATCAATGCATGCAGCTACCATAGGGACTGATATGTTTGAAACTCTGAAGTTGTGTGCAAATATAAACAACGTAGAATTGACCAAATTGGACATTGTATGTCTAGCATTATTGGAATAGTTTCTTGGCAGCAATATATTAAAATATAATTGTTTCATTCACCAAGAAGCTCTGTGTGGAAAGACTTTAAATCTAAAACATGCCATGTATGTTGTTCTGAGATGTGTGAACAAAATTCGAAGTAAGGCGCTGAGCAGGCGCTAGTTCAGATAGTTTCTATCAGATCTGAGCGAGAAATACGGTGAGCTCCTGTTACACTGTGTTGTCAGATGGCTATCTAAAGGTAAAGTTCTGTCATGTTTCTGGGCACTGAAAAATAGTGTCTATCTGTTTCGGTCTGGGGAAAAAAATGCATTGCCTACGGAACGGGAATGTCTGCTGAACGATGACTGGCTTAATGAATGACCTGGCATTTTTGGTGGCCTTCACGTGTCACTTAAACTATATAAATGCGAGGATCCAGGGAAAAAGAACTATTTACAAATTTGTGCGATGAAATTTCTTAATTTAAAATTAGACTACGACTATTTATCGAACAGATGTCTGAAGGGACTTTAGGGGTGTTTCCGACTTGTGGTGGAAAAGAAATGAGACTTGTTACAGTGCAAAGTAAAAGTTGAAAGTCTTCTGGATATCTTTCAGTCGAGATTTCAAGAGTTCACAATAGAGGAGGATAATTTCGCCCTCTTCATAAATCCGTTCGTATTTTCTGATGCCAAGCTCTGCAAATTACAGCAAAACTCTCATTACGAAGTAATTGATTTGAAATGCAATTCTACACTGAGATGTACATTTCTGGAGCTGCCTGCTTCACCTTCAGCTGATCATATGATTTCATTCTGGCGACTATTGCCTGTCGAACAATTTGAACACTTGCGTTCATTCGCCCAGAGATACATTTGTCGTTTTGGTTCGACTTACAGATGCGAGCAGTCATTTTCTTCAATGACCGTTATAAAAAAAAAAAAAACAAGCATCGTTCCAGACTCACCGACAGTATTCTAGCTGCGCTTATGACTTTGGGCACGACAGATTTGTGCCCAGACATTGATAAACTGGCATCTGAACTTAAGTAACTGGTTATGAATAACAGTTGCGATTGTAAATGAATTACATTAATAGCGATTTTCGAAACTGGTTAAAAATCTATTGTTAAATGAAATTTTGATTGTAAACCAAAAAATGACCGCAGTGTAGTGCTGACACTGACTGCCTTTAAAGTTTTAGAATTTTGTTGACCAATGTTAAGAAAGGTAAGAATGATATTGCACGACTTTTATAATTTTATAACGTTGTGGCCCGCTTAACTACCGAAAATAGTAGATGTGGCTCTCCACTTGAAAAGCTTGGGAACCACTGAAGTAAACGATGGACGCCGGGAATAGCAGAGTCCATGGGAATATCGACACATGAAGCCCATAAGATGGCATTCTCCCGCTGCTTATACTTCACCTCGACAAGGCAAGGTACAAGAGGAACATGATGATATGAGATATCACAGATGACACCAATACCAAAGGAATATATATCACATATCACACCAGTATACGGGAAGGAATCTACGACTGGTCTAGCAAACCGGTAGGGAATTTACTTGACCTTAAAATTCTGCTCAAGATTCATGGAGAAAATTGGAGGAAAGGCGCTAGTCACAGGCGTCAGAACTTCAATGACCCCTCCCCACGACGCCTAACGGTAAAAGTGGAACAAACAACAACATAATGGAATATATATCACAGATGACATCAGTGCCAGGGAACAATACACAGAAAACACCAGCGCTATGGAACATATACCACAGCTGACATCTGTGCAAGGGAACATATATGACAGAAGACACCAGTATAAGGAAACATATATGACAGAAGACACCAGTATCAGGAACATATATGACAAAAGTCACCAGTACCCGGAAACATGTATCACTGAAAACACCAGTACCAGGAAACATGTATCAAAGAAGACACCAGTACCAGGAAACATGTATCAAAGAAGACACCAGTACCAGGAAACATGTATCAAAGAAAATACCAGTACCATAAAACATGTATCACTGAAGACACCAGTACCCGGAAACATGTATCACTGAAGACACCAGTAGCCGGAAACATGTATCACAGAAGACACCAGTACCAGGAAACATGTATGACAGAAAACACCAGCACCCGCAAACATATATCACAGAAGACACCAGTATCAGGAAACATGTATCACTGAAGACACCAGTACCAGGAAACATGTATCAAAGAAGACACCAGTACCCGGAAACATGTATCACTGAAGACACCAGTACCAGGAAACATGTATCACTGAAGACACCAGTAGCCGGAAACATGTATCACAGAAGACAACAGTACCAGGAAACATGTATGACAGAAAACACCAGCACCCGCAAACACATATCACAGAAGACACCAGTACCAGGAAACATGTATCACAGAAGACACCAGTACCAGGAAACATGTATGACAGAAAACACCAGCACCCGCAAACACATATCACAGAAGACACCAGTATCCGCAAACATATATCACAGAAGACACCAGTACCCGCAAACATATATCACAGAAGACACCAGTACCCGCAAACATATATCACATAAGACACCAGTACCAGGAAACATGTATGACAGAAGACACCAGCACCCGCAAACACATATCACAGAAGACACCAGTACCCGCAAACACATATCACAGAAGACACCAGTACCCGCAAACATATATCACAGAAGACACCAGTACCCGCAAACATATATCACATAAGACACCAGTACCAGGAAACATGTATCACAGAAGACACCAGTACCCGCAAACATATATCACAGAAGACACCAGTACCCGCAAACATATATCACAGAAGACACCAGTACCAGGAAACATGTATCACAGAAGACATAAGTACCAGGGGACATGTATCACAGAAGACACCAGTACCTGGAAACATGTATCACAGAAGACACTAGTACCAGGAAACATGTATCACAGAAGACACCAGTACCCGCAAACATATATCACAGAAGACACCAGTACCAGGAAACATGTATGACAGAAGACACCAGTACCAGGAAACATGTATGACAGAAGACACCAGTACCAGGAAACATGTATCACAGAAGACACCAGTACCCGCAAACATATATCACAGAAGACACCAGTACCAGGAAACATGTATCACAGAAGACACCAGTACCAGGAAACATGTATCACAGAAGATACCAGTACCAGGAAACATGTATCACAGAAGACATAAGTACCAGGAAACATGTATCACAGAAGACACCAGTACCCGCAAACATATATCACAGAAGACACCAGTACCAGGAAACATGTATGACAGAAGACACCAGTACCAGGAAACATGTATCACAGAAGATACCAGTACCAGGAAACATGGATCACAGAAGACATAAGTACCAGGAAACATGTATCATAGAAGACATAAGTACCAGGGGACATGTATCACAGAAGACACCAGTACCAGGAAACATATATCACAGAAGTTAGTTAGTTGCATATCTTTTACAGGACGTCGCAGTCAACCCCATCATTTTTGGCTGTTCATGATTTCTTGGCAAGTTTACGTTCAGTAGATTGCCATTGCTTTATAACCAAGTGGCACCTATACCATTTTCAGAAAAAACCAACGCAGGGCATTCTTCTGCCAAATCGCATGCACCTGTGTTTCGAACCCGGGTATGCCGGATTACGAACTGCGTCCGAAACTGCCTTCGCCACGGAGCTGTCACAGAAGAGAAAATGCAGTCTTGTCCTCCTCTTTGTACTTCACACTTGTCTGTTGTTTCACCAGCTTCTCTGACAGCTGCTTATTTTTCGTGATATAATGATTCAATTCTGTGGGTCGGATGTGCTGGACACCCCATATCCCTCATGATGCTGCACATTCTCAGGATGATCAACACCGTAGAAGGCTTTACTGATATTTGATGAACAATTATGAAGAGTTACAGTGTACTTTTCCCAAGTTCTCAAAGATGGTTTTCAAGTTCTCAAAGATGGTTTTCAAGTTCTCAAAGATAGTTTTCAAGTTCCCCAAAGATGGTTATCAAGTTCTAAAAGATGGTATTGAAGTTCTCAAAGATCGTTTTCAAGTTCTCAAAGATGGTTTTCAAGTTCTCAAAGATAGTTTTCAAGTTCTTAAAGATGGTTTTCAAGTCCCCAAAGATGGTTATCAAGTTCTAAAAGATGGTATTGAAGTTCTCAAAGATCGTTTTCAAGTTCTTAAAGATGGTTTTCAAGGTGAAGTTTTGGTCCTAGTTCCTCTACAATGTTTTTTGTTGTTGCTGTTGTTGTTGTTTTTTTTCTTTTCTTTTTTTTTTTTTTTTTGGGGGGGGGGGGGGGGGGGGTTGACGTTCGCTCACTTTGAACTCAAGAGTAGTCCATACGCGTGCTACTTCCCTCTGTTGCTGGACGGATGTTTGCGTGTGGTTTAGCTTGGCTAATTGCCAGTGTCGTTCGCCATTAGGTGAACCCATTCTGACTTCTGAGGTACTTGTAATTTACGTCAGCATGTCAAGGATGAGAAGTCAACATTATAGTCCAACTAACCTGTTGAACCCGCTACCCCGGCATCAGCACGCCGGAAGTTTAAGAGCGACCGCTCTTATTCATACTGGCATGATAACCCCCGTCTACGATGTCAGAAACCTACGGCTATGTCTTATAATTCATATTTTGATTTACCTTCAATATTCTTCGTTCTGATTCGCAGGAGACACTGAAAACAATCAGTCAAATAAATCCATACATCGTTCATGAGTTGTTGGGGAAGCAATGCTCTGTGTATGTTAACCCGTATAGTTTTCCCAGTGGTGTGATGGTGTTCTTCTTCTTTCAGTTATCAGTTATCAGTTATCAGTTGGGGTATCTTCGTTGCACTCCGGACATGTCCATAGGTGCTCAGATCCTTCCCCCCCCCCCATCATATTCATCAGCGTCCGGTGGCTAATAGTACCAGTTCTGTGTTGGTTGACGAGGCGCTTTGTTTTCCCGATGTACCTCTCGCGTCTGGCTGTGCCGATTCTTACTCCCAGGTCTTTCATCCTGGACAGCGATGTGGAATCACTGACGTCAAAGTCCTCTGTTCTCGCCATATCTTTAAGGACGTTAATAACATCGGCACGATCCATGGGCTGGCCATCTACAGGGGGTGCAGAGCCAGCCAGTTTGTCAGCTCGTTCATTTCCCTCGACTCCCGCATGTCCCGGGACGAAGATGAAGGTGACTTTACGGACAACAGACTTCCGCAGCGATTCAGTCCACTGTCTACGTACAGATCCAGCTTCGACCTTCTGAATCATGCTCATTGAATCACTTAGTTTCGGGGCTATCTGAGTGTTCATAGATGAGCGCGTTAACCTCTGCATTGACAGCGGCAGGGTTCTGCTCTCTGCACCGTCTGTCGAGTGTGATAATGCAGGAGAAAGTGCACTTAAAAGCTGGAGGCACCGGCACCCATTCCTTGCCGGGGTTGATACTGGTAAGACTGCAGACCTGTCTGACGACATCTTCCGCCCGACCCATCCATTATTTGCCCCTCTTTAGCCTGTCACCCTTTTCTCTGAATATAGCGTCATGCAGAGGGTGCTGCTCATCTGCACTTATTTTTAAGTATGCATGAGCTATCCAGATCTTGATCCTGTGTTCCATTGTCGGGAAGTCAAGGAGGTATCTCATTGCTACACAGCTGGTGTCTCTCGTGCAGCCCAAAATGATGCGCATGGCTTCGTTTTGTACCTTTCCTCTTCTTTCGTTCGCTTTAAATGTGTCTATAACTGCAATGTTGTCTCTTAAATTAATTTGACTATGTTAGGTTTTAGTTCACTTATTGGTCCATAGAGTTCATCTTCCACTGTTGTTTCTCTAGACTAGAAGGTTTACTTAAATATGCTGTGTTCTGAGCAGTCTTGGAGTATGTGATTTGCTGTCTGCGACGCAAATACACGTATGCACATGGCTATTTTTGCCAATCTTCACCAGGTGTATGATAATTTTAAACAGTACCAATCTCTTCTCCTTTTGCAAGATGGAAAACATGCTGACCAATAAAAAGATGTCAATTGCAACGAGGAAAAGAGAACCTGTACTATTGTATT
This sequence comes from Cepaea hortensis, assembly GCA_963921405.1. NCBI lineage: Eukaryota > Metazoa > Mollusca > Gastropoda > Stylommatophora > Helicidae > Cepaea > Cepaea hortensis. Next base: position 399,255,681 of record OY992876.1, read on the forward strand.
GATGTGAAGTGCGGACAATGAGCAGGCAAGCTGAAAAACATCTAATGACTGTGGATATGTGGTTTCTGAGGAAAATGCAAAGAATACTATGGACAGACAGAAAAACCAATGACCAACTCCTACAAGAAACACACAAAAACCGTAAACAGATTAAAGAAATTAGACATGCACAGTAAAAAGGTTTTTGACACCTTATGGGAAGAAATAAATTGGAGAACTTGGTGACAACTTGAACATTGAGAGGAAATGAACAAGGGGAAGGCAGAAAAGTAAATACCTGGATGGTTTGGCCACGTGGCATGGTTGAGACAAGAACACTGAGCTGATCAACTACTCTGGTGATCGCGTGAGATGGCAAAACATGACCGCGCACGCTTATCAGCACGGCACATGATGATAATGATTTTTTCTCCTATCTTCATGGGATGAACAGGTTCTGTGCAGAACGTCGCACACATCATGGCCAGTCGAAAAGACGCTGGACCCCTGGCTAGTTCTCTTACCTCAAACATATTCATGGCCAGTGTGTCTGCAATGTTCCTGTCCATTGTCGTGCTAGCCACCCGCGCCTCTTCTTCCGGGAACCATATCTTCCACAAATGTTCTTTCCAAATCATAGTCACGGCTATCTACAGATCGACTTCATTGCATCGAGTTTCATCTCATATTACCCGGTCATTTTTTGCAGGACGACATGCCGAATACGTCGCACAAAGCACGAACTCCTTTGGCTCCAGCGAGGTATGGCGGTGTTTCTGCGCCAGTTTCCGAGGCATGGCTCTGTTTCTGTACCAGTTTCCGAGGCATGGCGCTGTTTCTACGCCAGTTTCCGAGGCATGGCTCTGTTTCTGTACCAGTTTCCGAGGCATGGCGCTGTTTCTTTACCAGTTTCCGAGGCATGGCGCTGTTTCTGTACCAGTTTCCGAGGTATGGCGCTGTTTCTGTACCAGTTTCCGAGGCATGGCGCTGTTTCTGCGCCAGTTTCCGAGGCATGGCGCTGTTTCTGCGCCAGTTTCCGAGGCATGGCGCTGTTTCTGCGCCAGGTTCCGAGGTATGGCGCTTTTTCTGTACCAGTTTCCGAGGCATGGCTCTGTTTCTGTACCAGTTTCCGAGGCATGGCGCTGTTTCTGTACCAGTTTCCGAGGCATGGCGCTGTTTCTGTACCAGTTTCCGAGGTATGGCGCTGTTTCTGTACCAGTTTCCGAGGCATGGCGCTGTTTCTACGCCAGTTTCCGAGGCATGGCTCTGTTTCTGTACCAGTTTCCGAGGCATGGCGCTGTTTCTGTACCAGTTTCCGAGGCATGGCGCTGTTTCTGTACCAGTTTCCGAGGCATGGCGCTGTTTCTGTACCAGTTTCCGAGGCATGGCGCTGTTTCTGCGCCAGTTTCCGAGGCATGGCGCTGTTTCTGCGCCAGTTTCCGAGGCATGGCGCTGTTTCTGCGCCAGGTTCCGAGGTATGGCGCTTTTTCTGTACCAGTTTCCGAGGTATGGTGCTGTTTTTGTACCAGTTTCCGAGATATGGCGCTGTTTCTGCGCCAGTTTCCGAGGCATGGCGCTGTTTCTGCGCCAGTTTCCGTGGCATGGCGCTGTTTCTGCGCTAGTTTCTGAGGCATGGCGCTGTTTCTGCGCCAGTTTCCGAGGTATGACGCTGTTTTTGTACCAGTTTTCGAGGTAAGGCGCTGTTTCTGTACCAGTTTACGAGGCATGGCGCTGTTTCTGCGCCAGTTTCTGAGGTATGGCACTGTTTCTGCGCCAGTTTCCGAGGCATGGCGCTGTTTCTATATGTTTAGCAACAATGAAAATACATTTGACACACCTTATGGGTGCTTTCGCCCAAGACCCAAACATATGATCCATATAGAAATCTATTTACATCTCATGTGCTCATGTACTTTTCTGTTACACAATACACTAAATTTCTCTTACTCTTTTTACTGAACTAAGTATTCTTAGCTTCCTAAATCTTAAGTTAATCACTTCTTAATCACTGCTGGTGTGTTGGAGAATGAACAGGCAGACAGATTGGCTGGCTCTGCAAAACTTGGTGGAGTATTGATGCATGATAAGGCAAACGTGGTTGCGGCCTTGTGGGAGCACGTGTACACCTCGGAGGAGCAAATGGATCACCATGGTCTGGCAAGAATGCGACAGCGTGGAGTGACGAGGGGATCTGACCGATGCTCGACGCTTAGAGGAAAGGCGAGACGCACATGTAATCAGATTACTACTGGTACTATTGGGGTTGGAACTCTTCGTTGGCTTCTGAGGATGAGGACGTAGCGCTTATGGGAATGCCCCGAATGCTGTGATGTCGGTTCCTAAATCAATCAATCAATCAATCAATCGATCAAGAAATAAATTGTACAACCTAGGTTTAATGCTTACACACTAAATAAGTTGTTACCCTGGGAGAAAAGGAAACTCACTGTGGTTTAACCTAATGTACAATTTATCCATGACTATGATAACTGAATATAATATTTAGTTTCTACTAAATTAATTTCTTAAGGACTAACCACATGGTTATCACATCCACTTACCAACTTCTTCTTGGGAAAAGATCACTTGGTAACATAATGTAAAATATAGTGTTCTTACCTTCAACAAATTTGAGTGTATTCTTCACACTTGACGTCAGCAGATTTCGGACCCCAGACTTTATTTTGTGTATCAAGTTCGCTGGCTATTTATGGGCCTGTACTTCTCTCTTCCTATATTCGATTTGCTAATCTTAAGATAGATGGTTTAGTGGAGAATACCCTGCCGCCAGCGGTTCATCTTCTGGTTTAAACGCTTGTTAGTGAAGGTTCTAGGTTTCTGTATACACTGATTGTTTGTTGCTTTCCACGCCATCTTAAAGCCTCGTGTTTTGGATTGGGTTATGACGTCACGTTCAATCACGTTGCTTGTTGTAAACGATTTTCGGGATATTCCGTTCGATTTCGGAATCCTCGCGATTCCCACTTTGGTGATGCACACGTATCCTTTCTTAAATTTCGTGCTAATCCTTTCTTCCTTATACTTTTAAATTTTCAGTATCTTGATGATTGTTGGCGCTTGTTGTAAACTGGAGGGGTAGTGCGGGGGAATGTTCACAGCCAAGTTTACGGCTTGCGAAAAATTATACCACAGCCAGTTTCCGAAGCATGGCGCTTTATTTGCGCCAGTTTCCGAGGCGTGGCGCTGTTTTTGTGCCAGTTTCCGAGGCGTGGCGCTGTTTTTGCGCCAGTTTTCTTGGAGCCGGTTTTATGACGAAGGAGCTACGAACGCAATTCGTAATCCCTCATACAGCGTTCAAAACACAGCTGCGGGCGATTTGGAGGCAGGCCGCATTGCGTTGATTTCCTATACAAAAGGTATGAGTGTCTGTCGTTCAGAAAGCAATGGCAAAAACCACTGAACGTAAACTTGCCAAGAAATCACAAGCAGCCAAAACATGTTGCGACGTTCTGTAAAGGATATGCAACCACCTTTAACTTTCTTCGATGTTCAGATCTTGTAGAATTGTCAATATTTGTCTTCTTCTTGGCTTCGATATTCTAAGAAAATGTCTGTAGCGTCAGAGCTCAAAACCGAGTATTTACATTCCTAGTGATTGCGCAATTGTCCATGTCTCACATGTTGCCATAGGAAAGATGCAAGTTCTCAAAAATGTTAGTTTATCTTGCTTGCCGGTGGTGTACAGTAGGCTGTTTACTAATATAATGCCATAGGATAATATATTGCCGAATGGGAACTCCCATTTGGACAGAAGGACGATATATCGCCATACTGGGGTAAATGTGTTGTTTGTGTTGTTTCATGTATCTTCCGCAATTTCAATGCTCAGTGAACGGAAATTTATATTATAATGTTTATTCAGTTGATTTTGCACCATGTTTGGTCTAAACTTACGGGTACTTTTTGTTTGGTACTGAATCTGTTGATACTGTTGTATCTGTGCCTCGCTACAGTCAGCCTAAGTCTGGATGATTTTGGACAGTCTGTGTTGTTGTTGTTGTTTTTGTTGTTGTTGTTGTTGTTGTTACTGTTGTTGTAGCTGTTGTAGTTGTTGTTATTGTTGCTGTTGGTGTTACTGTTGTTGATGTTGTTGATGCTGTTGTTGTGTTACTGTTGTTTCTGTTGTTATTATTGCTGTTGTTGTTTGTGTTGTTGCTGTTGTTGTTATTGCTGTTGTGTTACTGTTTTTGCTGTTGTTGTGTAGCTGTTCTTGTTGCTGCTTTTATTGTTGTTTCTATTGTTGCTGTAGCTGTTGTTTTAGCTGCGATTGTAGCTGCTGTTGTTGTAGCTGTGATTGTATCGTTGTAGTTGCTGTTGTTATTGTTGCTGTTGTTGTTACTTTGTTACTGTTGTTGCAGTTTTTGGTACTGTGGTTGTGTCAACATTGTTGTTACTGTTGTTGCAGTTTTTGGTACTGTTGTTGTGTTACTGTTGTTGTTACTGTTGTTGCTGTTGTTGTTACTGTTGTTGATGGTGTTGTTACTGTTGTTGCTGTTGTTGTTACTGTTGTTGCTGCTATTGCTGTCATTGTTGCGGTCGTTGTTGTTGCTATTGTTTTTCCTGCTGTTGTTGCTGTTGTTGTTGCAGCTGGTATTGATGTTGTTGTTTATACTGTTGTTGTTGTTGTTGTTGTTGTTGTTGTTGTTGTTGTTGTTGTTGTTGTTGTTGTTGTTGTTGTTGTTGTTGTTGTTGTTGTTGTTGTTGTTGTTGTTGTTGTTGTTGTTGTTGTTGTTGTTGTTGTTTTTGGAGCGAGAATATTCAGTTTTTGTTTTATTTGCCACATTGTTGTTTGTGATTGTGTGGTTCTTTCTCCTAGTATAGTTTTCTAATTTTTTTTGGGGAGCGTTATTTAAAGACTCGATGCGAATCTGGAGGGGTGATTGTTTACATTGGATGTTTCTGTTTACCCCCGACGAGGTGTTCTGAACGTGCATGTGATTTCTCCTTGTTTTCACTTGTATACAAGAAAGTTAGAATGCCCAGGGATCGAGAGAGAGAGAGAGAGAGAGAGAGAGAGAGAGAGAGAGAGAGAGACAGAGAGAGAGACAGAGAGAGAGACAGATAGAGAGACACAGACAAGGGGAGCCAAAGGGATAGAGACAGGGAGACAAGGTGGGAGACGGGAAAAGAGAGACAGGAAGAGACAAGGAGAGGGAGCGAGAGAGAGATAGTCGGAGAAAGAGAGGAGAGTGAGAGAAGGATAGAAACAGGAACGACAGGGTCAGAGATAAGGAGCGCAAGATCAAGAGAGAAACAGAGAGAATGAGAGAACAGAGGGAAAGATGAAGAGGGGATCGATAGGGGTATAGTGAGAGGGAGCGGAGAAGATTGAAGGGTAGAGAGGTAAAGTGAGTGAGGGGAGGGATATATATATATATATATATTGGCACCTTGCCGTCTTGACAGACGATAGTTTGTGCTTTAAAAAGGCATAATAACTTTTAACTATGGCGGTAGCGAGTGTGACTGATAAGGCCAATTTGCGCTGTAAATGTCCGTTCACAGTGGGTGCATGTGAACACGTGGTCATTTCCACCATCATGCACCATCTTACGTCTCAAACGCTTGGTGTGTGACTTTTCTGCAATAATTTTCTCCTTTGACTTTATTCCATTTCTGATATTTGCCCTCCATGCAACACGTTCAGCGGCGACTTGCTCCCAATGTGCATTATCAATGCCTGTATCAATCATGTCCCGCTTACACACATCTTTGTATCGTAGTAGAGGCCGACCCTGAGATCTCTTACCCATCTGTAATTCACCAAAAAAGATATCCTTTGGTATTCTACCATCATCCATCCGCCTAAGATGTCCTATCCATCTAAGTCTACGAAGACTGAGCATGGAATAAACTGTCACACAACCTGATCTTTCCAATACTTCAGTATTTGTGATTTTGTCTTGCCACTTAATACCAAGAATTCTTCGCAGACACCGCATATGAAAGCTGTTTAAATTGTTCTCTTGGTGTGAGTAAGTTGTCCAGGTTTCACTGCCATAGAGAAGAGTACTAAGGACACAGGCTTGATAGACAAGGACTTTTGTTTTGGCAGTAAGCTTCCTGTTCTCCCAGACTCTTTTTCTTAACCTGTTCATTGTTGTTGCTGCCTTTCCAATCCGGATGTTGATTTCCTGATCTAGGGATAATTTGCTATTTACCACCGACCCCAGATATGTAAAATGGTCTACTATCTCTAGTTCGGCGTCGTCAATAAAGATTGATGGTACCCCATGTGCACCTTGTGACATAATCTGTGTCTTCTTTTTGCTAATTGTTAAACCAAATTCAGAACAAGCATTGGAGAATGCAGATAGTAGACATTGCAATTCTTCCTCAGAGTGGGTCGTAACTGCAGCATCATCTGCAAAAAGCAACTCTCTGATCAGTACCCTCCTAATTTTGGTCTTAGCCTTCAATCTCTGAGCATTGTAGAGGCCGCCATCTATATAGAGTATATATATATAAGTATATATATATATATATATATATATATATATATATATATATATATATATAGAGAGAGAGAGAGAGAGAGAGAGAGAGAGAGAGAGAGAGAACGAACGAACGAACGAACGAACGATCGAACGAACGAACGAACGAACAAACTTTATTTTCAAAAGGTTAAGAATTGGGCAAGCAGGCCGTCTAACAGATGAGCTCATGGAATTTGTGTAAAGTCCTACATCTAAATTCGACCGCATTAACTTTCAAATCAAACACCATGGCCGTGATTCCAATCGACAGTTAACCACCAACATTACATTTGACACAGTTATCAAGTTTGTTTAGCTTCTAGACACACTGCGTCTTTGACCATTTCAGTTCACAACCATATTTGCCGTAGGTCGAGATTCCAACAGGGCAAAGGGTGAAAACTCAACAGCCATTATAACAGAAATGAATGGACGCAAATCTCCGACTCAATCATTGACCCAGACTGGATTCAGCTGGGCCAGTTCCACAATCATTTAGCTTAGTTTACCTTCACGTCTGCCTTCTTGTGGGATGTCATCTTCCACGAGACTCGTGACAGAAAGTCTACATTCCCTTTTCCTGTTCGCATTATTTTAATGTCTATCTGTGTTTGGCTGTCTGGTTCATCATCATTTGCTTCTGTTTTTTCTCTTTCTGTAGTTGACTTTTTGTATGTCTCTTTTTGTGATGTCTCTCTTTTTGTGATGTCTCTCTTTTTGTGATGTCTCTCTTTTTGTGATGTCTCTCTTTGGATGCCATTTACAGTCACAAAGTGTTGTTTTCTTCTTCTCATCTCCCCTTGGCTCACCACACTGCGCCCTCTGTTCTCTTTCGCTTTCTCTTTGCCACTTGCCCTTCCAGTTTTCTCTATCCCCCTACCGTTTGAGAGGTGAAGTGGGTGCGGGGGGGGGGGGGGGTTAGAGAAAGGGAGAAAGAGGAACGGAGAGTGCAAAGCAGACGCAGAGAGAGAGAGAGAGAGAGAGAGAGAGAGAGAGAGAGAGAGAGAAAGAGAGAGAGAGAGAGCGGCATAGTGAGTTGTCTGAGAGGAACTGACAAGGAGAAAGTGAGAGGAAAAGGATAGGGAGGTGTGGGAGGGAAGTTTGGGGAGAGGGAAAGAAAGATGGAGAGTGAACGGGAGAGAAGAAGAAACCAGTGAGAGTTAGAGATTTTGGGAGAACGAAGGTGAGAATGGAGAGAGATGGGGAAGGGGGAGAATAGATAGAGTGGACTGCAGCAGAGAGAGAGAGAGAGAGAGAGAGAGAGAGAGAGAATATATATGAAGAGAGAACATAGAGAGGGAGAGGGGAGAGAGAGAATGGCGAAGAAAGCGAGAGACCGACAGAGAGAACGAACGAACAAACAACGAACTTTATTTTCAAAGGGTCACAAACTGGACACGAAGTATCGTCTTACACGCACAGAGCGCGCGCACACACACACACACACACACACACACAAACACAGAGAGAGAGAGAGAGAGAGAGAGAGAGAGAGAGAGAGAGAGGGGGGGGGGGGTAGCTGATGTTTGTAAAGAAATGTCCTACATCTGAATATGAAAGCACTAAATTTCAAGTCAATCAAGTACGCATTCCTTCCCCGTCACAGTTAACCACCAACATTACACTTGCCACAGTTAACCACCAACATTACATTTGCCACAGTTATCAAGTTTGCTTTCAGCATCTAGACACCGCGTCTGTGACATTTCAATTCACAACTATATTTGCCGTAGGTCGAGATTCCAACAGGGCAAAGGGTGAAAACTCTACATCCATTATGACAGAAATGAACGGACTCAAATCCCCGACTCAATCATTGATTCAGACTGCATTCAGCTGGGCCAGTTCCACAACCATTAAGCTTAGTTTAACTTCACGTCTGTCTTCTTGTGGGATGTCATCTTCCACTGGACTCGTGGCAGAAAGTCAACATCCCCTTTTCGTGTTCGTATTATTTTAATGTCTATCTGTGTTTGGCTCTCTGATTTATCATCACTTGCTTCTTTCTCTTATCTTTTTGTTGTCTCTTTTTTGTTGTGTCTCTTTTTGTGATGTCTCTTTTATGTGATGTCTCTCTTTGACTGCCATTTACAGTCACAAAGTGTTGTTTTCTTTTTCTCATCGCTCCTTGGCTCACCATACTCCGCTCTCTTTTCTCTCTCGCTTTCTCTTTGCCACTCGCTCTTCCCATTCTCTCAGTCCCCCTACAGATTGAGAGGGAGAGGGAGGGTAGAGAAAGGGAGAGAGAGGAACGGAGAGTGCAAAGACTGACGCGGAGAGAGGAAGAGAAAGAGGAAGAGGGAGAGATAGCAAGATAGGAACATAGTATGGAGTCTGAGGGGAACTGAGAAGGAGGAAGATAGAGAGGTGTGGGAGGGAGTTTGGGAACAGGGAAAGAAAGATGGAGAGTGAACGGGAGAGAAAGAGAAACCAGTGATGGAGAGGGATATAGGGCGAGAGAATAGATAGAGTTGACTGGGGCGGCAAGAGAGAGAGAGAGAGGGAGAGAGAGAGAGAGAGAGAGAGAGAGAGAGAGAGAGAGAGAGAGAGAGAGAGAGCCGTTAACATATTTGTGTAAAGAAATGTCCTACATCCGAATATGAAAGCACTAACTTTCAAATCAATCACGAACGCTTTCCTTCCACGCGACAGTTAACCACCAACATTACATTTGCCACAGTTTGCTTTAGCTTCTAGACACATTGCGTCTTTGACCATTTCAATTCACAACCATATTTGCCGTAGGTCGAGACTCCAACAGGACAAAGGGTGAAAACTCAACATCCATTATGACAGAAATGAACGGACCGCAAATCTCCGTCTCAATCATTGACCCAGACTGGATTCAGCTGGGCCAGTTCCACAACCATTAAGCTCGGTTTACTTTCACGTCTGCCTTCTTGTGGGATGTCATCTTCCACGAGACTCGTGACCGAAAGTCAACATTCCATTTTCCTGTTATTGTTATTTTAATGTCTATCTGTGTTTGGCTGTCTGGTTCATCATCACTTGCCTCTTTCTCTTCATTTTTTGTTATCTATTTTTTGTTTGTGTCTTTTATGTTTGTTATGTGTTTTTTTTTGTCTTTTTAAAATGTCAGTTTGAGTTACACGACGTATTTCATTCGTCTCTTCTCTCCTTGGCTCTTAGCAACCTCACTTATAGGAGAGTGTTTGACAAAGTGAATGAAAAGGAATGACGGAGCGAGGCGTATGATGGGAAGAGCTAGAGAGAGAGAGAGAGAGAGAGAGAGAGAGAGAGAGATAGAGAGAGAGAGAGAGAGAGAGACAGAGAGAGAGATAGAGAGAGAGAGAGAGAGAGAGAGAGAGAGAGAGAGAGAGAGAGAGAGAGAGAGAGAGAGAGAAGGTGGAGGGGAAGTGAGAGGATACCATCGATCTGACGTTGTACAGAAGAAAACAAACATGACTTTAAAAGTGGCCATGACATTACCTTACCTAAGATCTGCCAGTTATCTACATCTATGAGCATGTCTGTCAGGGTTGTTACACGCAATTCTAACATGCACGGCCATTATAACACGCATGGCCGTTGGGGGTTTTCCGATTATTCTTGTGTTATGTCTGCAAAAGCCGGCGATTCTCAAACGTCAGTGCATGGGGACATGAGTTTTAACAAAGACTTGGAATTTGAAAAAAAAAAAAAAAAAATCGGAAACAACAAAACGCCATATAGATTGATAATGAAGTAGGTCAAAATCAGCCTGTTAAGAGAGGTGTGGGACAAGGATGTGTAATGATCTTTTTTTCCCAATACAGTGAAAACATTTTCAGAAATGTAGACGGCTTCCTGGCCTAGAGGTTAGCGACTTTTCTCCGTAATCTCGTATACTCTCGTAGGTAACGTGACGACGGTGAGAATCAGCAGTGATTCGAATTGCGTCGGTAACTTACGGGGTATGTGAGCCGGCCGCTCAGAAAGAAATGGAAAACTACTGAGCGTAATCTTGCCAAGAAATCAGCAATCAGCTGAAAGATACTGATGTTGACAGCGATGTCCTGTAAAGCATATGCACAATATTTAGACGATATGTGAGGAATCAACATTTTCATAAATGTAGACGATATGTGAGGAATCACCATTAGGGGGAGAAACATCAATAACATTAGATATGCGGATGATACAGTTTTGATTGCAGATAATGAACAGGATCTGCAACATTTAGTAAACGCGGTTATTGTACATAGTGAACAAATAGGGTTAGAATTAAATTGTAAGAAGACACAGATTATTCTTCGTCCCTAGGAAGAAATAAATACCCCCCCCCCAAAAAAAAAAAAAAATAATAGTGGGGGGGGGGCGCTGAGAGGTCTGGTATCCGCCTCGAGTGCTGGAGGTCCCGGTTTCAAACCCCGGTGAGGGCCGGGATTTTTTCACGTGGACTTCTAGTTAGTAACAAAACTTCCCCATGGTCTCTGGGTAGTGAGATCGGACGCCCGTATGCATTGTTGCGCACGTAAAGCATCCCTCGGCAGTTGAAAATCGAAAAAGAGTAGTCTAACGGCGCGGCCCGGGCAAACTTTCGAGTTCAAAATCTACCTAAAATATTTCAGGATCCTTGCCGGTGCTACGGAGTTCATGCACTGAGCTGAGTTTCTCTGGACTCAGGCTTGGGTTAGGAGTAGAACGGAGCACTTATGGGTTACACCCGTATGCCGTGATGTTGATCCGTCGACTAAACTAATATAAATTAAACTAAACTAAACGAAACTAAAATCAACTGAATACCACATTGTAATTAACGGGTAGATGAGAATTCTTAAACACGTGAATGGGTAAAACTATCTCGGAACAGTCAAATTATCTGATGGGAGGCGCATTGAAGAGTTTAGAACAAGAATATGGCAAAGGTAGCTTTTGCAAAATGGTAAACATACTGACAAATAAAAAGGTTGTCAATTACAGCGAGAAAAAGATTGTTAATGTGCTACATAGAACCTATACTTTTGTATGGATTTGAAACGTGGACAATGTGCAGACAAGCTGAAAAACATCTGACAGTGGAAGTGTAGTTTCTAATGAAACTGCAACGAATATCATAGATAGAAAGAAAAACCAATGAGCTTGTCCTGCAAAAAGCAAACGAAAACCGTAAACTGATTTGAGAAATTAGACGTCGACAGCCATAATTTTTCGGCACGTTATGAGAAGAAAGAGAGAACTTAGTAAGATTGAGGGGAAAATAACAAGGGGAAGGAGGAGAATAAATACCTGAATGGCTTGGCCACGTGGCATGCTCGAGACAATGAACACAAAACTGATCCACGACTCTGGTGATCGTGAGATATGGCGAAACATGACCGCTCACGCTTACCAGTATGGCACATGATGATGAATGATTTCTCATTGCTTTCTGAGCAGCCGACATCTCATAGCACGAAAAGCAATACAAAGCGACCTACTTCCAAATCCCTCACCCTTTGAACCCACTACTCGGTATGTCGAGGAAACCACGCGTGTCACTATCCTCATATCCACACGCGCCAGTTGATCCATACAGCAGTACTAATTTAACACTCACCTTGTCTTTATTCTTCCTTGAATTTTCATTCTAACAGCTCTGTCCTTGCATGAGGTGAAATATAAAAATCCGGAACTATCAATTCCCTGAACAGCTGGCGCTAGTTCTGCGACCGGGCCACTGCACCTTGTTCATCCTGCTATTCTAGTCCAGTTACCATATTTGGGGCAATTATTTGTTTTGTCCCTACTGTGTTTTTTTTTAAAAATTTGTTCGCTCTTTTTGAACTCAGGCGTAGGCCATACGCGTGCTGCTGCTTGTAGCAGCACTGGACTGATTTTTGCGTGTTGATTAGCTTTCCCTATTACCAGTGTCTCTCGCCATCAAGTGAACCAACTCCAATTTCACAGGTGCTTGTAATTTACGTCCTCAAGTCAAGGACGAAAAGTCAACATTTTAGTCCACCTGACCGGTGTAGGGGTTAAACCCGCTACCTCGGCATCAGCACACGGCATGTTTAAGAAAGCGCGCTCTTATCCTATTGGCCAAAATGATCCTATTCCATACTGTTAGTATTTAACTGTTTAAGCATCTTGTTGCACGTTGCCCGTATTCAAGCGCGATCCATTCGCCCAGGTCTATCCAGTTCCTGGCATGCTTCTATCGCAGTGAGGTCGGTCTAGAGACTTTCTTCCCAACCCGTTCTACGGTGACTGTGTTGGATAGATTTGGTACCCCTCTCCAAGCTAAACAATCAGCGGGGTATGCAAGGCCGGCGCTGTAACATCACATGTGTTCAGTACTGAAAGTTGAGCATGCCATTGTCCAGTCTGATATGTCCCATTTGAAGTCGAAGAATGATGAAATGTTTCTTGTGGTCAGTAGTGCCGTAGTCGTCGTGGGGATAGCTTTGTATCAATCTGAGATAGCTCTCGGGAGTCTCCGTGGCGAAGTGATCAAGCCGTTTGACTCGGGTTCCGAAGATTGTAGGTTCGATTCCGGGCCGCGTTCTTCGGTTCACGAGTGACATTTTTCGGTGACTCCTGTGGGTCGTCGCTAGAGCTACGGAGTTCGTGCTTTGTGCGACGCTTTCCGCGCTTCGGAAAGAGACCGAACCAATTGGGATAAAACCCGGTGCAATGAAGTCGACCCTGTCGACTTTTAAACGACCTATTTGAGATAGCTCATGTTGTCTCACAGTATGAGACTTCCTTATCTCGATGTCCACCTTCCCCAGGAAAGAAAGAAAGGAAGACAGACAGACAGACAGACAGACAGACAGACAGACAGACAGACAGACAGACAGACAGACAGACAGACAGACAGACAGACAGACAGGCAGGCAAGCGGACAGGCAGGCATGCATGCAGGCACACCCACAGACCGAAGAAGGGGGGGGGGGGGGGAGAGAGGTGGTTAAAGGCGATACTAACCTGCGTGTTTGCATGACCACGGAGAGCTGTGTGGTAGTGTTGCCCCAGAACTTCTGGCTTCACCGAGGTTTTATTGACTTGTTGTGTGTTTGTTTTTTATATAACCAAAACTATCGTGACAGTTTAAATCAACATGAGGCGTTCTCCTACAAAAGAGTTAGCAAAAACGTTTCTGTCCAGGCAATTTCCTTCTATGGGTGCTGTATATGTTCTAGGGCCTTCATATTGTGTAGGTCTGAATGTAAGCAGGAATACTGTTTCCCTCACTTAGCAGGCGATGAACTCAGGCCCCGAAATCTCGTCCGACCGTGCCCGTGACATTATCAGGGCAGTTTACAATTAACTTCACTAGCGTACAACAGCGTTACTTGGCCGAAATGGCTGATGAGACATGCTTGGGCACTGGTTTTCATTCACGAACAATATTACTTAACTAGTGTGGATTGCTTTGCACAACTACAATGGCTGGTATGTCAATTCTCTCTCGTCTTCTTCAACTGTTCTTTATTTCCCCATTGGAGCTTGCATCCTTACACAAATCCAAACCGTCCTTTCATTTGCAATGTCAATCTGTCCTCCCCATATTATTCATCTCTTCCTCTGTTTCTCTTCTCCGTGTGTTGTTAGGATTCGACCTCGTACACTCCTTTAAATCACCATCCTCAAGTGCCTTTCCAGCTGGCTTAGGCGATCATGTCTTTCGACAGATCAAGGTCTTGGATGTTCTGGATCATCTCTGCTTCTGATATTCCTCCATGCCACCGTCTCAATCCATCCAGCATCATTTCTCTCGGTCTGACTCTGCCTCTCTTCCTAATGATCTTACCATTTGTCATGATGTTCTTCAATGCCTCTCTTCTCATCACATGAACAAAGAAAGCTGTTTGTCTCTTTCTTATTGTTGTATATAGTGTTCTAGTTTCGTTAGCCTCTTTCAATCAATCGTTGTGAGTTACTCTGGCAGTCCAAGGAATTCGCAACATTCGTCTCAGGAACCACATCTCTGTTGCTTCTAAGTGCTTGTAAGTTCTTCCTAATTTGTTCATTTACATTCCAAGATTCACTAACATACAGCAGAATTGGTTCTACATAGCATTTCAGCACTCTCTTTCTTACATTCAGGGCTAGTGACTTATTGCATAAGATACGCTTCATTTTCTGGGTGCAGCTTTCGCCTGCTCCTTTAAATGGGTAGATCTAAATGCTGTCAGTCACTAAGAGAATCAGTCTCCTCTTATCATACAACCACAGTGGCGAACTAGACGCGACACACACACACACACACGCGCGCACACACACGCACACACTCACACGCTCACGCACACACTCACACACATAGTATACGACAAGGAAGGTCATCAACCCACGTTACAATTTATTACAGAGCATGGAGGTCAGCATGACCGAAAGGATAAGACCGCTCATTCTGAAACATTCGGTGTGTTGCGAGGGACACTGGTAATATGAAAAGCTAATCCACATGGAAATATCAGTCCAGTGCACTAGAAGTAATATCACGTGTGTGGACTACGATTGAGTTCAATGCTAGAGAACGCCAACACAAAAAAGTAAAGCACATTTAACTTATTAAGTACCATGGGCTGATTAGTCGTCTTATGCGACTTCCCGTATCTGCCATGGGTTTATATTAGGGTTGAGACAGATTAATTTAAATTTAATAGTTAACTTTTGAAAAATTAACGATTAATTAATAGTTAATTTCGATTAAAGCAAAACATATTTTTAAAAAAGTCGCTTAATAGTCGACAGGGTCGACTTCATTGCACCGGGTTTTATCCCATATGGCTCGGTCTCTTTCCGCAGCACGGAAAGCGTCGCACAAAGCACGAACTCCGTAGCTTTTAGCGACGATCCACAGTAGTCTCCGAAACATTTAACTCGTAAACCGAAGGACGCGGCCCGGAATCGAACCCACAACCTTCGGAGTCAAACGGCTTGACCACTTCGCCACAGAACGAAACATATGTAGTCACATAACTCACATTATAGTCATATTTGTCAAAAATCGAAATAACACTGGATTGTCTTGTTAATATATCATCTAATAACCAACCATGCAAACAGACGAGTATGTTGACAGTATTTGGTTCAAGTGACGAGCGCGTCTTATTAACAATATAACCAGCAGAGCTGAACAGTCGTTCACATGGAACTCAGGTAGCCGGGATGCATATAATGGGCTTTGCAAGAATTGCCAATTTTGGATATGGATGTTCATTAAGTTCCCACCATTGCAGAGGGTCAGCCGATTCAGCAACTTTCTTCTCCATTTTTTAACGCAACAATTCATCAGAAGAGTTGTAGACATGATCTTCCGTGTCTGAGGCAGACTCCATTAGCTTAATACGCTTTACATTTGGTTCACATATAGTTTCATTGTCAAAGTCAGTATCATTCGTTGCAGCAGTCTTCATCTGCTCATCATGAACATCAACTGCTATTTGTTGTTCATTTCGTGACCAAGTTTGCTCTTTTGCATCTTTTGACAAACATTTCAGGTATTTTTAGCGTGGAACAAGTGCTGTTGCAATTTGTAGTATTTCAATACTTGTCATATTAGCTACTCGTTCACTGAAGTCATTAATACATGTTGCCTTAAATTTAGCTATGTAGTCCGGATCATCATCGTGTACAGTCATTTGCTTTGTCAACGATGATAGCAGTGGCAATACACAGCTACATGAAACATAATCTTGCAAGCAGGACCGTGGTCTGACAGAGTAAGTCCAACATTTTGATATATTTCAAAATCTTCTCACAATCTGAATCTGACAGTTTTGATTTATTTGGTTGTTTCGGGATTTGAGATTTAAATATTGAGCACAACCCACTACTGGCAACGCTGATCGTATTCTGGTATGAACCTAAGGCCTATCCACGTCAATGCGGACAGTTTTGTATTGCTTCTTTTCATGTGACATGTAGACAGTTAATGCTTCTCTGGCCTGTAGAAGACTCTGTGGCATAATAAACATACTGTTCCATCTTGTTGGTACATCTTGCTGCAGCTTACACAATGGTGACTCAGTACAATTTTGCAACTCGGTTGTGTTTGCAGCACTATGTTTAAAACGTCCGATAATTTTTCGACATCCGGTGCATTTGTATAAGTGATGGGAGAAAATGTTTCGATTAATCGTTAAAATATATTAACGATTAATCGTTAACTTCCGCAGCCCTATTTTATATATACTTTTCCTTATGCAACCCCCTTAATTTGATATATACTACAGCATAGCTGCTACCATATTAACAACTTTTAAGTCATAAATGTGATACTCCCCTTCTTCCCATTTTCCGCCATCCATTTTTCCTTGATCCGAACCTACTTTTTGTTAGGTATTGAATCTGTTTAGGCTAGGTCTCGGTAAGTAGACAGCGGAGATGTGCTTTCTGAGACGAATGTTGCGAAGCCTTGGACCACCAAGGTAACCAACTAGGAGCGGTTGCCTGGCAGAGGTTTGTGATTGTAGATATTCAAGATCATCTCTGCAAGATTACAGGGAAAACACGAGAAACGCGGGGTTATGTAATCATTCAATGATAAGACAGACAGTGAAGAACACCGTGACGACTGAAAAGATCTGCGGTGGAAAAAGTAGAGGCAGCTCAATAGAAATGATGCTGGACATCACAGCTCTTGAGATATTCCCATATGCCCTCCGTCCTCATCTTTAACAACAAGCAAGACTCCCAGTACAAATAGTACCTGCTGTAGTCTGATTGTGTGTCCATGTGGCCTTTCCTCTGTGTAATGAGTGTCGGCAGCATCATTCTCTCCAGGCAATGATGATATATCATCAGTAGAAGTGATCCCGAACAGCCAGTGCCAAGATCCGCGGGGAGGCATGAACACCTACGCCACTTTTCAGGGCACTTGATGACGACAATGATAAGTGCTATTTTTCAACTTTAGAAATTGCCTAAAGCTCTTTCTTCCAGCGACGTCATTGGCCTTGCGTGTGGCAGAAACTGAGCGGGTTACAGATACACAATGCATGCAAATGCCGTCACTAGACAGCTCTTTTCCCAGTTAGCATCCAGGGAATTGAAACATGCGTCTAGTTCAGACATACTTGCGGCACTTCTTTGGAATCACACAACAATGAACACGCATTCAGTTCTGGATGACTCATCGGTCGAATATTGGGTATTCCTTGTATGGTAGACGTTAATAAACTCTTTCTGTCCCACTTGGCTATTTAATTAATCCACTCTAAGAATAGGCACTGCAGCGAAAGGGTTTCAAAGGCAATTCATTTTCACCGCATACCTCGTTTGAAACACAGCTGCGTGCGGTTTGGAAGCATCCGCGTTGCGCTGGTTTTCATACAATGGTGTGAGTACTGGTAATTCGGAAAGCAGTGGCAAGCTACTGAACGTAAACTTTTCAAGAAATCACAAACAGCCACACACTATTTGTGTTTCTCACCTTATTTCCTTAACCGATTCAATACATATTATTACATAAACTATTGGTGTGTCCCACCTGGTTGTTTCCTTAACCGATTCAATACATATTATTACATAAACTATTGGTGTGTCCCACCTGGTTGTTTCCTTAACCGATTCAATACATATTATTACATAAACTATTGGTGTGTCCCACCTGGTTGTTTCCTTAACCGATTCAATACATATTATTACATAAACTATTGGTGTGTCCCACCTGGTTGTTTCCTTAACCCACTCTATCCATACTATTACATAAATTATATGTATGTGTCCCATCAATGAAACTCGTCGTGTTTATCCGGGTGGTTCTGTAACCCACCCTATCTACATTGTTACTTCAACTCTTTGTGTCCCACCCGGTTGTTTAAATGCTCACACTGTTTAAGTGTTTACTTAAACTCGTCGTGTTTACGCGGTTGGTTGACCCACTCTATCCAAATTAATACTTCAACTCTTTGTGTCTCACCCGGATATTTAAATGCCCGCTCTATTTAAATGTTTACTTAAGCGCGTCGTGTTTACGCGGTTGTTTAAATACCCACTCTACTTAAGTGTTTACTTAAACTTGTCGTTTTTACGCGGTTGTTTAACCCACTCTATTCAACTTAATACTTCAACTCTTTGTGTCTCGCCCGGCTATTTAAATGCCCGCTCTATTTAAATGTTTACTTAAGCGCGTCGTGTTTACGCGGTTGTTTAAATACCCACTCTATTTAAGTATTTACTTAAACTTGTCGTTTTTACGCGGTTGTTTAACTCACTCTATTCAACTTAATACTTCAACTCTTCGTGTGCAGCCCAGTTTATTAATTCAACCACTCTGCAAACCAATACTTCAACTCTTTGTGTCCCACCCTGTGGTTTACATAGCCCACCTCCATCAAAATTAGTACTTTAACTTTTTGCGTCTCAGTCGGTGATATTAATTTTCCCTTTCTTTCAAAATAATTTCTTAAACATGCGTTGACCCACCCAGATGTGTCCTGGCCCACTGAAATAAACTTTATGCGTTCCACGCGGTTGTTATAATCACCTATATCAAAATTAGAACTGAAATGCTATGTTTCATAAAGTTATAATTAGGATCGTGCCAATGTTATTAACGCCCTTAGATAGGTATCGAGAGCGGAGGACTTTGATGCCAGTGAATGCACTTCGTTGTCCAGAATGAGAGACTTGGGAGTTAGTATTATGACTGATACGAGAGGTACGTCGAGTGTATGAGGGGCCTCTGAAACCAATACAGAACTGGGACTATTAACTGCCGGATGCTGATGCATATGTTTGGGGGAAAGGGGGATCTGAGTACATATGGACTTGTCCGGAGCGCAATGATGATACCCCAACATAACTTAACTTAACTTAACTTAACTTAACATAACCTAACTTAACTAACTGAATTAATTAATTTAATTAATTAAACTAACTAACCTAACTTAACTAACTTAGCTGACCAACCAACCAACATTTTTAGAACCACTGGAGTCATTCTTCTTGTCAAAACCTAAAGAGAATGAATTATTTGTACAGCCGCTAGAAGATTGCATGTCTACACAACAGAGACACTTGTTATAGCTGCCTCGTTACTGCGTAATCGAATTCTATTGTCCCTTTATGCCATCCGTCTTCAATTTTCGAAATGAAGTTCTTTCGTATGTGATCTAAAAGTCCTTTATCCAAATGAATCTTCATTGAATAAGGACATTATATTTTTGTCGAAGGCAATATAGTTAATACGGAAACGATCTCAGAAATGTATTAATTTTACAACGTGTGCACATCATCGGGGAAATTGTCTGCTAGCTGTAGTGTGCTATACAACTGCTGCAGACACGGTATGTAGTCGGACAGATGGTGCTCTTGCACGACATTTTTCGGGGAATTATTTACATCGCCATTGGTTGCCTTCGAGTGGGCAAATGTAAAAAGAGTATTCAATCAAGTGCCGTCACCACAAAGAAGATTGCCTGTACCGGATCTCCAAAATGTTAGACAGAGTACTTAATGATTTTTAATTGGAAAGCTGGCGCTTTAGCGTGGTTGTTAGGGGGTAACGTTGATAATAACATTAGAGCGGCCAGACAAGGGTTCGTGAACTTTACATCTACGAGAGGCATCTGAGAATGTGACAAGAAGTGGCTTGCAACAAGATGTGTAAATAGTACATCTGTTAAGTATTACCTAGATTATCAATGTTCCCCCACAACAGTTAAGTATTACCTAGATTATCAATGTTCCCCCACAACAATTAAGTATTACTTAGATTATCAATGTTCCCCCACAACAGTTAAGTATTACCTAGATTTATCAATGTTCCCCCACAACAGTTAAGTATTACCTAGATTGGCAATGTTTCCACACAACAGTTAAGTATTACCTAGATTATCAATGTTCCCCCACAACAATTAAGTATTACCTAGATTATCAATGTACCCCACAACAGTTAAGTATTACCTAGATTGGCAATGTTTACCCACAACAGTTACGTATTACCTAGATTGGCAATGTACCCATACAACAGTTAAGTATTACCTAGATTGGCAATGTTCCCCCACAACAGTTAAATATTACCTAGATTATCAATGTTCCCCCACAACAGTTAAGTATTACCTAGATTATCAATGTTCCCCCACAACAGTTAAGTATTACCTAGATTATCAATGTTCCCCCACAACAGTTAAGTATTACCTAGATTATCAATGTTCCCCCACACCAGTTAAGTATTACCTAGATTATTAATTTTCCCCCATAGCAGTTACGTATTACCTAGATTGAAAATGTACCCATACAACAGTTACGTATTACCTAGATTGGCAATGTGCCCATACAACAATTAAGAATTACCTAGATGGCAATGTTCCCACACAACAGTTAAATATTACCTAGATTGCCATGTTCCCCCACAATTGTTAAGTATTACCTAGATTGTCAATGTTCCCACACAACAGTTAAGTATTACTTAGATTGGCAATGTTCCCACACAACATTTAAGTACTACCTAGATTGGCAATGTTCTACACAACATTTAAGTATTACATAGATTGGCAATGTTCTACACAACATTTAAGTATTATCTAGATTGCCATTGTTCCTCTTCAACAGTTCAGCATTTCCTAGAACGGCAATGTTCCCCTACAACTGTTTAGTATTTAATTGTTAACATCTCCGTGGTGACGTGGTTACGTCGTTTGCCTCATGCTCCACAGGTAGTGGGTTTAATTCCCAGCCACGACGTTCGGTTGACGAGTGCAATGTTTCTCGGAGACTCCCGGAGGTCGTCGCTGGAGCTAAGCGTCCCGTGCACTGTTCGACGCTTAGGCCTCTCCGCGGAAAGTGACCGAACCGTATGGGATAAAACTCGGAGCAATGAAGTCGACCTTCTTGTCTTCACTGTCATTAGACTCCATCCTATCGCCCTGGGGTAATAAAAAAGCTTAAGACATCTGCTATGCCAGTAAAATAAACATAGGCAATTTGTCTCCCTGAATTAACTCGAGGGTAATTGTGGTAAAATATGTAGTTTCTATCCCCCGTTATTTAGCCATTCAATTACCCTAAAGGACGGGAGATGCAGCATTGTATGCGGGTTTGCATAACTAAACTAAGGTGGAACTTGCGCTCTGTGTCTCCAGTGTCTTAGATGTGAATACAGGAGGGACGATGACTCTGTTTGCTGAATAATGATAATGTGATTGGTTATGGTTTATGCACATTTATATATCCCTGAGGTCGATGTTGGCTGTGGTGTCTTTATGTAATATGTAGACGAACAGTAGGGCAGAGAGACGAGCACCAGAGTAATTAAAATACCAGGTGTTTGTAAAGTCTCACAACACTTGGTATGTAGAACATTTTTGAAAAATGAAGTACATGACGTCATCAAATAATGTGCTCCGCAGTCCACCGTGAAGCAATATGCAGCGAATGACTGTCGTCTGCTGGAGTAATTCTTTGCGCTCAAAACAGAATGCTGTTATCAACGGGGGAAAGAATTTTTCAAATCTGTTCAACATACAAAGTATAGTGAGACTTCACAACACCCGGTAGTTCACATAGCAAAGCTTGTGTTTAGTTACGAACTGACTTAGTGGCCTCGAGGGGTTCCCCAATTGATATTTATGTGTAATACGTGTACAAACAACATTGGAACAGAAATGTTAAGTATATGTGTACGTTAACTGTTAAATACTTTAAGTGTTCGTTAATATACTGGGCACAGCATTACGGTCCAATGTGTTTGTGTGTTTGTTATTTGACCTATGTGAGTTCAAAATGAAATTCTGAGACCCATGGTGTCATTTCAATTGTTAGATGCGAATTATGTCCGTATTCAATAGCTGTGGATTCATGTGGATGATAGATCTGGCCAATAAAGACACTTTTTTAGAGGTGTCTAGTTTGTCATGCGTCGAAGTACACTTATTCCTGCAGCGAGGCGCTATAGTCATGGAGGTGACAGGTTTGAATCCCAGTCGGTAACTACAGTTTTAACTTGTTATATTGTCTAGTGCGTCCTCTAGTCTCTACTTCTATCTTCTACTTCTATAAGCGCCAAGCAATACATGTTTGTTTATTTATGAACTGTCTTAGTGGTCTAAAGGGTTGTCTAATTGATGTCACATAACTTGACACGCAAAACACAAATGATTTTTAGAAATGAAACAAAACATTGGCAAGACGAGTAGCATTTGTCGGTTAACACGAGAAATGTGTACGGTCGAAAATACATCCAGCCGCGGTCAGCATGGCAGAATGGATAAGAGCATTTGTTCTTATACATCCGGTGTGCTGATGCTGAGGTAGTGGGTTCAATCCCTACATCAGCCAATTAGACTAATATGTGGACTCCTTGCCTTAACTTGGGGACGTACATTACAAGTACTTCTGAATTAGGAGTGGGTTTGTCTAATAGCGAGGGACACTGGTATCGTATGTCCACATTTGTTTGCCGCAATATAAACATCCATATCTCAGTAACCAACTGAGGGAAAATTATGAGATCTAGTATATAACCTTATCATTATGTCCACCCAACAAAAAAAAAATTTTTTCTGGAGATTTTACAGCAGATTTCAAAGTTTGTTTATATGCGGTATATAATTTACGGGTCTGAGATGAAATTCATAATTTTAAATGTATTACAGCGTAGCCAGACAATCAGCGCTCAATGTTGAATATTTTCATGTTTTGAAGGGATTGGCCTTATACCAACTCCCCGCGTTGTTCAAACTAGGACTGTTCAGAGGTGTCTCACAGTGTGGGCTATTTCATGAAACCTGATTAATATGTTGTTGTTTTTTAAAAATCTTACCACTTATCGCTAACATTGAAATGTGTGAATATTTTTCAATGGGATTTAATGCGAAATTGTACACTTCAAGAATCGCTATGAAGTTGTACACATATTTTTGTCAAGAAGCTGATCGCAGGAAACTGTTTTATACTATTACAAATTCCGAAAAAAGAACAGTGCATGCATTGGGTTTGAGTCGATGGGTGCAAGAATGTGAAATTAAACCACCACGCAATAACAAAACGGTAGGTAGAAAGATTATTGTAGACAACTTTGACAAAGATGTCATAAGGCGAGCTATTATAAAAATGCTTTTAAAAGTCGACAGGGTCGACTTCATTTCACCGGGTTCTATCCCATACGGCTCGGTCTCTTTCCGCAGCGCGGAAAGTATCGGACAAAGCACGAACTCCGCAGTTCTAGCGACGACCCACAGAAGTCTCCGAAAAATTTAACTCGTGAACCGAAGGATGCGGCCCGGAATCGAACCCACGATCTTTGGAGCCCGAGTCAAAAGGCTTGACCACTTCGCCACGGAGACTCCTAAAATTATAAAAATTTAGGATTTTATATCCAGGATTATCCAGCATTATAAAAATGCTGGATGCCAAAGAAACAGTGACTGTAAGAAAACTTAGGGTTTGGTTGAGAAAGAACGATAACATAGAGCTATCCAAAACAACTTTGTGGAAAATTATAAGGACATTATCTTCACTTTTTGAAAGTACAAGGGCGGTAGAAATATTCTTTGCGAGCAACCGCATTTAGGAGCCTTGAGAAGCAGATACCTACGTGAAATAAAGGAAATGCGCAAAGAAAATTATGACATAGTGTATTTGGATGAGACGTGGATCAATGCGCACCACACAAGTGAAAAGGAATGGCAATCAATGGATGGAAAGATAAAGCTTTATGTGCCCAGTAGTAAAGGACAGCGTTTTGTCATAGCCTATGCTGGTAGTATTCATAATGGCTTACTACAGAATGCTGGGCTCGTGTTCGTATCAAAGCATACAGACAATAGGGATTATCATAATGAGATCAATGGTAATGTATTTAGAGATTGGCTCGAAAATACAGTACTTCCATCCCTTGATAGCCCGTCTTGTCTAATCATGGACAATGCATCATATCACAATGTTGTTGCCCAAGAAGACAAAATACCTACGGCATCGGGCACAAAGGAAGCAATAAAGATATGGCTCCGAAGGGAAAATATACCATTTCCAGAAACATATTTCAAGCTACAGTTGTTGTCCCTTCTAAAACAGGCGCAAAAAAGCAAGAAATTTCAAATCGACAAGTTGATAGAAGAGCATGGCCATAGGTGCTTGAGGCTTCCGCCGTATCATTCTCATTTAAACCCTATAGAACTTGTGTGGGCTAAAATTAAAGGACAAGTGGCAGCTGCCAATACTACATTCAAATTGTCTGACGTCAAGATACTAACCCAATCCGCGCTATTAAATATTGATAAAAGTTACTGGAAAAAAATGTGAGGACCATGTGTTGAAAGAGGAAGAGGACTATTGGAGAAAGGATGGATTTAATTTTATGCAACCGAGAGCAATCATCAACCTACTGGAATCGTCCGACACAGATTAAGGTCTGAGCAGATCGCAGACCTTAATCTATGTACACACTTACTGGGATATTTTGCTCCAACTATCCAGACGAATTGCACGCCCTAAACATTACAGCATCAGCATCATGTCAATGGCAACATTTTGTATTCCATAGTGATGAATTTTCAATTCCGCAAGCCCTCAGCGGTGACAAACAACTGTATTGAGAAAAAAAAAAAAAACAACCACACACACACACACACACTAAACGCATTGAATACCAACAGAAGAGTAATATTGCGGTGGAAACTGACATATTGTGGCATAACAAGAAACGCGAGAGCAAACACGTTGTCAAATTAGGGGACAACACACGTGCATACGAATCAATCTATAAACTTCAATGAAAAGAGGACCAACATCTTGGTCGTTAAGAAGAAAGCCCACTACAGAGACACTGACAACTATTTTCATAGTGCAAAACAGGTAATCATGTTCCGTCTCTGAACGGTAAACAGCAGAGTAGACAGTCTTTCACGAAGACTCAAAGCGGGTCTGTCACCCATGTGTACGTGTGAACAAACTACACAGACAGCTGAACAGATCCTTAAAAATGGAAACATGATGACTAAATTGCGGTATCATTTCTGGTCACTCCATACGCACATTAACGCACAGCTATTTGGAAGCTTTCACGAACTCAATATAAAAAGCTAAATGCATCCTAGTAACATGAATACTTGTGTACAATTATTAACCAGCAGCTGAAGAAACAAGAAGGAAATGAAAAATAAGGTAAGAAATATATTCCTTCTACTTTCCTGTCAATTTACACATTATTTACCCCATACCTCTGTACATTCTCTGTCTTTACTAATATTACACAGGTCCGGACACTTGTGATCGACAGATGTGCGCGCCCTTATGGCCCGGGCTCGTACGAGGCCCTCACCTGTGGGACTTGGCTGAACGCCTCTAAGCCGGGCCCCTTGGGTGTCAGGGTCTGGCCATAACTCGCCACCGGCTCGTGGTGGTGAGGTCTCGGAGGACTGACGCTGTGCCGCCAGCGTCTGAAGCCTACCTTGTGCCAGACGTATTGGTTACCCATTCCTCTGGAATACACAAGACTAGGCCGAGAGAGGGGACATGTCGTTTAGGCTCCACATGATTCTCTAAAGCTCTGCCCAGGCATTGTGATGGAATATTGGCCACATTCCAACTCACACACTTTGGTCTGTCAAGACTGCTAGGTGCCACTCACTCACTCACTAATATTACACATTGCACCCCTCTCGGGAGTCTCCGTGGTGAAGTTGTCAAGCCGTCTGACTCGGGCTCCGAGGGTTGTATGTTCGATTCCTTCATTTCACGAGTGCATTTTTCGGAGACTCCAGAGAGTCGTCGCTGGAGATACGGAGTTCGTGCTTTGTGCCACGATTTCCGCCCTGCGGAAAGAGACTGAGCCATATGGGATAAAAACCCGGTACAATGCTACTTTAAGCTACTTTTTTATTGCACCCACTCCCATACGAATCTGGCTACGCCTTGTACTTGTGTCCTTACCAGAAATAACGTGGTTTACTGTAAGACTAGTTTGTTAGCGTGAATTCACTATATTTCCCCCAAAACATCAAAGAAATGTTGCCGATTTCAATTATTTATGTTGCTTTTGGATCTATCAAAGACATATTCCTTGGGTGGGGGTAAATATAAGACGGCTGAAAAAATTTCATAACGATGCAACAGACAGTTTTCAAAATAATTGATCGTGAATGGAGGCATTCTTTGTGGGACATACTATAATAGGAAAAGTTAATCCAGTTGGGTGTATCGGACGCGGGGCATCTTGCTTATGATCGAAAAGTTTTCTGGACGCTTATTATGAGAGCGAAGTTCTCTAATGGATATGTTACTGAATGACTGACTGACTGACTGACTGACTGACTGACTGACTGACTGACTGACTGACTGACTGACTGACTGACTGACTGACTGACTGAAGGAAGGAAGGAAGGAAGGAAGGAAGGAAGGAAGGAAGGAAGGAAGGAAGGAAGGAAGGAAGGAAGGAAGGAAGGAAGGAAGGAAGGAAGGAAGGAAGGAAGGAAGGAAGGAAGGAAGGAAGGAAGGAAGGAAGGAAGGAAGGAAGGAAGGAAGGAAGGAAGGAAGGAAGGAAGGAAGGAAGGAAGGAAGGAAGGAAGGACGGAAGGACGGGAGGACGGGAGGACGGGAGGACGGGAGGACGGGAGGACGGGAGGACGGGAGGACGGGAGGACGGGAGGACGGGAGGACGGAAGGAATGAAGGAATCCACACGCAAAAAAAATCAGTTCAGCGCGCCAGAAAGAGTAACAGGTGTACGGATTTCACTTGAGTTCTTGTGCGAAAAAGAAGAAAAATTACATCCAGCAACGTATTACACACACACACACACACACACACACACACACACACACACACACACACACACACACACACACACACACACACACACACACACACACACACACACACACACACACACACACACACACACACACACACACACACACACACACACACACACACACACACACACACACACACACACACACACACACACACACACACACACACACACACACACACACACACACACACACACACACACACACACACACACACACACACACACACACACACACACACACACACACACACACACACACACACACACACACACACACACACACACACACACACACACACACACACACACACACACACACACACACACACACACACACACACACACACACACACACACACACACACACACACACACACACACACACACACACACACACACGCTCACACGCACGCACGCACGCACGCACGCACACACACACACACACACACACACACTCTCTCTCTCTCTCTCTCTCTCTCTCTCTCTCTCGACTATTCACATTTTAAAATTATTTGTATATTCCTCTACATGTTTATAGGTATTTAAAGCTGCTGAATGTATTTTCGACCTTTGACATTCCCTTGTTAATTGACAATATCAATTCTCTTGCTAATTCCTGTTTCATCAATTCTGGCGACCTTCTCTTTGCTCTAGACTTCTACTGTTCATCTACATACATTACTCATCTCATCTCGTCATGTTCCTCTTGTACCCTGCGGTGTCGTGGTGTAGTATAAACAGCGGGAGAGTGCCCGCTTATGGGCTTCATATATTGATATTCCCAGGGACTCTGCAATTTCCTCCGTCCATCGTTTATGTGGTATGCCGCTTCCTCTGCTTCCATCTATTATTACATTATTCCATATATTACATCTACATATATTAATTACAATTACGTCTACATGGATTACATCTATATATATATATATATATATATATATATATATATATATATATATATATATATATATATATATATATATATATATATATATATATATATATATTACAATTACGTCTACTTTATTGCATCTACATATATTACATTTAACACACATGCATATTTAGCAATTAACGGACACTTATGCTTAACAATCATCGGCCACATATGCTTAACAATTAACGGACATTTATGCTTATTAAAAAAAAAGTATGTCCACAAACGAATGCCGTCATTCACGATCAATTATTTTGAAAACTGTCTGTTGCATCGTTATGAAATTTTTCCAGCCGTCTTATATTTACCCCCACCCTAGGAATATGTCTTTGATAGGTCCAAAAACAACTTAAATCATTGAAAGCGGCGACATTCCTTTGATCTTTTGCTGAACAACTAGTGATTTCTCCCTAACGAAGTTATTTTTACGGTAATGTGAGACATGTCAATTCTGTTGACACACAAAGGCGTATCCGGATTCGTATGAGAGTGGGTGCAATGAAAGAATTAGCTTAAAATCGACAGGGTCGGCTGCATTGCACCGGGTGTTTATCCCATATGGCTCAGTTTCTTTCCGCAGCGCGGAAAGCGTCGCACAAAGCACGAACTCCGTAGCTCCAGTGACGACCCTCGGGAGTCTCCGAAAAAATGCACTCGTGAAATGAAGGACGCGGCCCGGAATCGAACATACAACCTTCGGAGCCCGAGTCAGACGGCTTGGCCACTTCACCACGGAGAATCCCGAGAGGGGTGCAATGTGTAATATTAGTAAAGACAGAGAATTTACAGAGGCACGGGGTAAATAATTTGTAAATTAACAGGAAAGTAGAAGGAATATATTTCTTACCTTATTTTTCATTTCCTTCTTGTTTCTTCAGCTGATGCTGATGCTGTAATGTTTAGGGCCTGCAATTCGTCTGAATAGTTGGAGCAAAGTATCCCAGTAAGTGTGTACGTAGATTAAGGTCTGCGATCTGCTCATACCTTAATCTGTGTCGGACGATTCCAGTAGGTTGATGATTGCTCTCGGTTGCATAAAAGTCAATCCATCCTTTCTCCAATAGTCCTCTTCCTCTTTCAACACATGGTCCTGACGTTTTTTCCTGTAACTTTTATCAATATATAATAGCGCGGACAGACAGACAGACAGACAGACAGACAGACAGACAGACAGACAGACAGACAGGCAGGCAGGCAGGCAGGCAGGCAGGCAGGTAGGTAGGCAGACAGGTAGGTAGGCAGACAGGTAGGTAGGCAGACAGGTAGGTAGGCAGACAGGTGGGTGGTTGGCTGGCTGGCTGGCTGGCTGGCCTACTGGCTAGATAGATAGATAGATAGATAGATAGATAGATAGATAGATAGATAGATAGATAGATAGATAGATAGATAGATAGATAGATTAGATAGATTAGATAGATTAGATAGATTAGATAGATTAGATTAGATAGATTAGATAGATTAGATAGATTAGATAGATTAGATAGATTAGATAGATTAGATAGATTAGATAGATTAGATAGATTAGATAGATTAGATAGATTAGATAGATAGATAAGCGGACGGACGGACGGACGGACAGACAGACGGACGTACTGACAGATAGACAGATCCCCGCCAGAAGCCGGGCCTTGTCAGCTAGTTTATTTATATAATCACGTTTCATGAAAGAACCACCATTTGGAGACACCTCTGAATTTTCGCGCTGTTTGTTTCAAAACGGAAATCACGTGAAAATTTCAAAATCAGCCGGGACGTCTCTTGGTGAAGCTGTAATACTGTTAAAATCATGGACGTAATCTCTAAATCGTAATTAATATACCGCATATAAACTAACTTTGAAATCTGCTGTAAAATCTCCAGAACAAAAAATTTTTTGTTGGGTGAACATAATGATAAGGTTATATACTAAATCTCATCATTTTACCTCAGTTGGTTACTGAGATATTGAAGTTTATATTGAGGCAACAAAAAAAAACAACATACTATAACAATCACCGGACATATATACTTAACAATTAACGGAGACATATACTTAAGAATTAACGGGCACATTTACATAAAATTTAACGGACACATATATTAACAATTAACACACAAATATACTTCACATGAGCGTACATATGTACTTAACTATTAACGAGAGTGGCACCTTACAGTTTTGACAGACCAAAGTATGTGAGTTAGAGTGTGGCCAAAATTCCATCACAATGCCTGGGCAAAGCTTCAAAGAAACATGTGGTGCCCAAAAGACATGTTCCCTCTCTCGGCATTGCCTTGCGTACTCCAGAGTAATGGGTAACCAATACGTCTGGAACAAGGTAGGCTGCATACGTTGGCGGCTCAGCGTCAAACCTCCGAGACCTTGCCTCCACGAGCAGGTGGCGAGTGGTGGCCAAACCCTGGCACCCAAGGGACCCAACTTAGAGGCGTTCAGCCAAGTCCCACAGATGAGGGCCTCGTACGCGCCTGAACCATAGGACGCGTACATCTGTCAATCACAAGTGTCCGGACCTGGGTAAAGCGTGTACTACCGTCAGACTCCCCACCTGACTTTTGCGGATCCCACGACCACCGGGAATAGGCCCGCCGGAGATATTGCTCTTCTTTTGCGAGCAAATCTCCCATCCTTCCACTGTGCGGATCTCGCTACCAGTGAGAATAGGCCCGCCCGCCGGAGATATCGCTCGTCCGCTGCTGGAAAATCTCCACCGACTGTGACTGAATAAGTAATGTGTCAACAACCATGTGTCAGGCATCATAGGATTACTTCTCCCACACCACACAAGAAACTTGCAAGTCGTGTGAGAGGAAATGAATGGTACATTTTATTGCCGTTGGCTCTTTACGTTTACAAAACAGTCGCTATCAAATCACACACAAAGCCACAGAATTGCCTATCTCTAGTTTCCTAAACCCTATTGCTAATCTCTATCTAATTGGCTACAAAAAACTCCTATCGACACTAAACGATCTGCTCTCTACGAAGTCAGTCCCCAGTCTGACTTTCCTACACGCGTCGCTACACAGCATGCGGAAGGACCTTGATGCGTCCTTCGGCTTTTTGCGTGCGGTTACACTCAGCACGCTGGTAGCAGCCGTTCTCCTATTGAGTGGCACTCTTCTCCGTGGCTATCACGTAGGCGTGATTCTGTCGTGACCAGAGTACTAACTATCTGGTCAATGCCTCCGTGACTCATGAGAGAACTAGTTAATAGTCCCCCTTTCTATCACCTACCCTGCCCTTATATCGGGGCACTATGTTACCTCTAATCTACTTGAGGTTGACCACTCTTCCCGGTGGTCTTCTATCTTGCGGGAGACCTCTTTCCTATATGTTCCAGTCTTTGACACACACCCTCCCCTCCTGTGTTGCGTCATCAACTTTGACTCATTGGTTGTGACGCAAGAGGTTTGTAAAAAAATTAGTGTATCTAATTTTTGTCAAAGACTGCTGATAACCTGGCTTTGGGTAACCTAATAGACTTCTACTGACTATTGTCACAATGTAGTATCACTTTACTTGGCTACTGGCAATCGCCACAAACTTGTCTGGTTGGCGTGAGCCCTCTTCTCAATCGCAATATTATATTATTTAGAGGTATGTCTGAACCGGACCGTTGTCTTATAAGACCTGCCCTCAAATAGTAAATTAACTCACTACCCATACAAAGTTGACTTTCTTAGGGTCAACACATGAATTGCTTCATGTCCCCCATATAATATTAAACAACCATCACACAAGCTGTGTGCGACAGGCTTTACCTATCTCGCTTCCGCGTGTAAAGTTATCTTTCACTGTTAAGTTAGTGTTTCGTTGTCTATTATGTCCCCTGACCCGGAGTTATCTCCCTTTGATCTACAAAAAATGTATGCAATTTATATGTTTGTTTTTCTGGTTGTTTGCGTGTTTGCATCTAACTAATAGTATAATCTAACTTCTAACATGTGTATCTAACTATCATGTGTATGTAAGTTAGTTTTCAAGTGCCATAATTCGGTTAAATGTGGCCACAAACAAGTGTATAACACTAATTCGTGACCACGTTTCCGTCTTATGATACTTAAAATACTTTGTCTAAGATCTACACTAAACTACACACCACACATTCATGACAACACATTTTCACCATCGAAAACAAACACCTGACGCAGACAAAAAATAAAAAGTCGCGTTGAGCGCCAGAAAAACTCCGCCGATCTCACCCTCTCTTGTATCATTTACATTCGCTCTCACTTTCACACTTCTATCACACATCTTTTACCCTCACTTCTGTCACACATCTTTTACCCTCACAATTATTTAAAAACCTTGGAGTGACCCTGTACAAGATTGGCTCAGTTTGACAAAGTTGAGCTAAATGACTGTGCGTAAATTGCTGCACGAGTTATGTATTTACACATATTTACATGTAAGAAAAAGGGTTGATGGTTTGTACCCTGGTATTAGTAACTACTATATTCTACTGAAATAATACTCTAAATACTGACATACTAGTTCTATAAATATGTATCTAATGTGTTACCTATTTTAATTTAATTTGCCACATTAATACTAATGTTTATCTAATTTAAGGGACGTAATCTAACTATTTGAAATGAAATTGATGTGAGATGAGTTATGTACCTTTATGAAATGGGTAATGTGAAATGTAATTAATTATGTACCTTTCTAACATGGGTACTGTGAAATATAACACAACTATAACTAATGTTTTTAAATGGAAAAATATATGATTGATATTTTTACTCTATATGGTGTAAATGATGTAGGTTTAATTGTATAATCTTTTTATCCTATGATAATGATGTACATTAATCCTAATACTACATGATCACGTTTGTTAAATGGACTGGTTCATTAAGATGGGATGAACTCAAATGAAATGAAACAAAGTGAAATGCAATAAACCTAAATGGTACTACTACTATCTAAACTTTTTATTCTAGTTTATAATTAGCTGTTATTACGTTTAAATTACTATCCTATTCTACTTTTAAGGTAAGTAAGTGGGTAAATTACTGATCTATCTAATTAATCCTATGTAAACTAATTTTAAAAAAATGAAAACTATTATATTGTCTAACTCTAAATGTAAATTAAAGTGACCTAATCTACCTATAATTTATCACTATATTAAAATGTTATAATACATATCACAATAGGTTTATATATACATAGTATTTAAATACCTCAGGTTAGTCGTTGCCCTAATGTTCAGAAATTGCTTTCATTGGCATAATATATATTCACACTTGTGTATATTAAACACATTACACGGTCATACTTGTGTCCTATGGGTATTGCACCTGTAGAGTTCGATTGTGTCGTAGACCAGTATTTTCGTGTCTGGATTTATGTAATGTTCTGACACTGTTTTTCTCTGCTTACCACAAATGATTCACCGGAACCTATATGGAGCTTAGTTAGTACCGAGCTGTCCCAGTTCACACGGTGATATATTTGTTCTCGGAGCACAGTTCTTCTTTTGTCTACGGACACCTGGTAGCTCGCTGTTCTTAGTACATAGTTCAGCACATAATATCTATGTATTTGTAAAATATTTTTAATAGAATATTCTAATATACTAATAATCTATTACTCTACACTCTTATGCGGAATCTGCGGTATTTCTACCTCAGATGGTCGACTAAGGGTATCAGCCAGAATGTTGTCCTTACCCTTAATATGCTCTATACTAAACGTATAGTTTTGTAGTATTAGCGACCACCTGTATATACGGTCATTCCGATGCACACCACTTTGTATGACCGTGATTGGGGAGTTGTCAGTCTGGACAACGAAGTGAACACCCGCTAGAAATCGATGAAGCTCCCTCACCGCATAGATGACGCTTAGGGCTTCCAACTCTGATATGGAATATCTGGACTCAGCAGGTGTGATCTTACGGCTCACGTAGCAAATCGGATGGAAGATGCCCTCATAAAATTGGCCTAGCACTGCAGCGATGGAGATTCTGCTGGCATCTGTCCTAAGATAATAAACGAGTTTAGGATTAGGCAAGCGGAGGATTGGTACATTACTAAACAGGATTTTCAATTTTGACAATGCAGAAATTAATAATGCATCTTTGACATCTAGTTTTACAGATGCTTTTAAAACATTTGAAAATACACTTGTAATTTCAGCTAAGTTTGGTATGAATTTGCTATAGTAATTTACTAACCCCAAAAGGCTTCTGACCTGCTTCTTTGTGGTAGGCATGGTCAGGTTCATAATTTTGGTAATGATTCTATTGTCAGTCTTTAGTTGACCTTGTGAAATGACATGACCCAAAAAATCAATTTCTTTTAGGCCCAATTCGACTTTGCTCGGTTTGACAGTGAGACCGAAGAGTCGCAACCTATCAAAGACATGTCTTAGTTTCAGTATGTGTGTTGTCCAGTCATCAGTATGGACACATATATCATCTATATACGTCACTGTATTCGTCACTCCATGCAGTAGATTTCTAGTTAAGCGTACGAAAGTGGCAGGAGCGTTTCGGAGTCCGAAAGGAAGAAAACGCCACTCGTAAAGTCCTAAAGGTGTTGAAAAAGCAGTAAGATGAATGGATTGAGCCTGCATAGGGACCTGCCAATATCCCTTAGTGAGATCTAATTTAGAAAAGATTTTGGAGGTGGACATGTCAAGAATAAGATCTTCGCAGGAAGGAATTGGTTCTGCGTCGATCTTAGTGACGTTGTTGAGCTTTCGATAGTCCACACACAAACGAATAGTGGAGTCTTTTTTCTTAACTAGGACGATTGGAAAGGAGTACTCAGATGTGGATTTCTGAATGATCCCACTAGCTTCTAAATTAAGTATTTCCTTATTTAGATTTTCCCTATAGCTAAGTGGGATTGAGTACGGCCTGCATTTAATAGGCTTAGAGTCCGAAAGAAGAATGGAGTGCTCGATTCTGTCCGTCCTACCTGGAATGTCAGAAAATATGTCTTTATACTCCGTCACTAATTCTATTAGTTGTCGTCGTTGACCGTCTGTTAGTCCCTGTTCTATCAGTATGCTATCTAAAGTCGCAGTCTTGTCTACAATAGGAACAGGTAGTTCCATTCCGTCGTCGTCTACCTGATTCAGTACGGTGGTGGTGCTAAGTGCGTATTCTGTATTCTCACTATATGTATGGATATCGTCGGATTTGCCAGTCTCGCTAACTAGTGTAGTTGCGTTGTGTACGTCTGTCGTCTGATCACTAGGTGTGGGTGCACTATGTTCGTCTGTCTCTACTTCTGTCTCTTGTCGTGAAAAGTAAGGTTTCAACATGTTGACATGGAATATCTTTAAGTGTCCGTTTATCGATATTTCATAGTCAACATCTGAAATTTTACGCACCACCTTGAATGGCCCTTGCCATGAGGTCAATAATAAATTTCGTTTGTCTGGAAGTAACAAAAGTATGTCTTGATCTGGTTCAAGATCAATTGTTCTCGCACCTTTGTTTGCGTATTGGCGGTAGATTTGACCCTTCCTCTCCAAAGCTGCCTTAGCTATAATACACGATTTCATGATTTTGTCTCGTGTTTCTGTCACCATTTCATAAGGTGTTTTTGGGGTGGGAATTTCAATGGAATTAGTTATTACCTGATGGTAAATGGTTAGGGGTCCACGTGGGTTAGCCCCGTATACTAATTCAAACGGTGAGAAACCCGTGCTTGAATGGGGAATCTCCCGATAGGCGAACAGCACTGTTGGTAACAGTGTATCCCAATCAGCTGGGTTTTCTGCTGTTACCTTAGCCAGCATATGCTTAAGATCTCCGTTAATTTTTTCTACTATACCATTGCTGGCTGGATTGTACGCTGTTGTAAAATGCTGTTTAATCCCTAACATTTTTGTAAGGGCTTGCGTTGCAGCCGATATGAATTGAGTTCCACGATCGGATAAGATGGTCCGTGGAAATCCGAATCGTGAGAACAGGTGTAGAAATACATTGGCAACATCTTTGGAGGTGATGTATTTCAAAGCTACTGCCTCAACCCACCTTGAACATAGGTCGACCATCGTTAATATGAAGCGATTTCCTTTGCTGGACACCTGATTCAGGGGTCCAACAATATCTACCGCCACACTCTCAAATGGCCTAGAAGCCAGTGTAGAAGGTTGTACTTCAGCTGTAGGATGTTTACCCTTACGTACTAATTGTTGACAGACATTACAAGAACGACAAAATAATTTTATATCATTGCAAAAACCTGGCCAATAAAAATGAGCCTGAATTCTGGCCCTGGTTTTGTCGTATGCAAGGTGACCAGCAAACGGTGACTCATGTGCAATCTTTAGCACAGTTAGGCGGTGTTGTACAGGTAACACCGTTTGCTGAATCTCATGGTTACCAGTTGTATAATACCTAGTAAGAATGCCATTATTAAGTCTAAAGAACCATGATGCGTTTTTTGTCACTTTGGCTCTTTCTGTCAATAATTTTAAATATGGAGACACACTAGGATCAGCTTTCTGCTGTTCTATAAATTTTTGTCTGGTGGTATCATCCGTGCTAGTTGGTGATAGCAACAGTAGTCTCTCATCTTGTAGTGTGTCTTGATGTTTTATAGAGTCTGCTCTAGTTGTTGCATTAGCTGCATTTAATCTTTCCCATGCAACTATTTCATCGCTAGTACATTGTTTTAATTGGGGTAAGCAACCCAAAATTAAGTCAGTACAAGGGTTGTCAAGTATTGCACAAGTAAAGGTACCAGAAAGGAAAGGAGTATTAATACGGGCTTTGGCCAAAGGGTAAATTTCAATGTTACCCGAAAAGATTCGGCATTTGACAGAGTCACCTGTATAATCATCTGGACTCACCAGTTCCTTCCTAAGACAAATAAGGGTGCTGCCGCTGTCCAGCAAACATTGGCATGGTCTGTCGTTGACCATTGCATTGTGGAACACTAAATTGCCTCTGGAGGCTATAGCTGCATTTGCATTCTCCAAGGAGGATGTTACATTATGCTCACATGTAAGTTTGCCGTCTGCATGAAATTGGTGACATTGGTCACAATTGTCAAAGCTTAACACATCGTTCACACAACAGACATCTTCAGATTGCTTACAAGGTAATACATTTTCAACTTTACACTCAGTCTCACTACCACTATCAGAAGATGTATCAATCAAAATAGCATTGTTGGCTTTCATACGTTGGCGGCCCAGGCACTTATTTGAATAATGGCCGTAGCTGGAACAAAAGAAGCATTTGATTGCACGCCTGTATGCAGATCGCTTGTTTTGTTGCTTCTTAACCCTTTCGCGGCTATAGACGAGTTAAGTCGTATCGCGGTACGATGCTGTTGACGAGTTGACTCGCCTCCCGTAATCTGTCCCCCCGGTGCTATGGACGAGCTAACCCGTTTATACCATCTATACAAGAAGGCTATAGCCGTTTTCAAGCGTTTATGAATGGGGCACAAAGGTTACCTATTTTTAGATCCAAATGACCTATTTCACAGGCTCAACAGGCGTTAGTGTGCTGATAATGTGTTGTTGAGGCAGCTTAACCAGCAACAAGCCTGTTTTGTCCGTTTTAATTTCTACGGTGTACTGGTTTTATAATACCCCCGCGTTTGTGATAGAGTATTTGTGCTTTTCACATAATTGTTTTAGAAAATGGCGAGGAAACCAGTTCGTATAGATGAAGAATTAATGGAGTTTCTTTCACGAAGTGACAGTGAAGATGAATTCCAAATGAGCGACGAAGATGACGAGATCATGCAACCATCTACATCGAAAGAAAAAACCGGCGTAACTGAAAAGAGGTTATTTGCCAGTCCTGCGTCCTCATCATCATCGGAAGCAGAGTCCAGTGAGAATGAGGAGATGCCCTCAAAACGGCAGAAAACCGACTCAATGGCATGGACTTCCAATGATTTGAGACCGGTTATACACGGTTTTGATGATTCCAGCTCTGGCTGTAAAGCGGCTGTCAATAAGGACAGTTCAGTGCTTGAGTTTTTTTTACTATTTTTCACTGAAACACTTGTTATAGGCATCGCTGATGAATGCAACAGGTTTTACAAGAACATTTTAGAGAATGCTCCTGACACTGTTAGCGCTCGTCTTTCCCGCTGGACAGATACTAATTATGACGAACTTTTTTGCTTTTTTGCTTTGTGCATGCTAATGCCAAGAGTAAAGAAACTTAAAATTGTTGAGTACTGGTCAAAGGACTTTTTGCTCCGTACTCCTGTGTTCAGCGAGGTAATGCCTCGGGATCGATTTTTACTACTTTTGCGAATGCTGCACTTCGCAGACAACAACGTTGACGCCGGCGGAGACAGACTTTACAAGATTAGAGGTGTGATTGACAGTTTGCGTACGTCGTTCAAGAGTGCATTTTCGCCGTATCAGAATGTTGTTATTGATGAATCGCTCCTTTTGTTCAAAGGACGATTATCATTCAAGCAATACATTCCATCAAAGAGAAGCAGATTTGGTGTGAAAACATTTGTTATGTGTGACTGCATAACGGGTTATATTTTAGATTTTATTGTCTACACTGGTGCCAACAGTGACATTACTGTATCAGGTCTTGGGAAGGGGGCTGATATTGTTACTACTTTACTGGCACCATATCTCCAAAACGGGCATACCCTTTTTGTAGATAATTGGTACACCAGTCCTAATTTGTTTATGTGGCTTCACGATCATGCAACTAATGCATGTGGCACGGTCAGAAAGAATAGACAGAATTTGCCTAAAATGGAAGAAAAATTATTAAAAAAAGGAATTTGCTATAGGTCTACAAGCTGTTTATTAGCCCTGAAATGGTGCGACAAAAGAGAAGTTTGGATGCTGTCTACATGTCACAATTCAGACATTGTACCAACAGAGAAAAAAGATTGGAAAATACACAAAAGCCAAAGTGCATTGTTGACTACAATAAAAATATGGGCGCGGTTGATCGGACTGACATGCTTCTCAGTTCTATTGAGTCAATTAGGAAAACTGTAAAGTGGTACAAGAAACTGTTTTTTCATGTTCTAGATCTGTCTATTTTAAATGCATATTCCATGTACAAATTGGTAACGGGGAATAATATTCCTCTTGCTGATTTTCATTTATCTTTAATTCGTGAAATTCTACAAAAATATTCTACGGAGAGAAGAAAGAGTGGAGGGGGACGAAGGAGCGAAGATCTGCCACTACGATTGGTACATCGTCATTTCCCATCTACAATAGAGTCCACAACGTCACAGAAGAAGGGGCCAACAAGAAAGTGTGTGGTGTGCTCTAAAAATAAAAAACGACGGGAATCAAGATATATGTGCAAGGATTGTGATGTACCTCTCTGTGTCGTACCTTGCTTCGGGGTCTTCCACAAACAACTAAATTATTAACTTTCCTTTGGTCTTTTCTTGTCATTCCATTCCTTGTTTTGCGTATGTTCCGTTACACTATCAATCCATCTTGTTATTGAATCTTATCTTTTGAATTTTAAAATAATGTGAATAGTTTATTTTTCTCTGTTATTGCTTCTGTAACATCGTCATTCCACCATATTGTTACATTTTATTTTTTTAATTTTTCTATCTTTTACCTAATACCTTAATATTAATACATTATTATTTATATATAATTAAAATAACTTTAAACTAAACATTTTTAAAACATGAATAAGCTATTTTGTTGTTTTATCTCTTTGTAAAAGTGTTTGTTCAAACAATGGTGCCAACCTACCCAGTTTAGGAGTGCTTAAATTTTCCGGTGTTACAAAAATGGTCAACACCGCCGTGACATTTCCAGTTTCTTAGAGGTCAAGAAAGTATTTAGCACAGGCGGGGCAGTCGGCGGAGAAAGTATTTAGCACCGGGCGGGACGCTACTCAGAATTACGTAGCATTAAAAGGGTTAATAACATTTTCAAGATGCGCCGGATAGTTTGGCGATTTATCACACATAGAATAAGTGTCATGCAAAAGTTGACAATAGATACATTTTGACACATTCCTATCTTTCTTATCAACTTTATGAAATGGTTTTCTATTACTTTGATAGTTTTTAGGTTGGTCCTTTACAAAGGAAACTATTTCAGAGTCATTTGAAGTCTTAAAAATATCTCTATTTGAAGAAAAATATGCCGAGCCTTTCTTTTCAAATTGTTCTATGGTCTCAATGTCCGACTGCTGCAGGAATTTAGCAAAAGGAGATGGTATAGTGGATATGACTTTATCCATGGCTATTAGATTTTTAAGTCTGTCAAAATCTTTACCTATGTCAGCTGCTTTAAGCCACCTATTTAGTACACTTTGAACATTTGAGACGTAATCAATGAAAGTCTCACTAGGTTTTGGTTTTAAATTTGAGAACTGAACCTGATACCCAGGGGCATCAAGTAAAAAATGTTGCATTATCCTATCATGGATGTACTGATAGTTAGATCTAAGATCAGTTGGTATTGATTCTATGACTTTAAGGGCCTCACCACTCAGGTTCTTCATATAAATCATAGCCCACATGTCTATTGGAACTTGGTGGTATTTAAACTGATATTCGACATTTTCTGTCCAGGCTGATATGGAGTCTTCTTTACAATATGGTTTGATAATATTTTTGTATTTATTGAACTTATTTTCTTCTTGTTGACTTTTTAGTTTAGTAGCAGAGATCTCTAAGTGTGAATCTACATCCATACTTTTCATCTGTAACTGTGTTTCTGATTCTACCTGTATTTGTTTTTCTTTCACTCTTGCCATTTCATCTATCTCTTTTTGCTTTAGTTCTCTCTCTTGATCTAATTGCTTCTGTTTTAATTCTAGTTCCTTCTGTTTAATTTCCTTATCTTGTTCTAACTGTTGTTGCTTAATTTCCTTATCATGTTCTAACTGTTGTTGCTTAATTTCCTTATCATGTTCTAACTGCTTCTGTTTTAATTCTAATTCTATTTGCTTAACCTGTTTGTCATCTTCTAGCTGTTTTTGTTTTGTTATCTCAGCTAGTTCTGCAATCTCCTTTTGGTGTTGTCTTTCTCGTGCACGTTCATCTCTCTCCGCATCCTCTTTTCGTGCACGTTCATCTCTCTCAGCATCTTTTGCTTCTTTAAATTTTTGATCAGCATATTGTTCTAGCTCTTTTCCTGTGTATTGTAACTCTTTACCAACTTTTATGAAATCAGATAAAGTTGCCATGTTGTTGGCCTATTAGCTAGCACTGAACCGCACTGAAGTCTTTAATCACTTATTTATTTTTGATATGTTATGTTTCTTAATATCTGAGCACTGCAAATTGGACTCTTAGTTTATAACCTGAAAAAAAAATTTTATCCTGAAAAACAGAGCACAAAAATATGCTAATGCATCACAAGCTGAAAAAGAGATGCACTATTAATCACATAGCATGCCAAATACGTAGGTTATACTCAACTTAATGTTCCCGAGAATCAGGAACACCAATCCGGTAACACAGGTCACCTCGTTTGGCACTTCGGCATACACACGAGTTTTCTAATCAGCTGTTGTTCACCCTGATTCACAGAGCAGCACCAATTAACAAATAGTAAACGACATATAGTATTTGACAATTTGGTACAATCACAATGACATGCCCACGGACAAACAGAATATAGTTTAATTAATGTTAAATGTCAATGTCCTGTCTTCGTTCTAACGTTTTATGCCTTTCGTCCCTAACCTAGTTTAATCTATGGAAGTTTTGTGCAGACCAAGTCTAATTTGCATAGCCAAAAGTAGTGCCTTCGTGACGGTAAACAAATAGAAAAAGTACGAAAAACATTCAATAAATGCTTTTAAATAAATAAAAATATAATAATATTGTTTAAATAAATAAATATATTCATTCACTAACTGAAATAAACAAATAATAATTAATATAAAGCACAGATTCAGGCGGGCAGCAGCTCGGCGATTTGTAAACACTCAGATGCTGAATGCGAATGGCGTAGAACAACTGCTTGTCAATCGTAATACGTCAGAGGCGCAGCGCTATTTTTAGCTTGCAAAAATCGATAATGCTGCTGGCTGTGTATCGCTCCGCCATGAATCATATTTGATAGTTATTCATAAACAAATAAATAATTACATAAATCAATGAAAGAAATTAATAATATGAATACTTACAACTTCGAAGAACACATGATTTAACTAAATAATATGTTAATAAGCACAAATAAACATTATTTTGTCACGATAGGCACAGTTTAGCTCGCAACTCGTTCTAGTCTGCACACGTCATCAGTCACTGACACAAATTAAACCTTGTAATTCACTACTAGCAACCTTAGTCTAGAGCCGTGGGTAAGTGTAATAGCTTGAACATTTGTTCAAGCCACACTTCTGACACCACATTAAATCCTAGCCTGTCAACAACCATGTGTCAGGCATCATAGGATTACTTCTCCCACACCACACAAGAAACTTGCAAGTCGTGTGAGAGGAAATGAATGGTACATTTTATTGCCGTTGGCTCTTTACATTTACAAAACAGTCGCTATCAAATCACACACAAAGCCACAGAATTGCCTATCTCTAGTTTCCTAAACCCTATTGCTAATCTCTATCTAATTGGCTACAAAAAACTCCTATCGACACTAAACGATCTGCTCTCTACGAAGTCAGTCCCCAGTCTGACTTTCCTACACGCGTCGCTACACAGCATGCGGAAGGACCTTGATGCGTCCTTCGGCTTTTTGCGTGCGGTTACACTCAGCACGCTGGTAGCAGCCGTTCTCCTATTGAGTGGCACTCTTCTCCGTGGCTATCACGTAGGCGTGATTCTGTCGTGACCAGAGTACTAACTATCTGGTCGATGCCTCCGTGACTCATGAGAGAACTAGTTAATAGTCCCCCTTTCTATCACCTACCCTGCCTTTATATCGGGGCACTATGTTACCTCTAATCTACTTGAGGTTGACCACTCTTCCCGGTGGTCTTCTATCTTGCGGCAGACCTCTTTCCTATATGTTCCAGTCTTTGACATAATGAAACGATAAAAGTAGTGGTATTTCAATTGCGCTTGCACTCCCACTTATGCTACACGCTTCATGTGACTATTAACATACACATATACTTAACAATTAACGAACACACATGTTTACCAATTAACATACACATATACTATCAATTTAAGGGCACAAATTCAACAACAAAAAAGATATTTCATAACAAGCCGAACTGTGACATACAAGCATGCTTTGATGGGAGCAGTGGGGACTCTCACACGAATGACTAACTTGCCATGTACCGGACAACCTCTGTTCTAACCAAATGTCACCAGCTATCCACAAATGCAGTATATTTGTCAATACCGCGCATTGTAAGTGCATCTTTGTTTGGAAATGCCAACTTCTAATCTTATCTTGTGTCAGATTGTTTTCATGCGCTGTTTTCATGCGCCCTTTATGCAGGGAGAAGAAT
Source organism: Cepaea hortensis (assembly GCA_963921405.1). Classification (NCBI taxonomy): domain Eukaryota; kingdom Metazoa; phylum Mollusca; class Gastropoda; order Stylommatophora; family Helicidae; genus Cepaea; species Cepaea hortensis. Next base: position 399,299,168 of record OY992876.1, read on the forward strand.
TGATACGTCGCTGTTTGCTGTCTAGCTCTACCTTGATTGGTTGACATTATAAATGATGGAATTTAACTCTTTAAAGGTGTGGAAGTTTTTCATGCTTGGTATTGGATTGTAGCTTTTGAGTTTTTAATAGCCGTTAAAGTCTTGTTATTATCATCTGCCCTGCCGACTGGCGTAGGCGTTCATGTCTTTGTACATATCTCGGTCCTTGGTGTAGTGGATCAACTCTGATGATGTAAAGCATGTTACAAGAAGGAGAAAACTTGAATTCGTCGTGACAACGGGGAAAGGTGGAGGATAAGATAGATATGGGAAAGAGAAAACTAGAATTCGTCGTGACAACGGGAAAGGTGGAGGGAAAGAGAAATATGGAAAGGAGAAGCTTGAATTAGTCGTGACAACGGGAAAGGTGGAGGGTAAGAGAGACAGGGGAAGACCAAAAGAGAAGATGCTCTGCTGATGATACGGGAGTCTCCGTGGCCAAGTAGGCACGCCGCTTGAATCGAAATTCGTAGGTTGTGGATTCTATTCCGGACTATGTCGTTCGGTTCACGAGTACAGTTTTCTCGGAGACTACTGGGGGACGTCTCTGGAGCTACGGAATTCGTGCTTTGTGCGGCGTTGTCGGCAGGTCGTCCTGCGGAAACAGACCGAGCCGTATGGAATAAATCCCGGTGAAATGAAGTCGATCCTTTTGCCTTTTAAACGCTTATGTTGCTAGTGATATTCGCTCGATGCCACCGCCCCAGTCCATCCAACATCATTTCTCCCGTTCTGCCTCCTCGGTGTATACTCCCATACTGATTTGATCCCTCACATCGCGACGATTTCTTTCAATGCCTTTCTTCTCAATACACGACCAAAGAATGTTGTTTGTCTCTGCGTAAAGTTTAAAGTTCCTTATGTTCACGATTTCTTTTTTCAAGAGACATCAGCGTCATTTAGCAGAACGTCACCCTCTTTACGACACGGCGATAAGATCCTCGATCCGTCGCTAGTTCCCCTGCCCCATGTATTTTCATGCACAAGCTGCCATCAGTGTCCTGTTTCATCTTCGTGCAGGACGACACTGCCTGTTCTTCCAGGAACCATGCTTGTCATCAATGACCTTTCCAACCCCTCTTTGGCGTATCTACTTTTCACCTCCTCTTTTCTTTTCTTTCGGAGACCGTGAGTTACACCTAGTTATGCACCTTACAGGTCAATGTATCCGACTTCAACATGCATTTGTGTACAGCTTTTCGAGACTCCTGTCTGTTCCACTGTACTCATAATATGATTGCCATGGCAGAGAAATTACAGGCTACTGTCATGAAAATGTTTAGCGTGCATAATTTGCACACAGAACTTCAATTTTTCGCCCTTATTCGAGAAGGTTACGTTCTTACCATCACAGATATCAGGGAGTTGTGTGATATCACGGGATTGTGTGATATCAGGGGGTTGTATGATAGCAGGGAGTTGTGTGATATCACGGGGCTGTGTGATATCATAGGGTTGTGTGATATCAGGGGGTTGCTTGATATCGTTAGATATAGATAGTTCTTGGAGGTACATGTCCAGTTCTATGGTGGGATCATACTATAAACAATGAGTTGTGTGTATCGTTAAATATAGATCGTTGGGGGGGGGGGGGGGGGGGGAAATTCCAGCCCTATGGTGGGATCATACTATAAAAGATTTCAGGGTATTTTTTAGTTTTTAGTATCATTAAATATAGATCGTTCTTAATGAGGGGGGGGGGGGGGGGGGGGGGTTGAGAGAGAATGTCCAGCCCTATGTTGGGATCATACTATAAACAATATCAGGGGATTGTGTGATGTCATTAGATATAAATCGTTCTGGGGGGGGGGGGGGGGTTTAGCCAATGTTGGGATTAAACTATGTATCTTTTGAGGTGCGGCTAATAACTTTATAGAAAAAAAATTAGAAAACCATGGACAAAATTAAAAACCCAGTGAAAACATCTTGAGAGAAATTAACTCACAAAGAGAGCTGGTTTCTCGCATCAGAAGAAGACAGTTCATATGCTTTAGGCATGTCATGATAAGGTGAAAACTTGAGTTCGTCGTGACGACGGGAAAGATAGAGGGTAAAAGAGACAGGAGAAGACCAAGAGAGAGAGAGTTAGTTAGTTAGTCGACAGATCATCCTCGTTGCACATCGAACCATTCAGTCCATAAGTTCTCGGATCCCCTCCTCAGCAAATCCCGCAGCGTGTAGCGGCTAACGACGCCAGTTCTGTGTTGGTTTATCAATCTTCTTTGGCTTCCTGTGTAGTGTTCTTGTTTGGCCACCCCTCTTTTAATTTGCTGCTCTCGCAGTCTGGCCATTGTTGTAGATTCACAGTCATCACTTGTACATCCAAGAATAATGCGCATAGCTTCATTCTGTATCCTGTCCATCCTTACTATCTGCTTATGGCTGAGAGTCAAGATTGCCATTGCATACTCACTTCTCGTAGAGCATTCAGAATGTCAGCCTGGTCCATGGCGCGTCCGCCCTCCACAGTAGCCTCACCTGCGAGCTTGTCAGCCCGCTCATTTCCTTGTACTCCCGCATGCCCTGGCACGAAGATGAAACTAATCTTTGCCAGCCGAGACCGCTTCAGAGGCAGCAACCATTCTCTTCGGATCGACCCCTCCTCTATCCTCTTGATCATGTTCATTGAGTCGCTAAGGAAACAAGCCCTAGTGAATGTCTGTGTCTCGAGCCATGTTATTGCTTTACTTACTGCCATGACGTCCATGGTCAGGCTACTTGTGGTTTCAGTAAAAGCACCAGAGTCCTCCTTCACAATTCTCCCTCCGGCCCGAGCTGTAAAGGCCCATGAGCTTCTCACATGTCGGACGACCGACCCATCTGTGTAGATGACCGCGTCACCGTCTAGCGAATTCTCGAAAATCAACGCTTGTACTTCAGCCTCAACAGCAGCCGGATTTTCTTGTCTGCATTTTCTATCTAGTTGGATGCAAACTGAAAAGGATGTGCAGAAGTCTGTTGGCACTTGCACCCACTCCTCGCCAGGTTCTAAGTCCTCAAGTGAACACACCTGTTGAAGAATGTCTTCGGCTTGACCCATCCACGACCGTCCTCTTTTTAACCTGCTGCCCTTCACCTTCCTAATTTCACTATGCAGTGGATGTTGTGTGTTTGCGTTAATTCTGAGGTAGGCGCGTGCCCTGCAAACTTGTATTCTCTCTTCAATGGTTGGAAAATCAAGAAGGTAGCTCATCGCCCTGAATGCTGTATCTCTTGTACATCCAAGAATATTGCGCATAGCTTCATTCTGTATCCTTTCCATCCTTTCTATCTGCTTATGGCTGAGAGTCAAGATTGCCATTGCATACTCCAAAACAGACATGACCAGCCCCTCGTACAGAAGACATAGATGGCGCTGCTCACAGTTTGCTGCCGCCATCACCCGCATCGCTGCCAAACCCCGCTTGGCCTTTGTTATCACCTGGTCTATGTGCACATTATAAGCAAGGCTTCGATCAAACCGTATCCCCAGGTAATTCATTGCCTGCGTTCTTTCCACCGTCTCTGAACACAGCATTACAGTTGGTGTTGGATTGTTGACAATATGATTATTCAACGAGAACCAAGTCACTGTTGCCTTTGTTGGGTTGACCCCAAGAGAGAGGATGCTAAAGAGTTTGAAATCATGTCACGGGTAACATCGGTATCAGAAATGATTGGCAATATACACGAGAGAAGGTTGTGGGTAGACTTGATAACGAACACCTCGATGCATGGATTATATGCAGATTTGCAGTAGGCGAGACAGGAGACTGCAGACAAGTGACCAACACCACACGGCATGGACTATAAGAAAATTGGCAGTATGCGAGACATTAAGTCTACGTGAAGACAATTGAACAAAACCACACGGCATGGACTATAAGAAGATTGGCAGTATGCGAGACATTAAGTCTACGTGAAGACAATTGAACAAAACCACACGGCATGGACTATAAGAAGATTGGCAGTACATGAGACTTAAGTCTGTTGGCAGGCATGCTGACTAACGCCACACGGCATGGATTATAAGAAGATAGGCAGTAAGCGAGACAGAAGAATGTGGGCAGTCATGACCACCAGCAAGGATTATGAGAAGATGAAGATAGTTGATGTCTGTGTCTGCAGTATGCACGATGTGACTTGCGCGTGTTTCTATTCTTAGATATTTATGGATATCGCTCTTTTATTGTTTTCACCCGTTATCTCGGTGTTATTGCTTTTATGTGAGCACTGTCTGGTGGATATGGTGATGCGTGGCAATGCCAGTTTATTTGTTGATGTTTGATATGTCTGACACTGGTTTTACACAAAATTGATTTCTTATATTATCGTTTCTGTTTTTCTAGATATCTGCAACTTGTGCACACAAGCAGTCGCCGACCTCTGGTGGAACAAATAGGTGTTTTGGCTTTCAGGGATCAAGATGACATTTCGTAAGTTGAAATTAAGTTAATAATTCTATTGATTTTATTAAATAAACCATTTTGAGTGCGTATCTAGGAAACATCCACCGGTGACTTTAAGAACATTTGTTTTAGTTCGCTTGCTGTGAACTCGCGCATAGTACAAACTGGATTGATTTTTGCGTGTGGATTAGCAGTGTCCCTTTATTAGCTATTACCAGTGTCCCTCCCCATCATGTGAACCCATTCTGACTTTTGAGGTACTTGTAATTTACGACCCCAAGTCAAGGACGAGAAATCAACATTTAAATTCAACTGACCTGTGTAGAGATTGGACTTGCTACCTCCGGTAAATAAATGAGCTTCTTTGCTTCCAGGGATCAAGACAGCGTTCTGTACGTTGAAGTGAAGCTCTTACAGTGGAAATATCTGAGCATTTATGAGTTATGAGTGCACATCAAATTGAGATCCATCGGTGGTTTTCAGGGGAATAAATATTGTCTTTTTTTTTCAAACGATCCATACGGCATTTTGTAAGTCGATGTAACACTAATAGTCTTATTGGTGGAAATATCTGATTTATGAGTTCATGAGCGCACATCAAACCGAGATCCATCGATCGTTTTCAGAGGAATAAATGTGTGTCTGTTCTTCTAGCGATCCATGCGGCATTTTGTATGTTGAAGTAAAGCTAATAGTCTTATTGACGGAAATTTCTGATTTATGAGGTATGAGTGAATATCAAACTGAGATCCATCTTTTTATGAGTCATATTGATGAAAATATCTGAACATTTATGAATGTGCATATAGTGAATGTACTTTGGTTGCTTTTAAAGGATTAATTAGTTTCTTTTTTTTTCTCTAGAGATAAAGATGGCATTTTGTAAGTTTACATGCAGTTTTATTTATGTAAATATATGAATATTTTTTGTAATGATCTAGTCGACGTCTATTGGAGGCTTCCAGGGGAATACGAGGGTTTTCAAATGAAACATATAAATGTTTTATTTTTTAATTTTATGGCGAATATATTCTGAAAAAATAAAGAACAAATGTATCATGTTTCGATTTAGTCACCACTGCGTTGCATGCAAGTTCTCTAGCGCCGATAAAGTGCTTGGATTCCTATAGAGAATAATATTATATTGATCGCGTGTATAACCACTCTGGGGTCACTACTCGGTGTACCTGACCCGGTCATGAACAGAAGTCACGGCGTTTTGAAAACTTCCTACTCCACTCTTACACTTTTTGGACTGACAGACATGCATCGCCATACAGCAGTGCTTCCCAAAGTTGTGGTCCGCGGACCGGTGCCGGTCCGCGAGCCCTTCTTTGCCGGTCCGCAACGTGAGTTGAAAAAAGTAAGAAAAAAGTTAAATATTTTCTTCTTTGAGGATTGTTTAGAACTTTTTAAAAACAAGATTTCCTTTTCTCAAAACATGATATCCGCATCGTTTTTATGGTGATTTAATTTTAAAGTAAATTGAGCCTGCAGCCGTATAGCCCAAGGAGTATTTACTTTTTTAAGGAGAAGTGAATCATTGGTTCAGTGGGAAAGTTAAAAATAGTAACCAGCTGAGACCGATACTAAAAGAAGACTGATGACAGCCTACCTATAACAAGATCCAAGACAGCGGAGGAAAAAGGAGGAGAAAGACACTAGAGCCGGTAACACTGACACAAAAACCGTCAGATGGGTCATCAAACGGATTCAAGTAGAGCTATCGGACGAAGAAATCTTAAAGCAGCTACAGAATGAAAATCTCAGCATTCAAGTCTGAAAGGCGGGGCGGATCCTAACATACTCCACGATCCCTACGACGCTGGTGGTGGTGACCACTGAGGGGAGCGAAATACCGACAACAGTCACAATCAACAAGAAAATGCAACAGCCAGAGAGATTCATCCCAAGAGTCACTCAGTGCTCCAGATGCCAGAGGGCCGGCCACAGCAGAGCAACATGTCGCAGTAAGACAGAAATCTGCCACTACTGCGCCGATCAACACGCCTTCAGGGAGTGTCCGCTAGCCAAGCTGGACATGGACTTCCGTGCACCCAACATCAAACGAAAGTGCGCCAACTGCCTTGTCAAACATGGAGCAAGATACCTGGTCTGTCCGTACCTTTAACGACACAGAGGTGTCCTAAAGTTCGCCATAACACCGAACACACCATATAAGGAAGCCAGATGGAGGTGCGAGACAGCACAGGTGTATCACCAGCTGAAAGACATCAACTTCAAATTCAGATTGAAGAACTTACAAAGCAAATCAAGTTGCTACAAACACCGACAAAGAACGATGAAAATGAAAAGCTGCTGGCGGAAATAACAGAAATCCAGCAGTAGATTAAATAAGAAGTTGAGACCATGACTCAAGCGACGAAGAAGAACGAAGAAATTTTACAAGACATCAAGGTGGAGAGAGAAATGCTACAAAAGTATAGAGAGCAAAGCAAACCAACAGAAGCAACGGAAAAGATCACAGAAAAACCGCAACAAAAGACCGAATCGGAACCGCCAGCTATAGCCAACAACCCTACTACAAACGCCCGAAAAGCTCAAAGGGCAGTCAATATCCCGCCAGACCTCTGAAGAAAACCTAGACGAACACAAGACCGACACCATAGAGGAGCCATTTACAATGGAAGAGCTTATCGCAGAATGTGAAGAATATGATCGGCTGTTGCCACTCATGAAACAGGAATACAGAAGACGCATGGCAGAAACGTATCCCAAGAAATTCAAACAATGGCAGAAAAACCCAGTGTACCCAGAGCTACGCTTAACTGATGAATACCCAAGAGGATGCTACTACGATAACGGAGAATGGATCCCATGGTTTACAAGAGAGGAAGAAATCGAAAGGCAACAGAAACTCAAACTCGAAAGAGAACAAAAGCGCAAAGAATAAAATGCAAACATTGGCAAGCTCATGAAGGCAATCCACAAAACAGGAGGCAAGAAAACCAAATAAAAAGTCCTTCTAAGGACTCTAACCAAACATATGTAACGCACAAGGAGCCAACACTGACAGAAGAAACCGACACAAGAGATACAACTTGCCGGCCAACGAAACCCCCAGCTGACATCACAAGCATAGACCCTTCAACAAGACAAGCAAGCTATCACTGGCGCAAAGAAATAGACAAACCTACTCCGCACCATGAACCACCACGACTTTAACCGATGCCACATGGACTGGTTGACAAGGTGGAAAGTTTCGTTTTTTTTTCACAAAATGGACTCGGACTCGAGCAACATTTATTTGTTGACGACGTGCGTTTCTTTTGTTTCCTATGTCATGAAAAGTGAGAAAGATGGACATTATAATTTGCTGATTGTCATAAGGTGCAGAACACACGTAAAGACAAAATACAGAAACAGTATGGAAATTGGTTCACCTTTGCGGGTAGCTCTGTCTACAATCGAGCCACAATTTGAAAAGCTTGTAAATAATAAACAGGCCCACCCCTCGCATTAAATAGTTACTGTTAGCAGCTGATCATTAAATCATTTTTATTACAACATACTGCAATTTAGTCAGCTTGTTTAAAATCTGATTTGGTATCGTTTTCCAAGATATATTTTATTTTTATTTAATATTGGTGTGCATTATTGTTCTTGTATACGAGTATATACACCTTTACAAGAAGACCTAAATGTAGTTTTGACATTTGAAAGATTTTTTGATTTGTAAATCTCTACCATAAAATGTTTACTCATGAAAATTGGACCCCCATTAAATAAATCACCGTCATCTAATAATATTATGTAGCAGTATTTAGTGCACCGGGACAACACTCCCCCCCCCCCCCCCAATTACGTTAAATCTTATATTTATATCAAAATGTATATTGAGGTCATATAAAATTCCAGATTACAAGGAGAAACACTTTTTTTTAAACAGCGCCGGTCCCTGGTGCAAAAGGAAAATTTTATGTCGGTCCGCGAAAGCGAAAAGTTTGGGAAGCACTGCCATACAGGACCTTCATTCGCCAATGAATTTCTATAGGTTTCACTTGTTCACATATCAAAAAGGGGATAGCAGAACGCTATCTCTTTGGAGCATGTCAAAAGTAGGGCGGCCATCTTTAAACTGTCCTTATGATGTCGTCGTGTTCGTCTATACCATGATGTCACGTGCTGAACACTCTTGACATCCTTAACAACAATATTGACAGGTTACATGACAATGGCATGTTTATTGTAATTTCCATCACACTTGTAAGGTTTTCATTTTAAGCTCCCTCGTACATAGGTATATCTGTATCTTTTCTTTTCGGGATCAAAGACAACATTTTGTTAGCTGAAGTGAAGTTAATAATTTTTTGATATAAATATATGAACATTTATAAGTGCCCATTTACTAGAAGTCCATAAGGGGTTTTCAGATGAACATCAACCTGAGATCCATCTTTTTATTTGTCATATTGATGAAAGTATCTGAACATTTATGAATGTGCATATAGTGAATGTACTTTGGTTGCTTCGAAAGGAGTAATTAATTTCTTTTTTTCTCGTTTACTTTTTTCTCTTTTTTTCCGTTGCTTCTGGGTATCAAGATGGCGTTTCGTAAACTGAAGTGAAGTTAATATCTTTCTTTTGATGTAAATATATGAACATAAGTGCCCATCTACTAGAGGTCCATAGGGGGCTTTTAGATGAGCAAATAAGTATCGTTGCCTTTGGGGATTAAGATGACTTTTCGTAAATTGAAGTGAAGTTATTATTTTCTTGAGGCTCTGGCTCATCTTGGACTAAAGCGTTGTTTATATGCCCGCTACTACTTCTAGTAGTTTGCCACTACTGGGGAACGCACTGGACTGATGTTTACGTGTGGATTAGCTTTCCCTATTATCAGTATCTCTCGCCATCAATCGAACCCACTCCGACTTCTGAGGTATTTTTATTTACGTCCCCAAGGACGAAAAGTCAACATTTTAGTCCAACTGACCAGTGTAGGGGTTGAACTGCTTTATGGATATATTCATCTGACTATTTATGAGTGTTTATGCGAAGAAGATCTGCCGGTGGCTTTCAGAGAGATTGAATAGGTAGGCTATGTATTCTTCTAGCGATCAAGATGACGTTTTGTAACAGTTTTATTGATGCGAATATCTGAACATGTGTGTATGCTTAATGGACAATAATAGAAAAAGAAAAAAGAAAAATTACGACAAGGAAAATGAGATTCCCGAAAAGAAAACTCAATGTATCAATAAGCGAGAAAATCATAAAGGAATAAATCAGGACTAATGTGGTGGGTAATAGCAGGGCTAGATTTTACTAGAAAACTGCAAGTGAAGTGGTTCGGCCACATAACTAGGATACCAACGAACAATATACCACAACAAGTAATGATGTACAAACCAAATGGAACCAGAAGAAGAGGCTGACCATGTAAACGGTGGACAGTGGGAAAAAACAGAGTCCATGGGAATCTCAATATATATATATATATATATAAATTTTTTTTTCCTCGCGTTTCCATCCTGTTTCAGGATATTGCGGTCAACATCAACATCTTTCAGCTGTATGTCGATTCCTAGGCTAGATTACGCTCATCAGCACGCCACGACTTTCTGAGCGACCGGCTCCATACTCTCATATGTCACTGGTGCGACTCGAACCGCTTCCAATTCTCGTGCACTGACGTCAACCACGAGAGTATTCGGAATTACGGAGAAAGCTGCTAACCCCTCGGCCAGGGAGCTGGTAATCTCAATATATGAAGCCCATAAACGGGTCCTCTACCACAGTTTATGCTTCACCTCGACACCGCAAGGTACAAGAGGGACAAGATGAGACGATATAAGATGATGATTATGTGTGCGGATCTGGTTGGGATCCTGCCACCTGGCTTTCAGAGGAATACATAGGTGTCTTTTCTTATAGGCATCAATGATAACCTTCTGTAAGTGTAGTTAATAACTTTATTGACGTAAATATATCAACATTAATGAAAGCGCATTTAATGGGGACACACCAGTTGCTTTCTGTGTAGAAAATATTGTCTTTTTGTCTAGTGATTCATCATCATCATCATCATCATCATCATCATCATCCACTTCTGCAGTCAAGCGTCGTGGAGAGGAATAATTTGCGTTCTAGCGCCCGGTGGGCGGCACTGGATAGTGTCATTCCGTGTGGTTGTATAATGTCTTTGATGTCGTCAATCCATTTTCTTCTTGGACGTCCTCGTGGTCTCGCCGCAGATGATCTTTGATGTAAGGTCAGTGATGGTAATTGCCGGTGTTGCATTCCAACGACATGGCCAAACTACTTGATCTTCTGGCTTTCAATAAATGTGGCACAAGGTGTTGATCCCACAGTCTGTCTGATAATAGCATTTCTTACTCGGTCTCGGATTGTTAAGTTGGCAGCTCTCCTCAGGCATCTCATTTCGCAGGTGTTGATTTTGCGAAGGTGTAATTTTGATAAAGTGCAGCATAGGGTTGGTGTGAATATGCTGTTTATTATCTGTCGTTTTGAGGACATGGGTATATTTGGATGTTTCAGTAAGGGTGATAGTTGATATGTAAGTGCACTAGCTTTTTGACATTTGATTTCGATTTCTCTGTCCAATCTGCCATCTTTTGTGATCATACTTCCAAGATAATTGAATTCTTTAACATGTTTCAGAGTTGTGCTATTTATCTGTATACTTAGTGGGCCCGGCGATCTGCTAACTCACATTACTTCGGTTTTGGCTGTATTTATGCTCATATTGTAACTCCTGCATGTTGAACTCAGATTATTAATATGATTTTGCCAGTCTGCCCTCGTCGCTATAAAACAGGCACTGATCGTCTGCAAACAGAAGTTCATTTATTTCCTGTGGATCAGTTGTTTCATCTGAAGTAAAGAGTTCTACATTTTCTGAATCTGTTCTGTCAAGACTTGATTCTTTGGATATTCTGTCCATGTAGATATTAAATAGCAGGGGAGAGAGCACACATGCCTGCCTCACTCCTGTATTGATTGTGAACATATCTGATATACCTTCTTGTGTTCTTACTGCACTTCGGCTCGAGTGGTACATGGTTATGTTTTCTAGCAGTTGCCCTTGTATCACATAGTCTTCAAGGATGGTCCATAATCACATGTCTACTCTATCGAAAGCCTTTTCCTGATCTACAAACACAATATTCTGCTGGTCACTATATTCGATAGTTTTTCCACATTTTTGTCTAAGTGTAAATAATGTATCAGTGTAACCTTTTTACCTTTCCGAAAACCGAATTGTACTTTGCTTAACTGTCGTTCAGCTGTGGGTCTAGCTCTTTGTTCCAATAGTTTTACATACATTTTCCCTATATGGCTCAGGAGTGATATACGTCCAGTGATTAAGATGGCATTTTAGTAAATTCAAGTGAAGATAATAGTTTTGTTGTTGTAAATACGTAAAGAAATTTTGAGTGTGCGTATAGTGGAGCGCCATTGGCGGCTTTCAGGTGAATATATATATATATATATATATATATATATATATATATATATATATATATATATATATATATATATATATATATATATATATATATATATATATATATATATATGTCTTTTCTTCTAGCGATCAAGACTTGTTTGAACGATAAAGTTTTATTGATGTAAATTTCTGAAATGTAAAATGTCTGAACATTTTTTATGGAGATCAACATGACATTTTGAACGTTAAATTGAAGCTAATAGTTTTATAGACGTTAATATCTGAACATTTCTGAGTGCGATAGATGTGACAGTTTGAATGTTATATTGAAGCTAATATTTTCATAGACGTCAGTTTCTGAACATTTCTTAGTGTTACCAACGTGACATTCTGAAGGTTAAATTTAAGCTAATAGTTTTATAGACGTTAATTTCTGAAAATTTCTTAGTACGATCAACATGACATTTTGAACGTTGAAGTGAAGCTAATAAGTCTACTGATGTAAATATCTGAACATTTCTGAATGCGATCAACATAGCATTTTTGAACGTTGATGTGAAGCCAATAGTTTTATTGATGTAAATATCTGTACGTTTCTGAGTGCGCATCAAGTGGTGATCCATTGGTGTCTTTCGGGGGATACGTTGAAGATGACATTTCGTAAGTTAAAGCAGAGCTTATAATTTTATTGATGTAAATATCTGAACATGTTTCACTAAAAGCTTTCGTATTTTTTTTTCTTTTTTTTTGCGTTAGCTCGCTTTGAACTCATGCATAGTCCATATACCTGCTTTTACTTCTTTTTGGTGTTTGTAAAGTCTCACTACATTTTGTATGTAGATAAAATTTGAAAAATGAAGTACATGACGTCATCAAAAAATGTTCCACAGTCCATCGTGAAGCAATGTGCAATGAATGGCTGTCGTCTGTTGGAGTAATTCCTTGCACTCCAAACAGACTGATGTTATCAACGGAAGAAAGAATTTATTTTGGTTTTAACAAGTGTTTCGAAATGGTGGTCGATACACACTGAAAAATACAACAGACATGTTGCAGAAGGTATTTGACAATATAAAGAGACGTGTACAGTCATGTCTTGAAGCTCGTGGTGGACATTTCCAACACCTGTTATAATGAATACTTCATTGGTACTTTCCAGATTCCCCAAAACAGCGTTAGACCACATCAGTGACTATTGTAACTAATTTAATGAATTTTTAAGAACATTTTTGATGACATCATGTACGTCATTGTTCAAATTTGTTCTACATACAAAGTGTAATGAGACTTTACAAACACCCGGTATAAGTTGCCACTACTTAGGAGTGCACTTCACTGATTTGTGCGTGTGGAATAGCTTTCCCTATTACCAGTGTCCCTAGCACTAGGCGAACCTACTCCGACTTCAAAGGTTCTTTCACTAAAGATGTCAGGAAGTTAGGACAATTTTTGAGTGCACGAGTAGCGGAGATATATTTGTGGCTTTCAGTAGAATAAATGGATGTATTTTCTTCTAACGATCAAGATGACATTTTGTAAGTTGAAGTTAAAGATCATTTCTGAGAGTGCATTAAACTGGAATCCATCGGAGGCTTTCATCTGAATAAATGAGTTGCTTTTCTTCTAAAGATCAAGATGGCATTTATAAATTTATAAATTAAAGTGAAACTAATAGATTTGTTGATGTAAATATCTAAGCATTACTGGGTCTAAATTTAATGTCCACACATCGTTGGGTATCAGAAAGATAAAAGGATGTCTTTTCTTCTTGGAACAAACATGGCATTGTTGATGTCGAAACTGTTAAGTAAAGCTAATAGGCACTCTTCCGAATTCCGGTCCCAAATAGTTCCGCAGTGAATGTAGTGAATAAGTATCGGCACTCTTCCGAATTCCGGTCCCACTGAGTTTGATGGGGAATTGTGAAACTGCGCGTGTCACTATCCCCTTGCCCACAGATGCCGGCTATTGGTGGCTTCGATCTGAATAAACGGGTGTATTTTCTAATAATCAAGGTGGCATTTTGTAAGCTGAATTGAAGCTAATAATTATATTGATGTAAATTCCTGAGAATGTGTAAGTGCACATGTACTACTGACTCTGTGGCGATGGGGTTACGGACACAGTTCGTAATCCCGCTTACCTGTGTTCGAAGCACAGCTGCAGACGATTTGGCAGCAAACCGTCTCGCGTTGATTTTTTACGAAATGGTATGGGTGCCGGTAGTTCAGAAAGCAATGGCAAACTACTGAACGTAAACTTGCCAAGAGATCATAACAGCAAAAAATGCTGTCTTGACTGCGACGTCCTGTAAAGTAAATGCAACTAACTCTTAACACATATACTGGAGATCTATCGGTGGCTTTCATGAGAATAAATGTGTGTCTTTTCTTCCAACGATCAAAATAGCATTCTATAAGTTGAAGCAGTTTTGTTGATGTAAATATTTGGTTATTTATGAATGCACATCAAATGGGGATCCATCGGGGCTTTCATCGGAATAAATGGGTGTCTTTTTTCTACTGAGTCTCAGTGGCGATGTGTTTCCACCGCCTGCCTGACACTGCGAAGGTTGTGGGTTCGATTCCGCTCTGTTCACTAGTGCAATTTTCTCCGAGACTCTTGGGGTTCCTCGCTGGGACTACGGAGTTCCTGCTTTGTGCGACGCTTTCGGCAGGCCGCCCTGAGGAAAGAACCGGAGCAATGGGATAAAACCTGGTGCAATTAAGTCGATCCTCTTGCCTTTTCAACCCTGTTTAAAACCCTGTTTAAACCCTGTTCAAAACCCCTTATAAAACCTGTTTCTTCTTCTTCTAACGATCAAGATATCATTTTGTAAGTTGAAGTGAAGATAATAGTTTTGTTGATATTAATACGTAACTGCAATTTTTGAGCGCTCGTGAAGTGGAGATCCAGCAGTGTCTTTCAAAGGAATAAATAGGTGTCTTCTTCTAGCGATGAAGACGTCATTGTGTGAGTTACAGATAATAGTTTTGTCGATGTAAATATGTAACGGCAATTGTTATGTGTGCTTGTAGTGGAGACTCATATGTGTCTTTCAGATGAATTAGGTGTATTTTTTCTATAGGTTAAGATGTTAAATATTTGTCTTCTTCTATACATCAAGAAGTCAAACAGGTGTTTCTTCTAGAGATCAAGATGTCAAACAGGTGTTTCTTCTAGAGATCAAGATGTCAAACAGGTGTGTCTTCTATAGATCAAGATGTCAGACATGTGTTTCTTCTATAGATCAAGATGTCAAACAGGTGTGTCTTCTATAGATCAAGATGTCAGACATGTGTGTCTTCTATAGATCAAGATGTCAGACATGTGTTTCTTCTATAGATCAAGATGTCAGACATGTGTTTCTTCTAGAGATCAAGATGTCAAACAGGTGTGTCTTCTGTAGATCAAGATGACAAACATGTGTTTCTTCTAGAGATCAAGATGTCAGACAGTTGTTTCTTCTATAGATCAAGATGTCAGAAATGTGTTTCTTCTAGAGATCAAGATGTCAGACAGTTGTTTCTTCTATAGATCAAGATGTCAAGCAGTTGTTTCTTCTAGAGATCAAGATGTCAGACATGTGTTTCTTCTAGAGATCAAGATGTCAGACATGTGTTTCTTCTAGAGATCAAGATGTCAGAAATGTGTTTCTTCTAGAGATCAAGAAGTCAAACAGGTGTGTCTTCTATAGATCAAGATGTCAGACATGTGTTTCTTCTAGAGATCAAGATGTCAAACAGGTGTTTCTTCTAGAGATCAAGATGACAAACATGCGTTTCTTCTATAGATCAAGATGTCAGACAGTTGTTTCTTCTAGAGATCAAGATGACAAACATGTGTTTCTTCTAGAGATCAAGATGTCAGACAGTTGTTTCTTCTATAGATCAAGATGTCAGACATGTGTTTCTTCTAGAGATCAAGATGTCAGACATGTGTTTCTTCTATAGATCAAGATGTCAAACAGTTGTTTCTTCTAGAGATCAAGATGTCAGACATGCGTTTCTTCTAGAGATCAAGATGACAAACATGCGTTTCTTCTAGAGATCAAGATGTCAAACAGTTGTTTCTTCTAGAGATCAAGATGTCAGACATGTGTTTCTTCTAGAGATCAAGATGTCAGACAGTTGTTTCTTCTAGAGATCAAGATGTCAAACAGTTGTTTCTTCTAGAGATCAGGATGTCAGACATGTGTTTCTTCTAGAGATCAAGATGTCAGAAATGTGTTTTTTCTAGAGATCAAGATGTCAGACATGTGTTTCTTCTAGAGATCAAGATGTCAGACATGTGTTTCTTCTAGAGATCAAGATGTCAGACATGTGTTTCTTCTAGAGATCAAGATGTCAGACATGTGTTTCTTCTAGAGATCAAGATGTCAGACAT
The DNA here is from genome assembly GCA_963921405.1 of Cepaea hortensis. NCBI lineage: Eukaryota > Metazoa > Mollusca > Gastropoda > Stylommatophora > Helicidae > Cepaea > Cepaea hortensis. Next base: position 399,315,416 of record OY992876.1, read on the forward strand.
GCGTTTCTTCTAGAGATCAAGAAGTCAAATAGTTGTTTCTTCTAGAGATCAAGATGTCAGACATGTGTTTCTTCTAGAGATAAGATGTCAAACAGTTGTTTCTTCTAGAGCTAAGATGTTAGACATGTGTTTCTTCTAGAGCTAAGATGTCAGACATGTGTTTCTTCTAGAGCTAAGATGTCAAACATTTGTTTCTTCTAGAGATAAGATGTCAAATAGTTGTTTCTTCTAGAGATCAAGATGTCAAACATTTGTTTCTTCTAGAGATAAGATGTCAGACATGTGTTTCTTCTAGAGCTAAGATGTCAAACATTTGTTTCTTCTAGAGATCAAGATGACAAACAGGTGTTTCTTCTAGAGATCAAGATGACAAACAGGTGTTTCTTCTAGAGCTAAGATGTCAAACATTTGTTTCTTCTAGAGATCAAGATGACAAACAGGTGTTTCTTCTAGAGATCAAGATGACAAACAGTTGTTTCTTCTAGAGATAAGATGTCAAACATTTGTTTCTTCTAGAGATCAAGATGACAAACAGGTGTTTCTTCTAGAGATCAAGATGTCAAACAGTTGTATCTTCTAGAGATAAGATGTCAAACAGTTGTATCTTCTAGAGATAGATGTCAAACAGGTGTTTCTTCGGTTCCCTCGGTGCACATGTGAATTGGCGTCGCAGACAGCAGAGCACATACTCCAAGACTGCCCAAATTACAATATGTCTAGGCAAACCTTCTGGCCTAGAGAGACGACAGTGGAAGATAAACTCTATGGACCGCTGAGTGAAGTAAACAATACAGTTAAATTCATACAAGAGACAGTATTGCAGTTATAGACATATTTCAAGCGAATGAAAGAAGGTATTTCTTATGGAGATCAAGATGTAAAACAGGTGTTTCTTATAGAGATCAAGATACCAAACATTTGTTTCTTCTAGAGATGAAAATGTCAAACAGGTATCTTCTTCTAGAGATCAAGATGTCAAACAGGTGTTTCTTCTATAGATGAAGATATCAAACAAGTGTCTTCTTCTTGAGAGCAAGATATCAACCAGGTGTTTCTTATAAAGATCGAGATGTCAAACAGGTGTTTCTTCTATATATCAAGATATAAAACATGTGTTTTCTTCTAGAGATCAAGACGTCATTGAGTAGGTTGAAGTTAAGTTGTTGTTACCATGCATAGTTGAACACTTGTTGTGCGTATTACAACTGAACGACGCCCATTGGTTATTGGTATTACTCAGAGACAGCTTGTTTTGTTTGTGAACCGAACCATCTATGGATCGACCTATCTTCACAATATGATGTCAGACAGTCCGTTTACCTGCCATAGGTGGCACCAGGCATATGGTGCTAGTCCCATGTTTTATAAACCAATTTCCACTCCGTGAATGACAGGGTCAGTAACACACTGGCCGCCTTTATTTCCTAATGCATTTCCTAGTACACATTTTAGGCTGGGTCGACCTTCGTGCCATGTAGCGTTGGAGGCAAGAGTCAATGATTTAGAATTAAATACGAAAATATGGCAAACGGAAGAGAATGAGTTAATTGAGAATTTAAAAAATAAATAAATAAAATAATTATGAAAACATTGTAATTGTCATGTACAGGTATCGAAGAATGGAATTAACAACAGACTGATTATATCATAAGAAAATCAGTCGAAAAAAAAATGAAAACGCTACATCCACAAACAGAAAAGTAGAAAACATAGAAAACACAAATTAAAATCATTGACTCTTGCCTCCGACGCTACATGGCACTTCGATTCTAAAAACAATGAAGAAGTGTTCATCTCACTCCGCGAAGGAAGACTATAAACAGGTAAATGAACATGGTGTATTTTTAATGACTGAGCAGTGTTTGAAAATATTGCCGGTCCAAGTTTTGTATTTACCCTCTGTAAAGTTCATGCAACATAATAGATAAATACAAAACTTGGACCGGCAATATTTTCAAACACTGCACAGTCATTAAAAATACACCATTCTCCATGCCTAAAACTGCTGTGGGGGTCTGAGGTATTAAGTTAGGTGAACAGTTCTCTTCCTCTCTGTCATTTCTTCCAAAACAGTTCCCACAAATTTGTGAAATAATGTCTGGCACCCATTTTATGAGGCTGAGTCGACCTCAGAGCCTGAGGAGTCGGGAAAATTAATCAAGCCACTGCTAGCTCGGGGTAGAATCTGGATCACCTGGTAAGCAAGCCAACTAACCAATAAGCAAGTTAATTAACCAACAAACAAGCGAACTAACCAATAAGCAAGTGAACTAACCAACAAACAAGCGAACTAACCAATAAGCTAGTGAACTAACCAACAAACAAGCGAACTAACCAATAAGCAAGTGAACTAACCAACAAACAAGCGAACTAACCAATAAGCAAGCGAACTAACCAATCTGCGAACGAACGAACAAACGAACTTTATTTTCAAAGGGTAATAAATTGGACATGCATTCGGCCCTTTCAATTTTGCATCTTTCGTACATCTATTATTTACTGTACATGTTACATTCACATAGGAAAATAAAACATTGCCAAATGAAAGTTGTAAATATAAACAATGCATAGTATCATGTTATGAGTCAGACAGGCAGCCACACATACAGACACACATACAGACACACACTCACACACACTCACACACACTCACACACACTCACACACTCTCACTCACACACACTCACACACATTCACTCACACACACTCTCACACACACTCATTCACATACACACACTCACTCACACATACACACACTCACTCACACATACACACACTCACACACACTCACGCATACTCACTCACACACACTCACACATACACACACACACTCACACACACTCACAAACTCTCACACACACTCACTCACATTCACACTCACACACACACTCACACACACATTCACACACATACTCACACACACACACTCACTCACACTCACACTCACACACTCACACACTAACATACTCACACACTCACACAGCCACACACTCACACACACACTCACACACTCACACACTAATACACTCAAACACTCACACACTCACACACTCAAACACACTCACTCACACTCACACACTCACACACTCACACACACTCACTCACACACTCAAACACACATTCACACACTCACACATTCACAAACTTACACACTCAAACACTTATACACTCACACACTCACACACTCACACTCACTCAAACACACTCACTCAAACACACTCACTCACACACACTCACTCACACACACACACTCACTCAAACACACTCACTCACATACACTCACTCACACATACTCACTCACACATACTCACTCACACACTCACACACACTCACTTACACACACTCACTCACACACTCACTCACATACACTCAATCACACACACTTACTCACACACACTCACTCACACACACTCACACACACTCACACACACTCACTCGCACGCACACACTCACACATACTCACACACACTCATTCACACACACTCACTCACTCACACACACTCACACACACACACACTCACTCAACACGCTCACTCATTCACGCACACTCACTCACAGACACTCACTCACACACACACTCACGCACGCACACACACTCACACACATTCACTCACACACACACTCACACACTCACACAAACACTACACACACTCACTCACACACACTCACTCACACACACTCACTCAAACACACTCACACACACACTCACTCACACACACTCCACTCACCCAAACTCACTCACTCACACACACTCACTCACACACACTCACTCACACACACTCACCTACACACACTCACACACACACTCGCACACACACACTCACACAAACTCACACACAAACTCTCACACACTCACTCAAACACACACTCTCACACACTCACTCAAACACACACTCACACTCTCACACACACACTCACATACACACACTCACACACACACACTCACACACATACACTCACACACATACACATACACTCACACACACACATTCTCACACACACTCACACACACACATTCACACTCACACTCGCACACTCACACATACACTCTCACACACACTCACACACACACTCACTCACACACACTCACACACTCACACACACTCACACACTCTCACACACACACACTCTCTCTCACACGCACACACTCTCACACACACACACTCTCGCACACACTCTCGCACACACTCACGCATACACTCTCATAAACACTCATACATACACGCACACTCTCACACATTCACACTCTCATACATTCATACACACGTACACACACTCACACTCACACAATCACACACTCACACACAGACACACACACACACTCACACACACACACCTACACACACACTCACACTCACACACACTCACACACACTCTCACACTCACACACACTCTCACACTCACACACACTCACACTGACATACTCACACACACACACACACACACATTCACTCACACACACACACACTCACTCACTCACTTACATACATACCTACATAATACTTACATCATTTACACAAACTCTCTCAGTTATGCACCCATTCAGTAAAACACAAATACACACTCCCTCGCAACCTCATATACTCACTCACAATCACAAACTCACTACCAATAGTTTACTTATACATATACAGTACTCCATACACTCTATGCGCAACCAGCGTTAATGTAAATATTTTGTCTATTCACTCTATTCACGAGTGAATTCATGAGTGTGTGTATAAAAAGTGGTTGAAGAGCAAACAGGAATGTGATTACATAGAATTTAGAATAGCGAGAAGACATGTGAATAGAATAGTAAAGAGGGAAAAACAAAAAGACTGGGAGGAGTATGGAGAAACCCTAAATAAAAACTAGAAGGAGGCAACTAGAAACTTCTACAAAAAGATAGGTGCAATGCGAACCAGAGGAGAACCCTTTGACCCAACTGAAATAATTAACAGCGAAAATGGAGAACCAATAAGTGAACAAAAACAAATCCTAATAAGATGGAAGCAGTATTTCGAACAACTTCTCAACATCCCATCAGATGTCACAGGAATTCAAGAGACCTCTACAGATGTCATCGAAGAACTAGAACCAGACATACTAAAAGAAGATATTATAGAAGCCATCAGATTAGCCCCATTGAACAAATCACCGGGACAGGATGAAATACCAAATGAACTTATTAAAGCAGCAAGAGAAGTAGGAACAGCTTGGCTAAATAGACTATTCAACCATGTTTGAGTAGAACAACAGACACCACGAGAGTGGGGAAACGCCATAATTATCCCAATTTGGAAAAACAAAGGCAGCAAAAGAGACTGCACACAATACAGAGGCATTTCACTGTTGAGTCATACTGGGAAAATATTTTGCAAAATTCTAGAAAAAAGATTACGAACTACTTTAGAACCCCAGCTAAGTGAAACACAGCTTGGACTTAGGAAAAACAAAGGATGCACAGTTGCCATTTTTGCTCTTAAGACAACATATAGAAAAATCAATCGAATTCAATGAAACACTCTACTTAGCCTTTGAAAAGGCATTCGATAGAGTAGATAGAAACAAACTGTGGGAAATCCTTAAACAATATGGAGTGCGTACACATCTAACAAACCTATGTAGAAGTTTAAACAACACCAGTGAATGCGTAGTGAGAGCAACTGGAGGACACTCAGAACCCTTAACCATAAGATCTGGAGTACGACAAGGTTGTGTCCTGTCCCCTCTCTTGTTCATAACATATATAGACAACATATGTAAAGAAACCAGCCAAGCAGAGACAGCAAGAATACCGCATGACGATAACACAGAAGAAGAACCATCTGCAAATCTAACCATTAGAGAACTCCTGTTTGCGGATGACCAAGCACTAATAGCAAAATCAGAAGCTGAATTACAAGACCACATGAATAGTCTAAACGAAATGTGTAGGGAACATAACATGAAAATTAGCACAAGCAAAACAGAGGTAATGACTATAACTAAAGAAGAACAAACAACAACAATTCACCTAAACGAACATCCCTTGAAACAAGTAAAGAGTTTCAAGTACCTAGGAAGTATAATATCATCAAATGGCAGATCAGAAGACGAGATCGAAAATAGGTGCAATAAGACAAATCAACTCATTGGACAAATGGCACCAATACTAAAGAACAAACATGTATCAATATCTACTAAGAAAGCACTTTACAACACAATCTTCCTGCCAACTCTATGCTACCAATGCCAAACCAATGACAGAAAAAGAGAAAAGAAAAATCACAACAACAGAAATGAGGTTCCTGAGAAGAATACTCAACGTATCAAGAAGAGATAAGATCAGAAATGAAGAAATCAGGACTAAAGTGGGGGTTAAAGCAGCACTAGATTTTATCAGAAAGCAGCAAGTCAAATGGTTTGGCCATGCAAGTAAATAACCAGTCAACAACATACCACAACAAGCAATGATGTGCAGACCAGATGGAATCAGAGGAAGAGGCCAACCACGTAAACGTTGGACGGAGGGAATAGCAGAGTCCATGGGAATATCGATATATGAAGCCCATAATCGGGCACTCTCACGAAGTTTATACTTCACCTCGACACCGCAAGGTACAAGAGGAACATGATGAGATGACATGAGATTAGACTCTATTCACACTGGGTGTTAGTGTAGCGTAAATTAACTATTCACACTATATGCTCACCAAGTTAATATAACCCATTTTAACTATTCATTCTGTGCGCAACCAGCGTTAATGTAAAGTATTTTGTCTATTCACTCTATACACACGGGAAATTAGTGTAACGTCAATTAACTATTCACACTATAGCCCACCAAGTTAATATAACCTAGTTTTAACGATTCATTCTGTGCGCACCCAACTAAAATAAAGTATTTTCTGAATTCAATCTATGCGCGCTGGGTGTTAGTATAACGTAAATTGATTGTTCACACTATATGCTCACCAAGTTAATATAACATATTTTAACATTCACTCTATGCCAGTGTTTCCCAACGTGGGGCCCACGCCCCACAGGGGGGCAATTTGACTGTTAAGGGGGGCAATTCGAAAATGGAAGAAATCTGCTGAATATAACAAAACAGGGAGACTTGAGACTGAAGTTAACTAAATTGGAACCTGACATAAGATCTCTTTGCAGCAAGCATCAAGCGCAAGGATCTCACTAAATTTAAATAATAAATAATTACTAATAATTAAAATAATATAGAAAAATCTTTCATTAAAATTATTTTGTACTTGAATTTCAGTTCTCCATTATTTTTTTTATTTTTTTTTTCCGCGTTTCCATCCTGTTTCAGGATATTGCGGTCAACACCAGCATCTTTCAGCTGTATGTTGATTCCTAGGCTAGATTACGCTCATCAGCACGCCACGACTTTCTGAGCGACCGGCTCCATACTCTCATAGGTCACTTTTGTGATTCGAACCACTGCTAATTCTCGTCGCGTCACGTGACGAGAGTATTCGGAGTTAGTTCTCCATTATATGTTTTGAAAATTTACTTACTGTGTTTGCTCAATAATTACCTAGTGATTTCTTCCTAAAACCTATCATTCAAGTTTCTTTAGTGAACATTTCAATTTTTGAATATTAAAAATAATGTATATGTTGAGGGGGGGGGGGGGAGGGGAGGGAGGCATGGGGCGGGGGAGGGGGGCAATATGAATTTTAGAAAGGCTTAAGTGGGGCACGGTACAAAAAAGGTTGGGAAACACTGCTCTATGCCTTTTGTTTGTGTGACTCATTTTAACTCTCCACCCATGAACGGTTTATATTAGTGTAAACTATTTTAACTCCTCTCTCTATCCGCTGCTCATATCAAGGTAACGTATTTTAACTATTCACTGATGGGCGCCACATATTAATGTCCTGTATTTTAACTATTCACATATGCGTGCTTTATGTTTTGTATTGTATTTTAACTATTTATTCTGTGTGCACCCCCAAATTAATGCAACAATAGAAATGTGCCAAAGAGGAGCTGAAATAGTAGTTTCACATTCGATCATCAGTTCTCAACAATTGGGTTGCTGCGATCTGGCCTTTATTCTACATGTCTTGCTTTCTGTTTTTCTTTTATCAATTCTTCTTTCATATCTCGTTGTCATTCATTATTTTTTCCACTCTTCATTCTATTTGGTCTGTCTGTGGTAGTTTATCCATATGCACATCTACAGGGCCTCTATTCGACTTTATAATACGGGATTTACACGTTCGCTTATCGCCGATCTCTCAAGGAGATTGCCTCAGTGTTACGACATGTAAACGTAAATCGACGCAGGCATAGAAGGCACTTGCTCCTTGACTCGTTGGATTTCTAATGGTCTGGTTGTGGGGTCAAACGGCCCAGTAATTAATATGTATTTGTTATAAATGCATCATCAGCGTTAAAAACATCGTCGACTCGCATTATTTGTTCATTATAGATAACTATTTTTAGTCACCTGGTTTGTAACGCATTATTTTAATTTCACGCCACTCGTCACTCTTGTGTGTTGCCGGGGCCCATAAGGGAAGCAAAGAATAGCAACACTGTAGCCTACCACGCATGTCGTAAGAGGCGACTAAGGAGGATTGATGGTTCCGTTGCCCTGCTACTGGGTGAGTGCGTGGCGCGACACTGTGAGCTGTGAGTTTCAGGTGAAATGCTTTTGAATCTGCCCGAGGTTTTTTGGAACGTGACTGCATGTTCGGAGCGAAGACGGGCTGGCTATGTCCCAAAGTTGACCGGTTTTTGCCTTATGCAGAAATGCGTGGCTGCTGGGCTTCTGGATGACTGCCACTGCCATCGACGATAAACTGTATTTTCATGGACTGTGTGGGTGAACATCTAGGAAACATCAAGATGGGAAAATGACTGCCGATTCCATCAGAGATAAACTGGATGTTTCGTGGGGGACTGGTGTGTTGACATTCTGGCGGCGGCATTATGCACAGTGTATCTATGCGGGCTGTTGTTTGTAGAGACTCCTGTCTTTTCCACTTTTCACATTGGGCAGTGGGGAGCGTTTTGTGTGATATTCACTGGCACAGGAACGGAGCATAATGGGGACGACCCGTTGCCTTGAAGTTGGAACCGTGACTAACTAACTAACTAACGTCAGTCTGCCTTATAAATCTCAATGTTCCGTCAGTCTGCCTTATAAATCTCAATATTCCTATTGTGCAAGAAATAGAAAATGTATTGCTTGTGGCGCTGACGTATTAAATGACAACGGAGACAGCACAGTCTGACTGTGTGTGACAGCAATGTATTGTAATCACCATTAGACTGAAGCCAGCTCTGCTACAATTTGTGAAGGACGTATAAAGCCCAGACACATTTGTAACGTCGACTGCCCAGCCTTAGATTGTCTGGACAGGTCCATGACAAATGCTATTGGATGAAATTTCGCAGCCAGCCGCTGTCTTGTCATATTTTATCTGTTCTGTTGAGCTTTTTTATGCGACAGTCAGCGAAACAAAATATCCTTAGATAACAAAATACAAAATAACACAAAGTAATGCAGCTTTACATAACACAATTACGGAAAACACTGGGCGTTGCGGCGACTAGCCTTCATCAGCAAACAAATACATACACAAAACGCAACATATAATCCCGGCGAAGATTCCTAAGTGACTACATTAAGGCATAAGAACGGGATGAGAAGAATGAAAGGGTGAAAAAAAATTAGAACAATGAAGAGAAAATGAAAATCAGATAACAGAGGACACCCTCTATCTCCCTCCCTCGCCACACTGTTTTTTTTTTCTACTCCGCTGTACTTCTCTCTCGAACCGTGACTCTCTCCTCCTCTCACTCGTGGAATCTTCGTGGCCAAGTGGGCAATCCGACTGCCTCTCGTTCTAAAAGTGGCGGGCTCGTTTTCACATTGCGTCGTTCAGACTGCGGGTGCAGTTTATCTGGAGATCTCGGGGGGGGGGGGGGGGGGGGGGCTCATGACTAGGGCTACGGAGTTCGTGCTTTGTCTGGGGATCTCTGGGGCTCATGGCTAGAGCTTCAGAGTTCATGCTTTGTCTGGGGATCATGGCTAGGGCTACGGAGTTCGTGCTTTGTTTGGGGATCATGGCTAGAGCTACGTAGTTCGTGCTTTGTCTAGAGATCATGGCTAGAGCTATGGAGTTCGTGCTTTATCTGTAGATCTCTGGGGATCATCGCTAGAGCTACGGAGTTCGTGCTTTGTCTGCGGATTATCATTAGAGACACGGAGTTCTTGCTTTGTCTGGGGATCATCGCTAAAGACACGGAGTTCGTGCTTTGTCCACAGATCTCTGGGGATCATTGCTAGAGCTACGGGGTTTATGCTTTGTCTGGGGATCATCGCTAGAGATAGGAGTTCGTGCTTTGTCTAGAGATCTCTGGGGATCATCGCTAGAGATAGGAGTTCGTGCTTTGTCTAGAGATCTCTGGGGATCATCGCTAGAGATAGGAGTTCGTGCTTTGTCTAGAGATCTCTGGGGATCATGGCTAGAGCTACGGTGCTCGTGCTTTGTGCGTTGCTCCCTACAGGCAGCTTGCCGTTTCGCACACAGAGACCGGGTCAGATGGGGGTAAAACTCGATGCAATGAAGACAATCCTCTTTTCTTTAACCTTTGACCTTTCTCACACATTCACTTGATCTTGGTTCATTCTCCCCTTATCTCACCCTCCTCTCTCTCCCTCTAACACACACACACACACACACATATCTCTTTCCCTCCTCTCTCTCTCTCTCTCACACTTCTCTCTCTCTCTCGTCTCTCTCCCTCACACACACACTTTTCTCTCTTACTCTATCTCTGTCACACACACACACACTTCTCTATCTCCCTCCTCTCTCTCCCTCCCACTCACACACACTTCTCTCTCTCACCCCCCCCCCTCTCTCTCTCTCTCTCTCTCTCTCACACTTCTCTCTCTCTCTCTCTCGTCTCTCTCTCCCTCACACACACACTTTTCTCTATCTCTGTCACACACACACACACACACACACACACACACTTCTCTATCTCCCTCCTCTCTCCCTCACACTCACACACACTTCTCTCTCACTCCTCTCTCTCTCTCTCTCTCTCTCTCTCTCCCTAACACACACTCACACTACTCCCCTCTCTCCCCCTCACTCTCAATCCCGTTGACTCCCAACTTTACCTTGCACATTTTTCAGACGAGTGATTTCCTACACAGCAGAAACTCGCCGACAAAACCTCACCAGTTGCTTTCATTGTTCCTATTCCCTCCTCAATCCTTGTCATAATTATATAATTAATTAACTAATTAGTTTTCGTACTCATTCATCCTTTCACTAGTTGCCTGTAATTTTCATTCATGCTTGTCTGCTTTTAAATATTATCATTTCTCTCGTTTTAAATGTCTCTTTCTTTTCATTTTCATTTTTTTTTTTTTTACATTTCTGTTTTGATTGTGTTTAGTTGTCTTTTGTGAGTGTCCCAAATTTGAGCAGATTCACTTCCTATTTAAATATTGTGTGTCATTAGGAAAATGTTCAGGAGGAATGAACAAATGTGGGTGGCGAAAAGAGCAATGTTCACGAGAAATGGATACGTGTTCGTGGTGAAAAAATTTATAGCGAACAGAACACTGTCTGTCTGTCTGCCTGCCTGCCTGCCTGCCTGCCTGCCTGCCTGCCTGTCTGTCTGTCTATCTGTCTGTCTGTCTGTCTGTCTGGCTGGCTGGCTGGCTGCCTGCCTGACTGCCTGCCTGCCTGCCTTCATTCCTGCCTTCCTTCCTTTATTTGTATCTTTCTATCGAAAGTTAGTAGCTTATTCAACTCGAATAATGTCACGTTTATTTCTACCACAGCACTTCTGGTGACTTATGACCTTATATTAACTATATCCCATACACACAAAAACCACCATTATGTCTTATCCTTTCGCCCTTTACTGCCCATTGGGGCATATGCCCTCACCAACTCTCTTAGCTATCTCATGCAGCGCCGGCCATGTCCTCCCCATATTATTTGTTTTCATGTTATACAAGCCTTGTCTTGATTTGTCGTCTCAGTGGGCAGTAAGACATCTAGGACAAACCTAACTCCGCGCTCCCACAATACCATCGAGACAGCCAGCCAGCCAATATTATCTTAACATTTCCTCGAAGTTTCATGTTCTTTGTTTCCCATCCAGATTTAGGACACGACCGCTCTTCGTCGTCATCCATCAGCGATGCAAGAGTCGCCTACAACCCTTGGCTCCAGTGTCCGAGTTTCCTTGCGTCTCAGAAGACGCTAATCCATCGAGTGCAGACAATGACAGAAAAGCTCTCCAAACATCTGTGTTTGCTTTGCCCTAGCAACTCAATACCCATGATTAAGCCTTAGACACGGAAGGGAAAATGGGACGTGGTTGAACATCACTGAAATGGTTGAACATCACTGCGTGAATGAATCATCTTGATCAACGGTCCTCAGACTGTTTTTTCTTGTGAAAGGGGATTTTAAACGTTTATAACGGAAGGATCCTCAAACTTCTAAGATGTAAAGATACTCAAACGTTGAAAGCGGATGGCTCCTCAAACGTTTAAGTCCGCAAGACCCTCAACAGTTTCAGACGGAAAGATTCTGAAACTTTTAAGATGGAAGGATTCTCAAATGTTTAAGACGCAAGATCTTAAAACGGTCATGCCGGAAGGATCCTCAAGTATTTAAGATCCTCAAACGTTTTAGATGGAAGGATCCTCAAACTTTGAAGGTGGCAAGATTCTTAAATATTTAAGACGGAAGATCCTCAAACGTATTGCGTTTAGTTGAGTCAAGAACCGACATCACAGCACTCTGGGCATCCCAATACGCGCTCGTACTCATCATAAAAAACAACGCAGGGCCCCAACACTAATGGCACTAGATGCGGTCTAATTATATGTCCGTCTGGCTTTTCCTCGGAGTCATGAGTGTCGGCCACATCCACTGGTCACTCCTTTCCGAACACGTCTCTCTAGACTATGAGGCTCTACCTGTTTGTACACACAATACACATGATCACAAAGGCCCCAGACCATGTCTGCCTTGTAATACACCAATACCCCACCCAACGGTGTAGACCCAGCTAATCAGTCCTCAATCTGTCCCACCACACCAGCATGTCCTGGGGAAAAAGATCCAATAGATGTTCCTTATCGTTAATTATTTGTTTTAAACAAAATTGAAGTATGACATTCTGCATGACGCATTCGTGTCCCCACCCATATAAGTATATTCGGTGAGTCGTTACAATCACGACACGTGTGGGCTGATTGTCCTCCAGCCTGCCGAGCGTCGCAGTGACTTCCTCCAACTCCATTCTCAGACTAAATGTTGTAGTATTGTAACGTGCGTGTTAAACGCCAAGATAGGGCGGATATAAGGGTTAAGAATATGAAAATTACAATGAAGGTTACAGGTGTGGAGTTAAGAGTAAAGCGGATGTGGAGCCAGATCAACCAGAGAGGTTGATTAGAAATCCCAAGACAATGGTTGAGCCCCAAACACAGTGGATTTCTAAAGCACGTAGATGTCAGTCTGTGTCACCAGGGGACAGAGAGGAACTTGCTAGAGAGAGGATTAAATAAAGGGAAAATGCTGAAAGATATTTTGATGGCAACTGGTAATGGGGTTCAAGGTGTGAAATATATTTTCACGGATGGTTCCAGGGAGAGTGAATAAAGACAGAAGTCTGGGCAAATTGGGAGCAGTTGAATTCTGCGACTAAGTTAGGGAATCTTAGCCAGGGCAGTTGAGTCATGAGACTAAGTTAGGGAATCTTAGCCAGGCGAGTTGAGTTTTGGCGAAGTGGGGGAAAAATTCGCCTGGTGGCATATTCAGTGTGGGCAAGCTAAAGAAACTTGGCCCGAATGATAGACTCGGGGGAGTGGAGTTTTGGGCTAAGGAGGGAAACTTAGGCAGGCATTCAGTTGAGTTTGGACACGGAAAAGAGTCCGGCGCGACAAGTTATGTCACAAGGCCGATCGAAGGCGATATTGTGTATTTACCTGTTCTACTATTGTTCCTGGGCATGATACATGTTCATCACGTATATTTATCATTAATAAAGCTTCTATGTGTGTGCAAATCCGGTGTTCACAAGTGCCTAATAGTTGTTTATAAGTATTCCTCCAGAGTATTCATACTGACATACCCCTGAACTGAATAATAGCCATTTCTATCTGTCAGCAGCATTGTGACAGGTATTATATGTAGTAAACCCCATCCAATAACCTTCGATATAAACCCCCAGGCACTTATTTTGCTTCTTAGCACGGACCATCCGATGTAGATGATAACATCGCCCGGACATGAAGTGCCGTGTATCAATTGTAGCACCTCCCATTCAGCGCTGCCTTTTTGGCCAATCTCTGCACTCGATTCAACTTGATTATTATCATGCAAAGGTGTACCAGTTCCTATAACATTATGACGCACTCTTCTCCTCCCCCAATATTTCCGAGCATACACTCTTCTCCTCCCCCAATATTTCCGAGCATACACACTTCTCTGATTGTGTCCTCTGACATTCTGATGCACTTCTCTCCTCTCACAATGTTTTCTAACATACACACTTCTCTGTTTGTTTCATCTACCTGAACCATCCACCATCCATGATTTTTTCTCTTTTCAGCATGTGGCACTTATCTTTGCCCAGGGCTTCATGCAGAAGTTTCTTATCCTCTGCCACCCTGAGATATGTCTTTATGCTGCACCTTGAGCCTGTCGGTAACATTTTAACACCCATCTCCTCAAGAGTGTACATTAAGAGATCATATCTGACTAAGTTATAGGAATCCTCTGGATCCAGTGCTGCTACCATTGTTTCCTTTCTAATCTGGAACCCCTTATACACATTACAAGCCAATGTTGCTGTAATTGACCAGGTTTATTTCATTGACTTGTAACTCCCCTACCCCTTGAGTGTAATTCTCCCCTTTCCTACATCATACCAGCACCCATCTTCTCCAACACCTTGCCAAATCTATTCTGCAAGAATTTAATCCGACAAACATTGAATGGGCCTTGTCTGGCTTGAGGAGTGGGATTACATAGCCGTGTTTCCACTTCAGTGGCATTGATGTTGAGAATAAAACAAGTAGCCAACTACTCCAATTCTCTGTCGCTCATATCCTTCATGTGGGTGTACTTGACCCCGTCAGTTGTTAGTTACTTCACATCTGTACAGCTATTGCTTTAAATGAATACCCTCGCTTTAGTTGTTACTTTAATTCCTTCTCTTATAGACAACTGTTACTTTAACGTAATCCTCTCTCTCTCTCTCTCTCTCTCTCTCTCTCTCTCTCTCTCTCTCTCTCGCTCTCTTTAGTTGTTACTTTAACTCCTTCCCTACAAGACAGTTTTATTTTAACGTAATTCTCTCTCTCTCTCTCTTTCTCTCTCTCTCTTTCTCTCTCTCTCTCTCTCTCTCTCTCTCTCTCTCTATCTCTCTCTCTCTCTCTCTCTCTCTTAGATTGATTGATTGATTGATTTAGGAACAGACATCACAGCATTCGGGGCATTCCCATAAGCGCTCCGTCCCCATCCTCAGTAGCCAGCGAAGAGTTCCAACACTAATAGTGCCAGTAGCAATCTGATTATATGTCTGTCTCGCCTTTCCTCTGAGCGTCGATCGTCGGCCAGATCCCCTTGTCACCCCTCGCTGTCGCATTCTTGCCAGACCATGGTAATCCATTTGCTCCTCCGAGGTGTGCACGTGCTCCCACAAGGCCGTAACCACGTCTGCCTTATCATGCATCAATACTCCACCAAGTTTTGCAGAGCCAGCCAATCTGTCCGCCTGTTCATTCCCCAGCACACCGGCATGCCCCGGAGAACAGATTTCTCTCTTAGTTGTTACTTTAACTTATTCACTTATAGACAACTATTACTTTAACTGAATCCTATCTCTTTAGACGTTACTGTCCTTCACTTAACGACAACTATTATTTTAACCGAATCCACTCTCTTTAGTTGTTACTTAATTCCTTCACTTCTAGAGAATTATTATTTTAACTGAATCCTATCTTTTTAGTAGGGGCTGCGTGGTCTCAAGGTATGGTGTCCACCTCGAGTGCTGGAGGTCCCGGGTTCAAGCCCCGGTGGTGACCGGTATTTTTTCTCGTGGACTTCTAGTAATAAAATTGCCCCTGGTCTCTGGGTAGTGAGATCGGACGCCCGTGTATATTGTTGCGACGTAAAAAATCCCTTGGCAGTTGGAAATCGAAAAAGAGTAGCCTAACGGCGCTGCCCGGGCAAAATTTCGAATTAAAAATCTACCCAAAGTATTTCAGGATCCTCGCCGGTGCTACGGAGTTCGTGCACTGAGCTGAGTTTCTCCAGACTCAGGTTTGAGTTAGGAGGAGAACGGAGCACTTATGGGTTGCACCCGTGTGCCGTGATGTTAATCCATCGACTAAACTAAACTCGACCCTATCTCTTTAGTTGTTACTTTCCTTCACTTATAGACAACTATTACTTTAACTGAATCCTCTCTCTCTCTCTCTCTTTAGTTGTTACCTTAACTCCTTTACTTCTAGACAACTATTATTTTACCTGAATCATCTCCCTTTAGTTGTTACTTTAATTCCTTCATTTCTAGATAACTATTACTTTAACTGAAATGTCTCTGTTTAGTTGTTACTTTAACTCCTTAACTTATTGACAACTATTACTTCAACCGAATCCTCTCTGTTTAGTTTTACTTTCCTTCACTTATAGACAACTATTACTTCACTTGAATCCTCTCTCTTTAGGTTTTACTTTAACTCCTTCACTTCTAGACAGTTATCTCTTTAACTGAATCCTCTCTCTTTAGTAGTTACTTTAGCTACTCCTTCATTAAAAACAACTGTTACTGTAACTGGATCTTCTCTCTTTAGTTGTTACTTTCTTTGACTTATAAACAACTATGACTTTAACTGAATACTGTCTATTTAGTTGTTACTTTCCTTCACATATAGGTAACTATTACTTTAACTGAATACTCTCTGTTTAGTTATTACTTTCCTTCACATATAGGCAATTATGACTGTAACTGAATCATCTTCCTCTCTTTAGTTGTTACTTTAACTCCTTTACTTCTGGACAGCTACTAATTTACCTCTGTTGTTTCTAATAGTTAACGTTACTTCTGCAATTTTGACAGCTATTGCTGTTATCGAGTCTTTCCATTTGTAACAATGTCATCCTCATTAGTTCTAGACAACTCTTACTTTTAACTCGTGTGCTCCGGTTGTTATTTCAACTACTTCATCTCTTAGCACCTATTGCTTTAGCCCAGTATGTCTTAGTTGTTACTTTAAATTGATAGTTCTTGTTGCTAGTATAATATATACATGTCCTATTTGTTACTTTAAATTGAAATGTTCTCGTTGATATTTTAATATATCTACCTAGTTTTTACTTTAAATTGATATGTTCTAGTTGCTAGTTTAATATATCTGCTACTTTAAATTGATATGTTCTAGTTGCTAGTTTAATATATCTGCCTAGTTGTTACTTTAAATTGATATGTTCTAGTTGCTAGTTTAATATATCTGCCCAGTTGTTACTTTAAATTGATATGTTCTAGTTGCTAGTTTAATATATCTGCCTAGTTGTTACTTTAAATTGATATGTTCTAGTTGCTAGTTTAATATATCTGCCTAGTTGTTACTTTAAATTGATATGTTCTAGTTGCTAGTTTAATATATCTGCCTAGTTGTTACTTTAAATTGATATGTTCTAGTTGCTAGTTTAATATATCTGCCTAAGTTGTTACTTTACGCCCTTTAGTTCTGGGCAGCTATTACTTTAACCGAATCTCCTCTAGCTGTTACTTCAATCTCTAACAGCTATTAGTTTAGCCAAGTCCTTTCTAATTTTTAATATAACATACTTATTTCTAAACAGTTATTACTTTAGGTTAGTTTGTTCCGGTAGTTATTTCAAATTCTTCAGTTCTAGTCATCAATTACTTTAACCTAGTCCTCCCAGGTTCTAGTGATTATTTCAAATATCTCTGCCCTAGATATTTACAATGTCTCCGGTCTAGATGTTACCTTAATGCAGGGGAACGTTTTATTTCTGCCAAGAGCCATTTGGATATTTATAACATCGTTATAATACTCAAAATTATCAACTTAAACATGCGCCTGCTCTATCTGGTCAAACCTAACATTAACTCAACCTCAATGTGACGGCGAGAACTGCTTTTATTTTGTGAGACGTGTGATATTGACTGGTATTGATGATGTTGCTCCTTGATTTAGCGATGAAAGTTTATAAAGTTTCTAGATTTATTGAATATCTAGACTCGTGTGTTTGCCTTAGAAGAGTCAGATCAAATGATTTCGCTGGTCTCTTGCTGCCAGCAGGCCGGACTTTCCCCGCCCTTGATTTAATGCCTCTGTCTTAGTTGTTGCTTTAAATGTTCTGCTCTTGTTATTACTTGTATTTCTCTGTCCAGAAACAATTCTATGCATTCATAAATGGTGGAAATCAAACTGCCATACATACATATGTAAACGAAAAGGCCCCCTCTCAGACATGACTAGATTATTAAACAAGTTTATTCTGGAGAGAGAGAGAGAGAGAGAGAGAGAGAGAGAGAGAGAGAGAGAGAGAGAGAGAGAGAGAGAGAGAGCGTGTTGGAGGGAGAAAGGGAGATGGTTATGAAGAGAAGAGGGGGAGAGAAAAGAAGGTGATGGAGAGAGATGTGGGGAGAGTGTCTGTGTGAGGGAGAAAGAGTGTTTATGTGTGAGAGAAAGGGAGAGAGAGAGTGTTGTGAGAGAGAGTGTGTGAGAGAGAGTGAGAGAAAGTTTGTGAGAGAGAGGGAAGATAATTATACTGATAGCGAGAGAATGAGAGAGGAAGAGAGAGAAATTAAGATCATGTTTTGAACGTAGAACAGAACAAAAGCAATGTAAAAGGACAAAGCTAAATGCCAACCAAAGATCACAATCAACAAAGAAGAGGCTGAAAATGTCACACTCATTGAATATCTTGACTCCACAATCAACAAAGAAGAGACTGAAAATGTCACGGACATTGAATATCTTGACTCTACAATCAACAAAGAAGAGGCTGAAAATGTCACATGCATTGAATATCTTGACTCCACAATCAACAAAGAAGAGGCTGAAATTGTCACGGACATTGAATATCTTGACTCTACAATCAACAAAGAAGAGGCTGAAAATGTCACACTCATTGAATATCTTGACTCCACAATCAACAAAGAAGAGACTGAAAATGTCACATGCTTTGAATATCTTGACTCCACAATCAACAAAGAAGAGGCTGAAAATGTCACGGACATTGAATATCTTGACTCCACAGTCAACAACATGGCGACTGTTCACAATAAAGTCAGACACCGGCTGACTGTTGTCATGCAAAGTTTCAACATTACAACATGTTTGTGGCACGACGACACCAACAACACATGACACTAAGACACTTGCATTTCGTGTGCAGTGCTGTTTGCTTTTACATCTGTCCTCGGTTGTTTGTATCGTGAGCCGCATGTTCAGAAAAATGGCGGACGGTTGCTGAACTAACATACTTATGCAGTAATGTGGCTGCTGGTTTTCTAGTGACTGCCGCTTCCATCGACGATAAACTGTAGTCGCGGCGGACTTTTGTGGTGGCATTCTGGTGGCGGAATTATGCATAATATACCTGTGCGGACTGTTGGTTTGCCGAGACTCCTGTCTGTTTTTTTTTTTTTTTCACATGGGGCAGTGAGGTGCATTTTGTGTGAAAATTACTGGCACAGGAACGAAGCATGATGGGGCGACCCTTTGCAGTGAAGTTGGAATCGCGACTAGCTTACCAGCCAGCAAATACAAGACACATTTTTACAGCGGAAGGTTATCATCATCATCCAGTGCCTTGCCGGCTGGCGTGGGCGATCATGCGCATCTCATCTCATTTTGTTACTATTGTACCTTGAGGTGTCAAGGTGAAGCATAAATAGCGGGAGTTAAAATTAGTTGCATATCATTTACATGACGTCGCGGTCAACCCCAGTATTTGTGGCTGTTCGTGATATTTTTTAACAAGTTTACGTTCAATAGCTTGCCTTTGCTTTCTGAACGACCGGTACTCATACCATTTTCCTAAAAAATCAAGGCTATGCGGTCTACCGCCAAATCGCCCGCAGCTGTGTTTCGAACGCGGTATGCGGGATTACGAACTTCGCCTGCCAATCCTTCGCCACGGAGCTGGCTAATATGGCATTCGTGTATCGAGATTCCTATGGCGATCATGCTTTCCCACAAATTGTGACCTAGTCGGTATGTATCAGTTCGTGTGCACAGAATTTTCTCACGCTGTCTTCCTCTTCGCAAATCTTTCCGATTGCCATAACATATTCCAGTTTTTTGCCTTCTCATAATGTGGACAAAAATCATGTCTGCTTCTTTCTGATGCTTGTTAAAAGTTATCATTTCACAAGATAAAACAGTATATTAGGAAACAAACAATATTTTACATCCCGAGGGCACACAATAAAAACAAACACATATACATACCTGACTAGGGTCTCAGTCCATTTAAACAGAATGCGGGTGGAAATCGGCTAAAATAATGTAAAAGAATATCAATTCAATAAGTAAGAATAAAACACAATACAAGTGCTCGACGTTTCGGTATTCACTGCCTTTCTCAAGAACAAATTAAACACATATCATTATCATCATGTGCCATGCGTTCATGGCTCTCTACAGATCTCGATCTTTGTCTTTTTTTTTATTATTTTTTTTGGGATGTACTCGCTGATGATATTCCTCCATCCCACCGTCATAATCCACCCAGCATAATTTCTCTTAGTCTGCCTCTGCATCTCTTCCCCTCGATCATTCCAGTTGTCACGATGTTCTCCAACGCCTCTCTTCTCATCACATGACGAAAGAAAGCTGTTTGTCTCTTTCTTGTCATGAAGTCTTGGGAATATAATGTGGTGATTCCCCTTGCCTTCCACATCCACGTGGAGGTTTGTTATCTCAGCCTTTGACAGCAATTTCCGACTGTCAGGACAAATGAGTGCCCTGCTCAGCTCAGCTGCAGGGCTGTCTATTTATCACGGTGGATAAAATATTATGAAATGAAAACACAATTAATGCAATGAATGATTTCAAAAGGCAAGGGTGAAGGACGAATGTGTGACAACCTGTGGATAGAAAGATAGCGGAGAATTGTAAGTGTCTGGCCAACTGCGGAATTATGTGGAAGCTCCAGAGATGTGATTTTATTGAAGACTGATGAGAACACTGAGGGTTGATAGTAAGAGCAAAGAACATACCTTGAAAGAAGTTAACTCGAAAGAGAATTGGTAACTCCTATCAGAAGAAGACAATCTACATTCTTTTGTCATGTCACGAGAAGGGGAAAGCTGGAGCATGTCGTCACAGAGAGAAAACTGGAGGGGAAGAGAAACAGAGGGAGAACAAGAGAGAAGACAGTTTGATATCATGGCATGGATGAATGTCAGTATCAGAAATGAATGGCAGCACACGAGACGGAGGACTGTGGTCAGATATGACCATCGTCGCTACACAGCACGAACTATAGGGTGTATTTTTAATGACTGTGCAGTGTTTGAAAATATTGCCTGTCCAAGTTTTGCATTTACATATTATGTTGCATGAACTTTACAGAGGTGAATACAAAACTTGGACCGGCAATATTTTCAAACACTGCAGTCATTAAAAATACACCCTGTATAAGAAGACAGTGTACATGACATGTATATTGTCCAAATTTTATTAGTTTTGGAATAGGTGTTCTCAAACAGGAAAGTGTGGCTTATTGAGTAGCGGGATGAGCAAGATTTGTCGTCCTGGGGTGGCCAAGAAAGACTTGAATGCGATGGATTTATCGCATTATTGCTCAAAACTCCGAGGAAGGGCCAGACGGACATATAATCAAATTGTTACTGCTACCATTGATATTTCGACTCTTCACTAGCTGCATATGCACCGACACTCGATTCCTCTGATGATGTGAAGGATTTGTTCTATGAGGAGTTAGACTCTGTGATCAAGGCAGTTCCAAAATCCGACTACATTTATATGCTCGGTGATTTCAATGCTCGTGTGGGCAAGGACTCGAGTTCATGGCCAGTGTGCCTTGGAAAATACAACATCGGTCGCATGAATGAAAATGGGCAAAGGCTGCTGGAGCATTGCACCAGTAATGACCTATGTATTACAAACTCTTTTTTTAAAACAAAAGAGAAGCATAAGGTCACATGGAAACATCCAAGATCCGGCCATTGGCACCAGCTGGACTTCATCATCACACGGAGACAACATCTGAACCATATATCATTGACTCGTAGTTACCACAGTGCTGACTGTGATACGGATCATTCTTTGGTTGTTGCAAGGGTTAGACTGAGACCAAAGAGAATCTACACAGCTAAACACAAATCTAGCCCCAGGATTAATATTATTAACACTCATGATCCTGAAAAGTGCTTTCAGTTTCAACAGCAACTTGAAGACGCTTTCACTGATACACCAGAAAATTGTACAGTAAATGATAAATGGAATAAACTTAAGGAAACTCTTTGTAAAACTGCCGTAAAGGTTTACGGAACTGTGGATCATAAGAGGCAGGACTGGTTTGCGGCCAACAGCGAGACTCTGCAGCCCTTGATTGATAAGAAGAAGAAAGCTCTCTTAAGAAACAAGGAAAGACCAACGCGTAACACTCTGAGTGAGCTAAGGCAAGCTAGGAAGGATGTGCAAAAGGCTGCCAGGCAGTGTGCAAATGATTATTGGATCAAGTTATGTGAGTCCATTCAAATCGCAAGTGATAAGGGAGACATAAGAAGTATGTATGAAGGAATAAAGAAAGCCTGTGGTCCAGTGATCAAAAGAAGTGCACCATTGAAAACCTTGACTGGAGAAGTCATCACTGATAAGAAACAGCAGATGGACAGATGGGTAGAGCACTATTTGGAGCTTTACTCAAGTGAGACCAAACTAGCGGATAATGCCCTCAACGCCATAGAGGCTCTACCAACTCTTGACCACCTGGACACACTTCCCACCATAACAGAAGTTAAGTGTGCTATAAATGAACTTGCATCTGGCAAGGCTCCAGGTAAGGATGGGATTCCAATAGAGGTTATCAGGAGTGGGCAAGACACACTCACTATACAGATCCACCAGCTAATAGAGCTATGCTGGCGTGAAGGACAAGTCCCACAGGATTTCAAAGATTCAAGCATCATCCTGTGTTCTCAAACAGGAAAGTGTGGCTTATTGAGTAGCGGGATGAGCAAGATTTGTCGTCCTGGGGTGGCCAAGAAAGACTTGAATGCGATGGATTTATCGCATTATTGCTCAAAACTCCGAGGAAGGGCCAGACGGACATATAATCAAATTGTTACTGCTACCATTGATATTTCGACTCTTCACTAGCTGCATATGCACCGACACTCGATTCCTCTGATGATGTGAAGGATTTGTTCTATGAGGAGTTAGACTCTGTGATCAAGGCAGTTCCAAAATCCGACTACATTTATATGCTCGGTGATTTCAATGCTCGTGTGGGCAAGGACTCGAGTTCATGGCCAGTGTGCCTTGGAAAATACAACATCGGTCGCATGAATGAAAATGGGCAAAGGCTGCTGGAGCATTGCACCAGTAATGACCTATGTATTACAAACTCTTTTTTTAAAACAAAAGAGAAGCATAAGGTCACATGGAAACATCCAAGATCCGACCATTGGCACCAGCTGGACTTCATCATCACACGGAGACAACATCTGAACCATATATCATTGACTCGTAGTTACCACAGTGCTGACTGTGATACGGATCATTCTTTGGTTGTTGCAAGGGTTAGACTGAGACCAAAGAGAATCTACACAGCTAAACACAAATCTAGCCCCAGGATTAATATTATTAACACTCATGATCCTGAAAAGTGCTTTCAGTTTCAACAGCAACTTGAAGACGCTTTCACTGATACACCAGAAAATTGTACAGTAAATGATAAATGGAATAAACTTAAGGAAACTCTTTGTAAAACTGCCGTAAAGGTTTACGGAACTGTGGATCATAAGAGGCAGGACTGGTTTGCGGCCAACAGCGAGACTCTGCAGCCCTTGATTGATAAGAAGAAGAAAGCTCTCTTAAGAAACAAGGAAAGACCAACGCGTAACACTCTGAGTGAGCTAAGGCAAGCTAGGAAGGATGTGCAAAAGGCTGCCAGGCAGTGTGCAAATGATTATTGGATCAAGTTATGTGAGTCCATTCAAATCGCAAGTGATAAGGGAGACATAAGAAGTATGTATGAAGGAATAAAGAAAGCCTGTGGTCCAGTGATCAAAAGAAGTGCACCATTGAAAACCTTGACTGGAGAAGTCATCACTGATAAGAAACAGCAGATGGACAGATGGGTAGAGCACTATTTGGAGCTTTACTCAAGTGAGACCAAACTAGCGGATAATGCCCTCAACGCCATAGAGGCTCTACCAACTCTTGACCACCTGGACACACTTCCCACCATAACAGAAGTTAAGTGTGCTATAAATGAACTTGCATCTGGCAAGGCTCCAGGTAAGGATGGGATTCCAATAGAGGTTATCAGGAGTGGGCAAGACACACTCACTATACAGATCCACCAGCTAATAGAGCTATGCTGGCGTGAAGGACAAGTCCCACAGGATTTCAAAGATTCAAGCATCATAACACTGTACAAGAACAAAGGTGATCGGAGCGACTGCAACAACTATAGGGGTATCTCACTTCTGTGTATTGTTGGAAAAGTATTTGCCAGAATTGTTCTGCGCAGACTTCAAGTCCTAGGAGATCAAGTCTACCCCGAATCACAGTGTGGCTTTCGACAGAACCGGTCTACCACTGATATGATATTCTCATTGCGACAAATGCAAGAAAAATGCCGTGAACAGAATCAACCACTGTTTATTGCCTTCATCGACCTCACAAAGGCATTTGATTTGGTCAGTCGTGAGGGTCTGTTCAAGGCACTAAAGAAGATTGGCTGCCCACCAACTCTTCTGTCCATTGTGGAATCGTTCCACACAGGCATGAAGGGTATAATCAAGTTTGATGGTGCAACTTCTGAAGAATTTGAAATCAAGAGTGGAGTTAAGCAAGGTTGTGTACTAGCTCCCACCCTCTTTGGAATATACTTTTCACTTCTACTGAAATATGCATTTCGCGATCAGGATGGTGGTATATACATTCACTCACGCTCAGATGGCGGCCTCTACAATGCTCAGAGATTGAAGGCTAAGACCAAAATTAGGAGGGTACTGATCAGAGAGTTGCTTTTTGCAGATGATGCTGCAGTTACGACCCACTCTGAGGAAGAATTGCAATGTCTACTATCTGCATTCTCCAATGCTTGTTCTGAATTTGGTTTAACAATTAGCAAAAAGAAGACACAGATTATGTCACAAGGTGCACATGGGGTACCATCAATCTTTATTGACGACGCCGAACTAGAGATAGTAGACCATTTTACATATCTGGGATCGGTGGTAAATAGTAAATTATCCCTAGATCAGGAAATCAACATCCGGATTGGAAAGGCAGCAACAACAATGAACAGGTTAAGAAAAAGAGTCTGGGAGAACAGGAAGCTTACTGCCAAAACAAAAGTCCTTGTCTACCAAGCCTGTGTCCTTAGTACTCTTCTCTATGGCAGTGAAACCTGGACAACTTACTCACACCAAGAGAACAATTTAAACAGCTTTCATATGCGGTGTCTGCGAAGAATTCTTGGTATTAAGTGGCAAGACAAAATCACAAATACTGAAGTATTGGAAAGATCAGGTTGTGTGACAGTTTATTCCATGCTCAGTCTTCGTAGACTTAGATGGATAGGACATCTTAGGCGGATGGATGATGGTAGAATACCAAAGGATATCTTTTTTGGTGAATTACAGATGGGTAAGAGATCTCAGGGTCGGCCTCTACTACGATACAAAGATGTGTGTAAGCGGGACATGATTGATACAGGCATTGATAATGCACATTGGGAGCAAGTCGCCGCTGAACGTGTTGCATGGAGGGCAAATATCAGAAATGGAATAAAGTCAAAGGAGAAAATTATTGCAGAAAAGTCACACACCAAGCGTTTGAGACGTAAGATGGTGCATGATGGTGGAAATGACCACGTGTTCACATGCACCCACTGTGAACGGACATTTACAGCGCAAATTGGCCTTATCAGTCACACTCGCTACCGCCATAGTTAAAAGTTATTATGCCTTTTTAAAGCACAAACTATCGTCTGTCAAGACGGCAAGGTGCCAATGTGTCACTAGCTGTTGCAGATGAGGACGGAGCACACATTGGATGTCGGTTCTTGATTAAGTCAACTTATTACAACATAAATTGCTACTTTATGCATATACCCGTATGTGGGTGTTTTCTCCATTCTAAGAGATCATGTCTGTCCACAGTCTGTCTCGGGTACTGCCAATCTTCTTATAGTTCATGCCGTGTGGCGTTGATTATCATGTCTATACACAGCCTTCTGTCTCGTGTACTGCCAATCTTCTTATAGTTCATGCCTTGTGGCGTTGATTATGTCTATACACAGCCTTCTATCTCGTGTACTGCCAATCTTCTTATAGTCCATGCCGTTGCCAAGAGCCGAATTCACTGATCATGTCCGACATTTAGGTTTTGGTCTAGGGGTTAGAAGATTTAGAAATATCTCTACAGGCTCGTATAAACACTGTACGAATCTTTCGTGCACACAACACAACAAGTTCAACGCGTCCTTAGAGCACACGATCACTGTCTATCAATAGAGAATACATGGTACATCTAATCGTCATTTGGACCTTGCTGTTGCTGCACAATATAAATTTCACAATTCACTGCTAAACGTTAATAACACTGTTAGTTACTCACGCACATTACACTTGTGACCAACCAGTCGTTGTCACGGCGTGTCTCTCTCTCCGCCATTCTTGTCGACGTGTTCACAAAACCGGGGTCAACTCTCTCACCACCGCTGGTCGGCATTTACTGGCCCATCATCAGCCGTAGCTTCAGTGTACTGCTTCTGCAATCACAGCCTTCTTTAACAGGAACACTCTTTACTGTCGACTGCATCTTGAATAACTGCAACCATCGCAAACCGCTTTCAACTTTCTCAAAATCTCTCCGAACCAACCTTCTCCTTTCACGTCTCAGCTCGCTCTGCCTGAGCGCACTCTTTTCCGGCTTCTGCCCTGGCGCAGTCATGTGACCACATAACTCCGCCCCTTCGTGTCCAGGTGTCGGGTTAGTTTCTCAACTCGTGTCTTAGTGACCTAAGTTTACACACTTGCTATGTTTCTCGTATCCATCTCATGGTAGCCGTGTGGCGTTGATGATTGTAGCAACACTCCCTGGGGTGAGGGGAACTGATACCACATCTTAACTACGGGATGTCCTCAGACTGGGAAATAGGTGTATTAAATCTACTATACCCCACCAGCCTCTGGATACATATCTCTCTTTCACTCAACCAATGGACGTTACCCTATCACACTTCGTCCTGAATGCATGACGCAATTCTGGTATCTATCTATGGCAACGAAAGTGGGTATTGTACAAATGAGGATGATGATGAGGATGAGATAGACCTAGCGGCAGCTAGAAATGTCTAGACAAAGAAGCACAGGAATAGCCTCAGGAAGTAGCTGTCATCATAGGAAAGGTCCAGTGTAGTTCGCCACAGTTCGTCGGTACACAGGCCTCCCCGCGAGTAGTCAGTCCTCCTGCAAGATTCCGTCTTTTCAGGGAGGGTGGAAGGTGTTCGTTCCGACTAAACTGTTTCCTGGAACCTCTCTTCTGGGATGACTTGGAATGCCGGCCCACACGGTTCACAATATTTCAGAAGGTCTCTAAGTGGCCGGTTAAAGAAATGACACTCCGTCGATCACCCTCTATAAATCTCGTAGGTTGCCGTTAGTGTTGGAGCACCCGCTCAGTCTCTGCTGGTAATGTCCCTAACGGTCTCTAGTGTCTCTCCACTCGGGCAGAATCATGAGCCAAAATGGCCTGGCACAAATCGTTGATTGTATCTTGCCCTCTCTGGCGGTTGTTCGGTCTACGTTCTTCGTGTGGTGGGCAAGAACTCAACAGGTAAACTTGCCGTACGGTAAGGCGACAAACATATAAGATGGCCATGTTGAACTACAAGTGGTAATGACGTTGGAAAAGTTGTAGCTGGCACAGTGCTCTGACGTAGTAGACTCTCGGGAGCAGGTACACCTTGAGATTCGTTAAGGTGTCCCCGGACTGCTGACCACGTCACTTGCCTTGGTCCCAATCACCGGACGTTCAACATCTCTATCAGGAAGGCAGACTCTGTGGAGGACAACACTCGGTGAAAGTATCATGTACCAAGCTTGCCATAAGCGAATACTCTCACCACCTCTCCTCAGAATTATGGACTCTTCACACAAGAGTCCTTTCTCCCTCATACGCTGCTCTCCGGTGTCGGAGATGAATTGGGCCTAGGACCTGTCAGACCGCTCTTTGACCTGCTTAGTCTTCCCCGGACTGGAGTATAGCTTGGGCCAAGGTCGTCTGTCCCTGGTCTCTGAGGTGTCGTCTTATCCTGAAAGACTTCTACATGACATATAGGGTTAGTGAATCATTAGTAATAGTAGGCAAAATGGCCCTGAAGTAGGGCCGGTGGTTGTGCGTCCGAATCCCCTCCTGGTTCTATCCAATCTCCCTGGTTCACTCCCCTATTTCCAGCCAGAGTTTATGTAGTACCGTGCCGCAGATACCATATATCAAAATCCAGTGTTATATACATGGCGCACTCTCCGTGTAGCAGATATTTACACCCGTTCTCTCCTCCCACGTCAAGGGCCGAAGCACTCAGAACGGTGTCACTGTTCTTCGTGAACAGCAGTCGATTCGGTCGATTCTCCCACATTGTCCTCCTCTCCGGAATCCAATATATATTAAGCTGGCATTCCGTTAAGGCATACTAACTACAAGACAGATGTGAGGAAAGCGGGAAGAAAAGCCAGTGGTCGCCCAACCATGCGACAACGACCTTCGACTCAAGGCACGATCTTGGAACGACATCCGATACTTCTGTCGACCCTCGCACTTTATTCGTCTCGACCGGCCGCGTTGTTAGATACCTCACTCAACCTAGTATAGGCGACGGCCTCCTCCACTCCCGCCCCCCACCCCAGTTGCACCCTTCCGCACGCCGGCTCCGACGACGCTCGATTTCAGGAAGATGGGCCATGTGTGAACTCAAATTAAAGGTTTCGTTGCCCTGAATTCGGTTAACCCAACCTAAAGTGGCTGCAAAGGAACCCCGCGCCGCTAGGGTGCTAAATATCCCTGCATTACACTGCCTGTTATTACGCAGCCCCAAAAGGTTGAGTCCAGGCCCACACAATGTTACCAGTTCACTCTTGACCCACATTCCCGCACAACGACTATTATACGGCCGCCTAGCTCTATCGGGGTCGCCGACTACCGACACAACGCTAAATAAACTAAGTTACTCAACATACCTTTGAATTGTCACACAATCGGCATGCTGAAGACGATGTCGAGGTCCTTCGAAACCTTTGAAGACATCATTCGTCGCAGCCTTACTGAAATACACAATGACACTAGGCGTCTGGCCGCCTTGAAAAACTCCGCCCAACTGACAGCTTTGTCTGGCCGACTATAAGAACAGCACATGCGCGAGGCGCTTGCGCAGTCGTTCCCACTGAGCTACGCTCACCGTGTCAGGTTTTTCGAACCTTCCAGACTTGCAAAATAAAGGGCGATCATTTCAGAGGACACCTGGTAGGGTAATTTCGGGGTTGTTTCCTATAGACCACACGGCCGAATGACGGCATTTCGTGACAATGATCATGTCTATACACAGCCTTCTGTCTCGTGTGCTGCCAATATTCTTATAGTCCATGCCATGTTGCGTTGGTAATCAAGTCTATCCTCATCCTTTTATCTCATGTGGCGCTAATCATTCCTGATACCAAGGTTCCTCCATGCCATGATGTCAAACTGTCCAACGTCTTCAATATTGGTTTCCCCCTAGCTCTCCTCCCCTCCAACCATCCCATTGTAACGACATACTCCAGCTTGGAGCAATTTAGAACTTCGAGGCCTCCTCAATGTGGGCGACACCCAGACCAAGAGAAGGCAGTCGAGCGATCAGCCACTACCACGGCACCTGGAAGAATTATGGCCCAGTACACATGTCTAGCCCAGTTACACGAAGCATGTTTCTGTCAGACGAAATATGGTTGTTCGGGGATTAAGAGTTAAAATAATAACCGTCTAGGGATGAATCTAAGTAACAACTGTCTGGGCAAGCAGGAAGAAAACTCTAATCTAGGATACATTTGGTTTTATAAGTATCCAAGACATAGAACGAACGAACGAACGAACGAACGAACGAACGAACGAACTTTATTTTTAAAAAGTAACAAATTGGGCACGCAGGCCCGTCTTACATTCGGCCCTTTCGATCACTCATCTTTCATTCATCAAATGTGCATGTTACATTTACATAGCGAAAAAAAAAAAACATTGTCAAATTGATTTTGTAAGCATAAACAATACATATTACGCTTGGTACATTCACATGGGAAAAACAAAACATTGTCAAATGAAAGTTGTAAATATAAACAGTGCATATTGCAATGTTGTAAGACACATCCCCCATCCACCCTCACTCCCCGCAGCCACCCACACTCCCCGCAGCCACCCACACATCCCCACCCACCACACCCCCACCCACCCACACATACCTCCACGCAATCACACAGACTCAGGCAAACATACATGCCGCCACCCACCCATCGATCCCCCACCCACCCACATTTCCCCACCCACACATACATCCCCCACCCATCCCATAACCGACACGCACACACCTACCCACATATTCTCCACCACAGCCCACAAAACCGCAACCAACCAGCAAAACACACAATACAAAACCACACACACATACGCCCGTCAACCCACACACTCCGCACCTATCCATACATACATCCTGCACCCTCGCAATTCCCCCCACCCACACACACATCAGCCAACCTACACCCACTCACCCACACAATGTCCGCCACCTCTCAATTACACATCCTCCACCTATACACACATCCCCACCCACAAATACATCTCCCCACCTGCCCACACATATCCCTCACCCATAAACACCCAAAAACACACACTCCCACCCACACACACCCCACCTACACACATCCGCCGCTCACACACATCTTCCCAAAAACACACACATCCCCCAACCATATACTCATCTCTCACACACATCCACCCATTCACGTACTCATCCATCAACCACTCACACCCACACATCACCCACCCGCCCATCAACACATGCATCTCTCATATACCCTCCCACCCACACACACCCCAACCACCCAGCCAAACACACATCCCACATCCTCACATACATCCGTCATCCACCTGCACATCCCACACCTCCCCCACCTCTCACACATCTCCCCTCCCACACAAAACTCCACCCATAAACACATTCCCCCCCCCCACACACACACACATCCCCCACATGCATTCCTCATACACATCCCCGCTCACACATCTCTCACCCACACACACACATCTCCCCACCCACCCACACATCCCCCACCTACAATCATCCTCAACACCAACACATACATCCTCCACCCACTCACATTTACCCCACTCACATTTACCCTCTCTTAGAGAGAGAGAGAGAGAGAGAGAGAGAGAGAGAGATAGGAGAGAGAGAGGGGAGAGGTGGAGGGGGGCGGACAGAGAGAGAAAGAGAGAAGGGAAAACATCTGGGACAGTAGGTAATTTTGCATCAAGGATTTATCTGGTTAATGTAAGACAGAAAGAGAGTGTGAGATTTACAGAGAGTGGGGAGAGGGAGAGGGAGAGGTGAGAACAAAATATAGAGAGAAAAGAGGGTGAACGAGAGCAAGAGAGAGTGAACGAGAGAAAGGGAGAGAGAAGAGAGAATGAATGAGAGCAAGGGAAAGAGTCCTCCCAAACCGGCTGCTTAGAACTGCGTGCTCTGTTTTCTAAACCACGTTTTCACTTCACATTCAACTTCGGCGTCATTCGCGAAATGTCTTCCGCCAAGGTGGGTTGTCAATGTTTATGCTGACAAATGTTTATCCCACAAAGCGATGCATAGCTGGGTAGAAAAGGTTACGAATGCGAGTCAATAAGTAAGTCACACAGTTCTGTGGGATGGCCGATAATTGAAAACAAAGCACGTAGTTCTATGCAGCCGGTTTGGGAGCACTGATAAAACGATGGGATAAGTGCATCAATGTTGGTGGCAATTATGTTGAGAAATAAAGGGACAATGTATGTATAAAATAAACTGGTTTCATGTTGTTATCATGTGTAGTTATTTTCCTACAGCCATTTGTGACTTACTTATTAACTTACCCTCCTAACTGCCGCAGAAAGAAAAAGTACTCTTTTTTTGTCGAGACGTGTGCTGTGTGCAAACGTAAAGATACATTTCTGCCCATCACCGCGAGCGATACATTTGTAAAGTAGATTTGTTGTTGTTGTCCTGGCCTGTCATGTCCTGTCCTGTCTGTCTGTCTGTCTGTCTCATTCTCTCCCTACTCTCTCTCTCTCTCTCTCTCTCTCTCTCTCTCTCTCGATAATTTTTCTATACTTTGCACTGGTTGTCTCCATTCCGTTTTCTCCCACTGTTTTCTCCTTCCTCCCTCTCACTTATCCTTAATCTCCACCCGCTTTCTCCGACTCTCTTTTCCAGCAGGCGACTACGTTCCTCCACAATCCCCTGGTCTCTTTATCGCCCTCTGTTTCCATCTCTCCTTCACCTATTACGCAATTTCGCCTTTTCTCCACCTCTCTCTCTCTCTCTCTCTCTCTCTCTCTCTCTCTCCCTCCCTCTCTAACGCACCACCTCTCTTCATCCTACTCCCCTCCCTTCTTGAGTTCTGCCTTTCTCCTTCCCTCGCCTTGCCCTATTACACAATGTCACATGTCTCCATTTCTCCCGCAAACACACTCCCTCTCTCCATCTTTCCTCAACCCACTTTTTCGCTATCCCTCCCTATCTCGCTCTCTCTGTCTCTCTCTCTCTCTCTCTCTCTCTCTCTCTCTCTGTCTCTCTCTGTCTCTCTCTGTCTCTCTCTCTCTTCTCCTCTCTTACGCCTCCCCTTCCGCTTTTTCCCTCCACCTTTCTCTCCACCTCCTCACCCTTTAACAATTTAGTAACCGGAACCCCCCCCCCCGACACCCCCCCCCCCCCCCCCCACTGTCCCCGCTTTTACCTCGCTTGTTCATATTTACATGTATTTCTTATTTCAAAGATTTGTTTCCCCCTCCGGTGCGTTAATATAGTGTTGCCAAGGGATTTAACCGGTTGCCAGGCAACTGACGCGAGAATGACAATAATATCAGAAATTATTCAGCTTTGCGGAGTGGACGGGTTGGCCATCGCTTCGCCGCGCAGACATTCGCTTATTAGCAGATCGGTTTAGAAAAATAAATAAAAAACGATGAAGGATTCTTGAATACGCCTAGAGGCGTAATTGTAATACGGTGCTAGTGTCATGTTATTATGGACCAATGGATACTCCGTGGGCGACGTCAGCATCAAGTGGACCCAGGGCTGACTAAGTGGGGAGTGAGAAAATAGGTGGTTTCTAACATCTAAAGTGCTGTTCTAACTGAAAGTTAAAGTTAGCTAGTTGCATGCCCTTTACTATACGTCACAGTCAACCCTATCATTGGGGGGGGGGGGGATGTTTATTATTACTAGGTAAGTTTATGTTCAGTAGTTTATCATTACGGTTAGTGGGGTAGGGGTATTCCCTATCAAAGGAGATGTAAGACGCCTCCTTTCCTCCGTTAGTCTACGGGACACCCTTGGGCAAGGTGGAGTACCCGTTTAGCCCCCCGATCAGGGTTACGTGAAGCCATGGAAGCAGGTGGTGGATGGAGTGTGAGAGCAGCCGACAGATTGTTGTTGGTTATGGTCTTGCACTCTGCGGCGATAGGCAGATGATCTCAAAAGTAGAGACAATGGCTATGGCCACCGACTAGTACAGTCACTGCCCAGAAGGAAAATAATGGCAAACTACCTTCTGCAAAACTTGCCAAGAAACCATAACAACCATGAAAGAAAACATAATAAGAAATAGATCTGGTGGCGAGACCCCCAGGCCAGGCAGATCAGATAACACTGGGGAAGAGTGTGACACATGGGCCAGTACTAGT
>OY992876.1:399354616-399357116 GCA_963921405.1 Cepaea hortensis
TTGTTTAACCTGTACGCCGAAAATATAATGAGAAATGTAAGAGATGATATAAACAGGGAGCTATATTATGCCCTAAATATCGGCGGTCATGACATATCAGAGATTCGATATGCTGATGATACAGTATTACTATCCACAACACAGACTGGTATAGAAAACCTAATAGCCTCAACCCAATTGAATAGTGAAAATCACAACTTATATCTTAACATAGCAAAAACAAAGATAATGCATACAGATAAAACTACTATGGAGAAAGAAATATATGTTAATGAGGAAAAATTAGAGGTGGTGGAAAATATTGAATATCTTGGGTCATTGATTACCAACAACGATGACACAATGAAAGAAATGAAACGACGACTGTCAATTGCTCTTCAAAGACTAAAACAACTGAATAAATTATGGAATGGGACAGACAGAACTACAAAAATTAGATTTTTAAGGGAATGCATCTTTCCCATAGCAACATCCGCCTGTGAGACCTGGACACTTACTAAACAAGCTGAACAGCGCATAAATGACTTTGAATATAAATAATATAGACGAGTTCTAAGAATATCTTGGGTAAAGAAAAGAACAAATGCATTCATACTTCAAGAGCTGAATATTAAAGAAAGTTGGCAATTATAGTCGATAAAACAAAGAAAACTGAAATATTTTGGTCACTTGAAACGTCACGAAAGTTTGGAGAGAACAATAATGGAGGGGTATATACCTGGGAAGAGAGGAAGAGGAAGGCAAAGAGAAGATGGGTGCGGGATGTGGAGAATGATCTCCAGATGGGTGTATCGGACGCGGGATATCTTGCTTATGATCGAGAGGTTTTCCGGGAGGTTGTTATGGGAGCGAGGTTCTGCAAAGGACATGCTACTGAATGAATGAATGAGTTTATCATTGCTTTCTTAACGACCGACGCTCATACCATTGTAAAAAATCAACACAAGACGGACGAAACAGTGGAACTCAATTCATTAAATGATGTCAGAAAGATAACACTAGAAATATAACAAATAATACGCTGAATCTACGCCAGAAGCTATGATAGTGTAATGGTTAGTTGGCTTACGTATTACCACAGTGACTAGGATTCGTCCCTAGAGGAGGGCGTCATAATCTGTGATGTGCACTACCCAACAGGCCATTTATATTTCCAATACGTTCTATTCTTGGTATGGGCTTTCTAATGCATCCTATTCTTGGTATGGAATTTTCAAAGCATTCTATTCTTGGTGTGGAATGTTCCATGCATTCAATTCTTGGCGTGGGATTTCCAATGTATTCTATTCTTGGCGTAGGATTTCCAATGTATTCTATTCTTGGCGTATTTCCAATGTATTCTATTCTTGGCGTGGGATTTCCAATGTATTCTGCTCATGGCGTACGATGTCCAATACATTCCATTCTTGGCGATTTCTAATGTGTTCTCCATCCATCCATCATGTGCCATGCCGGTAAGCGTGGGCGGTCATGTTCTGCCATCTCACTCGATCAACAGAGTCGTGGATCAGTTCCGTGTTTCTGTCTCGACCATGCCACAAGGCCAAGCCATCCAGATACTTGTTTCTAGGTCTTCCCCTTAGTCTGTTCCCCTCGATCTTACCAGTTGTCACCAAGTTCTCCAAATCATTTCTTCTCATAACATGCCCAAAAAATTGTGACTGTCTACGTCTAATGTCTCTGATCAGTTTACGATCTTCATTTGTTTCTTGAAGGACTTCTTCATTGGTCTTTCTGGCTGTCCATGATATTCTTTGCATTTTCCTCAGAAACCACATTTCTACAGCCATCAGATGCTCTAGTCTCTACTTCTTTCTTCTCCTTCTGTGGGCGCCAAACAATGTGTGTTTATTTATGTAACTACTTCTTGCACTGAAAAGACGCTTGTTGTGGTGTGTGTGTGTCTCTGTGTGTGTGTGTGTGTGTGTGTGTGTGTTTGTGTGTGTTTGTTTGTGTGTGTTTGTGTGTGTGTGTGTGAAAAAATCTGTTTAAATGGTAATATTAGAGGGGGGTGCAGACCGACAGGCAAAGAGGGACAGGCAGAGAAAGACAGACGGACAGATAGACTGACAGAAAGAGAATAAAAAGAAACCGACTAACAGAAACCGAGAGAGAGAGAGAGAGAGAAGGTTACAGACAGATAAGCAGACAAAAACGAGAGATAAACGACAGATATATACAGGGGGAGAGAGACAGACAAAGAGTCAGACAGAGAAAGAGAGACAGAGAGAGAGACAGATATGCCCAGATAGACAGGGAGAGAGACACACAGAGATGCATAGAGATGGACAGACATAAACAAGGAGGTAGAGACAGACAGATAGACAGAGAAAGAGGTGGGAATGAACAGACAGCGTGGGGACAGTGAGCGAACGAACGAACGAACGAACTGTGATGTGCATGTTGTATTTACATAGGGGGAAAAAAACATTGTCAAATTGATTTTGTAAGCATAAACAATGCATATTACACATGGTACATTCACATGGGAAGAAAAAAA
>OY992876.1:399362116-399402116 GCA_963921405.1 Cepaea hortensis
ACACTTTGACAACCAACAGATAAATAATAAAAATTGGAGAAAACTGCACTTTTGCGTTCAATATTCATAAACAAGACACAGATACACACTTTCCAATCATACATTTTATCAAAACCATACTAGAGAGTAGCCGGTCTCTCTGGCCGAGGGATTACACCACTTTCTCTGTAATCCCGTTTATCACGCAGAGTCTCGTAGCGGGCGAAAACTGGAAGCGGTTCTACCCCCGCTGGTGACTTGCGGGATAACTGAGCCGGCCGCTCAGAAAGCAATGGCAAACTACTGAGCGTAATCTTGCCAAGAAATCAACAGACAGCTGAAAGATGCTGCTGTTGACGACGATGTCCTGTAAAGGATATGCGAATAAAAAAAAATACTAGAGGGTAAGGTTGAAGGCAAGCGAGCAATAGATAGACAACGATACAAGTTGGAAGATAACAATAGATGGACGTATAGCAGTCTGAGAGAATGTACAATCAAGGCGAGAGACTTATAGCGTAATAGATCCATTGCAGACAGCCTTCATTGTAGAGATGACACCTGATTGATTGATTGCTTGATTGCTTGATTGATTGGTTGATTGATTGATTGATTGATTGATTGATTGATTGATTGATAAACTGAGCACTTGTCTGAGGACTGAAGGTTACTTTCAAGAGAACACAGCACACATAATTGGTTTGAGAAAGATACAGGAGGGATAGGGTGTGACTGGAAATGAGTTCAGGCAGGAAGTTCCTAAGTTCAGACAAGGGGTAGTGTCGTTGGAAAGGACAAATAATCAACAGGATTGTGAGAGGATAAGTGTTGATGTGTTTGTATGTGTGTGTGTGCTGTGTGTGTGTGTGTGTGGGGGGGGGGGTGTGGATGTACGAGTGGATGGATGGATGGACGAGTGGGTGGATGGATGGATGAGAGTAGGGATAAGTTGATCGATGTAAAGACGAGTGGGTGGATAGATATATGGATAGATGGACGAGTGAATGGATATATGGATGGATGGACGAGTGATTGGATGGATGGATGAGGGTGGGGATTAGTGGATGGGTGGATGGATGGATGGACGAGTGGATGGATGCAAGCAGGTGTTGGTAAGTGTGTTGGTAGATGTGTAGTTAGGCATGTAGGTACGTGTGTTGTACGTATGTAGGTAGGTGTGTAGGTGCAGGTTTGTAGGTAGGTGTGTGTGGGGGAGGGGAGAGGTAGATGGGTTTGGGTCAGTAGATGGGTAAGTAGGTTGGTGAGTGGGTGGGTGGGTCTAGGTAGGTAGTTAAGTAAGTAGACAGATATGTAAGTATGTCTGTCTGTTCATCAATCTGTCGGTGTGCGTGTGTGCGGATGGTTAGACGGATCGAGATTCGTCCAGAACCCCCGCCGATCGCCATCCTTATCATTCTCTCCTCATACAGGTTCTCAGTCTGTTCCACCGCTTTCTCTACCTGGACCCACATGCACCCGACCACCTCTCCTTTGTCCATAGATAATATACCACCTAGAGGCGCATTTTCTGCCAGCCTATCAACCTGTTTATTCCCCCTCACTCTCGCTCTCGCATGACCATGGCAGAATATCCATACAGTTCTTACAACCTGTGACCTGTGAAGCGAGGCAAGCCATTCTATACAAAATGTTCCTTTCTCCACCTTACTAAGCATACTCCGTGAGTCCGTAATGAATACAATATGTTTTGCAGTGGTCTCCTCCAACCATCTGAAGGCTGGAGGTTATAGTTTCATGCTGTCTTTTTTCAAGGATCGTCCATTAGCCTTCGCATAAAACCCCAACCACTACATGTGTCTCACCACTGACCTATCGGTGTAGATCACTATGTCACATTGATGTGTGTTGCCCTGGATCAGTTGCTGCACCTAAACAAAACAAGAACCAAAAAAAGCAAATAAGTAACAGATTATGCCACTATCTCTAGTGTGCCCCGCAGATCCCCACTCAAATTTCATACAAAGAAAACTACGCCACTACCTGCAGTGTGTCCCGTCATTTCGTTTCTCAATGTCCCGCATTCACATCTAAAAAGAAGAACAGCCTTCAAACATATTTTTAGTGAGCGGATGTTTGTTGTTGACGCCATATTTCTGTTTTTGACGAATTTGCTCTTGCTAATAATAGTCTTTGATGTGTCGATTATGTTCTTTATCTCTGTGTCACATCGTCCCTCTTGTATCTTGCTGAGGCCTAGATAGCGAATGTATTGAGGGGCAGGAGATGAGAGAGAGAGAGAGAGAGAGAGAGAGAGAGAGAGAGAGAGAGAGAGAGAGAGAGGGAGAGAGACAGAGACAGAGACAGAGACAGAGACAGAGAGAGAGAGAGAGAGAGAGAGAGAGAGAGAGAGAGGAGAGATATGCGAAATAGTCTGAGTCTGTATAAAGGCGTGAATGTCTGGAAATGATGACTATTTAATGATAGATTGATAGATTCAAGACGTGATAGGTTCAAGATGTGTTAGATTCAAGATATGATAGATTCAATATGTGATAGATTCAAGATGTCATAGATTCAAGATGTGTTAGATTCAAGATGTATTACACTAAATATGTAATAGATTATAGATGTGATTGATTCAAGATGTGATAGATTTGATATGTGATAGATTCAAGATGTGATAGATTCAAGATGTGATTTCAAGATGTGGTAGATTATAGATGTAATAGATTCAAGATGTATTAGATTCAAAATGTGTTAGATTCAAGATGTGCTAGATTCAATATGTGATAGATTCAAGATATAATAGATTCAAGATGCGATAGACTCAAAATGTGATAGATTCAAGATGTCATAGATTAAATATGTGTAGATTCAAGATGTGATAGATTTGAGATGTGATAGATTCAAGATGACAGATTCAAGATGTGTTAGATTCAAGATGTGATAGAGATGTGATAGATTCAAGATGTGTTAGATTCAAGATGTGATAGATTCAAGATGTCATAGAGATGTGATAGATTCAATATGTGTTAGATTCAAGATGTGTTAGATTCCAGATTGTTAGATTCAAGATCTGATAGATTCAAGATTTGTTAGAGTCAAGATGTTATAAATTCAACATGTGATAGATTCAGGATGTGATTTCAAGATGTGGTAGATTATAGGTGTAATAGATTCATGATTTATTAGATTCGATATATTATATTTTATGTATTAGATTCAAGATGTAATAGATTCAAGATGTGATAGACTCAAGATGTAATAGATTCAAGGTCGTCACTGGAACTACGGAGTTCATGCTTTGTGCGGCGCTTTCTGCGCTGCGGAAAAAAACAGAGCCATATGGGATAAAAACCCAGAGCAATGAAGTAGTTATATAGATTCAAGATGTCAAATATTCAATATGTGTAGATTCAAGATGTAATAGATTCGAGATGTGATAGATTCAAGATGTGATAGTTCAAGATGTGATGGATTCAAGATGTGATAGCTTTTAAATGTGATATATTCAAAATATGATAGATTCAAGATGTGGTAGATTCAAGATGTGTTAGATTCAAGATGTGATAGATTCCAGATGTAATAGATTCCAGATGTGATAGATTCAACTTGTGATAGTTCAAGGTGTAATAGATTCAACATGTGATAGATTCAACATGTGATAGATTCAACACGTGTTAGATTCAACAAGTGATAGATTCAACATGTGATAGATTCAACATGTGATAGATTCAACATGTGATAGTTCAAGATGTGAGAGATTTTAGATGTGATAGATTCAAGATGTCAGAGATTCAAGATGTAAAGATTCAAGATGTCATCTATTCTTCTTCTTCTTCTTCTTCTTCTTCTTCTTCTTCTTCTTCTTCTTCTTCTTCTTCTTCTTCTTCTTCTTCTTCTTCTTCTTCTTCTGCGTTCGTCCGGAATGTAGTTTTAGACGTAATTGCGTTGTGCCAGTTTACAGCAGAGCTGCGGTACTTGCGCCTTTTGGCTGACACATCCGGCTTCTGTGGGCATTTGTTGACCAGGTTAAACTTCCCGGTTGTCATCTATTCAAGATGTCATCGATTCAATATGTGATAGATAATGTATACGTGACAACAACCGAGGCAGGGTGTATGACATATCACAGACATAAATTTCGAAACTCTCACGGCTGCAAAGTTGTGCGCAGTACAAACCGCTGGGTGGTGATGTGACATACAGCGCGTGATTAAATCTGACTTTCAGTAAAGTCACCGATATAGTTTAGCAGCCATCTCCATGGCCAAGTCTTAGTTGCCTGCCTCGCGCTCCGAAGGTCGTGTGATCGATTACCGTCTACGTCGTTAGGTTCACGCGTGGAATTTTCTCGGAGACTACTGGTGGTAGGCGATCATGTTTCTCCACACATTGCGGTCACCGACGGCATGGATCCATTCAAGTTTTCTATACTTTTCATACCATGATACAAGACTGTCAAGAATCTTCTTTTGCTGTCTTCCTTTATCTCTCTTTCCACAAATATTTCCGGTTATCAGACATCAACCTTGATGGAAAAGATCCCAAAATAAGAACATTTACTTGAATCAAGTAGCAGCAATTAAAATGGGGAACACGAAGGGCAAATATGAACAAATAAAGTTAGGAGTACGGCAGCAATATGTTTTGTCACCGGATCTCTTTTCCATCTATAGCAAAATAATAGCAAGACAGATCAAATATAAGAAAAGAATAATAATCAGAGGTTATAATATAAACAATGTACATATCCTATACATGCTCCGTCTTCATCTGCAACAGCCAGTGGAGAGTCCCAATACTAATAGTACCGTAGCAGTCTGATTATATGTCCGTCTGGCCTTTCCTCTGAGTCATCTACTGACACCAACAGGTCACGAAGAAGCAAACAAACAAATCAAGGACACAATATTCATCCCACTATCAAACCATCTGTATTATCTGTGCTTGTGACCCCATTAGCATATTAATGTGACAGCCCGGGTGACATTACTCACAGACCCCAGGAGTGTTTGTAAGATTTTAGCATCGGTATCGATCTGTGTTCCCTGCCTATTTCCGCCGTCTTGATTGAGTGGTATCCTCCTTAGTTCAGCCCTGGTTCATCATCAAGTGCCCTGCCAGCTGGCGTGGGCGTTCATGTCTCTCCACAGATCTCGTTCTTTGGTGTTCTGAATCAACTCTGCTGCTGATATTCTTCCATGCCACCATCTCAATCGATCCAGCATCATTTCTCTTGGTCGGCCTCTGTCTCTCGTCCCGCTAATCTCTTCAGTTGTCACGATGTTCTCCGGTGCCTCTTTTCTCGTAATATGACCAAAGAAAACTGTTTGTCTCTTTCTTATTGTTGTATATAATGTTCTAGTTTCATAAGCCTCTTTCAGGCAATCATCGTTAGTTACCCTGGTAGTCCAAGGAATTTGCAACAGTCGTCTAAGGAACCACATTTATGTTGCTTCCAAGCTCTTCCTAATTTGTTAATTTACATTGCAAGATTCACCGCCATACAGCATAACAGGTTCTATATAGCATTTCAGCACTCTCTTTCTTACATTCAGTGATAGTGACTTATTGCATAAGATACTCTTCATTTTCTGAAATGCGGCCTTTGCTTGCCCTGTTCTGCTCTTAATCTCTGTTATGCATCTTCCATCTGATGTTATAAATGCCCCTAAATATTTAAAATTATCCACTTGGTTAAGAATGTTCCCTTCTATTTCCATTTCACATTTAGGTGTTACCTTTTTCTTTGATATCACCACTGTTACTGTTTTCTTGATATTCAAGGAGAGTCCTTTCTTTGCGCTCTCTGTTACTGCGTACAATGTCCAACAGCTCTAGTTACGCGAGGTAAAAATACATTACTTGGAACACTTGATTTCAGTATCTGTCATTGATTTGAGTTTGTCTAGTGGTTATTGCGTTAAGAATTACCCAATCAGCAACAAGAAACAGTTGTTAATTGTATGTCGTTTACACGACGTCGCAATCAACTCCAGCATTCCTCGTCTGTTTGGGATCTACTAGGCATTTTTTAAATGTTTAATAGGGGTTAAACGACTTTCTCCGTAATCCCGTTTATCCACGTAGGGTAACGCAGCGCGCGAGAATTGGTAGCACTTCTCGCCGCGTTGGTGACTTGCGGGATAAGTAATCCGGACGCTCAGAAAGCAATGGCAAACTACTGAGCGTAATCTTGCCAAGAAATCAATAACAGCGGTAAAATGCTGGTGTTAACAGCGATGTCCTGTAGAGAATACGAGGAAAAACACAAGTTTGCTATTGCTTTCTGAACTACCGATGTTCATAGAATCGTACTCAACGAAAGTGGTCTGCTAGAACCCATCTGCTAGGACGCCGTAGTCAACCCCCAGGTTTCAGGCGCTGATTCGTTATTCTTCTTGTTAGTTGCATATCCTTTTAATGACGTCGCAGTCAACCCCAGCATTTTTGTTTTACTGTTTGCGATTTCTTTGCCAGTTTACGTTCAGTAGTATGCCATTGCTTTCTAACAGCTATGTTTCGAACACGGTATGTGGGATTACGAACTGCGTCCGTAACCCCTTCGTCACAGAGCCGGTTGATTCTTTATGACATACAAATGTCTGTCTGTCTGTCTGTCTGTCTGTCTGTCTGTCTGTCTGTTATTGTGTGTGTGTGTTTTTTTTTATTGTGTTGTGTGTGTGTGTGTGTGTGTGTGTGTGTGTGCGCGCGCGCGCTACAAACCACAAACACAGTGCGTTTCAAATCTAACCTTTATTACCAAACAAACATTCTCCCTAACATGATGCCTAACCTGTTTTGATACTGCTCTGTGCTCCCATTATGTAGCCGTACACATGTCACCAAAACATGCTGGTGTTAATTGTGACGTCCTGTAAAGGTAAAGCCACTAGCACATGCCGCACCTCTTGGGACAGGTCAGTTGATGGGCCACCTCCGCACATAGGCCTTGCAGTTTTTCCGGTTTGATCGTGCCACAGTCAGGTGCAAAATCGGCGCAGTCGATGTATTTCTGGAGCAGGGACGCTGCGGGGATGAAGAGTTTTGTTGAAACGTTAGTTGCAAGTTTCCTTTACAGTCAACC
Source organism: Cepaea hortensis (assembly GCA_963921405.1). Taxonomy (NCBI): domain Eukaryota; kingdom Metazoa; phylum Mollusca; class Gastropoda; order Stylommatophora; family Helicidae; genus Cepaea; species Cepaea hortensis. Next base: position 399,369,147 of record OY992876.1, read on the forward strand.
TTTACAATAGAATCCGTCATATATTTTTATGGTATTATGTTTGGGGGATTTTCCCCCTATGATTTACGTTTGCTGTAGTGGAGTTAGTTTGTAAGGTGTGTACATTGTCCGTGCTTCTCTCATTTTTTTTCGCAGGACTTACAAGTACCTACCTCTATTTTATTTTCTATTGTTATGTCCTGCTTCAGCCGTTACTTCTCCTATCTATTATTATTTTTTTCTTATTGTTATATACTGCTGACGCTTTTACTTCTCTTATATACTATTATTTATTTCCTATTGCCATATACCGATGCAGTCGTCACTTCTCCTATCTATTATTATTTTTTTTCTTATTGTTATATTCTGCTGACGCTTTTACTTCTCTTATCTATTATTATTTATTTCCTATTTTTATATCCTGGTGCAGCTGCTACTTCTCTCTTCTATTATTATTTATTTACCTGGTTGCTACCTCTATTTCTCGTCCGTCTTTGCTGTTTGTTTTTAGCATGTTTATCCATCGACCCACTATAAATTTTCTAATTTCATGCTTTTCTTTTGTTCTTTTTGTGTTGCTCTGAGGAGGATTAGTATAATCGAAACGTCGTCTATTGTGTCGTAGTATACTTGTTTTTATTGTATATCTATTATTTTATTCCTCCCTCCTATGATTTACATTTGCCTTAGTGGAGTTCGTTGTAAGATATGCACGCTGTGTTTATGTTTAGTTTCTCTCACTTTTTCGCAGGAGTCACACGTTTCTAGCGGGTTCTATAGCCAAAGGCTTGCCAGAGCGATTCGTGATCCCGCATACCGCGTTCGATATACAGCAGCAGGGGGAGGGGTAGATTTGGGAGCAGACCACCTTACGCTGGTAAACATTTGTGAACGCACTGTAGGTGTTGGGTGTAGTCTTAATCTTACTTTGTCCCGAAGCAGTTTTCTGCAATGGGTCTGTGATGTGATAGCTCCATCACACCGTGTGACTCTGAGCAAGAAGGAATAGGAGGCTAATCGTTATCTCACTTTTGGCCAGCAACGAGCCCCAGAGTCCAACCCGCGTCCAACCGTGCTCCTGACATTACCAGCGGAGTTCGCTATCAGCTTCGCTACCAATGTGACGATCATCTCATCTCACTCCATCTCATCTCATCTCACCCCATGTCATCTCATGTCATCTCATCTCACTTTATCTCACTTCATCTTATCTCATCTCACCAAATGTCACCTCATGTTATCTCATGTCATCTCATCTCACCCAATATCATCTTATCTCACGTCATATCACCTCATCTCATGTCATTTCATCTCATCTCACCTCATTTTATCTCATCTCACCTCATGTCATTTCATCTCATGTCATCTCATGTCATCTCATGTCGTCTCATATCATATTACCTCAAGTCATCTCATCTCACCTCATCTTATCTCATCTTATGTCATGTCATCTTATCTCACCTCATCTTATCTCAATTTATCTCATCTTACCACATGTCATGTCATTTTACCTCATCTCATTTTATCTCGCCTCATGTCATCTCATCTCAACAGACTTCATCTCATATCATCTCATCTCAACACACCTCATCTCATCTAATCTTACCTATCTCAGCACACCTCACCTCATCTCATCTCACCAATCTCACCTCATCTCATCTCATCTCATGTCAACTCACCTCATGTCACCATATCTCAGCTCATCTCATCTTGTTCCTCTTGTACCTTGCGGTGTCGCGGTGAAGCATAAATAGCCCATTTATAAGCTTCATATATCGAGATTCCCGTGGACTCTTCTATTCCCTTTGTCCATCGTTTACAGAGTCGACCTCTTCTTCAGGTTCCGTTTCGTCTGTACATCTTTCCATTAGGCGAACCCACTCCGATTTCAGAGATGCAGTTAATTTACGTGTCCGAGGCAACGACGAGAGGTCAAAATGTATGTTCAACTGACAGGTTATGGGACGAACCTACTGCGTCGCGATCAGAAGAGGAAGTTGAAATGCATTAAACCTGTTAGCCACACCAGCTACTTCCTAAGAGTTAAAAACTCAGTCTTACAGAGTATTCATCCCCAACAAATACTGGTGTAAATAGAGCAAGTAACATTGTACATTTTATACCTATGTAAATAGAGCAAGATACATTGTATATTTTTTACTGTTGTAAATAGAGCAAACAACATTGTATATTTTGTACTGGTGTAAATAGATCAAGATACATTGTATAATTTATAATGGTGTAAACAGAGCAAGGGACATTGTATATTTTATACTGAAGTAAATAGAAGAGCAATCGAGATTGTATATTTTATACTGGTGTAAATAGACAAAGGATCATCGTATATTTTAGCGCCTTGGTACCACATAGCATGGCTACCATGCAACTATTATGGTGCTTTCGTTCCACATAACATTGCTTCCTTACAACTCTTACAAAACTGTGATTCTTGTTGTATGGCAATGGGTGCGTCAGAGACCGGTGCATATTGATTCACAAAAAGATATTAAGACTAAAGATTGACAAGAAGTACGGCCTGTTGAACGATAACGTTTGAAGCGGACTTCAGCTGTCAAATAACCTCGCGCCCTTTTACCAAACGTGTGAACTCTCAAATCAGCACCACGACCACGAGTATACTTTCAGCGCGAAAAGCTGCACTAGATATTAGAGGGGAAATGATTATTTTCAATACCGTAGTTTGTTCGTTCGTTCGTTCGTTAGATAGTTTGTTATTTAGGTAGTTAGTTAGTTAGTTAGTTAGTTAGTTAGTTAGTTAGTTAGTTAGTTAGCTGGTTGGTTGGTGGGTGGGTGGCTGGTTGGTTGATTGGTTGGTTGGTTGGTTGGTTGGTGGGTGGGTTGGTGGTTTGGTGGGTTGGTTGGTTGGTTGGTTGGCTGTCTGGTTGGTTGGATGGTTGGTTGCTTGCTTGGTTGCTTGGTTGGTTGGTTGGCTGGGTGGTTGATTAGCATGTCGTCATATTATCCTCACTGTACAACGAACCATAAGTCCATAAGTACTCGGATCCCTTCCTCAGTATCTAAGCTCAACGTATACCGGTCGGCTACACTAGTTCTGTGTTCGTTGACTGTTCTTTCCCTTGCATAACTCTCCTATCTGGCATTCACTTCATTCTCTTGCAGTCTGGTAGATTATCATTACGTGCCATGTCGAAAGGAGCAGGTAAATATTTTCCCGGCAAACGAAAGTCTGTGCTCCTGACAGTTTCAGCCCTGAGTGGTTTTGTGTACCACTCTGTCCACACACACACACACACCCAGCATTGTCTCATCCTTCTAGTGACTCGGGAGTCTCCGTGGCAAAGTGGTCAATCCGTTTGCCTCGCGCTCCGAAAGTTGTGGGTTCGATTCCCAGCTACGTCTTTTGGTTCACAAGTGCATTTTTCTCGGAGACTCCAGGGGGTCGTCGCTGGAGCTAGGGAATTAGTGCTTTATGCGACGCTGTCGGCAGGCCACCAGAGGAAAGAGACCGAGCCATATGGGATAAAACCCGGTGCAATGAAATCGATCATCTCGACTTTTAAGACTTCAAGACTTTTAGTGAATGCCGCTTTCATCGACCATGAACTTAATTTTAATGACGGACTGTTGAGATGGCATTCTGACAGCGGCTTTATGCATATATCCCTGTGCGGGCTGCTAATTTGTCGATACTGCTGCCTATTCCACTGTTAACATGTGTTAGTGAGGAACATTCTGTGTGATATTCACTGGCACAGGAACGGGGTATAATGAAGTGACCCTGTGCCGTGAAGCTGGAATCGCGACTAACGACTAACAGTCTCATCCTGTTGGCCATCTGTCTCTAGCACACTCCACCTTTCTAATTGTCACAACTGACAACTGTCTCCAGACCCTCTTGTCTCTAATTGTAACGTGCCTGTTTTTACGCCAAGGCAGGGAGAGGTAGAGGCTAAGAATCTAATAGAATAATTAAGGTTACAAGGGTCAGAGAAGAGGTATGCGGATGTTGGGTCAGAAAGGTGGAGTAAGACAATGGTTGGCCCCAAACACAATGGAGGGTTATATCACGGAGATGTCAGTCTGAGTCACTAGGGCCCAGAGAAGAGCGTGATAGTAGACGAATAGACAAAGGAAACCCAGAAATGTAATGTTGGAGGAATTTAGAATGGGGTTCAAGGGGTTAAATGGTATTTCTTGGGAGATCCCGGGAAGAGTGAATAAAGAGAATAATCTGGGCACATTAGAGACAGTTGAAAGCGTAGATCTCGGTGTTAACGCAAGAGGGTCGACTTCGTTCCCCCAGGAACAAGTGCCTGAAAATATCTGATGTGTCGGCCGATTGACGCAAATATCGCAGCTCTGATGTAAGCAAGCACGACACTATCCGTACAAAACAAACCAAACAAAATATTGGACGAACGAAAAAGATGAATGCCGCCGAAATGAAATCCATATGGCTCGGTCTCTTTCCCCAGAGCGGCTACTGAAAAGGTCCCCTTCGAAAAACAAAACTGCACTCGTGAAAAGAATGAAATGAAAGTCCGGAAGCGAACTCGGGACCTTCGGAGCTCGAGGCAGGCGGCTTGATCATATCATCACTTAGACCTCCCGCTCCTTCACTCCACTCACTCCCCTCTTTTGCGCTCCCCCCCCCCCCCCCTCTCTCTCTCTCTCTCTCTCTCTCTCTCTCTCTCTCTCTCTCTCTCTCTCTCTCTCTCTCTCTCTCTCTCTCTCTCTCTCTTAATTCCAGTTCCACAGGGGCCTTTCGTCTGTGTGCAATGTTTGTTGGGGCGATATTAACTGGTTCGGTGCCAAACAAAAAATACGTTTGAACCAAACATGGTACACAATCACATGAACAAGTGTTATATTGTAAATTTCCACTCACTGAACATTGAAACTGCGAACGATACTACATAACACAACAAATAACACGTTTAGCGATATATATACCTTCGGCAATGAATCATTTAATGGCCAAGTGATATGTAGTGGACAAGCCTTACTCCTAAAGATAGTTTTTTTTTTTTTTCCTGTAGAGTTAGACACCGTTAGGTCTGTTGCTCGTGTGTATATTCTGCTTCCAGTGAGAGGTGTTGAAATACTCATGACAGTTTGTGCTCCTCGATATGTGGATAGGGCTGAACTACTGTTTCAGTCTGCTGCCAGTTTTGGATAAGGCATCAGCTCTCTCGTTCCCAGACGGTGAAGAAGGTGAAGACGACGAAGAAGATGGTAATGATAATGCACTGTCAAAGACTACTTGCTCATGACTGAAATTATTACATTATTATCACTTATATTATTTTTTTTCTGCAACAAAAAAAAGGGAAATACTCACGGGCAGCAGTAATCAGTACAAAACACAGCAAGAAACCACAACAGAACAACAAACACGCGCTTTTCATCATTGTGTTAGCCGGTGCCAGGTTTCCAACAAGACGATGTTCTTGAAAGATTCAATCTCCCAACCAAACTCCAGCTGTTTGATTCTCGTCGCCTGAAACAATCGCTAGTCACATGATAATCTCATAGATAAAGTCTGGGAATCTCCACGTGGCAACCAAGTTGATGGACAACGTGACTTGTCGTTTGTCGAGTCAATCCGATATTTGTAAACGTACATCCTTGTTTTATGACGATTCGCTGATTATATTTTGTTGTTGTTTTGCGTTCGCTCGCTTTGAACTTAAGCGTAGTGCACACGTGCTACTACTTTTAGTGTACTGGTCTGATCATTGCGTGTGGATTAATTGTCTCTATTACCATTGTCCCTCGCCATCAGGCGAACCCACTCTGACTTCAGAGGTACTTGTAATTTACTTCCCCAAGTCAAGAACGTGAAGTCAGCATTTTAGTCCCACTGTCCGGTGTATGGGGTTGAATCCTCTACCTCAGTATCAACACACCGGATGTTTAAGAATGACGCTCTTAACCGTACGACCACGTTTACCCACTGACCGAGGTTTTAGGCCTGTTGGGTAGAGGTTCGATGCTAGCTGTTGTAGTTTACTACGAGAGGGAGAGACAGACCAGCAAATCCTCCATGAACTTACCATGAATGAATCACCAAACAACGACAAGTACAATCGATCAGATTCACTAGAACAAGATCACAAGTAACGAAGTAGACATTGAGATTGAAGCCTTTATAGGCACACACACAACAAACACACACCGATACAACTACTTAATACGCTGCATATATATATATATATATATATATATATATATATATATATATATATATATATATATATATATATATATATATATATATATATGTGTGTGTGTGTGTGTGTGTGTGTGTGTGTGTGTGCGCGCTCACAGATCCCGATACAACGCTCAGATACCTATAACGCGATCAGATGCCCATCATCAACGCTCAGATCAACCGCTCATATTCCAATCAACAACGTTCAGATCCCTATACAGCGCCCGGATTCCTATCAGCAACGCTCAGATCCCTATATCCACAACGCTCAGATCCCTATCCACAACGCTCAGATCCCTATCGATAACGTTCAGACCCCTATCACCAACGCTCAGATCCCTATCACCAACGCTCAGATCCCTATCACCAACGCTCAGATTCCTACCCACAACTCTCAGATACCTATCCACAACGTTCAGATCCTAATTACCAACGCTGAGATCCTAACGCTCAGATCCCTATCAACAACACTCAGATCCTTTCAACAACCCTCAGATCCATGTTAACAACCCTTAGATCCCTATCTGCAACGCCCATATCCCTATACAACTCTCAGATCCCTATACAACTCTCAGATCCCTATCAGCAACGCTCAGATCCCTGTCAACAACTCTAATATGTCCGCCAAGTTCCTGAAAACCATCTTGTGAAAACGTGGTTTCTGACGAAAATGCAAAGGATATCACGGACAGACAGAAAAACCACTGAGCCTACTGACACCGGTCAGTTGCTCTAAAATGTTGACTTCTCGTCCTTGATTTGAGGACCTAAATTAAAATCCCTACAAGAATCAAGCCGGCTGTGTGGCGAATGGGCTATGGGCGCAATTCGCAAAACCGCATACCGCTTTCGAAACACAGCTGAGGACGATTTTGAAGCAGACCGACTTGCACTGGTTTCATACAGGTATGAGTGCAGGTCGTTCAGAAATCAATGGCAAATTGCTTAACGTAAACTTGCCAAAAATAACACCCCCCCCCCCCCCCAAAAAATATTGGCATTGACTGCGACGTTCTGTAAAGGATATGCAGCAAACTAACTAACAGAAACAAATCAGAACCGTAAATTAGAGAAATTAGACGTAGACAGTCGAGATTTTTTGGACGCGTTATGAGAAGAATTAAACTAGACAATTTGGCGACAACTAGCAATATTACGGATAAAAGAAAACGAGGAAGGCAGAGAGGTAAATATCTGGATGTCTTGATCACATGGCATGGTACGCCACGTGGCACATGGTGATGATGTATTATATATATATATATATATATATATATATATATATATATATATATATATATATATATATATTTTTTTTTTTTTTTTTTTTTTTTTTTTTCCCGCGTTTCCATCCTGTTTTCAGGATATTGCGGTAAACACCAGCATCTTTCAGCTGTATGTTGATTCCTAGGCTAGATTACGCTCATCGGCACGCCACGACTTTCTGAGCGACCGGCTCCATACTCTCATAAGTCACTTTTGCAATTCGAACCACTGCTAATTCTCGTCGCGTCACGTGACGAGAGTATTCGGGGTTAGCGGAGAAAGCTGCTAACTCCTCGGCCATGGAGCCGGCATATATATATATATATATTAGAACACGACATAACGTAAGAATATTCTTCTTCTTCTTTCGTTCGCTTGAAATATGTCTATATCTGCAATGTCGTCTCTTGCATGAATTGAACTGTTTTTTTTTTCAGTTCACACAGTGGTCCATAGAGTTTATCTTCCACTGTCGTCTCTCTAGGCCAGAAGGTTTGCCTAGATATGTTATATTTTGGGCAGTCTTGGAGTATGTGCTCTGCTGTCTGCGACGCCAATCCACATGTGCACACGGCTGTTTCACCAATCTTGAATTGTGTATACATGTGGTTGCGTAATCTATTGTGTCCTGTTCTGAGACGCAGAATAATGACTTGTTCTGGTCTGTCCATAATGTGGTAGTCATCTTGAGCAGGTTTTGGTGGCTTTCTGACTGATTTGATCATTCTTTTCTTTTGGTGGTATGTAACGTGCACATCAGGCTGTTCCTCTTTGGCTCCTTCCTTAGCCAATTGATCAGCTCTGTCGTTTCCGGGTACTCCACAGTGGGATGGTATCCACTGTATGGTGACTTTATGCTGACTGCTAAGTTCAGAAAGTAGTGTCCTTAGTACTGGCAATTTCCCAGAGAGGAGCGCCTCGAGTACTGATTTTGCATCTGTTAGTAGCACCACAGGTTGTGTACCATTGCTGTTATTTAGTAATTTCTCTGTTGCTATCTTGATTGCCTCAATTTCGGCATCATAGTTATGGCAGTATTTTCCTGTCGGTACTCTGGCTGTGTCCCTAGTATTATTTGGGTATTCTATGTAGCGTAAGAATATGTTATCGTATTATAACTTCACATTGTCTGTTTGATATGACATAACAAAAGAATATGTTATGTTATTATAACTATTTGATATAACATAACTTAAGAATGTGTTGTTTTATTATAACTTTACATTGTTTTTATGATATAACGTAACTTAAGAATATGTTATCTTATTACAACTTCACACTGTCTATTTGATAGATCCCTATCCACAACATAACTTATGAATAAATTAACACTCATTATGCAATGTTTCCAGTATGCGAAGCCCCAGAGGCGGATCCTTCTACCAACGTGGTGGGCACAAACAGCAGCTCGGCACAGTACACGTGTCGCCCTGGGTACAGGTTCCATTCCGGTGACCTACTGCGATCATGTGATGCCAACGGGACCTGGTCAGGAGTGCAGCTCGTGTGTGCAGTTGACGGTGAGTACTGTCTTTGGCATTTATATCGGTTGACAGTGAGTACTGTCCTTGGCATTTATATCGGTTGACAGTGAGTACTGTCCTTGGCATTTATATCTGTTGACGATTAGTACTGTCCTTGGCATTTATATCGGTTGACGGTGAATACTGTCTTTGGCATTTATATCGGTTGACGGTGAGTACTGTCCTTGGCATTTATATCAGTTGACGGTGAGTACTGTCCTTGGAATTTATATCAGTTGACGGTGAGTACTGTCCTAGGCATTTATATCAGTTGACGGTGAGTATTGTCCTTGGCATTTATATCAGTTGACGGTGAGTACTGTCATTGGCATTTATATCAGTTGACAGTGAGTACTGTCCTTGGCATTTATATCAGTTGACAGTGAGTACTGTCCTTGGCATTTATATCAGTTGACAGTGAGTACTGTCCTTGGCATTTATATCAGTTGACGGTGAGTACTGTACTTGGCATTTATATCAGTTGACGGTGAATACTGTCCTTGGCATTTATATATGTTGACAGTGAGTACTTTTCTTGGCATTTATATAAGTTGACAGTGAGTACTCTCCTTGGCATTTATATCAGTTGACAGTGAGTACTCTCCTTGGCATTTATATCGGTTGACAGTGAGTATTTTTCTTGGCATTTATATCAGTTGACAGTGAGTACTCTCCTTGGCATTTATATCAGTTGACAGTGAGTACTTTTCTTGGCATTTATATCAGTTGACAGTGAGTATTGTTCTTGGCGTCTATATCAGTTGACAGTGAGTACTGTTCTTGACATTTATATCTGTTGACAGTGAGAACTGTTCTTGACATTTATATCTGTTGACAGTGAGTACTGCCCTTGGCATCTATAACAGTTGACAGTGAGAACTCTTCTTGGCATCTATACCAGTTGACAGTGAGAACTGTTCTTGATGTGTATATCAATTGACAGTGAATATTGTTCTTGACATTTATATCAGTTGACAGTGAGAACTGTTCTTGACATTTATATCAGTTGTTGGGGAACCGCCGAGGCTATTTAAATTATATAGGGTGTATTTTTAATGACTGCGCAGTGTTTGAAAATATTCCCAGTCCGAGTTTTGTATTTACCCTCTGTAAAGTTCATGCAACATAATAGGTAAATACAAAACTTAGACCGGCAATATTTCCAAACACTACACAGTCATTAAAAATACACCCTGTAAAACAAAAAGGTTTAAAAAGCACGAGGATTGACTTCATTGCACCAGATTTTATCCCATATGGCTCGGTCTCTTTCCACAGGGCAGCCTACCGAAAGCGTTACACAAAGCACTACCTCCGTAGCTCCAACGACGACCCCATAGGAATCTTTCGAGAAAATTGCACTCGTGAACCGAATGTCGTAGCCGAGAATCGAAGCCACTACCTTCGGAGTGCGAGGCAAGCGGCCTAACCACTTTAGCTATATTAATAATTATCAATCAATCAGTCAGGTACTGTCTCCACAATGAAGGTTGGCTGCAATGGATCTCCAATACTGCCTGTCTCTCGCCCTGACTGTATATTCTGTCAGGTTGATGTTCGTCCATCTCCTGATGCTATCTTTCCACTCGTATCGTTGTCTGCTGTGGGATGTGGGATTAAATATATGAGAATTATTTGCTTGTTTTATCTAGGGGATCCCTAATGTGACTATTTTTGATTCTCACTCATTTCACCACTTGAGGTGATCATGGAATTCTACCACAGACACAAGAAGGAAAATACTTCACTTCTATTTATAACTGTGTCTATGCGTACTTCTCCATTCCCACTAATATCACCTGCTAATTTTGATATAGTGCTATAGAACATTGATTGTTTACAATATATAGGACAACCACTGTTGAACAAATATCAACAAGTACTTGACGTAAACATCAACATTGTAACATACTGTCACTATTAATGAACTCAAGATCAGGAGTAACATATATATATAATGACCATACTGGATTTTCTGAACAGGCATGGGATGACGCAATATCATAAACACATTAAAATGTGATAACTCCATTGTCCCAAAAATCAATACAATCATATTCCCCGCAGAAGTCGGATGTGTCGGCCTAACGGCGCAAGAACGCAGCTTTGCTGTAAACAGGCACAACGCAATCACATCCGGAAAAAAACTCTGGATGAACGAAGAAGAAGAATCATATTCATGTTCTCAACCAAAACAACAACTATTTGGTTATAGCCCTCATTGAAAAAAGCTACAGACCTTACAAAACCATGGCATGAAAGAAATCTTGCCAAGGAGGTCACGTCAGACAGGTGCAAGGCCCAGAACACTTCGGATGAAGACAAAGTGACAGTGAAAGAAATCAAGGCTGTGCTTCGACGATCAAAAAACAGCGCTCCAGGGCCATATGGCATAAGATACAACGACATCAATAGGTGCACCGACAACGAGCTAGAGGAACTAGCAGACATGTACAACAACAGTATAGGGAGTGCTAGCATCAAGGAAGAGTGGTTACACAGCTATCTGATTCCCTTGCCGATACCTAGCAAAGACCACACAAAAATTCAGGGATAGCGAGTTATAACCATGCAGAATACAATAGGCAAGCTGCTGGAGAAGTTAATTGCCAAGAAAATATCAAGCCAGTTAGAGAGGCAAGGTGTTTTCCCACCTACCCTGGGTGGGTACCGTCCAAAAAGAGAAACCTGGACCAATGCAGAAGTTTTTGCCCATGATGTCTATGAAGGTTTCCACTCAGGCATTGAAACCTTTGCTGCAGCGATTGATCTTGAGGACGCGTACAACAGAGTACCATTAGATTTTTTAATGCTTCAGCTTCTTGAACTCAAAATAAGTCCATTCCTCCTTAGTTGGATCGCTGCAGCCCTCTTCCAAAGGAAATCAGTTTTTAGATATGGCAGTTGGACGTCGGAACCAACAACAATATATCCTGGCCTACCACAGGGATCACCATTATCTCCGGTACTGTTCAACGCCTACACTGTGAGAATCACCAGTGAGCAGATCACTGGACCTGGTAGGACATTGTCATATGCCGACGATGTCTTAGTGTATCGCTAGGGTAAGGATAGAGATCAGGTTGCTGTGGAACTACAAACCTAACTCAATCGCATAAGTACTTGGTGTGTTGAGGCTGGGGAAATGCTCAACCCAACAAAGGCAACAGTGACTTGGTTCTCGTTGCATAATCATATTGTCAACACTCCAACACCAATTGTAAATCTGTGTTCAGAGATGGTGGAAAGAACGCAGGCGATGAATTACCTGGGGATACGGTTTGATCGAAGCCTTGCTTATAATGAGCACATAGACCAGGTGATAACAAAGGCCAAGCGGGGGTTGGCTGCGATGCGGGTGATGGCGGCAGCAAACTGTGAGCAGCGCCATCTATGTCTTCTATACGAAGGGCTGGTCTTGTCTGTTTTTGAGTATGCGATGGCAATCCTGACTCTCAGCCGTAAGCAGATAGAAAGGATGGAAAGGATATAGAATGAAGCTATGCGCATTATTCTTGAATGTACAAGAGATACAGCATGCAGGGCGATGCGCTACCTTCTTGATTTTCCAACCATTGAAGACAGAATACAAGTCTGCGGAGCTCGCGCCTACCTCAGAGTTAACGCAAACACACAACATCCACTTCATAGTGAAATTATGAAGGTGAAGGGCAACAGGTTGAAGGGAGGACGGTCGTGGATGGGTCAAGCCGAAACCATTATTCAACAGGTGTGTTCACTTGAGGACTTAGAACCTGGCGAGGAGTGGGTACAAGTGCCAACAGATTTCTTCTGCACATCCTTTTCAGTTTGTATCCAACTAGACAGAAAATGCAGACAAGAAAACCCGGCAGCTGTGGATGCGGGAGTACAAGCGTTGATTTTCGAGAATTCGCTAGATGGTGATTCTGTCATTTACACAGATGGGTCGGTCGTCCGACATGTGAGAAGCTCATGGGCCTTTACGGCTCAGGCCGGAGGGAGAATTGTGAAGGAGGACTCTGGTGCTTTTGCTGAGACCACAAGTAGCCTGACTATGAAAGTCATGGCAGTAAGTAAAGCAATAAGATGGCTCGAGACACAGACATTCACTAGGGCATGTTTCCTTAGCGACTCAATGAACATGCTCAAGAGGATAGAGATGGGGGGGGGGGATCCGAAGAGACTGGTTGCTATCTCTGGAGCGGTCTCGGCTGGCAAAGATTAGTTTCATCTTCGTGCCAGGGCATGCGGGAGTACAGGGGAATGAGCGAGCTGACAAGCTCGCAGGTAACGCTACTGTGGAGGCAGACGCGCCATGGACCAGGCTGACATTCTGAATGCTCTACGAGAAGTAAGACTTTTGCGAGAACCAAGTGATGACTGTGAATCTACAACCAGGCCAGACTGCGAGAACAGCAAATTATAAGAGGGGTGGTAAAACAAGAACACTACGCAGGAAGCCAAAGAAGACTGATAAACCAACACAGAACTGGTGTCGTTAGCCGCTACATGCTGCGGGATTTGCTGAGGAGGGGATCCGAGCACTTATGGACTGAATGGTTCGATGTGCAATGAACATCTGTCTACTAACTTAACTAACGTTGCCAAAATATTTCACTTGCATCATTTTTTTTTTTTTTTATTTCTTTCATCAACTCTCTTTCCATTCCCAGTTTTTCTAGAACCGCTGTATTTGATTGTTTTTGTTTCCATGAAATACGACATATTTGTCTGTATACCCACATCTCCAGGCCCTCTGTTCGACTTTCTAATTGCTTGTTCAGTGTCTTGGTGTCCACGCCATATAGTAGTGTTAAATATACATAACATTTGACAATTCTCATTAATAGTCATAGTGGTTCAGTAAGCACAGTGATGGAAGGTTCTTGTCTCTATATCGGTCTTCTTTCGTTCTCCCCTGTTTGCAAATATGAAATGATTAAATAGGTCAGGAACCTTCTGCAGGTATAGAAACCCGGTAGGGAATTTACTTGATCCTAGAAGCTCTAGAACATGGGTAACCAAAGTATGGCCCGCAGGCCGGATCTGGCCCGCGACGTCAGTTCATCAAGCCCGCCGACGGTACTCGAATTTGCTTGATAAAACGTATAGAACATGATACATTGTGATACAATTTAAATGTAAATATTATGTTTGGAATATAAGGAGATCTATACACGAGCGGAGACCTCCTGGCTTCTGTGTGCCTTAAATTTACTATTTTCAACTTTAAAGTATTGTATCTAGATTTTCTTGTTTATTGTATTGTTTGCTTATTTCGCGCCATCCCCAAGTCCTTCCCCGGCTCGTGGTAGCTCCGCCTACACTCTGACGTTACCATGGTTTCCATAGCAAAACACACAAACACGTATCTTTCCCTCGCCCGATGCGTCCGGTTGTCAACACAGGTCCGACGCTCCAGAAATATTTACTTCTTTTTGCCAGTCACCCATTTTATAGATATGCAACAAGGATTTCTTTGTTTTACAGTGATAGGTAAGTGAATTAGACGTGTGAATAGAGGCAATAAAGTAGTAAACATAGCATTAAAATACCATAGAAGCCTCGTGTTATTACCAAAATATTATCCCCAGCTCATAAGACTTCCCCTGTCAAGGTGTTAATCGAGCTGGTCTCTAGGCCACTGTTTTTCAATCTTTCTGCAGGAGCAGATCCTTACGCAAATGTTTACATTGCTCAAAGAACTTTCTGTGATGATCCAAGTGCATATTATACTTTATGTAATAAACCAGATGGACATAAATGTTGCAACAAGGCGATTTCTGTCTGTTTCGGCGTAACCCCAGGCTGCTACTCGCTGAACCCTGGTTGAGAAACACTGCTCTGGGCTGTTTATTTAGGCCGGTACTATTTATATATTTTGCAAACCTTATTATGTGATACATTATAATACCAAATATACCAATAAACTGTATATGCACCTTTGGTGGGCCTTAGCTTCACCAGTAACCCCTAGTCCTCTGTTTTTCTTGTGTTTGAATAGGATTTTAATTATGTTTCTTATTCAATGTCTTTTTCATTTTTAGGTCCCGTTTACTTCACCCTTCATTATGGCTACTAAGGGGGAAAAAATGGACGCCGAGTGTCGCATTTTCAATGAAGAATGGGGAGTAAAGTACTTCTTTGTAGAAACAAAGGACCAGAAAACCAGTTGCGTAATGTGCAGCGAAAGTGTTGCCGTTTTGAAAGAGTACAATCTTCGGCGTCATTGCGAAACAAAACATCTATCAATATATTAAAAGTTTTCTGACAAATAGTAGTCCATGAAACGTGGTTTAGAAACACAAAGAAATATCTTCACGAGAAAGTTTGCTGTAAATGAATCTGTCACTCGTACAAGTTACAAAATAGTGCATCAGATGGCGTAACGAGGAAACCTGTTTACTGATGGCAACTTCATCAGAGAGTGTATGATGGAAGCAGAAAATGTCCTAAGAAAACCGATTTGTTTGGAACTATCAACCTTTCGGCATGTTTAGTTGTGCGGAGAACAGAAGAACTTGGAGAGAACATAGTGCTACAGATAGGCGAGAAAGCTAGGAACTTGTTGTATTCTCTGGTGCTGGATGAGCCTACCGATCTCTCGAGTACATCACAACTTCTCGTGTTCATTCGTGGTGTCAATTTGGACTTTCAGATAACGGAAGAGTTGGCATCCATTTGCAGTATGCATGGAACAACACCCGGAAAATACATTTTCTTGGAAGTGCAAAATATTGTGCAAGACTACAGCCTTCAGCGGAATCAGCTTCGAGCTGTTAACATTTGATGGAGGAAAAAACATGGCTGGAGTGAGAAAGGGTCTGGTGGGGCAGATCAGGACTCAGTTGGAAGATTTGAACATTCCGGGTGCTCTGTTAATACACTGCAACATACATCAGCAAGCATTCTGTGGGGAAAACTTAGATATTTCTTGTGTACTGTAACCAGTCTTTTCTGCTGTGAACTTCATTACGGGACATGCACTCAATCACCGTCAGTTCCAGGCTTTTCTTGAAGAAATTGATTCTTAATTCTGTGACTTGCCTTATCACACATCAGTGAGGTGGTTCAACTACGGTAAAGTCCTGTTTCGTTTTTACAAGCTCTGACACGAAATAGATGTTTTCCTCACTGAAAAAAGATAGACCTGATCCACAGATATAGATCCTACCTGGCTGTCTAAATTGTCATTTTTGGTCGACATCACATCCCACATGAATGAACTGAACATGAAACTTCAACGAAAGGATAACCTCGTCTGTGATCTCTACATAATCATCAACGGATTTTGTGAAAGCTGTCTTTGTTTGAAGCACAACTGGAAGGAGAAAACTTTTCTCAATTTCACTGTTTCAAAGAGTTTTGGTACAATCGCCGAAGATGTCAACCTCGATTTTCCGAAAAAGAAAATATTCGTGACTTGAAGAAGCATATATGGAGAGATTTTCAGATTTTGACAGAATTGAGAATGACATTCTTCTGTTCCAGAATCCGTTTGATTGTAACCTTGATTGTGTGCCAGTTGAACTACGGTTGGAGCTAATTGATTTGCAAGCAAATGACTTATTGAAAGACAAGCACAGTGAAAGAAAACTTGTTTAATTTTACCGCTGCTTACCTGATGTTGAATTTCCGAAACTGAAGAAATTTACCGCTGGTATGGCATCGGTGTTTGGAACAATTTATGTTTGTGAGCAAACATTTTCAAAAATGAAGTATGCCAAGTCAACACATCGAACAAGATTGACTGATGAACATTTGAAAGCAATTCTCTTGATTAGATGCGGCAATTCCAAACCAAACATTGATGATATCTTGAAAGTCAAACGTCAGTTTCACAAATCTCACTAACCGTTTTTGCTGCTTAGTTTGTGAGATTCGGATATGTGCACACTAGATCTGATGTAACTATCTTTTTGCTAACGTTGCCTTCTTTGATAACTTGTTTTTAGTAAATAAATAAGTTGGTTGTCTTTGTGTTTTGTGCATTGCACGCCACTCACCCGTGATTAACATGGAATTCTAAACTTAGTTTTTCGTCTTGTGTTCCCAGAGCTTTCGTTCTGGCTTGCAAGTATTGCGCTCGTAATTTTGTCAGTTATCCGGCTCACTGCAAAAAAGGTTTGTTGACCCCTGCTCTAGAATGATAGAGGAAATTGGAGGAAAGATGTCACTCACAGGCGCTGGAACTTTTATAAACTCTCCTCACGGTGCATAACGGCATTAGTGAGAAAACAACAGCAACAATGACAACGACTATTTACTCGAAAAATATCTGTGTTAGTTGGACGTAGCATTCAACCCCTGCATTTTTTGGATGTTCGGATTCCTGGGCAAGTTTACTTTCCGCAGTTTGCCATGACATTCTAAGCCCATACCATTTCATACAAAACCAACGTTAGGCGGTCTGCTGCCAAATCGCCTAAAGCTATGTTTCCAACGCAATATACGGGATTAACGTAACTCTTCGCCGCGGAGCCGCCAATACCTGTGACTATGTGTTTTAATTGTTTCACCTTAAATATTTGTTTTTCGTTTATTCACCTCATATAATATATAACTCTGCATTATGCGCATGCCGAGATGCAGAGAAATATGCCAGGCAGTAAATGGTGCAACAGATTGTTTGTGGCTTCAGTGTTTAAACAACTATTTTATAAATATGTCCCCCCCCCCCCCCCATTTACTATCATTCTTCATACAGGGTGTATTTTTAATGACTGTGCAGTGTTTAAAAATATTGCCGGTCCACGTTTTGTATTTACCTACTATGTTGCATGAACTTTACAGAAGGTGAATACAAAATTTGGACCGGCAATATTTTCAAACACTGCACAGTCATTAAAAATACACCCTATATTTATTGCATAGTTCTTCCTCCTGTATTTTGTACCACCCCTACAAGCGAGCCTTGTCTACCCTCGTTCAATCCTATTTGGCGTTGGGATTATGTGTTTTCTCCCCGTCTCTGCCCGTTTTTATTCATCTATGGTAAAGAGTTTCCTGTTATAGCACAGACTCTGGACGGGAGGCAATCTCATTAGAAATTGAGGCCAGTGTACTTGTCTGACAGCTGTCGTTCTACAGTTCCTAATTAGTAGTCCGCGATAGGCCGGCAGACGTTTTTTGGAGCTTGTCCTTCCGACACTGCTCAGCGTTAACTCTTGCTTTCGTTTGTTGTTCTGCTCTTTGTCTTCTTCGTTTACTTGTTCTGTCAAGTTGTCTTTAGGCACCTTCTGTTCCAAGCAGTTATTACTTTCGCTCGCCGTGTTTCGGACAGCTCTCACTCTAACTATTATTTTAATTCGTCACGTTTCAGACAGCTCTTACTCTAACTTTTACTTTAATTCGTCACTTTTCAGACAGCTCATCTGTAAGTGCTGTTTTAATTTGTCCTGTCTCGAGCAGCACTTTTTTAAATTATGTAATACTCGTCCTATTTCAGACAGCACTCACTTTAAGTATTACTTTAACTTGCCGCGCTTTAGACAGCGTATTTCTGAGTATTACTTTAATTTGTTCTGTTTTGGACAGCTCTTACTCTCACTTTAATTTGTCCTGTTTCAAACAGCTTATCTCAGAGTATTACTGTCATTCGTACTCCATCAAACAGCTATCTTTAAGTATTACTTTAATTTGTCCTGTTTAGGACAGCTCATCTCTAAGTATTACTTTGATGTGTCCTGTTTCAGGCAGCGCTTTTTCTATGTTTACTTTAAATCTTCCTCCTTCAGACAGCTCTTACTCTCATTACTACTTTAACTTGTCCTGTGTCAGACAGCTCTTACTTTATTATTACTTTATTAATACTTTAGTGTTTGTAATGCATAGTATTATTTTACCTCGTCACGTTTCAGATAGCTCGTATCAAAGTATTACTTTAATTTGTAATTTCGGGCCACGCTCTTCTGTGTATTATTTTTTGTCCAGTTTTAGGCAGCTGTTACTATAAGCATTTCTTTAACTCGCCACGTTTCACACAGCTGTTAATATAAGTGTTACTTTAACTCGTCACATCCACACAGCTTTTACTATAAATATTACTTTAACTCGCCACGTTTTAGACATCTGTTACCATAAGCATTACTTTAACCCGTAATGTTTCACACAGCTGTTAATATACGTATTACTTTAACTCATCACGTTCACGCAGGCTTTTAATATAAGTATTACTTTAACTCGTTACGTTTCAGAAAGCTAATCTGCAAGTTTTGCTTTAATTTGTCCTGTTTCGGAAAGGACCCTTTCAATGTATTACTTTAATTCATCCTCCACCAGTTAATGTGTCCCGTTTCAGATAGCTGTTACTCTCATTACTACTATAACTTGTCATGTTTCAGACATCTGTTACTCTCATCATTTCTTTAACTTGTCACATTTCAGACAGTTGTTACTCTCATTACTTCTTTAACTTGTCATATTTCAGACAGCTGTTACTCTCATTACTTCTTTAACTTGTCATATTTCAGACAGCTGTTACTCTCATCACTTCTTTAACTTGTCATATTTCAGACAGTTGTTACTCTCATTACTTCTTTAACTTGTCATATTTCAGACAGTTGTTACTCTCATTACTTCTTTAACTTGTCATATTTCAGACAGCTGTTACTCTCATTCCTTTACTTACCCTGTTTCAGATAACTTTTACACTCATTAATACTTCAACTCGTCATGTTTCAGATAACTGTTACACTCAGTATTAGTTTAGTTTGTCCTGTTTCAGACAGCTGTTACTCTCATTACTACTATAACTTGTCACATGTCAGACAGCTGATACTCTCATTACTACTATAACTTGCCATGTTTCAGACAGCTGTTGCTCTCATTACTACTATAACTTGTCACATGTCAGACAGCTGATACTCTCATTACTACTATAACTTGCCATGTTTCAGACAGCTGTTACTCTCATTACTACTATAACTTGTCACATGTCAGACAGCTGATACTCTCATTACTACTATAACTTGCCATGTTTCAGACAGCTGTTGCTCTCATTACTACTATAACTTGTCACATGTCAGACAGCTGATACTCTCATTACTACTATAACTTGCCATGTTTCAGACAGCTGTTGCTCTCATTACTACTATAACTTGTCACATGTCAGACAGCTGATACTCTCATTACTACTATAACTTGCCATGTTTCAGACAGCTGTTGCTCTCATTACTACTATAACTTGTCACATGTCAGACAGCTGATACTCTCATTACTACTATAACTTGCCATGTTTCAGACAGCTGTTGCTCTCATTACTACTATAACTTGTCACATGTCAGACAGCTGTTACTCTCATTACTACTATAACTTGCTATGTTTCAGACAGCTGTTGCTCTCATTACTACTATAACTTGTCACATGTCAGACAGCTGATACTCTCATTACTACTATAACTTGCCATGTTTCAGACAGCTGTTGCTCTCATTACTACTATAACTTGTCACATGTCAGACAGCTGTTACTCTCATTACTACTATAACTTGCTATGTTTCAGATAACGGTTACACTCAATACTACTTTAACTTGTCCTGTTTCAGATAACTGTTACACACATTATTAGTTTAATTTGTCCTGTTTCAAATAACTGTTACACTCATTACTACTTTATCTTGTCATGTTTCAGACAGCTGTCTCTACTTCTACAACAGTTAATGCCGTCCCTTCTACTACAAATATTTACTGATGTCTCCATTGTTACAACAGTTACTCCTGTCTCTACTGCTACAATAATTACTGATGTCTCTTCTGCTACAACAATTATTGCTGTCTCTACTGCTACAACCATTGCTGCTGTCTCCATTGCTACATCAGTTACTGCTCTCTCTACAACTACAACAACTACTGTTGTATAGTATGCTCTAACAGTTACTGTCGCGTCTTTGCAACACAAACTACTGTTGCATAGTATGCGCTCTAACAGTTACTGCTATAACTACTGCTACAACATTTACTGCTGTCCCTTATACTACAAACATTTACTGTTGTCTCTGTTGTTACAACAATTACTGCTGTCTCTTCTGCTATAACAGTTGCCGATGTCTCTTTTGGTACAACAGTTACTGCTTCTGTACTGTCACGACAATTACTGCTGTCTCTTCTGCTACAACAATTATTGCTATCTGTACTGTTACAATTATTGCTGTCTCTACTGATACAACAATTACTGATGTCTCTTCTGATACAATTTCTGCTGTCTCTCTACTGCTATAACAGTTACTGCTGTCTCCATTGTTATGACAATTACTACTTTCTCTACAGTTAAAACAATTACTGCTGGCTCTACTGCTACACTAATTACTATAACAAGGCTACCAACGACCACTATACCCCAACTCGCGGTGATGTACAGACCAACCGGAACCAAAAGAAGAAGTCGACCATGTAAACGATGGACAGGAGGAATAACAGAATCCGTGAAAATCACGATATATGAAGCCCTTAAACGGGCACTCTCCAGCTGTTTATGCTTCACCATGACACCGCAAGGTACAAGAGGAACAAGATCAGATGAGATACTACAGCCACAAACTCACATACTCTCATAAACCCATACGCATATTCATAATTAACGGCCATGTTCACGCCACTAATCCAGTGTGCGCAGAAGAAAACAACATTGATTGCGATTCCCATTTGTAGAAAAAAAAAGTATATATCCACCCGTTCAACCAGCCTCTGTGGTGTTGGTTATATTTGCGGTGGTTCATGGTGCGGGGTAAGTTTGCCTCGTTTTCTGTGCCAGTGTTAGCTGGCTTTTCGATCTTGAAATGTTTGTGTCTGTGGCGTCAGCTGGGGGATTGGCCGGTGGATTTTCCTTTGTGTCCATCTCCTCTGGCGGTTTCTTTGGTTAGTGTTGGCTTCTGGTACGTCTTGCTTGACTGGGTGCAGTCCTTACAAGGACTCTGATTTTGTTATTTGATTCGTTGGCTGCTCTCTGTACCGCACACCACCTGACCATTTCATCCATTTTCTGTGCAAACTTTGTCAAGTGCCCTTCTTTTTATTTTATTTTTTATTTTCTTTCTCTGTTTTTCCCCGCCGTTTTTCTTCTTTGAGCTTATTTTGCCTGTGGAATTCTGTTTTCGATTCGATGTACTCCTTATCTGCGCCCCAGTCAATTTCAGATGTGTCTGCTTCCTCCTCTAGGCTTTCTTCGTGTTTCTTGTGGGATGCTGGTCTCCACTTGAGTTTCTTGGACATCGTGGTTGGACTGCTGGCTTTAGCTTGCGGTTTCTGATTGGTCTTTGGTTTGATTTGAGCTTGTGGCTTCTCTGCTTTCTTTTTCCTGGCTTCTGCTGGTTTGTTTTGGATTAGTTCCCTTTCCGCTTTTAGTAGATCTCTCTCTCTCTCTCTCTCTCTCTCTCTCTCTCTTTCTCTCTCTCTCTCTCTCTCTCTCTCTCTCTCTCTCTGATTTGATGGTTTGTAGGATTTCTTCGTCACTTACAGACAAAAGAGTCTGCCGCAGGACAGACGTCCAATTCCGACGGTTTTAAGGCAACAAGTTT
Organism: Cepaea hortensis; assembly: GCA_963921405.1. NCBI lineage: Eukaryota > Metazoa > Mollusca > Gastropoda > Stylommatophora > Helicidae > Cepaea > Cepaea hortensis. The sequence continues at coordinate 399,391,604 of OY992876.1, forward strand.
TACCCTTTTGTCCAGACTATATTCACATTCAAATTACCGTGTGTATATGTGTCTTAAAAGGGCTGAGTGGTCTCGAGGTATGGTGTCCGCCTCGAGTGCTGGAGATCACTGAATCAAGCCCCGGTGAGGATCGGGATTTTTTCATGTGGACTTCTAGTAACAAAATTTCCCCTGGTCTCTGGGTAGTGAGATCGGACGCCCGTGTGTATTCTTGCGCACGTAAAAAATCCCTTGGTAATTGGAAATCGAAAAAGAGTAGCTTAACGGCGGCGCCCGGGCAAAATTTCTAATTAAATATCTACCCAAAGTATTTCAGGATCCTCGCTGGTGCTACAGAGTTTGTGCACTGAGCTGAGATTCTCCGGACTCATATTTTGTTAGGAGTAGAACGGAGCACTTATGGTATGGGTTACACCCGTGTGCCGTGATGTTGACCCGTCGACTAAACTAAACATGTGTGTCCGGTATATTTCAGCTTCAAGGAGGAATCTGATTGCTTTAGTTTATGTTGTGTGATTTCTGCAGTATGTACCTGATGCCAGCTTCTGTAGCGAAGGAGTTACGGGCACAATTCGTAATCCCACATACCGCGTTCGAAACACAGCTACGGGCGATTTGGCAGCAGACCGTCTTGCGTTGGTTTTCATACAATGGCATGTGTGGCAGTCGTTCAGAAATCAATGGCAACCTACTGAACGTAAACTTGCCCAGAAATCACAAACAGCCACAAATTCTGGGGTTGATTTCCACGTCCGGTAAAGGATATACAGCTAACTTTATCCTGACGAGATGCAGTGTAATATGCCAGGCAATAAATCGGTCAATCTGTTATTTGTGTCTTCGTAATTCAGACTCTTTCCACCTGGTGTCCCCCGTGTGTTACTTTGGTCCTATGGAAAAGTAAAGAACAGTAACACTGCACGCTGCCATGAGTGTCGTAAGAGCCTCTAAGGAGGGTTGGCATAATACTGGCTATCTCGTCATGGAGAAAATTGTAGCTGCAGAAATATTAATTGAGGAATTGTTTGTGCAATGCGTGTACAACAGTTCGTTAGTATACCAGACAGCCGGCTCCGTGGCGAAGGAGTTAAGGACGCTGTTCATAATCCCGCATACCCGCGTTCGAAACACAGCTGTGTTGGTTTTTTATGAAGTGGTATGGATGCCGGTAGTTCAGAAAGCAATGGCAAACTACTGAACGTAAACTTACCCAGGAATCACAAACAGCAAAATATGCTGGGGTTGACTGCTACGTCCTGTAAAGGATATGCAACACCTTTTTTTTAGTTACACAGCACTATAGTCCTATGTGTTTGTGTTTGTTATTTGACCTGTGATTGTTTAATATACAATTCTGAGACCTATGGTGTTATTTCAATGGTAAGGTACGAATTATGTCCACATTCCATAGTTGTGGGTTCATGTGTATGATAGACCTGGTAAATGAAAACGCCTTTTTAGGGGTGTCTTGTTGGTCATGTCTCGAAGTACACTTGTTCCTGCAGCGGCGCGCTGTCGCCAGTTAGAGGTGACAGGTTCGAATCCCGGTCGGTAACTATAGCTTTCAATTATATGTTATCCAGTGCGTCGTCTAATGCATACTTTTTTTTTCTAGTTATTAATGAATAGAATATATATTACTATTTTTAACGTTTTGTCTTATGCTTAAGGCCCACTTTGCGCCGAACGGATTACGGACATAGTTCGTATTCCCAAAGAGCGTGTTCGTAAAACAGCTGCGGGAGATTTGGCGGTAGACCGCTTTGCGTTGGTTTTATACAATAGTATGAGTGCCGGTCGTTCAAAAAGCAGTTGCAAACTACTGAACTTACACTTGTCAAGAAATCGCAAAAAGCCCAAAACGACTGGGGTTGACTGCGACGTCTGGAAAAGGATATGCAGCTAACTGCTGCTAATGTTTAAGGGGCTGGAGCAGCTTCATCAGTGACCCAGAGGGCCCACTTGCCATCGAACAAGCTGACACCATAGCACTGGACACAAGAAGAAAGAAGAGGAAATTTCAGTGTATAAGCTACGAGGGCGCTTCAAATGAAAACCATTGATGTTTTTTTATGAATATATTCTGAAAAAGTAAAGAACAAATGTATCATTTTTCGTTGTAGTCACCGCTGCGTTCAATGCAAGTCCTCCAGCGCCTATAAAGTGCTTGGATTCCTATAGAAAAATATGCTCTTGGGCGCATATGTAACCACACTGGGGTCCCCACTGGGTGTCCCTGACGCAGTTAAAAAGAATCTGTTACGAAAGTCATGCCGTTTTTAAACTTTGTGGGACAGACAGAACTACAAAAATTAGATTTTTAAGAGCATGCATCTTTCCCATTGCAACATACGCCTGTGAGACATGGACACTTAGTACTAAACAAGCTGAACAGCGCATACATGCCTTTGAATATAAATGTTATAGACGAGTTCTAAGAATATCTTGGGTAAAGAAAAGAACAAATGCATCCATACTTCAAGAGTTGAATATTGAGGAGGGATGGCTATTAAAGACGATAAAACAAAGAAAATTGAAGTATTTTGGTCACTTGAAACGTCACGACAGTTTGGAGAGAACAATAATGGAAGGGTATATGCCTGGGAAGAGAGGAAGAGGAAGGCCAAAGAGAAGATGGGTGCAGGATGTGGCGGATGATCTCCAGATGGGTGTATCAGACGCGGGACATCTTGCTTGTGATCGAGAAGTTTTCCGGAAGGTTGTTATGGGAGCAAGGTTCTGCAAAGGACATGCTACTGAATGAATGAATGAATTTCACTCATACTAGACCTTCATTGGCAGATGAATGTCTATAGGTTTAACCCCTTCACTATTCAAACAACGGACAACAGAACACTGCTCCTCATTGGTACATATCAGAAGTGGGGCGGTCATCTTTATGACGTCATCGTGTTCGTCTGCCCCGTGATGTCACGTGCTTAACTCTCTTGACATCCAACAATATTGACAGGTTACAAAATAATGACATGGTTAATGAATTTCTATCACACTTTTAATGTTTTCATTTGAAGTATGTTCAGTGTGTAACTTTAAGACTCAGTTTTATTTTCATCTTTCAGGTATTCTGCCGAAGGCTTACCTGGTGATTCTCATCGTCGGAGCGACTATCGCCGTCTTCCTGGCTTGCATACCCTACGACTTTTATCGCTTTAGGAAGAGAAAGAAGAAAGTTCGGGATCATCAAGAGCGTCTGTCTTTAGTCACGAGGATAGCCCCGGGTCACGCTAAGGTCGTTCTAGAGACTGTTTCCAACAATCAAAACCAAATGGGATACACCCAAAGCCGGCGATTTGGGTTCAAGTCGCTTTTCAGCGTGTTTAGATTTGTCGGCGGGAAAATGCGATCCTCGCACGGGCATGCTGACGCTACCAATCCAGTGTGCGCAGACGAAAACAACATTGATGGCGACTCACTTCCAGAGAAACAATCAGCCCCAGCAGAGGCACCCGATTCCGACGGTGCTAAGTCCTCTTATGTGTTCAGTCAACAAGTTTCACCCTCTTGCCCAACTGACGATGCTGTCGGCCTATGTCCATTTGCGGATGATAACGGTTTTGATTCCATAGGGCCGGAAGTCGAAGGAGAGATAAGTCTTATGGCAGAAGACGGAGAATCCAGACCTCGATCAAGTTCTCCTTTAGTTCTGGACAGCAACAACGGACATGAACAAGTAGTACCGGCAAAGAAAGGCTTTCAGATGTTTAAGAAGGCTAATGAAATCTTCAATCGGGACTCGGATTCTCGAAAACACGCCTCAAATATAATTAGTAACAAGACATCATCACCAAGCGTTTGCGAAACTTTACTCTCAGAGCCAGCGACCGTTGAAGTCACTTCCATTAATAAGACAATGCTGCTGGGACCCGAAGACCCACCCCAAGATGAAACACCCACTTCTAAAGTCGGCTCCCCGGCTTCGTCAACATCATCACCAGAAGTTGCTTTGCTCAGGAAAAGCTGCCCGAAAACAGAACAAATCAAAACATTCCACTACCCCACCGGAAAGAGCACAGTTGCATACCATTCCATGCCTACAATTTCGGATATTCCGTGATTTACACTGACCCTTCCACCTTTTTTCGCTTATTGTTTTGTTTACTCTATAGACTATCACTGAGGCATTATTCCGTTGTTGGTGTTCACAGACGGATATTGTTGACGACTAAAATTTAACGGTTATTTGTTCAGGATATGGCCCGGTGGTGAGCGTGTTTAGTCTGTTGCCTATCCTTTACAGGACGTTGCAATCAACCCAAGTATTTATTAACTGCTTATGATTTACTAAATAGTTTGCCATTGCTTCCAAAACGGCCGTCGTTCATGCCACGGAAACCAACACAAAGCGGTCTGGTTTCAAATTTATCGCGGCTGATTTCGAACCATTGACTCGGTATGTCGGAGAATGATGAAAATGCGCGTCTCATTATCCCCTAATCCACAGACGTCGGTTGGCGAACATGTAAGAATGGTCTGTCACCTGTACTAGTTACTTACCTGTGCTTTACCACGCTTATCGGCATGGCACGTGGTGTTGACCTGGGTATATAAGAATGTGTTGTCACTTAGAATAGTTACTTACCTGTTTGTTACCTAGGTATGTAAGAATGTGATGTCACGTGTAATAGTTACTTACCTGTCCGTTACCACGCTTATCGCCTGTAATAGTTACGTACATGTGTTGTCTGGGTATGTACGACTGTGATGTCACCTGTAATAGTTACTTACCTGTGTTATCTGGGTATGTAACAATGTGCTGTCACCTGCACTAGTTACTTACCTGTGTGTTACCTGAGTATGTAAGAATGTGATGTCATATGTAATAGTTATTTACTTGTGTGTTATCTTGGCATGTAAGACTGTGCTGTCACCTATAATAGTTACTTACCTGTGTTGCCTGGGTATGTAAGAATGTGATGTCATGTGTAATAATTATTTACCTGTGTTGTCTGGGTATGTAAGAATGTGATGTCATGTGTAATAATTATTTACCTGTGTTGTCTGGATATGTAAGAATGTGCTGTCACCTATAATAGTTACTTACCTGTGTTGTCTGGGTATGTAAGAATGTGATGTCGCCTGTACTAGTTGCTTACGTGTTTGTTACCTGGGTATATAAGAATGTGATATCACATGTACAAGTTATTTACCTGTGTGTTGTCTTGGCATGTAAGAATGTGCCGTAACCTGTAATAGTTACTTACATGTGTTGTTTGGTCATGTAAGAATGTGATGTGACCTGCAATATTTACTTACCTGTGTGTTACCTGGGCATGTAAGAATGTGCTGTCACCTGTAATAGTTACTTACCTGTGTTGCTTGGGTATGTAAGAATGTGATGTGACCTGTAATAGTTACTTACATGTGTGTTACCTGGGCATGTAAGAATGTGATGTCACCTGTAATAGTTACTTACGTGTGTGTTACCTGGGCATGTAAGAATGTGATGTCACCAGTAATTATTACTTACCTGTGTTGCCTGGATATGTAAGAATGTGATGTGACCTGTAATATTTACTTGCCTGTGTTGCCTGGGTATGTAAGAATGTGATGTGACCTGCAATAGTTACTTACCTGTGTTTTACCTGGGCAGTTAAGAATGTGATGTCACTTATAATTGTTAAGTCATTTACTTGTCCTATCGGGAAATAAAACGAAGAAAGAAAAGGAGGTGTGGAAGGAGGAGGGGGCGGAAACGAAGAAGCGGCAGAAGTAGAAGAAGAAGGAAGAGTAGAAGAAGGAGGATGAAGATGAGGCGTAAAAGAAGATGCAGGAGGGGTAAAAAGAAGAAGGAAGTGGGGGAGGGGGGTAGAAGAAGAAGAATAAGAAGTAGGAAAATGAGGTGAAAGAGGGGTTGGGGGAGGGGGAGAAGACGAAGATTGAGGATGAGTAGGGGAAGAAGTAGGAGGAGGAAAGAAGGTGGTTGGGGGGGGGGGGTGAAGACGCAGCAGAAGTTAACTCATTCTATACCAAGTAAATGTGGCGGAGTGGCTTGAACGTCCGGTGTGTCCGCCGCAGAATGAAAGGTACCGGATGCATATTCATCTGGGAAATGTTTTTACCCAAACAAATATCAAGTGTCAATTATCGCTCCTAATCCCTGGGTAGTGGATTATATACCTTATCTAATGAGGACTTTGCACGCGTATACATACGTTCACAATCCCGCGTTAGTTTATAATCGCAGACTGTGGCCTGAACAGACATCTGACCTGTCTACATCTCAAAGAATTCCTGAAATCCTGGGTCCGAATTCCCATGTACACGAATTATTTTTTTTTAAATTGATCTGGGCTCACGAGTCGTCGGAGCCTAAAGCGGGTACAAGGAAATGTTCAGGGAAGTATAGGCGGGAGGTTAAGGCGGCCAATGTGATGTTGATCACATGACCCATCGAGTGCCGATTGGTCTATAAAAATATGCGTCTAGCGCCATATATACAATTTGGTTTAGAGTGTAAAAGGTTACCACCAAATTAAACCGCACAGGTCACCGAGCCTGAAAAGGTACCTAGAAATATCCAGCGAAGTAAAGGCAGCCGATGTTGTATAGAGCACATCACTCATCGAGTGTCGATTGGTCTGTTAAGGTATGTGTCTAGCACTGTATACCCAAAGCACCGAACGATAAGATAATATATCAAACGAAGACAGCGCTTGGTGTCTCTGGAGCGGTCACGACTGGCAAAGATTAGTTTCATTTTCGTGCCAGGGTATGCAGGTGTACAAGGAAATTAGCAGGCTGACAGGCTTGCAGGTAGGACTACTGTGGAAGGTGGACGAGCCATGGACCATGCAGACATTCTGAATGTTCTACGAGAAATAAGTCGTTTGCGAGAACCAGGTGATGACTGTGAATCTACAACCATGGACAGACTGCAAGAACTGCAAGTTAAAAGAGGTGTGGCCAGACAAGAGCACTATGCAGGAAGCCAAAGAAGATTAATAAACCAACATAGAAATGGTGTCGTTAGCCGCTACATGCTGCGGAATTTACTGAGGAGGGGATCTGAGTACTTATGGACTGAATGGCTCGATATGCAATGAGGATGATCTGTCAACTCACTCACTAACTAAAGCCAGAAAGTGTGTAAAAAGATTAGTAACACCCGCCGAACAGAATATGTTTAGTAGACGTGGAGAGGGGGTGGGCACCGCTAAGTAGATTTCTTGTCCCGAGACGACTGTAACGGTTAGCTTACTTTGAGAATTGTTGGTTTCCTACGACTACGACCTCCAGCATGAGAATGGAGGTGGAACCAGCAACAGCTGCATTTCGTTGGTTAGAGGAGACCACTACAACACAAACTGCATTTATTACGGACTCAATGAGTATGCTAAGTAACGTGGAGAAAGGAACGTGTCGTGCCGAATGGCTGTCCTCGCTTCAGTTGTGAGAACTGTGTGGATTTTTCGCCCTGGCCATGCGGGAGTGCGGGTCAATGAACAGGCCGATAAGCTGGCAGGGAATAAACATCTTGCTGGTAGATTGCCTATGGACAAGGGAGATGTGGTGGGGTGAGCGCCTGTGGGACCAGGTGGATAAGGCGGGGGAACAGACTGGGAACCCGTATGTGGAAAGAATGAGATTGCGGGGGTTGGCAAGGGTTTTGGAAGAATCTCAAAACTAAGATGGAAGACCAGGAGAATTTTCAATCAGATAGCGGTGGGAACGATTAGTAGTATGATTCTTCTTGGCTGTCGAATGCGGGAATGTCCTGAGTGCAGTGATATCGGTTCTCAGCCCAACACAACTCCCATCACGATTGAGTTATTGGGTATTTGTTTAATACCAAGCAACTAGTATTACCTTTATTGGTTGCCACGAAACTTACCTTGTGTTTATTAATTACCAAGCAACTCATGTCAAATGAAAGAGGATGCAGACTCGTAGAGTGGGCAAAAGAACAGGAAATGATTGTAGGAAACACCTGGTTCAAACAACACCCTAGAAGATTATGGACATGGAGGAGTCCTGATAGCAGGATTAGAAACCAGATTGACTACATTCTGATTAGCAGAAGATTTAGAAACGCATTAACAATAGCAAAAACAGTTCCCAGTGCTGATTGTTATAGTGACCACAGATTACTCACAGGAACATTGAGGATAAAGTTGAAGAAAGTCAAGTATATAACAGGAAACACTAAATATGATTTGTGTACATTGAGTAATGACAAGGAAATACAAAACAAATTCAACATAGAAGTACAGAACAGATTTGAAATTTTTTCTGATCTAGAGATCCTATTCCAGGATGTGGATGATCAATGGGAAACGTTGAAGAATTCAATCAGTGTGGCTGCAGAAACAACTATTCCAAAATTAAAGAAGGTGGGTCGTAAGAAATGGATGACTGAAGAAATTTTACACCTCATGGAAACAAGAAGACTCAACAAAAATAATTCTGTCAAATACGAAGAAATTCACAGACAAGTCAGAACATTATGTAAGGAGGCAAAAGAAGCATGGCTTGAGGAAAAGTGCTTAGAAATTGAAAGCCAACACAACAGTCAAAATACCAAATTAGTGCACAAAACAATTCAGGAACTTACTAATAAAAGAACAAGTACATCAACAAGGTGTCTAAAGACTGAAGATGGCAAAACCATAATAGAAAAAGACCAGATTCTACAGGTATGGACAGATTATGTGAAACACCTTTATGATGATAACAGAGACGAACAGTATGATATTAGATTTAATAATGAAGGACCGCCAATTTTGGAGATGGAGGTTCGAAATGTTCTTAAGCATATGAAAGCTGGCAAGACCCCCGGTGCAGATAACATCACATCGGAAATGATTAAAGCTTTAGAAGAATTTGGACTAGATCAAGTCACCAGACTGCTGAACACATTATATGATACTGGAGATATACCTCCTGAATTATGTAACTCTATATTTATTGCAATCCCAAAGAAATCAGGAACCTTGGAATGTGATCAACATAGAACAATTAGTATAATGAGTCACATCACAAAGATTTTGCTAAGAATTATCATGCAAAGAATGAGGAAGAAGATACAACCTGAAATAGGGGAAGAACAATGCGGGTTTGTAGAAGGAAAGGGTACAGTAAATGCTGTGTATATGTTGCGAACAGTTATTGAACGTGCTATAGAAGTAAACAAGGATATACATCTTTGCTTTATTGACTACTAGCTGACCCTGCCCGGCTTCGCCCAGACCCTGGTGGGGAGCATCTCATTTAATTCATATAAGTAGTCCATATAAGTTCCCGTTCCCGACTGTCTATCTGTCTGTCTATCTGTCTGCCTGACCCTGTCCGGCTTCATTAAATTCATACAACAAAAAAAGTAACTTAAAAGAACGTTCTTCTACACACCATCCATTATTTTTAATGAAAACTCTTTCTAATCACCTGCATGACTACAGTAACTTCTTAAGCAAAAAAAGATGAGTTACAATGTTATGCATTGTGCATCATTTTTATGAAAACTTTGAAAATGCCTTACAGATTGTATCATTATTTATTATAACTCATATGCCGGTACATAACTATGGACAAAGAGTTTATAAATCTTTGAAAACGATGCCACAATATGACTATAAGTTATACAGAAAAGTTATGCCCCTTGAAATAACTTTTACAGAGTTAGGTCCCCTGAAATATATGAAATTATGATGAAAAATGAAAAATGAAATAATACTGAGTAAGCAGGCGATTTCACACTAACAAAATATCATAGTTGTCAGCTCTGGAATGAAAGGAAGGCGTGTAGAAAATTTCATCTCAATCGGATGGGCCGTTCGCGAACAAATAAAGGCCATACATACATACATACAGAGATACATAAATACGCACATCCTAATTTATATATAAGACTAGCTGACCCTGCCCGGCTTCGCCCAGTCCCTGGTGGGAAGCATCTCATTTAATTCATATAAGTAGTCATATAAGTTCCCGTTCCCGTTACCGACTATCTGTCTGTCTGTCTGTCTGTCTGTCTGTCTGACCCGGCCCGACATCGCCCAGCTCCTGGTGTGAAGCATCTCATTTAATTTATATAAGTAGTCATATAAGTTCCTGTTCCCGACTGTCTATCTGTCTGTCTGTCTGTCTATCTGTCTGCCTGACCCTGTCCGGCTTCATTAAATTCATACAACAACAAAAAATGTAACTTAAAAGAACGTTCTACCACACACCATCCATTATTTTTAATGAAAACTCTTTCTAATCACCTGCATGACTACAGTAACTTCTTAAGCAAAAAAAAAGATGAGTTACAATGTTATGCATTGTGCATCATTTTTATGAAAACTTTGAAAATGCCTTACAGATTGTATCATTATTTATTATAACCCATATGCCGGTACATAACTATGGACAAAGAGTTTATAAATCTTTGAAAACGATGCCACAATATGACTATAAGTTATACAGAAAAGTTATGCCCCTTGAAATAACTTTTACAGAGTTAGGTCCCCTGAGATATATGAAATTATGATGAAAAATGAAAAATGAAATAATA